>CM024475.2:31878755-32559437 GCA_014182885.2 Eucalyptus caleyi | reverse complement strand
GGCGAATAGTAGCAGAAAGGATGTCTAAAGTACGATGTAGGGATTGCGCTTAGGCAGTCTATGTCCCGGGTTTGAATTATTGCAATTAACAGATCGATGTCAAAAGCCACGGCGGGAGTGCAATCAAAACACAACATCTCATAAGAGCATGGGATGCGCATCCATGTATAACCATGCACATATCTCTAAAGCACAGTGTTCATTAGTATGTGATACCTTCAACTCAGCACCAAGGACCGTGAAGATCAGCTTGTCACTAAGGTTAAATGACTTCCAAGGCTGCCTTCAGCACATTGCTGGAAAATGGAAATTCCTAAAACATCAGTGAAAGGAGACAGAATAACATGAGACAATCTGTATTCTGTAATTCATGAATCATCTTTTGAGACCAAAAACAAAGACCCTGACAAAAGACTAATAAGGTGCGCCAAAGCGGCCCTCAACCAAATAGCATTACACCCGCACTGTCTGTCCAAACAGAATCCATCAAATATCCAGCTAAATTCCATGACGAGCAAACTAAAAAAGAAAAGATAAAGCAAGCTTGTCTCGAGCTTTTGCTTCTGTTTTGGCACGGTACAGAGAGAAAAATTGCAAAGAACCTCAATTGCCGAATACAAAATCTCCTATGGTCTGGGAGCCTCGCCGAATCTGTGATTAAACAGCATTGACGGGTTGGGAAAGTACAGTTCTTTGCGTCTTACACCTGGAGAGACAAAGCCTTCCGATGGTCAGCCAATGACCATTACGAAAAAAAATTAAAAAATGAACTTTTAAAGACAAGAGTGAGCTGGTCCAAGAAAGAAACGGTAGTCATTGCACCACTATATCATTCCCCAGAAGCAAAGATCGAGAAAACCAAAAGGTAAACAAAGAAAGCTAGAAAGAAAGAAAACCATCTGTCTAGGTCAAGCCTGATCAGATACACTGGCCTTTTGCAGACTTGACCATCTAGCCAGAACAAATAGAATAAAAGCTAAAAAAGAGAAGTTAAAGCAGTTCAATCTTACCAATCAGCAAATCTCATACAGCAACAGCAAATCAGCATATCAACATTTTCAATAAGTAGCATGTTAACATTAAAATTTCAGTTTTTAAAATTCCACAGCACTCTTGATCCCTCCCCTGGGAGAGGAAGCATTTAACAAAAAAATGTGGGTCCATTACTTTGATTCAGCTTACAAAAGCTTGTAAATGTGGGTCCTTGAACATGGTGGCGGACCTAGGATTGACATTGAGGGCGGGGAACATATAATTTTGGGAAACAATGTAGCAGCTTCTACCTTGTCTACAAAGAAAGAATACAACAATTTGCATATAACATATTTACAAGTTACAAACTTACAATTGATACAGATTATACAATTGACCTTTATCAATAAACTACACAAACTGCCGTTGTATATTTCTCTGAACTTGGCAACATAGCAAATATCCAGTTCATTACATAAAGACTCAACTGAAGGAACGAGCCTGCTGAAAATTCTCTTGGACTCAAATATGAAACTTGAGACACATTCACTAAGTAATTGTGCTTTTAGTAAATCTTTGATGTGAAATCTGTGTCCAATGCCTTGTTTCTGTTTGAGTTTCGGAAGCAAGAATTAATAGTTACAAACATTCGGTTGCAAATATACCATAAAGTTGGGTAGCCAAAAGAAGTATTAACTATGCACTTGCCCTTACACGGATTATCATTTATTGTTGCAGATTGACATGCTGTTATCCTATCAAAGTATACAGATTGAGAAGAGGAAGCAGGCTTCCAGACATGTTTAGGCGATACTAGAATGAAAAGAAAAGGATGACATGCATGGTTAAATAGGATTAAAAAAACAGAATGACTTGTGTGCAAGCAGACGTTGCTAACATGGTAACTTGCAACGAAAACCCAGAAACATGTGAAAGATGTACAATACATACCAACCACAAAATATTCAGACTGAATTAGAAACTAACCTATTGCACTCTGCTCGAGATGCATAATTATGATTATTGCAATTTGTGCACATCCAATCACCCTGTCGCCATTGTTTTGCTCTGCTGAGTACACAGTCAAAAGACATCTTGGGTAAGTATTTCCATGGCATTGTCACATTTACCCATATACTTTGAAAGGTTAGCACAATGAAAAGCACAATCTTCGAAGGACATATTTGCATAAACTGCAACAGTAACAATCTCAGCAAAAACCTACCCCTTTCCAAGAAGAGCAGGTGTTGCAGCTTGATGTGGAATCTGAACTTGTATATTTGAAGCCGCAACTGAACTTCCAAAAGATGAATATGCTCCAGTTCTAGGTTCAGAACTGGTTCCAACCATTTGATCAAATGCTGGATATGATTGCTGAAGCCCGGTTGTCTGATTTTTCACAGAAGTTATATAAGAATAAAAATCAGAATATACAACAAATGATATTTGTGAAATGACTACTATTAAAAAAAAACTCACAGTTCCTGCATTCAATCTCTTGTTATCCCACCCATGGACAAGATCTTCAGATGCTAATCGCTTCATTCCAAGGGCTTTTAATAAAAACCAAGCAAAGGGCAGGATTTTATCAGACATGGAAAAGAAAATGATGAAGATTTGAGACATAAGACTACTGCTTATAGGGGTAAAAAGAAAACCACGCATGGAAATTAAAAATGAAATTCACCCAAAGGGTAATCTCTATGTGTACTTGATAAAATTAGTAGCTAAATGACAGAGTAATTCAGAGCATTGCAAATCACAAGGAGCAAAACAATTAGGGTGAGAAGAAGCCAACCAAAATGTAAGGTACCTGGTGTCATAGAAGCATTGCACTTTTTACACTGCAAAGAAAATTGAGATCAAATCAGACTTGTCCCCAAAAGGAAACTTCCTTCAGTCAAAATCAGAAGAAATGGTTACATTCAGGAAATATATACATGGTATAACCATACCTGCGAACGAGATGAATAATTGTGAAAGCCACATTGGCATATCCAATCACCATTGCGCCATCCTTTTGGAACTGAAGGATACTGAGTGATAGGATTTGCAAATGGATGTCTGGGATTGGAGTTTGCACCCAAGGACCAGACAGGAGCCTGAATTCCATAGTTATCGGCCTCCCCGAAAGACCAGGAGGAATTCAATGGAAGTGATTGCTTGAGAGCACCACTGCCCATTAATCCAAGTCCAAGATTCATATTTTGTTCCAGTCCGCCTCGGGACCTGGCAAAATAATTTGAATAAGTTGGGAGTGAAGCCCCAGGCATGGCAATTGCTGGCATTGCTGCTACCTCCTTCGGTTGCCCGCACTTTTTGCACTTTTCTCTTGATGCATAATTGTTGTTAGTGCAACCTATCGATCCATTCCCATGCAAACCCAACCCAGAATGCAGCCAGGGAGAACCAAAGGAAGCCAAGTAAACGCACACCAACCAGTCCATCCCATACCACAACACACACAAAACAATGCAAAAAAACTCAACCTAAATGAGAGCAAGCTCACAAAGTTGACTTCAAATGAGGGAATATTAAATTTCATACATGAATTGGCAATAATAAATACATTCAAACAATTATCAGCTTCATATAGTTACAAACAAGAAAAGCCACACATATATCGTGAACCAGGGTTTAAACACGAAAACACCATGCACTGTGCCGACTCAGCCTAATTGCATACAAAGAACTATCTGCATAAAAATCTAATACCATACAAGACATCTAAAGCAGATCCTTTACATTGAAGTGACAAGTAACATTTAAGTTTGGGTCAAGCTTTCAGCAACAAATTGAACACTAAAATTCAGGACCTATTCATGTAAACTAACTCTCCTCCATATTAACTGGGTAGATTGCTCGGTCGACAAGACGGGCTGTAGCAGTAAAACACAGCACTCTGAACCCTTTAGATTTTTTGGGGGGCACCACACAATTAGCTAACGTCAAGTTCATGGATATGCTTCTCAAACCATGCTAAACCTCCTCCCAATGCCTAGCCATTGAGATTGACAAGACAGCGGCCAACTTCGCGAGAAAACAAAAACAGCAAAGCTGTGCTAACTCCATATAATTACTACATCAATCTCCCATGAGTTACTCACAGATTGCCAGCGCCAGAGTCCAGCGATTCCTTCTCTTATTCATCGCTAAAGCAAAACTCGCAATTCTCACAAAGTCTCAAGAAGGGCCGAGAAAACACCAAAACCTCAGCTAAGTCTCGCTACCATCAACCAACCCCCCGAGACCAATCCAGAAAACCCCGCCGCCGACACTCGAAACGCATAACCGCGCTCCCCCGATTCCCAACGGGATCGACCAGACGAAGGAGAAAAAGAAGCATCGAGCAACGCGAGAGAGACACGAGACGAGATCGAGACTGACCGGTGCAGATCCAGTCGCCGATGCGGGGCAGCCACTTGGAATCGGCGGGGTCTTGGTGTCGACCAGGAGGCGGGGCTGCTTGCAGCGGTTGCAGAAGGAGCGGAAGGCGTAGTTCCGGTTGTTGCAGCCGCCGCACTCCCAATCGCCCTCCCTTCCCTCTCCCATCGCGGCGGCTCCCTCGGCGGCGCGTAGAGAGAGAGAGAGTGCGTGTACGATCGGCTGATTTGGTGCAGGAATTCGGGGATGCGATGCTACTTTCTTTCTCTAGGGTCTTCCGGGAGAAGACGAAGACGGAGGACGCGACCGCCGACGGACCTGTCGGCACGAAATGGCTTTCACTATTTCTACAGTCTCGGCTCGATTTTGCAGATTCTTTTCTTGCCCTTTTGTTCTACTTAATCACAAGCAAATTAATTATTATTATTTAATATATATATATATGGGTTTAATAGATTTTTTACAATCCTTTTTTTTTTTATTATTTTTCCTCGTTTCCATATTAATCTACTTTTCATCATATGGTACGCATCTTAATTATTTTTAGTTTATTTTTATTTAGAAATAATCTTTTGCTTTTCTTAGAAAGATGCTTTTATTGACGGGAATGGTTGGAAAAGAATATCAACTTATTGCTCGGTTGTTCTTGATATGAGCTTTTATCATTTCAATCTCCTGCATAACCTGTATATATTGTATGCTCCGACAGTAAGAATTTTCAAAACTTTCAAAGTCTTGGATAAAAAAAGGTCCATGCATATTTCCAAAAATAAAATATTTTGGATGTTTATGTTGACTTTTGTTAAGCAAAGAAAAAAGTAACCCGTGAAAAAAACTTAATTGTCGACACCTAGGCAAGGGCCGATGACCCTCGTCGACTAGAGGCGACGGTTATTAGGCCCTTGTTATTGACCCACTGATGATGGGTATTTTCACTTTTGTTTTTTTATAATAATTTTCTTTTTTTTTTTAAATCTAATTTATTATAAATTGTGTTTGGACAAAAATATTCATAATTAGTCATTTTTATTGATCAACAAAGCTAGACCCTTAATTAAAACAGTTGTAACTATTTCAAGACTTTATTTAAAACTTATATGGTCATTTTATACTTTTATTTAAAGAAATATTCATTTTAAGCCCTTATTAAAAAGATGATGGCACGTTGGCCTCTATTTGAAAATTTTCCATTCTTTTTAATCTAGGGATATGTTCATAGAAGTCACAAAAATCATGTCTGTAGAAAGTGCGGTGAACGACAGCCCTAAACTTACAAAAGTTGATTAAGTCCTAAAACACACAATTTGGTTCAACTCGATTCTAAAAGTTAACGCCGCGCAAAATTAACTAAATTCAACGTGGCGCCGACGTCATATTTAAAATATTTTTTTATTTTTCAAATGGCTTTTTAAAATTATTTTTTATTCAAAATCTTTAAAAAAATTAGATTAAAAACTAAAAAGGAAAATCTAAATTCATTTAAAAAAATAAACCGTTAAAAAAAAAAGGGCACCATTGGAGTTCCGCCGCCCCATCGCCAGAGGGGCGACACGGTCGCGGCTCTGGAAGGGTGGTCGGCCCTCGCCCGGGCGAGGCCTCGCCAGCCCTCACGGGGGGCCGGCAACCGTCGCCTGCCCTGGGCGAGGCCTCGTCGACCCTCGCTCGGGGCCAGCGAGGCTCGCCAGATTTCGGAGAGGCTCGACCAGATTTGGCGAGCCTCGCCAGCCCCGAGCGAGGGCCAACGAGGCCTCGCCTAGGGCAGGCGACAGTCGCTCGGCCCCAAGCAAGGGATGGCGACCATCGCCCGCCCTGGGCGAGACCTCATCGACCCTCGCTTGGGGCCGACGAGGCTTGCCAGATCTGGGCAACCCTCGCTTGGGGCCGACGAGGCTTGCCAGATCTGGACGAGCCTCGCCCATGGTGGGCGATGGTCGCCGCCCTCGGCAGGGCGGCGGGCCACCACCCCGCCTGCAAGGCCGACGACCGTCGCTCGGCCCCTTTGGCGATGGGTGGCGGTGGCGGTGGTAGAGGGCTAATTTTTTAAAAATAATTTTTATAACTTTTCTTTTTAATTTTTGGTGAAAATAAGATAAAATGAAAAAAATCTAATTTTTTTAGTTTTTAAATCTATTTTTTTAAAATGAATACAAAATCATTAAAAAATCCACGTGAAAAATAAAAATAATTTAAAATGACACGTCAACATATTTAACGGAAAAGACTAACTGTTAATTTTATGACTCAATTAAACTAACTCGACAAAGTTTTTGGATTTGAAACTTTTTATAAGTTTTTTTGATTCAATCATAGCTTTGGACAAGCTTTTGATTTTATTGAAGATATCCCTTTAATCTAAATACCATCTCATTGTAAACATGACGTCATAAACTCAACCGGACCTCCCAACTGTATTACTCTTGCTTTTAATTCTGCTGTATGGCCTGCCTGCCCTCCAGAATTTTAAATGAAAATATCAGAAGTAGGAGGGAAGCGGGGCGAACAAGAGAGAAAAACTTTTTTGAAAGGACGGAATAAGATTAACACCAAAGCCGAGGGGCTAATGCACAATTATTAACCCCCAAAATTTTTCAGAAGAAGCAAAAAGGACAAAAAAGGGGAGGAGGAGGAGAAGGAGAAGAAGGAACTGCTGCACCAACTTCATCCCCTATTGCTCACCTTTCGATTATACAATTCCGAACGCGCAATCATCACCGGGGCCCCGTCGCAAAGCGCATCGTCGTCTCCAAAGCGTCGAACTTTACCACTTCTCTCGCTGCGTCTCTCGTCGATCGCAGTGAAAGGGGTTTTCTTTTCTTCTGCCGAATTGGCCATTCTCTCTTGGTAAGCTCTGGGATCGTTTCTCGATCACCGTGGGGTCATTGGGTTCCGCGTGGTTTCGTGGGTCGCCCCAAAGTTTCGATTTTGATTGCGCTTCCGTCGTGATCGGCGGTATCTAGGGTTTGGGAAGTCCGAGGAAGTTTTCTCTTTGCCTTGTCGGGTCAGTGAATAGTGATCGCCGCGTGGGAGCTCATCGACAGTGAATGGTGCTGCGGTTTGTGGGTAATTAGGGGGTTTCTGGGTACGATCTGCAATTTGCTTGGATGCCCGTTTGTTGAATTGGTTGTTGTGTCTCGCGGAATGTGTGGCTGTGTGCTGAGTTGGAGTCTTGAGCTTGAAGTCGAACTTTCATTTTGTGCTGTGGATGGTCTGTGTGATTTCTAGCTTGTTTTGGTTGATTCGCCAGCTTTAGCAGTGCAATGGAAGTGTGTGTAGTATGAGAATTCTTGCAGTTTGTAGTATATCCTTGTCCAGTCAGCCATAAGATGTTCATTTTCGGGGTCGATTTACGCCGTCACAATTGTCAAGTGGAGTTGCTTTGCCCATATATGATAGATTTAGCTTACTTCAATCTTTGTTCTTCCCCTTTTCTTTTTTCTGCTGGTTTTAAGTTGTTTCATCATTCAGTTGTGACATTGGCTAAATACAGGCGCTATCTGATTTAGAGGTATATTCTTTGTATAGTTTCTACAGCTTGGTAGCTGATATGTGGTGGTTTAATGTGAGCCTCTAAGGAATGGTCACTTAATATTAGTTTTCAATCCGCATTTGACACATCTGAGAAATTTTTTCATCTATTATTTTCGTTAAATGTGTCTTTACACCTATGAAATAGTCAACTTCACGTTATTTTGGACCGGATATTTTGCAGGCAATCTCATGTTCTTGTGCTGCTATATATGTTGAACTCCCTAGATTATGCGAGTTGACTTGTATGTTTATTGCTCTTTAGCTGCTCCTACACTTCTTATTATGAGAGTTGATGAATGTTATAAAATGGTCAATCTTGTCATGGTTCTTACACACTTTACAATGTAATTCTGATATCTTGTCAGATATCTTGATTTTTTAAATCAATTTGTTAATCTTGTAGTTTTATAGTACTTTTAACTTTGAACTGTCCTAAGGTTCGGTTTTATAGCCTTTATCCCTGATGACCTTAGAATGCACAGAACCTGGAAAATTTTACAATTCCAGGCTTTTCTGTTTGTTGAATCTTCTAGCTGATTGAGGTTAGATTTTTCTTTGTTAGGTAAATTTGCATGTAAAATACTTTCCTTTCGGATAGGAAATATATGTGCTTGAAGTTTTAATAGGTGTTAACTGAGAAGCTAGCACTGATATTGAAGTCCAGTAACATCTGTGCCATGGTGCTTGATTCTGTCAGCTGGTCTTTTGCACATCACGGTTGTGGATCTTTTATCTTTGATTTCCTATGCCAATTCATTTTGTATAAAGATGATGTTACTAGGAGATAGATGTGTAATTTCTTTCCTTCGCGTATGCTTCTCATGGAAGTGATTTGTGTAGTTACCTCCATTTTATCTCTTCTGATCACAAGATGGTTTCTAGCATATAGACCCTGAGACTTCTGGTTTTGCTTGCTCTTTAAGTCCCTGAAGTCGAGATGGCTGCTGGGGAAGGTCTTGATTTGCAATCTCTGAAGACCCAGCTAAGCCAAACACCTGAACTGTGGAAGCAGGAGATGGCGCAGATGGAAACACGAGTGGATGCTTTGCAAGTCAAGCTTCAGGCCGTAAAAGCTTGTTTACATGTGTCAGACGAAGATGAAAGGAAGGAACTAGAGGTTCTATGGGAAAGGGTGAAAAGTATAGCAAAATTGTTGACCTACTTAAAATCAAAGGCTATGGTCATGGCTGAACCGTACTTGCGTGAATCATATGGTGTCAAACACATGGAAGGTGTAGCACTTGTTGATAGAAGTGATAGTCCATTGCCTAGCATGTCTAGGGATGTTGATCTTTCTTTAACTGTCGGTTCAGATGGACAAGATTCGTTGAGTGGAACTGCTAAGCGGCAAGATTGCTTCAATGAAAAGGATATGGCCTATATTGATGAATTACTCAAGTCGGTGCAGATCGTGACTGATTTAATGGAATCTCTTGTTAAGAGGGTTCTTTTGGCTGAATCTGAAATTGCAATAGAAAAGGAGAAGGTTACTTTTGGTCAATTAGAGATCAAGAGGAAGGCTGCTCAAATTGAGAGCATGTCCTTAAAGTTAGAAGAAATGGAGAGGTTTGCTGTGGGTACGAACAGTATTTTAAATGAGATGCGACAAAGGGTTGAGGACTTGGTGGAGGAGACATCTAGACAGAGGCTAAGAGCTGAGGAAAATGAAGTGGAGCTTAGTCGTGTAAAGCGTGATTTTGAGTCTCTGAAATCATATGTTAGCAGCCTTATTACAGTGAGAAACTCTTCTCATCAGAAAAGCAATTTCAGACAATGGAGAAGCTTTTTGAACGGTAATACACTGATGTTCTTGGCTACTACTTATCTAATTTGCCTTACAGTGTGGTTTGGGTTTTCATTCATCTTGTCATGCTTAGCAGCCCAGTTCTTCCTCTATGGGTCACTTTGAAATGTTTTCTCTTCTTCTTCTTCATTTGCTAGGGGTAATGTTATGACAATGCGTGATAGTTATATTTAAAGCTACAGGATAGTTCATCACGCGTCATAAGTCAGGGCTGCTCAAATGCATTTTCACCAAGTTTGTTTGAGTATTATCTCATGCTTTTAAATGTCGATGTGGTCTATCTTCACAACTCATGTTTCCTTATATTTGCTTCATATTTTGTCTTTGCTGCAAACTTCTTTCTGCCATGTGATCTTTTTGCTGGAGTTGAGCAAAATTTTGGATGGGAGCAGGCTAATGGCTAAAACAACCCAGTTGGAGAGTGAGAAAATGCAAAAAGAGGTGGAGGTGAAGAAACTCATGGAAGATAATGTGAGGTTGACTATGCTTCTCGATAAGAAGGAAGCACAATTGATGGCCTTGAATGAACAATGCAAGGTCATGGCTCTCAGTTCGTTGAATATTTAGGCCTGCATTCTTATCATCGCCAGTCACTGTTCATATTCTTGGGTGAGTTTCTTTGTAACGTGCATACCCCGTCACATGCAGCAGCAAACAAAACCAGCAGGATCGATTGTATGAACTCTTCATTGATTTATGTAGATTGTAAAATTGTGAAGACCAGAAAATTTTCCCTTGAGAGACTTGGAGACTGGTCATTGTATTGTTGGTGGAATGAGCCGAGAAAGTGTTCGTCCGAAAAGGCAATCCATTGGGTGCACAACGTGATTATGAGTCGACTTGTTTAATTCTCTCATGAATGTTCTGCTTATAATACAGGGTTCAATTTCCACAAGCATTTTGATTTGTGCCGAAACTTCTCTAGGAATCCGGCAGTCTCCGACTTAGAGCTTCTGCAAGGGAGATCCAAGTAGAGTGGTGGCTTGTTTTCGTGATCTTTTGTTCGACATTGAATCGAAGTTTAGAAGATGAATCCAGGTGGAGGGGCATTCGATCAATGCTCTTTCTTGTCACCCTTAAGAAAGGACACTGATACTCTTCCTCGGACTCTGAACGTCTAGAAAGAACACACGACATCTGGTATTAGCGTATCGTGTCGGCGCCTTTTACCATCTTCATCTCGCAATGGCTTGAGGGACAGCGAAATTTCTTCGGCGCACCATTGTTTTGATCAGACATTTTGTTCTTGGTGATTCATGTTCTCGCGTTGAATTCGGGTTGCAGTGTCGTGTCAGATCGAGGCGGTGCGAACTGCAAAGCATCATGTCATCATACTCGATTGAAGAACGATGCACTTCATGTTCACGCCAGCGTCCGCTTCGCGAGGGTGCCAAATTTTGTATATAAAAAAAATTGTCACCTTTGATTTTCACATGCTCAATGTCCTATCTACACGATAAAGCACCTTTTTTATATGTAACTTAACCATTTAATTTCAAATCGAGTAAAAAAGCAGAAATATATAATGATCCTCACAATTAGAAGCATAACTTCTGTTAACTAAGTTATTTACCATTTAATTTAAAATTTAATTAGAACAACTTGAAGGGTGAATTATTTATTACTTGAACGGAACTCCGCTTAACATTCGCTAAATTTGAACATTACAATAAAAGAATAATCCGACCAGAAAAATTATTAAAGAAAAGAAATTGTACCAAATTTGGAACGTGCAGGCTTACATTTACTTAGTTTTACCTCCTTCTTTTGAGATGTACTTATTTTAGATAAATCTCATATCATTTGAAGCTAATTTGTTTAACAATGAAAACGAAAATAATTTTTCTACAATCCACTTGTTGAGATATTTTCAGAAAAGAAATCATCTAAGAGATAAATTCCTAATTACTAATTTATTATTCGACAATCAGTCAATTGCATAAATTTAATTGACATATATTAAAAATCAAACATATTGGCAAACGTACTTATTATATGTGTTTATTTATCTTTTATGTTATCAATGCTGGGAATTTTCATATGTTTGTGTTAACCATTGAATGTAGACAATATTAAGACATCTATCGAATCGGACATATGTGATGGATCCCATATTTTTGGCATGTCTCCATCCATCTAGGATGTCGATGGAGGCGCCCCGGCTTTTGATGAGTAGGAGATTTTCTTCATTCTAGAAAATGATTGATTGATTTAAGATTTTCCATCTATAAATTCAGATTTAAACATATTACAAAACATAACTTGGAAAAATATCAATTTGATGTGTCAAATTGACTAGCTATAGAATAATAAATATATAAATTAAAACTTATGAGCTCATCTTCTATTATTTTCTTTATCTAAAACACTTCATATAAATCCATAATTTATAATCCCTTACAATAAATATATGACAAGGTTAGGGCTAGATGAATGCGACTTTTTTAAGGTAGCTGGCGATGCAGAGTACACGAAACCAAGTGTGATTAGTAATGTAATTATTCCAACTGTATTTAGTACGATAGGGCGGGCTCGGGTGGAGCATGCCCGTGGACCGCCCGACCGTTGATCATCTCTAGTCACCATATTAAAAAAAAATCACAATATATCTTTCAAGACTCATTTTTTGAAAAATTAATTTATAATGGTGGCCGAACTTAAAATAATATAATTTTTTTGGCGCACTTCGAAGCGGCGGTTAGTCGCAGCTCTCCCACTCCGAACTGCCCAACGGTATAAAATGCTCTTCCGCCCGGCCTCACGTCCCGCAGCCCTAGAATCACCCCCCCCGAAGCCATGGGCGCCTCCACCGCCCAAGCGCCGCCGTCCTCCGCCGCGGATTCCCTCCCGCCGCCGGCTGACTCCGTCCAGCTCACCCCCTCGTCCCAGGTAACCCGCTCTGCTCGCCGGCCGCCTCCTGGTCGGAGGATGCGATCGGCGATTTCTTCTCTTCTCTCTCTGCTCATTTTTGATACGTGATCGTGGCGATGTTGGGGTTACTACTAGTCTTTCGTCCCGCGATCTCGCCGGTCTTTGCTTTTCCTGGTCTGCGCTTAGGTTTGTCTGGGGACTGCGTGCTAACCGGTCGAGTCCAAAGATTTCGAAATCCCTTCGCTGGGTTTTGCTCCGTCTGTGTAGTAATGGTAATGCATGCATCGTTTGAGGGGATGGTTTAGAATCTATGGATCGATGACCTGAACAGTGTCAGTATCGATCGTCCGGAGCTCCAATTTCGCGGCAAAGTTGGCTTTTTTTTGTGTGTGGGATCGCATGCGCCCCAAGAACTTTTGAGGATGACAATCCGTTTTTATAATTAACATAGAGGCGGGGAGATACGTGCCGCCCAAATTACTTCTCCAGTTGGCAAGGAGATAAAGGAAACTTCGTTTCACTTTGGAAAATGAATGATTTGGAAAATATTTTTTTAAAAAATGATTGTTTATATCGTTTGCGAAAAAGATGAATAAATGAATAACATCGTACATGAAAATATATAAACATGAATTGTTATCGATAATGAAAATATTTTTTATTTTTTAATTATTTCAAATGCAATTTATTATTCTTAGGAAAATATTTTCCGAACCATTCATTTTTCATGAAACGAATTAAGTCTTCTCTGATTTTTTTTTTTAATGGCAGGCTCCTTCTAGGAGTTGCACACCTTTGAAGGTTTTTTTTTTTTTTTTTTTTTTTTTTGGTTTGCTTCAAATTTATGCATGAGTTTGCTAGGGAACTTAATGTGTTTCATTGCATTAACATAAGCAGAAGAGGATCGGAAAACTTGCTGACATGGTTCTGGCGAACCTCGCCAAGTTGGGCCCTACCAATGGAACGCCTGCATCCCATTCCCGAAACAGCATCGAGAAGCGACTCAGCAAGCTATTCCCATCGTTCCCCACTCCCGATCACCCTACCTATGCCTTGGTATTTGCCTTCTCTTTTCTTTTCTTCTCATTTACTGCTCTTCCAAGTCCAATCCCCCCAAATTTGGAGCATCCTGCTTTCATAGGGTTTTCTTGCATATTTTTGGTAAATCTGCATTTTACAAGTTGTTATGCGTCTGATTTGCACGAGCATTTTGTCTAGATGATTCGCAGGGCAATTCAGGAACTAAATGAGGAAGGGGGATCTAGTGAGGAATTGATATCTAAGTTCATTAAGGCAGAATATCAGGATTTGCCATGGGGACATACCAGCTTGTTGAGTCATCATCTAAAGAAGCTCATTGAATGTGGGGAGATTGTTTCTGCATCGGCGAACCGTTACATTTTACCATTTGGTGACAACAATTTGTTCAAACCTGGTCGGAGGGATAAAAGTAAGAGAGGCAGCCGGCTAAGGAGAGAGGAAGAAAAGTTACACAAAAGGAAAGATTCATTGTCTGAGAATGAGAATCTTGGAGTTGGGGATAGAAGTAAGCAGCAAGGTTTAGTGATTCAAGTTACCAATCCACCGAAGAAAGCTCTTCCGTCACTAAGGAAGACTGAGGGCACAGATCAATCACAGCATCAGCAAGTTCAGCCAAATAGACTACAGGAGTTGGATGTGATGAATAAAGATAGAATAGGGGTTGAAGCAAATGAAGTTCTACATGAAGCACGTATGCAGGAATGCAAAAGAATTGAGGTCTTGGAGAAGGCACGAGAGGGAATCTTTCAAGCAATTGAAGAAGAAAAACGAGAGTGCCAACAATCCAAAGCAGTTCAGCTGAAAGAGGAACGTCCTCAACAGTGTAAAATAATTGAAGAATCTAGACCTGCACAGCAGGAAAACGAAGTAATTGAAAATCAAGCTCAGTTGCGTGTGCAGCATGACAAAGATCACAGTCAGTCAATTGTTCACAAGGATGAACATGACAAAGATCATAGTCAATCGATTGTTCACAAGGATGAACATGACAAAGATCATAGTCAATCGATTGTTCACAAGGATGAAGTTCAAAAACAAATTGTGGTTGTTGTGGAGCAGCATCCACGACATCAAACCCAGGATAATGAAGCCATGGAAGAAGAATATGCAGGAGAAGACCTTGATGGGAAATTAGTTGAACAGGATAAAGTTGAAGTCATCAAGGAGCATGACCTACAAGACCAAAGGTGTGAGATTCTTGGCGTACAACTCCATATGTTGGAAGAAGAAATATCAGGGATGGAAGAGCTAACCAATCACCCGAGGCAACAAATTGGATTGGCTGACGAAGATGTTGTCGCACCAGAAACATTAATTGAATCAAGGAACAGAAGTAATGATGTATGGTATGCTCTTTTCCCTTTTTCCCTCCTTCTGTTCTCATTTCTCGCAGATTGCAAGCACTTGGGTGCTAAAAAGAGAACAGATGATGAAGTATACTGGTTGATATAAATCACAACTAGCAAATTTTGATTGATTGAGCACAGTTAGTCCAACATTCGTACTGCGGAAGTTTAAGATTACCTTTTCGTCTATTATGTTGGGATGTATTACAATCTTCATCTTAACAATGTGCGGACATTTATAAATTTTTTTGTTAACATTTAGGCTCTGTAGACTTCCATCCCATTATTGTATGATGGTCTGATGATAATCCAATTACTGATTTCTTTTCCCCTGATAAAATAGCGTGGTGCAGGAGCAGTCACATGAGAAACAAGCGGAGATTCCCTCTATTGTGGTCAGACCGGATCTGCTTCGTACTCCTACTTTTGCGGAAGCAGGTCCATCACAAATTTCTAAGGTAAATTTGCACATGTGATGAAATTTTGCTTGTTTTCCTTTGATCCCTCTGCGTGAACTCTGCTGGTATAATTTCATCTTTGCTTCACTTATAATCAGAAGTGTATAGAACTGCTTAAGCGGAACAAAGAGATTGAGGGTCGGCTCATGGCAATTTTGGAATCTTGGAATGTGATGGGGTCATCAACCCACACGCCTCGGCAGAATCTGTTGGTGCAACGCAAGGATCATGAAGCTGTAGAGGGGCAAAAGTTGACAACTGACATTGGAGAAAAAGAAATTTCCACAGAGATGTGCTGGCAAGAAGAGATTCATACTCAAGTGAAGGCACCGATATTTAATGTGAAGAAACAAGTGGAGCTTTCTATTTCCAAGAGGCCCCCAGAGGTTGAAGCAGTAGTATTGCACAATCAATCTCTGAGGGAGAAGCAACCAAAGCTTTCTGACCATGACTTACCCAGGTATGTGTAACTACTCTGTGTAACTAACTTTTTTTAGTACTTCCAAGTGTGCTACCAGATTTCAAGCAGCTCCTTGAGAAGCAACCACATGATTTGGCTGTTTTCAGATCACTGGAATTTGAATCAGAGGCACTAGCAACTAATCATACCGCGAACAAGTCCACTGGATCAGGATCAGTAACTACTGGTGCACCTTTTGATGTGCCACCTGTGGATTTAGGGAAGTTTAAGAAGGTCCAAGAAACCGAAATTTGTGCTCCTAAATATCATGCTGAAAGTTTCAGTAAGCAGAAGCCACCTGAGTCTCAGTTGGATGCACAAGAGGATGCGCAGTCTTATGCACAAGCACAATTATTAGAACCTTCATTTGAAGGAAAACTTCACAGGTTAGATCGCCATTCAAGGAAGAACCTGCTTTGCCACATGGACCTGTGGATTTGGAGCATGGTGAGAGAAGCCAAATGCCACACCAGGTAAAACTATGAAAATACCATTCCTAAGTTCTTCAGGCAGGCAAATTCACATTCATGTCGTGTCCCTGCAGCTAATAAAGTGAATAGAAATGCAGGAAGCGTGAAAATCAGTCGTCAAGAATAAGGTTGACGTGATTTTGAGATGAACTAATTCTCTGTTTCATGTATCAGTTGCAGCTCAATGGGGAGGGGCAGCAAGAACTTTCTGTTCAAGGCCATGCGGTGGTGCTAGAAGCAGCCAACTTTATGCCTCCATGTTTGACTCAAGTGCAGAATCTTGGACAACAGCAGCGAAGCGAAAAACCCAGCCTTGGGGACAAGGCTTCTTGAATGTCAAAGGAAATGGTGCTTCTGCCTTTAGGGTGGAATCAATATCACCCCAGAGCAAGCAACTGAGTCCTGAGCAGCATAAATTTTCTGAATCCCAAACAAGTCCTGTATCCACATTTGTAGTTGGACTGCCTGCAGCAGTGCATCATGACCAGGTGCAGAATGAACTGCGACATGAAAAGTTACTTCCTCAGGATTGGAAGCTTCCTCCTTCCAAAGAATCTGCACTCCCTTTAATTAATGAGCGAGAGAACAATGCAAACAAGAATAGCAGGCCGATCAGGTGCTATAGCCTAGAGTTATTTGATCGTGAAGCAGTTGCTCCTTTTACATTTTTGCCGAAGTCCCCGCAGCCAGAGCAGCAGAAGAGAGAAAGGCTTTTGCAGCAGAAGCCCCTCCAAGCTGAAAAGATGGCTACAGCGGCTAAAATGTTACTCCTTCGGCATCAACATGAGCAGCCATGTGAGCTTAAGAGCAATGGGAACCACTTGCAGCAAGGTGAGCCAAAGCTTCAAATTGAAGAACCGGAATCAAATCACCAGGTGTCCAAAATGAATTTGCAGATTCTGCATAAGGCAGTGGACATTCCACAGCAACCACAGCAACGGATAACTAGGAGGTACGCTAAACGGCAAATGTTGCGACAGCAATCATTGTTGTACAAGCACAAATTGCGCCGTCGAGTGTCAGGGCCCTCTCAAGGTGATCCTAGCTTGGATAGAGTACCTGCAGATTTGTTGCCATTAAATCATGACACTACTGTCAGTGCTGTTGTGCAACCACAGATTGTGCAACAGGGGCAACCACAGCTTAAACGCCATGGGAGGACTCCTCAACCCAAGCAGCAGGGACAACCGGAGATTAAACATCTCGAGAGACCTCCTAAATTAAGACCTGATGAAGATGGAGTTGTCAGGACCCCTCCTTTAGATCAGCATCATCAACAATCGTGTGGTCCAGTCCGAGGGAGACCTCGTAAACGAAAAGCCAGTGATGCTACAAATGAAGGAACCCTGCCTTCTTCTGAGCATGCACAGAAGCAGCATCTTGGAAGACCTCCTAAACCAAAACCTGTTTTACCTGCAGGACCTGTTCATCTGACAGTAATTGATAAATCGCAGAGGTAGTGTCCTGGTAGGTTTTATTAGTGTTGTGTATTCTAATTTGCTTGCTTGGTCCTGGCTATTTTAGATGCTTGTGGTTGCGGTTTTGAGTAGCTGGCCATCTCAGATTTGGCTGTCCTCTTGTTGAATCGCATGTAGCTTTCGCATAAACAACCATGTTTGGAAAATTGTATTGACTGTGATGGCCACTACAGCAAATAGCTTAATTTATTACAACCCGAAAGAAGCTTAATATCTGTTGAAATTATCTGAGGGTATTGGATGGTAATTTTTTTTTATCAGGCTTATATGAAGGATACAATAGGAATTTCCTTTGTCATCGCTCCCTGCATATGGACAAGCAATGCAGATCCTATGATCGAATCTTGATGAGCGATGCCGATTCTATTGTTTTTTTGTCATGCAATTATGATTGATAACTTCTGTTTTTGATCATATGCACCGATCTTGAGACCGTTTTATCTTAATCAATTAATGGATTCTGTAAACCATATATTGTGGATGTTTTGAGGTCAACTTATTTCTTTTAACTCTGAAATTGCAATTGATTCCACATGATTTGTGCTTAGAAAATCTCGCATAGTCTTTCTCCACCAAAAACATGAGCAATGGGACTGGCAAGATCATAATTTCTTGTCAGTTGAGATTTGGCCGTTCCTTCCTCGGCATACACACTAGTGTGACAACTTACTATGCTATGAATTAGATTTGTGAAAGTGACGTGATTTTCATGTTGCTTCAGATCCGAGCTTTTGTCTGGTGCTACGAACGGGCAGGTTGCGGGTGGAGAAAGAATCGAGAAGCCCCTTCCTGAGCTGGCCTGTGCACCTCCACAAGTTCAGGGTGAAGGGGAACTCCCTGCGTGAGGTGCATGGTGTCGTAGCGGCACAAAAAGCACTTGTCAGGCATGAGGCTTCACCTCCGGCCAGAAGGTTGATCTCAATGCTTCTAGGAGGACTACATGGGCATAGAGGACAAGATGCCGAAGCTGGCTGCTAAGGCCTGCTGAGAGGGCTTGAAGGGATATATGTACAGATGTCTGTAATTTGCCTTTTCCATTGCCCTGAATTGTCTTATAAAGTCTGGAGCTTGTGGAATCGCTTTTGGTTGGGAATTTTGCTTTGTCTTTGACATGTTAGCTAGCTCTGCTATTTACCATCCGCACTGAGTTATACTTTTTCGCCTTTTAATTTGTGATGCTACATCGGGGGAGAGCGTCCGTGGGCACCTCGATCGGCACTGTATCGATATTTGGCAGTGGCACCACAAAGGCACAGTCCATACATAGTTTTTTTTTTCAATGGAGGGGTGTCTGTATCTCTTCACTGTTTTAGCTTAGAAAGTGGAATCTTGAAGTCGAGTGAGGAATTTGCTTGACCGTATGAATCAAGCAAGTTGGATGAGTTGATTGTCAAAAGAAAAAAGAAAAAAAAAAAGAAAAGTAGTCGGGTGAACCGATTGCAATCATTATTGGTCATACCCTCTTACTCCAAGGACAGGAATCAAATGTGACTTTTTTTTTTACATTCTTCTAATTGAAGTTGTGTCTAGCTCAAAAGTTGAAGGGCAACTGAAAAATAAGAAGAGATGATTACGATACTTCTAGTTCTTGCATCCTGCCTTGAAATTGCATTAAGGATTGAAAACATAAATTTAGGAGGCACATGATAATTATTTTATATTTTTATTTATCTATTTTCAGTATAGGTTCAGAACATAAATCAGTTTGATACCATAATTTTATTTTTTTTATTTCTAGAATAATGTCTTGGTCCATAAATAAGTTTGGAGCACAAAAAGAGAAGTAAATATTTTTACTTTTTTTATTCTGAAACAAAATGAGAAATTTTTTTAAAAAAACTCTTTTCATTACTTGCTTTTGCAATTGATTGATTGCCCAACTATTGTGGCTCACTTGAGAGGTAGAAATTTTGTGTTGCTGTCAAATAAATTTCTATTTCCGGAACATAAATTTAGTGTTACGATCAACTGCGTATTTTTATTCTATTGATTCAGAAATAGATTTTTGGAATAAAGTAGTTATAATTCGCGCCCTCCGCTTCTGAAACAAGGGCGTTGAATTTCAACGGGCCAGCTTTGGCCCAACTTTAGGGAAAATCTTAGGCCCAAATGGTCGAGCAGAGTCACGATCGGGCCTAAAAGAAGCCCAAAGGCAACCCCGAAAAAAAAAAAAAAAAGCACGAACAAAACGACGTCGCTGCCGCCTCAGAAACCTATATAGCCAGCCGTCACTTCGTCTTCTTCGTTTCGCTCACCGAGTCTTACATCCGACGAGGTGGGTGGCGTCGTCGCCGCGCATTGAAGCGGCGCCTTCCCCGGCGCAGAACCCTAAATGGGTGCCGCCACCACCGCCCGACCGCCACCGTCCTCCATGCCGACTCTTCCGCTGACCGCTGAGCTCTCCCCCTCGTCTCAGGTAGCCTCACCCCTGGTCGGAGGATGCATTCGTGGATCTCTTTTCTTCTCTCTCAGTTTGATACCGTGTCGCGGATCGTCCAGTTTAGGAGAAGAATTTGTTCGTTCGGGTAATGTTGAGATATTAGTTTTTGTTGCTGGGATTAGGAGTTGGTGGTCAGTTTGCGAGGAAAGTTTCCTCTTTTGAAACTAGATTTTGATAAGAAAGGTCCAAAATCATTCGACATTGCTATTAAATCCCCAACAATCACACGGCCCCCAAGGGGAGGTACGGGGCCCGATTTTTGGGGAGATTGTTGGGACTTGGTTGTGGAAGGGCTTGGTGGTCAAGTGTAAGGGACCCTTTGAGAGATGAGAAAGACCCAAGACCACCCAATATTTGTTTCATGATTTCTCTGGTCTTGCTTTTCCTAATTCACGTGCGTCAGTTTGTTTGAGGACTGTATGTTAGTTGAGTCCGAGATTTTAGAAACCATTCGCAGTGTTTTGCTCCTTTTGTGTAATGCTAATGCATGCATTCTTTAAAGGATGGTTAAGAATCTATAGATCGATGACCTGAATAATGTCTGTTGTCTCGAGCTCCAATTTTGTGGCAAATTTTTCTTCTTGTGTTGAATTGTGTATGCCCCATGAAGGGGAATTTATGAGAATGATAATCCAATTTTTTATGAAAGAGAGGGGCGGGCAGTTTGTATAAGTCAATTCGTGCTCCTGGATAACTTCTCCAATTAGTGAGGAGATAAAGGAAACTTAAGTAAATATTCCGGGATTTTATAAATTGCAAGCAGCTTCTAAGAGTTTTGCACGTTGAAGATTCTCCATTTTTTCCTTCAAATTCATGCACGTGTTTGCGTTTAGGGAATTTAACATGTTTCATTGCATTACCATGAGCAGGAGAGGATTAGAAAGCTTGCTGACGTGGTTCTGGCAAACCTTGCCAAGTTGGGCCCTACCAATGGAATGCATGCATCCCATTCCCGAAATAGCATCGAGGAGCGACTCAGCAAGCTATTCCCAATGTTCCAGACTCCCAATCACCCTACCTATGCCTTGGTATTTTACCTTTTTTAATCTCATCTAATGCTCTTCCATGCACAATCCTTGGAGTGATCTGCTTTCTTGGGGTTTTCCTTCATATTTTTGGTAAACTTGTGTTTTACAAGAAGCTGATTTGCAAGTGCATTTTGTCTAGATGATTCGCGGGGCAATTCAGGAACTAAATGAGGAAGGGGGATCTAGTGAGGAATCGATATCTAAGTTCATTAAGGCAGAATATCAGGATTTGCCATGGGGACATGCCAGCTTGTTGAGTCATCACCTGATGAAGCTCAGTGAATGTGGGGAAATTATTTCTGCTCCTGTGAACCGTTACACTTTACCATTTGGTGACAACAATTTCTCGGTACGTGGTCGGAGGGATAAAAGTGAGAGAGGTGGCCAGCTAAGGAGTGAGAGAGAAAAGTTACACAAAAAGAAAGATGCATTCCCTGAGAAAGAGAATGTTGGAGTAGGGGATAGAAGTAAGCAGCAAGCTTTGGTGATTCAAGTTACCAACCCGCCAGAAAAAGCTCGCCAGTCATTTAGGGGGGCTGAGGGCATAGATCAATTTGAGCATCAGCAAGTTGAGCTAAATAGACTACAGGAGCTGGATGTGATGAAAGAAGGAAGAATAGGAGTTGAAGCGAATGAAATACTACATGAAGCACACATGCAGGAATACGAAAAAATCGAAGTCTTGGAGAAAGCACAAGAGGGAGTCATTCAAGCAATTGAAGGAGAAAAACAAGAGTGCCAACAATCTAGAGCAGTTCAGCTGAAAGAGAAACATCCTCAACAGCATGAAGTAATTGAAGAATCTAGACCCCCAGAGCAGGATGAAGTAACCGAAAATCAAGCTCAATTGCAGGAGCAGCATGACAAAAATAATAGTCAATCAATTGTTCACGAGGATGAAGGTCAAGAACAAATTGATGTGGCTGTTGTGGAGGAGAATCCACAACATCAAACCCAGGATAACGAAGCCGTGGAAGAAGAACATTTAGGAGAAGACCTTGATGGAAAATTAGTTGAACAATATAAAAGAAATGAATGGCGAGTTGAACTCGTCAAGGAGCACGACCTACAGGATCAACATTGTGAGGCTCTTGGCGTACAACTCCAGACGTTGGAAAAAGAAATAGCAGGGATGGAAGAGCTAACTAATCACCCGAGGCAACAAATTGAACTGGCTGACGAACATGTTGCTGTGCAAGAAAGATTAATTGAATCGAGGAACAGAAGTACTGATGTTTGGTATGCTCTTTCCCTTTATCTCTTCCTTCCGTTCTCGTTTCTCATAGATTGACGAGCATGTGGGTGCTAAAAGGAGAGCAACTGATTAAAGTATAGTGGCAAACTAATTAATTAATTGGTTGATATAAATCACAACTAGCAAAGTTCGATTGATTGAGCATAGCTATTCGAACAATCGAACTGCGGAAGTTTAAGATTACCTTTTTGTCTATTTTGTTGGAATATATTACAATCTTTATTATAACGTGCGGACATTTAGGAAAAAATTTTGGTAACATTTATACATTGCAAACTTCCATCCTGTCACCGTATAAGGGCCTGATGATAATCCAATGACTGATTTTTTCCCCCCTGAAAATATAGCACAGTGCAGAAGCAGCTACATGACAAACAAGGAGAGATTCTCTCTATCATGGTCAGACCTGATTCACTTCCTCATACTCCTACTTTTGAGGACGTAGGTCCATCACATATATCTAAGGTAAATATGCATTCTGATCTTTACTAATGTGATGAAATTTTGCGTGTTTTCCTTTGATCCCTTTGTGTAAACTCTGCTGTCATAATTGCATCTTTGTTTCACTAATAATCAGGAGAAGTGTATAGAACTGCTAAAGCGGAACAAAGAGATTGAGGGTCGGCTCATGGCAATTTTTGAATCTTGGAATGCATTGGAGTCAGCAACCCACGTGCCTCGGCAAAATCTGGTGGTGGAAGGCAAGGATCGTGAACCTCTGGAGGGGCAAATGTCGACAAGTGACATTGGAGAAATAGAAATTTCCAGACAGATGTGCCAGCAAGAAGGAATTCATACTCAGCTGAAGGTACCTATATTCAATGTGAAGAAGCAAGTGGAGCTTTCTAGTTCCAAGAGGCCCCCAGAAGTTGAAGCAGCAGTATTGCACAATGTACCTCTGGGGGAGACGCAACCAAAGCTTTCTGACCATGACTTACCCAGGTATGTGTTACTATTTTTTCTTAGTACTTCCAAGTGTGCTACCAAATTTTAATCAGCTTCTTGAGAAGCAACTCATGATTTGGCTGTTTACAGATCACTGGAAGTTGAACCAGAGGCATTAATAACTAATCTTACTGTGGATGTGTCCGCTGGATCAGGATCAATAACTACTGGTGCCTCTTTTGATGTGCCACTTGTGGATTTAGGGAAGTTTAAGAAGGTCGAAGAAACTGAAGTTTCTGCTCCTAAATATCATGGTGAAATTTTTAGTCAGCAGAAGCCACCTAAGTCTCAGGTAGATGCTGCCATTTATGCACAAGAGGATGCACTTGTCTATGAGCAAGCACAATTATTAGAACCCTCATATGAAAGAAAAACTTCACAGGTTAGATTGCCATTCAAAGAAGCACCTGCTTTGCCACATGGACCTGTGGATTTGGAGCATGATGAGAGAAGCCAAACTTCATACCAGGTAAAACTATGACAATCTTGTCCCTAAGTTCTTCAGGCAAGCAGATTCACATTCATGTCATGCTTCCTGCGGCTAATAAAGTGAATGGAAATGCGGGAAGAGTGAAAATCAGTTGTCAAGAATAAGGTTCACATGATTTTGAGTTGAGCTAATTCTCTGTTTCACGTATCCACTGCAGCTTGATGGGGAGAGGCTGCAAGAACTTTCTGTTCAAGGCCATACTGTGGTGCTAGAAGCAGCCAACATGATGCCTCCGTGTCAGACTCAAGTGCAGAATCTTGGACAACGGCAGCAAGCAAAAACCCAGCCTTGGGGACAAGGCTTCTTGAATGTCAAAGGAAATGGCGCTTCTGCCTTTAGGATGGAGTCAATACAACCACAGAGCAAGCAACTGAGTCCTGAACAGGATAAATTCTCTAAATCCCAAACAAGTTCTGTATCTGCATCTGCAGTTGGACTGCCTGTGGCAGTGCATCATGAGCAGGTGCAGAATGAACTGCAACGGGAAAAATTTCTTCCTCGGGATTGTAAGCTTCCTCCTTCTGAAGCATCTGCACTCCCTTTAATTAATGAGCAAGAGAATGAAGCAAACACGAAAAGCAGCCCGATCAGGTGCTATGGCCTAGACTTATTTGACCATAATGCAGTTGCTCCTTCCACATTTTTGCCGAAGTCCTTGCAGCCAGAGCAGCAGAAGAGGAAAAGGCCTTTGCAGCAGAAGCCCCTCCAATCTGAAAAGATGGCTACAACAGCTAAAATGTTACTCCTGCGGCATCAACATGAGCAGACATGTGAGCTTAAGTACATTGGGAACGGCTTGCAGCTAGATGAGCCAAAGCTTCAAATTGAAGAATCGGGATCAAATCGGCCAGTGTCCGAAATGAATTTGGAGATTCTGCACAAGGTAGTGGACATTCCGCAGCAACCACAGCATTGGAAAATCGGGAGGCACACTAAACTGCAAATGTCGCAACAGCAATTGTACAAGAACAAATTGCGTCCTCGAGAGTCAGGGCCCATTCAAGGCGATCTTGGCTTAGATAGAGTACCTGCAGATTTGTTGCCATTAAATCATGAGATTGCTGTCAATGCTGTTTTGCAACCACAGATTGTGCAACAGGGACAACCACAGCTTAAACGCCGTGGGAGGCCTCCTCAAACCAAGCAGCAGGGACAACCGGACATTAAACGTCTTGGGAGACCTCCTAAATTAAAACCAGATGAAGATGGAGTTGTCAGGACCTCTCCTTTAGATCAGCGTCATCAACAATCGTGTGGTCCAGTCCACGAAAGACCTCGCAAACGGAAAGCCGGCGATACTAGAAGTGAAGGAAACCTGCCTTCTTCCGGGCATGCACAGAAGCGGCGTCTTGGAAGACCTCCTAAACCAAAACCTGTTTGACATGCAGGACTTCTTGATCTGACCGAAATTGACAAATTGCAGAGGTAATGTTCTGGAATGTTTTAATGTTGTGTGTTTTAATTTGCTTGCAAGGTCCTGGCTATTAGAGATGTTTGTGATTGTGCCACCTCAGATTTGGCTGTCCTCTTGTTGAATCATGTGTAGCTTTCGCAGAAGCAACCATTTCCCGGAAAGTCTATAGACTGCCATGGCCACTACTTCGAAGTTAGTGGACGTAGTGCCCCTGTGATGCTTTCGGTTGACTAATTGTGTGCTCTTTGTTGAGGTGCCGTATCAAATATATGTGGCACTATGAGATCCCTTTGTGCATTAGGCACTAATCACTAAATAGCTTAATATGTTGTGGAAATTATCTGGAGGTACTGTATGGTAATTTTTATTATCAGGCTTATGTGAAGGATGCAATAGGAATTTCCTTGGTCATTGCTCTCTGCATCTTGACAAGTGATGCAGATCCTATGATTGATCTTGATGAGTGACGCAGACTCTATGGTCTTTTTATCTCGTAGGTGTGATTATTACTTCTGTGCTTAATCATATCCACCGATCTTGTGACTGTTTTATCTTAATCAATTCATGGTTTCTGTAAACCATATCATGTGGATGTCTTGAGGTTGACTTTTTTCTTTTGATTCTTCTAAATTGAAATTGATTTGACATTATTTGTACTTAGAAAATCTCGCTTAAGTCTTTCTCCATCGAAAACATGAGCAATGAGACTGGCAAGATCATAGCTCTTGTCGGTTGAGATCCGGCCGTTCCTTCTGCGCATAACAGTAGTGTGATAACTTGTATTTGCTACGTATAAGATCTGTGTGTGATTTCCATTTTACCTCACAGTCGAGCTTCCATCAGGTGCTACTAACGGGCAAGTCGCAGGTGGAGAAAGAACCGAGAAGCTCCTTCCTGAGCTGGCGTGCGCACCTCCACAAGTTCAGGGTGAAGGGGAACTCATGGTGTAAGGTACATGGTATCATGGACCCAGTCGAGCAAACCTCACGGGCGAGGTAGTGGCCAGCACAGTGGTCACAAGAAGCACCAGTCAGGCACGAGGCTCCACCTCCAGCCACAAGGTCGTTCTCAGCGCTTCTGGGAGGACAAATTGTGCATAGAGTAGAAGATGCGGCAGCTGGCTGCGAAGACCTGATAAAAGGGCTTAAAGGGATATATGTATAGATGTTTGTAATTTGCGTTTTCCATTGTCCTGATCCGTGTCTCATAAATTCTGGAGCTTGGGGATGCGCTTTTAGTTGGTAGTTGTTTTTTTCTATGGAAGTGTACAGGATTAGTCTTCTGCAGGTTGACTATAGGATGCTGTTACTTACCATCAGGACTGAGATTATGCTTGTTTGCTCTTAAGAAAGTTCTGCTGTATTGGCGGAGAGCATTGGTGAGCGCGGCCACTCGGCGTTTTATCGGTCTTTCCAGCAGTGACACCCTAAACTCCCAGTCCGAAATATAACAATATTTAGTTGGATAAAGTATATGAGGGGTCTCTGCATCTCTATCTTCGTTTCAGCTTGGAAAGTGGAATGTCTCAGTCAAATCTGCTAATAGTACGAGTGATGAAATTATTTGATTGCATAAGTCAGGCAAGTTAGACGATTTGATTGTTAAAAAAGAAGAAGAGAAAAGCTACGAAAGTAACATCTTACATAGGGAACTAAATCATACCAACACCCGACATGGAAATGCCGATTTTCACATTTTGGCTCGGCTTTGCTTCGGCTAATTATGGCAGCGTGGGCTGTCAAATTTCCGAGGTAAATAGACACGATTATGATTACTAGGATTATCACCGCTTATGCACTCAAGTAATTTTATCTTAGGGTTAATACTACCAAAAACTTTAAATTGATACATTTATAATAAATTCCTCAAATTAATACATAGCCTCAAATTGGTGTGTTTGTGATAAATTTTAAACTGCTTAGTTTCCATAAATTGGATTAATGCTACAAAAATATTATATAGTAGACAAAGGATAAAAACTTAAATTCCATGTGTCATTTAATTCAGTAATTTGATGGTAAAATGAAACGAAAATTAATGGAGGGTAAATTTATTGAAGGTGTTCAAATTTGAGATTTTTGGTGGTAAAAAAATAAGTGGTATAAATTTGTTACAGATGTATTAGTTTTAGGTGGTGGTGTTAACAAGACAGCTCAAGAATTAGGAGATGATCATGATCCCAGTTCCTTGCGTCCTACCTTGGATTTTTTTTTTTTTTTTGACCGACCGTCCTACCTTGGATTGCATGAGGACTAAAGACGAAAATGAGATTCTGAAACGTGGGGTTTAACTTTTAACGGGCCGGCTTCGGCCCAAAGACCCGGAAATGTTTTAGGCCCGAGCGGTCGAGCAGGAACTCAAGATCGGGCCCTAAAAGCAGCAACTCAGGCCTCCACAAAAGCTCAAAGGCCTAAAGGCCCGAGAAAGGGAGCGCAAAAACGACGTCGCTGCCACCCTCAGGAAACCCTAGCTCCCTCGGGAACCCTAGTATATAAACCAGCCTGCAACTTTCCTCATCCCCTCCATTCCACAGCCTCTCGCGCACCCCCCTCCATCAGAGCTCCGAAATCCCGACGACGGCGAGATGGGTCGCGTGATCCGGGCGCAGCGTAAGGGTGCGGGCTCCGTCTTCAAGTCCCACACCCACCACCGGAAGGGGCCGGCCAGGTTCCGGAGCCTCGACTTCGGGGAGCGCAACGGGTACCTCAAGGGCGTGGTCACCGAGATTGTGCACGACCCGGGCCGCGGCGCCCGCTCGCCCGCGTCGCCTTCCGCCACCCCTTCCGCTACAAGAAGCAGAAGGAGCTCTTCGTCGCCGCCGAGGGCATGTACACCGGCCAGTTCGTCTACTGCGGCAAGAAGGCCACCCTCGTCGTCGGCAACGTCCTGCCCCTCCGCTCCATCCCCGAGGGTGCCGTCGTGTGCAACGTCGAGCACCACGTCGGGGACCGCGGGGTCTTCGCCAGGGCCTCCGGGGACTACGCGATCGTGATCAGCCACAACCCTGATAACGACACCTCCAGGTATTTCCTTGTTGGTTGCAATTAGCTTTGCCCGCTGTCGGTCTGCTCATTTTGATGTTGTGGTGTGCATATTTGTCTGAGTTTACTTGCTGGGTTCTGGCCATTTTGGTGGATTTCGAGTTTCAGCCATGATTTCGGCGTTTTCGGCTTGGTTTGCCCTTTGCTTAGTTCTTCACTGTCTGCTCTGGTGCAGCGTGTCGTGGTGCCGTCTATGGTGTTTATCACAGAGGTCCGACAGCCCCATATGGGATAGGGATTAGATTTCCGAATTGCTTAATTTGTTGTAGTAGTTATCTAAAGGGGCTCTTGATATCAGGTCGCTTGAATGCTTTGATATGACTTTCTTGATGCCTATCTGATGCTGTTTCTATCTTGTATTTGTGACTGATTTTGTTTACACGTCTTTCACGACCCACAATTATGTGAAGATAAGTTAATTGATCTGGTTATCTGAAATGTGAAGTTGGGTTGACATGATTTGTGCACATGAAATCCGGTGTGCTCTTGCTCCGCTGAGTACATTGGCTACAGAACTAACGAAACTACAATGTTCTTGCTGGTTCATGTTTTGTTATACTGCAACATATCCACTAGTTCGCCAAACTGAGTTTGCTACAATTTTGAGCTGTGTGAAAGTGAACTGATGTCTTATGTTACTTCAGAATCAAGCTTCCATCTGGGTCGAAGAAAATTGTGCCGAGTGGCTGCCGAGCGATGATTGGGCAGGTTGCTGGTGGAGGAAGAACTGAGAAGCCCCTTCTTAAGGCTGGCAATGCTTACCACAAGTTCAGAGTGAAGAGGAACTGCTGGCCCAAGGTGCGTGGTGTGGCCATGAACCCAGTTGAGCATCCTCACGGAGGAGGTAATCACCAACACATTGGTCACGCGAGCACAGTCAGGCGTGACGCGCCACCTGGCCAGAAGGTTGGTCTCATCGCCGCTCGGAGGACTGGTCGGCTCAGAGGACAAGCCGCCGCAACTGCTTCCAAGGCTGATAAGGCTTGAAGAGATATTCCTGTTTTTCTTCATTTGGTATTCCGTTGGACTCGGTTTTGGGTATTCTACAATTATAATTCTGGGAATTTGCGGATGCATTTTGTAGTCGAAGTTTTGCTCTGGTTTAATGTATCAGATAGTCTTTTATATGCTAAATTGCCATGAGATGTGGTGTCGCATTGCCTCTCATTAATTATTTTTTCCTTCTCTCTATGAATATCAAATAAATTAATTATACTTAATACTTTTTAACGAAATCATGATATTCCATTCGTGATTAATAACTTATATTAAATCTACGTCAAAATATCCACGACTTATATTATTCTCTTAATGGTTCGATCTGGATATGACAATAATCGATTATCTGCAGTAATTGCTGACGTCCTCCAGTAGAAAACCATCCATCCGAGCTTGGGGATAGGGGTCGTAGGCTTTGATTTTTCTCTCCTGATCTAATTTGGGAGTCGTTTTTCGCTTGGTTTAATGTCTTCTTTCGTCCGTTGTTATTACTTTTCTTTGCTTGTTGTGGTGAATATATTTGCTTGAAGACCGATTTAGATCCAGTGGAGTTTTTTTTCCCTGATTTAAATATAGATTTGGGAGTTCCTTGGAGGCGTTCAATTTGTGATGGTTTACCATGTCGTTGTTTCGCATGGTACGACGATGGAAGGCATAGGGGAAGATTTCAATGTGCGGTGGTTGGCTGTTGATTATTTTTTGATATTATGACAGATCTGACCTTTTATTTTTCGAGTTTTATTTTTTTGCTTTATAGTTTTTGTGATTTGTTTTGTTTGGAAACTTTTTATATTTCTATCATGTTTGATTTTGTCAAAGAATTTTAGTTCACTTAGGAGAGAGAAAACATAAAAAAAATAATTCGTCAGTATTTTCCATTAGCCAAACCTATGGAGTTAACTAGAGGAATTAATTGCACAAACTTGACAAATTTCAAGACTTGATTACATATTTTGAAAGTTTTAGAACTTAAATATAGGGTGTACTTATCTTCATAAGAAATCATTAGAAAAATTATTCGTCAGCATTTTCTATTAGTCAAACCCATGAAGTTAACGAGAGAAATTAATTGCACAAACTTGATAAATTTCAAGACTTGATTACATATTTCGGAAATTTTAGCACTCAAACACAGGGTGTACTTATCTTTATAAGAAAACATTAAAAAAATTAATCGTCAGCATTTTTCATTAATCAAACCAATGGAATTAATGGGAGGAATTAATTACCCAAACTCGACAAATTTAAGGACTTTATTACACATTTTGGAAGTTTTACAACTCAAATACAGGGTGTACTTATCTCTATAAGGTAATATATATGTAGAATTGCCAAACTGAATTCATTTAGGTTCCGATTTGTGTTGGGCTAAATTTCACAAGAGTGTATACCATTACCTTGAACTTTCTTCCTTTTATCTTTGTCCTTTACATATTGCATAATATATAACGTATAGTATGTGGGGTGAGTGGCTTCGTTTGCTTGTGTTATGAAGTAATACGGAGATTAATATATACGTGGGGTTGCACGACCTTGACAGTGGTCGCTTGTCATCGCGTAACCTCCGCAACGGGCTGTCGTCTCTCTTTCAGGCTTCGCCCGAGGTGCCATCTACATCAATATGTGCTTCCACTTTCATTCTTTGCTTTTTTAGTTTAAAACTAGAGTCCATTACAAGTTTTTAGCAAATAGTGTTTTGCATTTTGTGAAACCCTTTTAACTTAAGGTTCTTTGTGTCTATGTAAAGGTATTTTGCAAGACTCAACCAAACGCACCGTAATGCATTTTTGCAGTACGTGAAGCTTTGTTGTTTGATCTAAGAATAGAGGAAGAAATAAATACGAACTTCCCAAAGGTGAAGAAAATTTCTCTTACTTATCCTTTTTATTAGGAAAACAAATAGATCTATGTGATTTTAGATGAAACTTAAGGGAACGTTTTCCTAATGTTTTTTGCTTTCGAGTCTAACAAAAGAAAGAAAAAAAATCGTGTCAAAGTTAGAATATTTTCTGTGGTTTTTTTTTTTTTTGGCTCCCTCTAATTTTTAAAACTTTAGAGCAACAATTCTATGAAAGATCAATTTAATATCAAAACTTTATGATTGATCACTTTAGTGTTAAAATTTTTTAAAGCAGCCATTTAAGTGACTTCAACAAGCCATGCTAGATTTTCGGCAAACTAAGTCATTATATTCATTTAGATGATCATTTTTCCAAAGTGGTCGCACTTAAAATAATTGTTTGAAAAGTTTTAACACTAAAGTGACTCCTTATAAAAAATTATGGCATTAATGACGTCCTTTCCACCCTAGGGAAAAATAAAAAATTATTTTGAGGTTATGATTTTGGACTTTGAGGTTTTTATAGGTTCTTAGTCGCATGTTTCTAGCCTTGATGCACAATGTTAAAAGTTCAATTAAGTTAAAGGTGGTGCACTGGCTATGTGTCCTTCGCGTGACAAGATGTGAACGAAAATGTTCACCTCGTACACCGCATGACTTGGAGAAATATTCAGCGGATGTCCCACACCACATGCTAATAGGTCAGACATGGACGATAAGTCGTGATCATGATGGCCATAAAGCGCATCAATTGACGGCGATGTGGTGTGAGCCATGAACTCTTGTGCATTGTTTTGACCACTTCATTCCATAATTTAATATGGAGATTAGTATCCAAGGACAATAATATGCAATGCATCGGAATTGCTGAGAATAGTATCCAAACTTTAACTTTGGGCATATATTTCGATCTTCTAAATTAAAGCATGTAGTAATCATGCCAATACGAATATCAAAATCTAATTTTGTCGCTTTACTTTATCTTTGACAAATGTAAAGAATTACTCGATAATTATGTATCCAAAAGTGATGTTACACTTGCGAGTTGTGTGCCGTGAGTGTTTCAAAAGGCGTACTACTTTTTCATTCCTGAAATTTTATGTAGGGTAAACAAGTGCTTTTCTATTTGATTCCAATATCAAGTTATTGGTTATAAAGAGTAGCTGTTTTGAGGATGCTGCAGAGGTAAATGCAAGGCTAGTGCTGTTTTGCCTTACTTTGTCCTCTCCCTCTATAATCCTAAGATTGACCAAGGGTGCCCGATCATTGCGCCTTTTGGTGCCGACATTAAAGTTCAACCATGGGATTTTCGCTGCTCCCCGAAAACACTCAAGAACTGAGCAAGGAGTGGGAGCTGCGGTTCTTCGTCCTCCTCAGCTTGTTCCTCCAATTGATACTTGTGACTCAGGGCTTTCGGAGGAAATTCAGCTACAAGCGCTGGATCCGAGTCGTGGTCTGGACGGCGTACCCATTGGCTGACCTCATCGCAATCCTCACGCTCGGCGTCCTCTTGAACCGCCTGGCCACCATCAAGGAAACGAAGGGGACGATTGATCCGAAGAGCCAGATCGCTGCTTACTGGGTGCCGTTCCTTCTCCTCCACTTGGGTGGGCCTGACACGATCACCGCGTATGCCCTGAAGGACATCGAGCTGTGGTTGAGGCAGTTGGCGCGGCTTTGCGTCCATGTCGGACTAGCTTGTTATGCCTACTTTGTGACCTTCTCAGGGTCTAAGCTCTCGATATTAGCAGCTGGCATGATCCTGGTGGGGTTCATCAAATATGTAGAGAGGACATTGTGTTTGTACTGGGCAACCGAAGGTCAACTTCGAGATTCGATGCTTTCACGTCCTGAGTACGCTCTGAAGAAAGAGGAGGTTCCGGCTCCAGAGGACCTCTCAGTGAAAAGCGGTCAAGCCATCGACAAAGAAAAGGACAGTACTCTGGTCGAAGCGTATAAGTTGTTCAAGATCTTCAAGCCTCTCTTCGTGGGCCTCATCCTCAGCTCTGACTACCTGGAGGCCAGTAAGCGCACGTTCATGAAGAGTGCCATGGACTCGGCAACAGCTTTTGGGATAGTAGAGATCGAGCTCGGGTTCATGTACGATCTGCTCTTTACCAAGGCACCGTTGCTGACCCGTGCTTGGGGCATCATTCGTTGGGTCATTAATCTCTCGGTGCCGTGTGCCGTGTTGGTATTCTTCTCTTTACAGGATAGGAAGGATTACCCAAAAGTCGACATCTATATCACCTTCTTACTGATAGGTGCGGCTATACTTTTAGAGATTTACTCGGTTCTTCTCGCAATTTCATCTGATTGGGTCGACCACTTGCGTCTTCAGAGACCTGGCGGATCCACAATATCATCTGCCGTGGTTTTTCTCCGGATCTGCCTGACCCCCAGATGGTCGAATTCCGTGGCCCAGTTCAGCCTCTTGAAATTATCTGTCGGGAAAAGAAACAGGATCTTCACCAAGTATCTGAGGCTCACCAAGTTATATGAGAAGTTGGAGAAGAACTTCTACATCGATTACAAAGAGTTCAATAGCAACATCAAAGAATGGATCTTCTATCACATGAGGGATACGGTCCATTATCTGGAACAGGAAGCCGTAGTGAAGAGCGGGCCCATGAGTCTTAAGCTGGAGGCTCTGCGGAGGTCAGAAAACGATCACCTGGACTCGCATATGAAGGATACGGAGTTCGAACGGAGCATCCTCATCTGGCACATCGCCACTGAGCTCTGCTACTACAAGGACCGCCACGACAGGCAGAGAGAAAGCCCGGAACACATCAAGGACGACAAGATGAGTAGGTTGGTCTCTCGGTACATGCTGTATTTTTTAGTATATCATCCTTTCATGTTGCAACCAGGGATACACGCGCCCCGATATACAGACACTTTGGTTGACGCTCGGAAGTTCTTCAAGGACAACCTAACGGTGTTGCCAAAGAAAGAAACAAGCATCAGCTCATCATTTGTCAAGACGTGGGCGCATAATTTATTCAAGAAAGAGAAATATGGCCACACCGTAGTTGAAAGCTGCAGAAATATACACAAGTCAGCAGAGTCGCGAGATCTATGCGAAGTCGGCCATCTTCTGCTCCAAGTGGGAACTCAGCTGCCCGACGCGAAAATACGCAGTGCCAAAAGCAAGTCGGTGCTGTCAGACGCTGCCGTCTCGCATCCCAGTTGAATGAAATTGAGTCAGAAGATTTCGGTAGGAAGTGGTACGTGATCAGCAAGGTCTGGGCGAAGTTTCTGATATACGCGGCTTGCAAAAGCAAAGGCTACGAACACCGTAAGAGCCTGAACGAAGGAGGAGAGCTTATCAGCCATGTTGGCTTCTAATGGCACATCTCGATGTAGTAGAGCTGGTGCAAACTTCCGAAGGACAATGTGAGAGGGCTAGTACAAACACCTAGAGGGGGTGAATAGATGTAAAATAAAAATTATGCAAGACTTAGTAGAAGTAAATTGCTTATAGAAGATAACAGACTATAAACGTATTTCAGCTTTACGAATAAAAGTAAGGAGTTCAGGAGTTCAGGGAAAGAGAATAGAAACACAAAGTTTATAGTGATTCGACTTAGATCAAGTCTACGTCCACTCTTCTATGCTGACAGCCTATTGACTGGATTCCACTATGAATCAAAAGAGATTTTACAGCTTGTGATCTTGACTTTCTCAGTGAAGAGTCTCTATTAGTCTCTCATAAAGTCTAAGAGTTTCTCTTTTTTGTTTACAACTTTGAGCTTGATGAATGAAAAAGCAAGAAATTAGAAAGCTTCAGACTTTGAAATTTTTCTCTTCACGCACTCATCGAACAACTGGAGAGTCATCCTTATATACTCCTTCACGCCTTCTCGATTGTTGGCACTTTTAAAAGGAATACTTCCAATCAACCCTTTTGGATAGAATCAATTAGGGTGATCTCGAGTCGTTAGATGATTTGTGATGAAAGCCTGTCAATCCTGTTCGCCCATACAATCAGGATCTTGGTTTTCATAAGTAGAACCTTCAAAGTTTGCTCGCCTCTCAAAAGATCTTCAAATTAGAATTGTTTCCAATAAAGATAATTAAACAAGTAGATACTGTATCCAGCCATAAGGTCATCCATAAACTATATGAATCGAATTCTTGAAAATAATCCTGCATCTGGATAAGTCTTCATTCTTCGGTCTGGAAATTGTCAGTGAGGACAGATTTCGAAACTAAAGTTTGGCGGTCTTCAGACTTTGACGATAGAATATGGAAATCTTCAGACTTAGACTTGGAAATGTTTTGTCAACTTCAAAATAGTAAATGAGTTTTCTCCAACAATCTCCTCCTTTTGATGGTGACAAAAATTTCCCGCAGATTTGAAAAACTTTTGACTTGCAATACATGATATCTTATAAAAATAAGTTGCTTTGAACCTATATAGTATTTATTCTGCAACCACAGAAAATATGTTGATCTTAAACATAACTATCCAGTCATAAACAATATTACAAACTTAGTTGCTACAAGCGTAAAAAAGATTCAAAGTTGACAGTAATCACAGCAGTCAAAAGTCCAAAGTGAGTCCAAAATCCAAAGTCTAAGCAAAAAGTCATCAAAAGAAAAGATAGAAAGATAGATAGAATAAATCTACACAAATTCTCCCCCTTTTTGTCAACAGCAAAAAGTGGAGAATCACTTAAAAAGGTTGATAAAATCATGGCTGTCGGGGGATACGAACGATATGAAAATCTCCCATAGACTTGATAGTCTCCTCTAGCTTCGTTAGAGTCGCCTTCAGCTGCTCCAAATCTTCACCCTTTGCATTTTCTTGCACTTGAAGCTTCAGGGCTATCAACTGTTCTTGTAGAGAGTCTGAAGTGGACTGTAAAGCTGTTTTGAGATTCTTGATCTCACATTCCATTCCATATTGATGAGCCTTCAAATCCAAAAGGATTTCCAATAGTCTCTAAAAGTATGCTGTTGATTCTGTTCTAGCACTAGGTCTAGCTGAATCAATTCCAGGAGTATTGAGATGTGAGGGAACATCAGCAGTTCGACCACCAAGATTGGGAGTGGATTCTTCAACATCCGCTTCAGGATATTTCTTTGGATCTGCTTGAGATCTACTAACATCACTGGTAAAAACATGTGAAGAGGTACCTCTCTTGTCAACAACTCCCCCTGTCTTTATTCCTTCGGGTGGAGAAAAGAATTCCTCTTCTTATTCTTGCTCTGCTCCAACGCCCAAGTGATGTTTTTCTTGTTTTTCTCCTACAGTTCCACTTCGAGTCTTTTCCGAATCCTCTGACAAGGATATAGCATATGTTGGCTTAAAAGAGTCATCTTGACCCTCTTCTTCTTGAGTTTCCTTGCTTTCTTTTTCTCTTTCTTCATCTCTCTTCTCTATCTCTTCTCTTTCTCTATTCTCTCTGTCCTCTTGTTGCTCAAAACTAATAAAGCTCCGTAGATTTCTTAAGGTAAATGCGGAGAGAGTAATGTCGTCCTCATCTTCTTCTTCATCCTGCAAGATAAGGTTTCTCCTCTTCTTAATGGGTGAGCTCATGGGCTCCTTTCCTTTTCTTTTCTTCACTGTAGAGTCTTGTTTTGTTTTGGCGAGGGACTTCTCCTTCAGGCTTTCCAATGCCTTATTCAGCTCATTCAGTCTCATTTTTGATACCATCTTCAGTCCTATCTAAAAGGACTAGTGCAAACAGTTAGAGGGGGTGAATATGCGTAGATAAAAATTTTCGAAAGACTTAACAGAAGTAATTTTGCCTTTAGAAGATGATAGATTAAGGACGTAATCAGCTTTAAATAATTATATGAATCTACGAATAAAAGTAAGGAGTTCAAGGAAAGAGAATTAGAATACAAGGTTTATAGTGGTTCGGTTTAGATCAAACCTACGTCCACTCTCCCGTGTTGACAGCCTACTAGCTGGATTCTACTATGAATCAAAAGAGATTTTACAACTTGTGATTTTCGACTTTCACAGTGAAGAGTCTTTACTAGTCTCTCACAAAGTCTCACTAAGAGTTTCTCTCTTTTGTATACAACTTTGAGCTCGATAAGTGAAAGAGCAAAGAACTAGAAAGTTTTAGATTTTGAAATTTTTCTTTCACGTACTTCTTTTCAAACAATTGGAGAGTCTGCTTTAAATACTCCTTCATGCCTTCATAATTGTTGGCACTTACCAAAGGAATTCTTCTAATCTACCTGTTGGATAGAATCAATTAAGGAGATCTCGATTCGTTAGATGATTGTGATGAAAGCCTGTCAATCCTGTTCGTCCATACAATCAGGATCTTTGGTTTCCATAAGTAGAACCTTCCAAGTTTGTTCGCCTTTCAGAAGATCTTCATGTCGAAGTAAGTTCAGAAAAGAATAATCAACCAGGTAGATGCTATATCCAGCCATAAGGTCTTCCAAAAACCATACGAATCGAATCATTGAAGATAATCTCGCATTTGGATAAGTCTTCATTCTTCAGTCTGGAAAACTGTCAGTGTGGGCAGATTAAAGTTTGGCAATCTTCAGATTTTGACATATAAGTCTGCAAGTCTTTAGACTATAACATTTAAGTCTGCAAGTCTTCAAACTAGACTTTTGAAAATGTTTTATCAACTTCAAAACAGTAAATGAGTTTTCTCTAACACTATCACCATAGGAACAATGGTCCGAACACACAGAGTAGTAGAAAACGGAATGTTGAAATGTTTGAATAATCGAGTGACAAGCACAGAGTAAGGTAGTTCTCCCTTGTCCTTCACAACTGTCCTATACATGTGCATTAGGATAGTGTCAGGCAGTGAGAACTTAAACCCAATGTTGATTGCGTACATCAGCTTTGCTTTAGAGCGAGAGACATCAGTCTTTGAAGTGGATTTCGGTCGATACAGTTGATCATAATCTTGTGTAACAAGATATTAGAGGCAATCATTCTGGAATAAGAAATCCCGCCTTCTGCAAATCTGTCTCGAACAAGAGCCAATGTTGCGTGACCAACAGACACACTGATTGATTGGAAACTCCCTCTTTCCACGCTAATCACATCCGCCAAAATGTCCACATCCACCACAAACTCTGTCCCTTCTTGTAAAGAAAATTTATTTGGGTCTAGGAAAGATATATTCGAATAGAAATAGGCAGTCAATTCGGGTGCAAGCGATCGTAGTCTCGAGAAAAATCTTTCGAGTTGAAGGAGAGTAAACTTCTCCCTCAGGTTCACTTTCAAGGAATCTAGAAAATCAAAGTCTACAGTTCGAGGGTTCATCACTCCTCTCTTCAAAAATTTCGAATAAGTCTTCCTGTGATCCTTAGAACAGAATAAACTCGTTCCCTCTCCACGAAAATTTGCAGCAATAACCATCCTAGGTTGAAAAGGCATATACATCCTCTCATCATCATCCTTTCCATCTAGTTGATTAAAACTACCAAACCGCGGATCACTTGGAAAGTTGGCAAAAGTCCTTGCTGCCAAACCTTTAGGCGCAATGCCTAGCCTTTCCATAGTATTTAAGAACAAAGTTTCATTCTTATAACCGTTCGCTCGTAAAAATTCAGCGATCAAAGTCATCGCAATACCACCCTCCTTTAACTTAGAGTAGAGTTTAAAAAGAAATTGGGGTTTCTGCGTTCTTACTGTTTCAACATCTTTACTGATCTCTTCTTCTGCTTGTTGCTGTAGAGGATCTTGAGTTGCTTGCTGTGAAGAGTGACGCTATTGAGAATGTTGTTATTGTTGCTGTTGCTGAGAATCTTCTTCCTTGGTTAAGTCAAAGTGCGTAGGACCCTCTCGCATGTGCTGTGGTCCCCTGTTGGCAATTCTAGAAGACTTCCTCTGAAAAGACATTGTCACTGTCTAGGGGGATTTCTTGAACTCGCTCGTTGAAAAAAGGTGAAAGCTTTGTAGATCAAACTTAAGAGAAAATGTGAGAAAGTAGAATTTCTGTATTCTAGGGTTTGTGTGAGCGTAAATGGAGAAGAAAAACTTCAATGGTATATAAAGCAAATGAAATGGGATATATGAATCGTCACAAAGGAAAAAATAAAACTACCTTTTTCGAAAATGAAAAACTGCCAAAATTTCAAAATTTCAAAAAAAAGATAATTTCTAAAAACATAATAGGCAAGTAGCGATTCAAAAATCAATGTACCTTTTCAAAATTTTATCCTAAAATAAAATCACATTCATTTAGAAAACATTAACTTACATATGTAGTTTCTGGACAATCTAAGTCTGAACACCTTCATATTTTACCCGGTAGAAGATATGATATTCAGTTTGGTACGAATAGACTCAAATAAGCTTTTCTCCAGTGGCTTTGTAAATATGTCTGTCAACTGATTCTTTGAGTCAATGAACTGAATCATAACTTCTCCATTCGAAATATGATCTTTAATGAAATGATGTCGAATCTCTATATGCTTTGCCCTTGAATGAAGAATTGGATTATTTGTGAGATTGATGGCACTGGTATTGTCACATTTGATCTCGCTGCATGATTCTTCAATACCAAAATCTTTTAGCTGTTGCCTTATCCATAAGATTTGAGAGCAATAACTCCCAAGAGCCACATATTCTGCTTTAGCTGTTAAAAGAGCTACGGTACTTTGTTTCCTTAAAAACCAAGATACCAACTTACTGCCTAGCAGTTGACAAGTGCCAGAAGTACTTTTTTTTTTAATCAACTTTACATTATGCTAAATCTGCGTTTGAATATCCAGGGAGAGTAAAGTCTCATTCTTTGGAATACTATAAACCTAACTTTGGTGTTGTTGCAACATATTTAGTGATGCGTTTTGCAGCACTTAAGTGAGATTCTTTGGGATTTGCTTGGTATCTAGCACATATACAAACACTAAACAAAATGTCAGGTCTAGATGCAGTAAGGTAAAAAAGTGAACCGATAATACTCCTGTATAGCTTCTGGTCCACATTCTTTTCTTATTCATCTTTGTCCAGCTTTGAAGAACTTGACATTAGTGTCTCTGTCTTTTTGCAATTCTCTATTCCAAACTTCTTGATGAGGTCTTTTGCATACTTCTTTTGGTGAATAAAAATATATTTCTTTGATTATTTAAGTTGTAATCCCAGAAAGAAGGTTAACTCACCCATCATATTCATCTTAAATTCATCTTGCATACATCTAGAGAATTTCTTGCATAGATTTTCATTTGGTGATCCAAAAATAATATCATAAACATAAATTTGAACAAGTAACAAATCTTTACCTTCTCTTTTTATGAACAAAGTAGTATCTACCTTTCCTTTAACAAAATCATTTGAGTTAGGAATTTACTTAACCTTTCATACCAGGCTCGAGATGCTTGCTTCAATCCATAAATGGCATTTTTCAATGCAAGACGAGTCCGGTTTTCTTGGATCTTCAAATCCAGGTGGTTCTTCCCCATAGATTTCTTCTTAAATGAATCCATTTAGGAATGCACTTTTTACATCCATTTGAAATTTTTATAGTAAGCAAAAACAAGTAATAATATAATTACTTCTAACCTTGCTACTTGGTACATAGGTCTCATCATAATCTATCCCTTCTTCTCGCGTATATCATTTGGCCACGAGTCTTACTTTGTTCCTGAAAACCCATTTAATTCCAATAATGGACTTACCTTTAGGTTTAGTAATTAGTTCCAAAACATCATTGATGTTGAACTGTCTGAGTTCTTCTTGCATAGCTTAAATCCAGCTTTAATCAACAAAGGCTTCTTCTATACTTTTGGGTTCAACTTCAGAAACGAGTGCCAAGGCACTAGACTCTTCTTGCCTTTTGGATTTGGTACGAATTCCTTCATCAATGTTGCCAATAATGAGATCTTTGGGATGACTTGACTTATGCTTCTAGTTGCTAGTTGGTTTGTGATTCTGCTCATCCTCTACTTCAATTGAATTCCCGGTTCTTCTTGTCGTTGATCTTGAGAAATCTGAACTACTTCGGGGGAAGTAGACTTTAAAAAGTTTGGAGTAGGTTCATATTCTTCAAGTTGATTTTGATCCATTTGATTCTGCTTAGAGTCTTGTAACTTGACGTTCATAAATTCTTCCACGGCCCGAGTCTTCTTGTTGAATACTTTGTAGGCTTCGCTTGATGTTGGGTAGCCAAGAAAAATTCCTTCGTCTGATTTTACTTCAAACTTACCAGTTCGATCATTTGTATTTTTCAAAACAAAACACTTACAACCTAACACATGAAAATAAGAAACATTTGGCTTCTTCCCTTTAAATACTTCATAAGGAGTTTTCTCTAGAATAGGCCTAAAAAATACTCTGTTAATGATGTAGCAAGCTATAGAAACTACTTCAGCCTAAAATCGAAAGGAAATATTACTTTTAATTAAGAGGGTTCTTACCATCTCCTGCAAGGATTTATTATTTCTTTCCACAACCCCATTTTGTTCTGGAGTGTATGGAGAAGAACACGTTGGAAACCAGATTCATCATAGAATTTCTCAAAGCCTTGATTTTTAAACTCATCTCCATGGTCTGTTCGTATGCTTGAAATAGTATATCTTTTTTTCATTCTGAACCTTTTTGGCAAATTTTGAAAAGTGAGAGAAGGCTTCAGACTTATTTGTAAGGAAGTATATCCAAGTAAAAAGAGAGTAATTATTTATGATTACTAGGCAATATCTTTTTCCACCAATACTTTGAGTTCTGGTTGGTCTAAAGAGGTCCATATGTAGAAGCTGCAAAACTCGATTAGTAAAAACTCGATTTATGGGTTCAAAAGAACTTCTAACCTGTTTTCTCAAAACACATGTCGTGCATAATTTGGACTTTTGATAAGTCGGGTTGGGTAATCCACGAACAAGCTTCTTGGAGGAAATCTTGGTAATCTGTTTCATGTTAACATGACCAAGCTTTCGATGCTAAATGTTTGCTTCATCTTGAATGGATATTAGACACTGAGAACTTTCTGGTTTTATATCTAGAAGATAAATATTTCCATGTCTTCGTCTAGTGAAAGATTGAGAGAAATTTTTACTAGTTCCCGAACAAATGTCTTCTTGAAAATTAATTTTGAATCTAGTGTTGCACAGTTGATTTATGCTAAGTAGATTGTAATTCAAACCTTCCACCAAGGAAACATTGTTGATTGTGAGACTTCCAATATTCACAGTTCCACATCCAACAATTCTTCCTTTGCTATTTCCACCAAAGGAAACTTTTCCACCATTTATTTGAATAAGTTTTATGAAATAACTTGAATCTCCTGTCATGTATCTCGAACAACCACTATCCAAATACCATTTGATCTTCTTCTTGATAGTGACCTGCAATTATAAAAGAACTCAAGCTTTCTTTGGTACCCACATTTTCTTGGGTCCAAGGGAGTTAGTATTAAAAACAGTCTTTGTCCAATCCCTCTTAACAAATCTCCAAACCTTGGGACATTCTTTTTCGAAATGGTCTAATTTGTTGCACTTTGAACATTTGAGAGAACTTTGGCCAACATATTTTACAAAAAATTTTTGAAAATGATTTTTGTAGAATATTTTTGTAGGTCTTTATTTGATTCTTTCATTTACTTTGGGAAAATCAATTAAAGGAATAGTTTCCGTTTGTCATACTCAAACCAGATTTATTAAAATAAGGTCTTTGTAGAGAAAGAATCTTTTCCAACTTCTGAGATCATTTTGAAAATCTTTTTGTGATATTTGAAATGTCTTCTTTCAAAAAAGCATTTTCTTTCGAAAGAGAAGATGTATTTTCTTTCGACTTTTATTCAGATTTTCAAACTTTTCTTTCCAAGAGGTTTCTTGTTACTTGAGTTTAGAATTCTCATTCTTCAGCTTGGAAATCCTTTTAAGAGAAACTTTGAGACTAAGACAAAGTTCAGCTATATATTTAAAGACTTTAATAGGAATTATTATATTACTAACCTCAACTTCTTAGTTTGTGTTTGAATCATAGTTTGTTTCAGAGTCTGAGTTTGATTTCAAATTGGCCATTAGATATATATTGGCGTATTCTTTATCACTTTTCTCGCATTCAGTATCACTCTATGTCTCTGCTTTGAGAGCCTTTTTGAATTTCTTTGTTTTTGGTAAAGCCTTTGTCAAATTATTGGCTAGATTATTACTTGACCTCACGTAAACAATTGTTATGGTACCATTTTTAATCAATTGTCTTACATATTCATGTCTTGGACTAATGTGTCTAAACTTACAATTATAAGTGCTTTTATAAGCTCTTGTCAAAGTGACTTTACTATCATAATAGATAGAAATAGAAGGCATAAGACTATGCCATAATTTGATATCTAACAACATATTCTTACTCCATTTAGTCTCTTTCCCAGTTGTCACTAAAGTAACGAATTTGAATTCCATCATTGAGTGAATTATACATGTTTGTTTCTTACCCATCTAAGGTACAACACTCCTCCCTAGAGTGAAAATCCATCCAAAAGTGGAATGTTTATTACCCACACTTGTAATCCAACAAATATCGGTATATCCTTCTAATATAGCTAAACAATTATTATAAAACAATCCTAAACTTTTAATCTTGAGATAACAAAAAATTTCTAGTAATAACCTTCCAATGTTCTATATTTGGATTATGAATATATATACTCAACTTACACATGGAATAAGTAATATCATGTCTAGTACAATGCATTGCATACATTGAAGACCCTATAGCACTCGCATATTCAAGTTGTGCTACTACTCTACCAATATTATAATTTAATTTAATATTGAAATCACATGGAGTACTTATTTATTTGAAACCAATATGTTGAAATTTATCATAATCAATTTGGCTCAAAGAATAATCTCTATTATATTGTTTTAACTTTAGTACTCAAGATAGTATATTCTTCATCAAAATCTCACATTTCAAAAATGAAAGTTAGATACTTCTTAATCTATTGACACCAACCATATTAATTCCAAAATAAACATATGCACCAAATCTAACTTTACAATTGAATGTAGCATTTCTTGTAAAATAAGCAAGTGCAAAGCAGCTCGACTCAACTAAATTATGAATGCCCACTAATGGAGCCCACATCACAGGTCTTTATGTCTAGATCATCAATCTTAGAATAAAAGAAAATGCTCACAATTCCTCAAATGCAGAACCGAAAAGTACTTTAGTGCAAGTGAAATTAATGAAAGACAAGGCCAGAAAAGCAGCACGAGCCAAACTAATCCAAACTTATCATTCTTTTAACTGTCCAAGTTAAGATTCCATCTTACGTGTTGGCCAGAATTTTAAGACAGAATGAACAGACAAAAAAAAAAAAATGCACTTTGACATATCTTAGGTACCCTAGGGAGTAATCGATAGCATTAACTGCACAAATGCCCCACCTGTAAAACCCCATCCGTTGAGAAACCAAAGCGCTTGTGGAGTTTGAGCACTTGCAGAGCGCGTCCCCGCGATCTTGCAAGCAGTCAAGTCTGAATCTTCCACATTCATGTGCCGAAAGTGAGGTAACTTCAAGCAATCAAAAGACTGCACAATCTCGATCACCCACAGAGTCATGTACTCTCCCCAATTCTCAGGTATCAGATTGGAAATGGTGACCCTTGGCTTCCTTTTTGATCGACAAACAACCTTTTCCATCTTGCACTTGATCTCATGGATTGGAGTCTCAACATCCTTGACATCAGGCACGAAGGTGAGAAGCCGTTGATCCTTTAAAAAATTTGCTGAGCCATCCCCAATGATCCGCACTAGCGCAAGCACTCAACATGCTCTGCTTGGTGCACCCATCCGGCGCAAACAACTTCTGCATCTCATGGAACAATTCCATCACAGCATTGAAGTCACCAAACCGAACCAAGGGATCTATCATGGCATTCCACGAAACTGCACTCCTCTCAGACAGAGCGAACAGATCCATGCAGGCTTTGAGAGCTGATGGGTTTTATATTTGATGGGCCAACTTAAGTCTGTCCATCCATGTTGGGCCAAAACCCAGCCCGTAAATGAAGGGCCCATAAAAGAGTGCAGTTACTGTTATATATAAAACATTTTTTTAAAAGAGGTAAAAATGGGGATATCTGAACAGTTGCGTTTTCAAAAAGAGAAATACGTTCTTCACTTTTCCCCCTTCAAAGCAGTACACGCTCTCTCGACGAACGGACTCTAGGGCTTCAAAGAATTCCTCAAAAACTACGATGGTAGTTAATTTGTGGCAATCAAGGTATGTCCGACTCCGTGATATGTCTTCGATCGGTGTTACATGTTTCCTGGCACGTTTCTGCATTTATTTTCGGTATTCGATTGTTTGAATATCGGATCGATTTTTAGGAATTTGTTTCCTTACATTGGTATTAGAGTGATGATGTTCATGTTTTCCGATCAGTGTTGATATTTATAAATTGCTTTTGGTTGAAATTTTGAGAAACGGTGCCGTCGGACGCTCGGGGATGGAAATCCCGACACTCCTGTATTGTTCGCCCCCTTTTTTGTTTTTCGGTGAATCAAAACTCGATTATGATAGTACAGGGTTGTAGTTCTCGTCAAGATGAGAAAAATGGCTGGTGGATTGCCGTCGGATGTGCTGCCACACGCGGGCAAAAGGTCTGGCGTCATTAGCGCATGCGCGGCAAACCACAGGAGTGTATGTGGCATGCACGCAGCAACTGCTAGTGCGAGTAGCACACACACCTACGCGTTTTTTTTATTTTATGGATTTCCCTCTGTTTTCTCAAAAATATTACGTTTTTGCCATTGATGATTGTTTTTATGATTATGCCATTATTGTTTGATGTTATTACTATTTTGCTCTAGTTGACCCGTTGACCCGATCCATTGACCCGACCTAGTCACCGTTGATCGTTGACTGGAGTTGACCATCGTTGACCAGAGTTGATCGGTCGTTGATGACTATTGACTGGCCCAAATTTTTGTTTTTTTTGTTTTTTTTTTTATGTTTTTCCGATTTTTTTTCATTGTGGATTATAAATAATCCCTTTTGTTATGCATTTGTTACATGAACCATGATGCGTTTTGTACACATGCCTGTATTTTCGAGAACGAACAAACAAAATGCGAGACTTGAAAGGCTAAAAACAGAATTAGCTAATTATCGGTGGAATGACAGTAATGTAGTATTACACGTGGTTAGGGTCAATTAGATGATATAAGAAATAATCTGGAATGGTTATCCTATACTAGATTTTCAAAAGGTGTATCGCCCTAATGAACACTTTTTTTTTTTACCAGAATGGCAAGCGGTGTTAGATCGCCTATGGGAGGTCAATGTGGTTCCAGATTATAGAAGGCTTCCAATAGCTTTTGTAAGAGAGTACTATAGAATTGAGGCAACCAAGACTTAAACCCTCGAGTTGAGTGTCATATGGCACATAATGAATGCGTCTTGGAGGAGCCACGAGGGCTCTCCAAAGGCCTTTTTGTGGTTGACCAATGTGCCTTCAAAATTCTCAAAGGATTTTACTAGGAGATTAGAAGAGACTTTCCCAGTTTATGAGATAGATGAGATTATTTGGTTTTAATTATTTATTTTTCTTAGATTAGTTTGAGATGTTTTAGGTGTAAATATCTCTTTCTATGTTGATATATTTCCTCTGAATATATTACTTAGTGGAAATGACAGTTTAATTATTGAAAGTTCAATATTATCTATCGTAGTAGTGACTTTGGTGAACTTATTTTTGCAATAACGATTATATTAATGATAATTTCAAGTGAGGATTTTTTGGATGATAATTGGAAACACAGTGACCTTTTGATTCTGAAACTTTATTTGAAATTAGTCATTAATATGATGAGTTATGCAAAATGGATGCATAAATGATAGGCATTAATAATTTGTGCATATCTGTATGATATGTTCAAATCTAATGGCTTCAGCAACTAAGAGTATAATTGTTGAGTTGAACAAAGAAGAGAAATTGAACGACAAAAGTTGTGAGATATTGAATATGAAAATTCAATATATGCTTGAAAAGTAAGAAGTATTAAAAGCTCTTAACCAAGTTATGGAAGAATTTGAGGATGTCATGCGCCACCTTGAGCTAGCAAAGGACCGCTTTATGGCATTTGAGTAGGAAACAGATATTTGCTGTGTTGGTTCTAACTCAAAAAGGGCTTTGAGCTTTAAACGCCAATGCATTGATTTGTTCAAAAGGTTGAAGTGCAAGGGACCAAGTCTCACTAAGAGTTTACAACTTGTGATCTTCGACTTTCACAGTGAAGAATCTTTACTAGTCTCTCACAAAGTCTCACTAAGAGTTTTTCTCTTTTGTATACAACTTTGAGCTCGATAAGTGAAAGAGCAAAGAACTAGAAAGCTTTAGATTTTGAAAATTTTCTTTCACGTACTTCTTTTCAAACAACTGGAGAGTCTGCTTTAAATACTCCTTCATGCCTTCATAACCGTTGGCACTTATCAAAGGAATTCTTCTAATCTACCTGTTGGATAGAATCAATTATGGAGATCTCGATTCATTAGATGATTATGATGAAAGCCTTTAATTCCTGTTCATCCATACAATCAGGATCTTTGGTTTCCATAAGTAGAACCTTCCAAGTTTGTTCGCCTTTCAAAAGATCTTCATATCGAAGTAAGTTCCAATAAGAATAATCAACCAGGTAGATGCTATATCTAGCCATAAGGTCTTCCAAAAGCCATACGAATCGAATCATTGAAGATAATCTTGCATTTGGATAAGTCTTCATTCTTCGGTCTGGAAAACTGTCAGTGTAGGCAGATTAAAGTCTGGCAATCTTCAGATTTTGACATATAAGTCTGCAAGTCTTCAGACTATAACATTTAAGTCTGCAAGTCTTCAAACTAGACTTTTGAAAATGTTTTATCAACTTCAAAACAGTAAATGAGTTTTCTCTAACACTATCACCATAGGAACAATGGTCCGAACACACAGTAGTAGAAAACGGAATGTTGAAATGTTTGAATAATCGAGTGACAAGCACGAGTAAGGTAGTTCTCCTTGTCCTTCACAACTGTCCTATACATGTGCATTAGGATAGTGTCGGGCGGTGAGAACTTAAACCCAATGTTGATTGCGTACATCAGCTTTGCTTCAGAGCGAGAGACATCAGTCTTTGAAGTGGATTTGGGTCGATACAGTTGATCATAATCTTGTGTAACAAGATATTAGAGGCAATCATTATGGAATAAGAAATCCCGCCTTCTGCAAATCTGTCTCGAACAAGAGCCAATGTTGCGTGACCAACAGACACACTGATTGATTGGAAACTCCCTCTTTCCACGCTAATCACATCCGCCAAAATGTCCACATCCACCACAAACTCTGTCCCTTACTGTAAAAGAAAATTTATTTGGGTCTAGGAAAGATATATTCGAATAGAAATAGGCAGTCAATTCAGGTAAGCGACTGTAGTCTCTGAGAAAAATCTTTCGAGTTGAAGGAGAGTAAACTTCTCCCTCAGGTTCACTTTCAAGGAATCTAGAAAATCAAAGTCTACAGTTCGAGGGTTCATCACTCCTCTCTTCAAAAATTTCGAATAAGTCTTCCTGTGATCCTTAGAACGGAATAAACTCGTTCCCTCTCCACGAAAATTTGTAGCAATACCCATCCTAGGTTGAAAATGCATATACATCCTCTCATCTTCATCCTTTCCTTCTAGTTGATTAAAACTACCAAACCGCGGATCACTTGGAAAGTTGGCAAAAGTCCTTGCTGCCAAACCTTTAGGCGCAATGCCTAACCTTTCCATAGTATTTAAGAACAAAGTTTCATTCTTATAACCGTTCGCTCGTAAAAATTCAGCGATCAAAGTCATCGCAATACCACCCTCCTTTAACTTAGAGTAGAGTTTAAAAAGAAATTGGGGTTTCTGCGTTCTTCTTTGTTTCAACATCTTTACTTGATCTCTTCTTCTTCGCTTGTTGCTGTAGAGGATCTTGAGTTGCTTGGTGAAGAGTGACGCTATTGAGAATGTTGTTATTGTTCTTTGCTGAGAATCTTCTTCCTCGGTTAAGTCAAAGTGCGTAGGACCCTCTCGCATGTGCTGTGGTCCCCTGTTTGCAATTCTAGAAGACTTCCTCTGGAAAGACATTGTCACTGTCGAGGGGAATTTCTTGAACTCGCTCGTTGAAAAAGGGGAGAACTTTATGGATCAACTCGAGAGAAAAAGTGAAATAATAGGATTTTTGTATTCTAGGGTTTGTGTGAGCATAAATGGAGAAGAAAAGCTTCAACGGTATATAAAGCAAGTGAAACAAGGTACATGAATCGTCACAAAGGAAAAAATAAAACTACCTTTTTCGAAAATGAAAAACTGCCAAAATTTCAAAATTTCAAAAAAAAGATAATTTCTAAAAACATAATAGGCAAGCAGCGATTCAAAAATCAATGTACCTTTTCAAAATTTTATCCTAAAATAAAATCACATTCATTTAGAAAACATTAACTTACATATGTTGTTTCTGGACAATCTAAGTCTGAACACCTTCATATTTTACCCGGTAGAAGATATGATGTTCAGTTTGGCACGAATAGACTCAAATAAGCTTTTCTCCAGTGGCTTTGTAAATATGTCTGTCAACTGATTCTTTGAGTCAATGAACTGATACATAACTTCTCCATTCGGAATATGATCTTTAATGAAATGATGTCGAATCTCTATATGCTTTGCCCTTGAATGAAGAATTGGATTATTTGTGAGATTGATGGCACTGGTATTGTCACATTTGATCTCGCTGCATGATTCTTCAATACCAAAATCTTTTAGCTATTGCCTTATCCATAAGATTTGAGAGCAATAACTCCCAAGAGCCACATATTCTGCTTTAGTTGTTAAAAGAGCTACGGTACTTTGTTTCCTTAAAAATCAAGATACCAACTTGCTGCCTAGCAGTTGACAAGTGCCAGAAGTACTTTTTTTTTTAATCAACTTTACATTCTGCTAAATCTGCGTTTGAATATCAAGGGAGAGTAAAGTCTCATTCTTTGGACTACTATAAACCTAACTTTGGTGTTGTTGCAACATATTTAGTGATGCGTTTTGCAGCACTTAAGTGGGATTCTTTGGGATTTGATTGGAATCTAGCACATATACAAACACTAAACAAAATGTCAGGTCTAGATGCAGTAAGGTAAAAAAGTGAACCGATAATACTCCTGTATAGCTTCTGGTCCACATTCTTTTCTTATTCATCTTTGTCCAGCTTTGAAGAACTTGACATTAGTGTCTCTGTCTTTTTGCAATTCTCTATTCCAAACTTCTTGATGAGGTCTTTTGCATACTTCTTTTGGTGAATAAAAATATATTTCTTTGATTATTTAAGTTGTAATCTCAGAAAGAAGGTTAACTCACCCATCATACTCATCTTAAATTGATCTTGCATACATCTAGAGAATTTCTTGCATAGATTTTCATTTGGTGATCCAAAAATAATATCATCAACATAAATTTGAACAAGTAGAAAATCTTTACCTTCTCTTTTTATGAACAAAGTAGTATCTACCTTTCCTTTAACAAAATCATTTGAGTTAGGAATTTACTTAACCTTTCATACCAGGCTCGAGATGCTTGCTTCAGTCCATAAATGGCATTTTTCAATCTGAAGACTGAGTCTGGCTTTCTTGGATCTTCAAATCCAGGTGGTTCTTTCACATAGATTTCTTCTTGAATGAATCCATTTAGGAATGCACTTTTTACATCCATTTGAAATTTTTATAGCAAGCAAAAACAAGTAATAATATAATTACTTCTAACCTTGCTACTGGTACATAGGTCTCATCATAATCCATCCCTTCTTCTTGCGTATATCATTTGGCCACGAGTCTTACTTTGTTCCTGAAAACCCATTTAATTCCAATAATGGACTTACCTTTAGGTTTAGTAATTAGTTCCAAAACATCATTGATGCTGAACTATTTGAGCTCTTCTTACATAGCTTCAATCCAACTTTCATCAGCCAAGGTTTCTTCTATACTATTGGGTTTAATCTTAGAAACGAGTGCCAAGGCACTAGACTCTTCTTGTCTTTTGGATATGGTACGAATTCCTTCATCAATGTTGCAAATGATGAGATCTTTGGGATAACTTGACTTATGCTTCCAGTTGCTAGTTGGTTTGTTAGTTTGTTGATCCTCTACTTCAATTGAATTTTCTGGTTCTTCTCGTTGTTGATTTTTATTAGCCTGAAGTACTTCAAAGGAAGTAGACTTTAAAAAGTTTGGAGTAGGTTCATATTCTTCAAGTTGATTTTGATCCATTTGATTCTGCTTAGAGTCTTGTAACTTGACGTTCATAAATTCTTCCACAGACTGAGTCTTCTTGTTGAATACTTTGTAGGCTTCGCTTGATATTGGGTAGCCAAGAAAAATTCATTCGTCTGATTTTACTTCAAACTTACCAGTTCGATCATTTGTATTTTCACAACAAAACACATACAACTTCATAAGAAACATTTGGCTTCTTCCCTTTAAATACTTCATAAGGAGTTTCCTCTAGAATAGGCCTAAAAAATACTTTGTTAATGATGTAGCAAGCTGTAGAAACTACTTCAGCCTAAAATCGAAAGGAAATATTACTTTTACTTAAGAGGTTCTTACCATCGCCTGCAAGGATCTATTATTTCTTTCTACAACCCCATTTTGTTCTGGAGTGTATGGAGAAGAACACACTGGAAACCAGATTCATCATAGAATTCCTCAAAGCCTTGATTTTTAAACTCATCTCCATGGTCTGTTCGTATGCTAGAAATAATATATCTTTTTCATTCTGAACCTTCTTGGCAAATTTTGAAAAGTGAGAGAAGGCTTCATACTTATTTGTAAGGAAGTATATCCAAGTATAAAACGAGTATTCATTTATGATTACTAACTAGGCAATATCTTTTCCACCAATACTTTGAGTTCTGGTTGGTCCAAAGAGGTCCATATGTAGAAGCTGCAAAACTCGATTAGTAAAAACTTGATTTATGGGTTTAAAAGAACTTCTAACTTGTTTTCTCAAAACACATGTCGTGCATAATTTGGACTTTTGATAAGTCAGGTTGGGTAATCCACGAACAAGCTTCTTGGAGGAAATCTTGGCAATCTGTTTCATGTTAACATGACCAAGCTTTCGATGCTAAATGTTTGCTTCATCTTGAATGGATATTAGACACTGAGAACTTTCTGGTTTTATATCCAGAAGATAAATATTTCCATGTCTTCGTCTAGTGAAAGATTGAGAGAAATTTTTACTAGTTCCCGAACAAATGCCTTCTTGAAAATTAATTTTGAATCTAGTGTCGCACAATTGATTTATGCTAAGTAGATTGTAATTCAAACCTTCCACCAAGGAAACATTGTTGATTGTGAGACTTCCAATATTCACAGTTCCACATCCAACAATTCTTCCTTTGCTATTTCCACCAAAGGAAACTTTTCCACCATTTATTTGAATAAGTTTTATGAAATAACTTGAATCTCCTGTCATGTATCTCGAACAACCACTATCCAAATACCATTTGATCTTCTTCTTGATAGTGACCTGCAATTATAAAAAGAACTCAAGCTTTCTTTGGTACCCACATTTTCTTGGGTCCAAGGGAGTTAGTATTAAAAACAGTCTTTGCCCAATCCCTCTTAACAAATCTCCAAACCTTGGGACATTCTTTTTCAAAATGTCCTAAGTTGTTGCACTTTGAACATTTGAGAGAACTTCGGCCAACAGATTTTACAAAAACTTTTTGAAAATGATTTTTGTAGAATATTTTTGTAGGTCTTTATTTGATTCTTTCATTTACTTTGGGAAAATCAATTAAAGGAATAGTTTCCGTTTATCATACTCAAACCAGATTTATTAAAATAAGGTCTTTGTAGAGAAAGAATCTTTTCCAACTTCTGAGTTCATTTTGAAAATCTTTTTGTGATATTTGAAATGTCTTCTTTCAAAAAAGCATTTTCTTTCGAAAGAGAATATGTATTTTCTTTCGACTTTTATTCAGATTTTCAAACTTTTCTTTCCAAAAGGTTTCTTGTTACTTCAGTTTAGAATTCTCATTCTTTAGCTTGGAAATCCTTTTAAGAGAAACTTTGAGACTAAGACAAAGTTCAGCTATATATTTAGAGACTTTAACAGGAATTATTATATTGCTAACCTCAACTTCTTTGTTTGAGTCTGAATCATAGTTTGTTTCAGAGTCTGAGTTTGATTTCGAATTGGCCATTAGATATATATTGGTGTATTCTTTATCACTTTTCTCGCATTCAGTATCACGCCATGTCTTTGTTTTGAGAGTCTTTTTGAATTTCTTTGTTTTTCCTTTCTTTTTGTTCAACATAGGGCAGTTGGGGTTGATATGCCCTTTTTTCTTGCATTTGAAGCAAATCACATCTTTGTTGGTTTCATTGTCCTTAATTGATTTCTTCTGAAATTTTTGAGTATTCTGCTTCTTCTAGTTAAACTTTCTTCCCTTCCCGTTCAACCTTCTGAACTTCATAATCATAAGTGCTAATTCTTCATCGTCCATGTCATCTTCTAAATCTGTAACATCAAAATCATCATTAGATTTTAAAGTAATTGACTTCTTACCTTTGAGATCTTCTTCTTTGTTGATTTGTTCCATTTCATATGATTGAAGTGTGCCAACTAGTTCGTCTACTGAAAGAGGCATTATCCTCTAGGTTTCTCTTATTGAAGTATTTATGTGATTCCAGTCTTTGGATAGTTCACGTAGCAATTTATTGACCTTCATTAGTCCTAAGATTGTCTGTCCTTGATATGCTAGACCGTTTACAATATATGTGAAACGACTGAACATGTCAGTGATGGATTCTCCTGGCTTCATCTTGAAGGCTTCATACTGTCTAAGTAGGATATTGATTTTTGTTTCTTTGACTCAATCGGTTGCTTCATAGGAAACATGCAACCTGTCCTAGACTTCTTTTGCTGTTTTACAAGATGAAATTCTGTTATACTCAGTAGGAGATAAAGCACAGTATAAAGAGTAGATGGCTTTAGCATCAAGAGCTTATCTCTTAATTATTTCTGCTTGTGTCATTTCACCAATATATACAACTTCCTTTTCTCTTTCTGAGGTTGATGTAGCTTTGGGAATAATCTATTTTTCTACTACATCCCATTCCAGGGGATCTTTCGATCTTAGGAATGCCTTCATCTTGTTTTTGCACACATTGTATTCCTTCCCATCAAAGTAAGGAGGTCTAGTGTTGCTTTGGCCTTCAACCAATCCTGGAGCCAAAATACTAGCCATAGATCTTTAGCTTAAGAAGTAAAAACACTTTAATAAATAAGCACACAAGCTCTGATACCAATTGAGATGGCTAGTACAAACACTTAGATTGGGTGAATAGGTGTAAATAGAAACTCTGCAAGACTTAGTAGAAGTAAATTGCTTATAGAAGATAACATACTATAAACATATTTCAGCTTTGAACAATTAAATAAATCTACGAATAAAAGTAAGGAGTTCAGGAATTCAAGGAAAGATAATAGAAACACAAAATTTATACTGGTTTGGTTTAGATCAAGTTTACGTTCATTTTCCTACGCTGACAGCCCACTGACTGGATCTATTATCAATCAAAAGAGATTTTACAGCTTGTGATCTTGACTTTCTCAATGAAAAGTTTCTACTGGTCTCTCATAAAGTCTCACTAAGAGTTTCTCTCTTTTGTTTACAACTTTGAGCTCGATGAATGAAAAAGGAAGAAACTAGAAGGCTTCAGACATTAAAATTTTTCTCTTCACGCACTCATCGAACAACTGGAGAGTCATCCTTAAATACTCCTTCATGCCTTCTCGACCGTTGGCACTTTCCAAAGGAAGTCTTCCAATCAACCCATTGGACATAATAATTAAGGTGATCTCGAGTCGTTAGATGATTTGTGATGAAAGCCCATCAATCCTGTTCGCCCATATAATCAGGATTTTGGTTTCCATAAGTAAAACCTTCCAAGTTTGCTTACCTCTCGAAAGATCTTCAAATCAGAATTGTTTCCAATGAAGATAATTAAACAAGTAGGTACTGTATCTAGCTATAAGGTCATCCATAAACCATACGAATCGAATCCTTGAAGATAATCTTGCATTTAGATAAATTTTCATTCTTCGGTCTGGAAACTGTTGGTGAGGGAAAACTTTGAAACTAAAGTTTGGCGGTCTTCAGACTTTGACGATAGAATCTGGAAATCTTCAGACTTAGACTTGGAAATGTTTTGTCAACTTATCTTGACAAATGCACTACCAAACTGATCTTGAACTAGAACTTTCAGGTGGGATGCCTCTTTTGCTTAACCTACTGTTACTTGAGTAAGACAAATAAAGCTCATCATCATCATCATCATCATCATCATCTTGATGAGATGGTGAGGCTGAGTTGTTTCAATACTCGTTGTACTTGAGGATTCAGGAAATAATGAAACTGTGTATCTGCTGTTTTCCTTCACCAGAGGCATTATCATTGGCACGGAGGGTTCGAGTCCCTCGAAAGTCGTTCAGTAACTTCCGGCATATATCCTCAAAAAGTGTGAAGTAACTTTTTCATGTTGATTTACTTAGCAACCCCAAAACATAACAAATTTTCTTCCCGGTTTGTACGCTTTTGACTTTGAGAGGGCGAGTATGTATCTATATGCGAGACCGAGACTTATAATTTTTTTTTAGAGTGATTTGTAAGTTTCAATAAAAAAAAAGAGTAACTTTTAACCTACCATAAATTACTAGCTAGCTTGTTTACGTGGTTAATAACATTTTACTTAGTAAAATCCAGTTTGGGGCCGGTTTTTGCCTATTTATCACTTTAAGTTATGATTTTCTCTTAAAAATTTAAAAACAAAAAAATTATCTTAAGATCTGAAAAATAATGAAAAACTCACTGTTTATTCTCAGCAATTTTTACTAAATCTGAAAGAGCTCGCTTGTGAAGTAAGTGATCCTTTACCTCTGTTAGTAATTAGAAGTATAAGCATTCCCCAAACGTCCGGGCGTAATGCACCGACGCGTCAATACAACTGAGTATACATAATTTTCAGCAGCAATATAAATATCTCGGTAATGGACATAGACTCGCAGACATAACCTTTGGGAAAACAGCGGTATCACAACAAAATTGCAGGCGACTGTTCTTCAAAATAAGATCAAATGATAGGATAAACCAACAACTAAATCCAGATTTATCAACTTTTCAGTCACTCAAAAGCATCTCTGTTTGATTCAATGTTTATGCATAAAAATATGTTATCGGTTACAAATATGCTGTAGTAGAAATTCCTGGCAGAGGCAGAGCACCACTTATATGAACTCTAGCTATCATGAATTCATATAATTTCATGAAGGAGTATCTCCAGCACCACCAAGGAATCATAGTGGTGTGTTTGTTATGCAGAAAAAAATGATTCGAAAAATATTTTCATAAAAGTAATTGTCGTATTGCTTACAAAAATAATTGAAAAATATTTTTATCATCTATGAATATGTTTTGACATAAATTGTTTTCGAATAATCAAAATATTATTCATATTCTAATTATTTAAAGTGATACAAACAATTATTTTTAAATATTTTCCAAATTATTCATCTTTCGCAAAACAAATGGAGTCAAGTGTGATAATACCCATAAAATTTTCTAGGCCGACAGGGACATTAATGGTAAAAATTGCACAAAATGTAAATTACCTAAAAAGAGCCCAATTACAATAAAATTGGAAAATTGTCCTTAAATGCATTACTTCAGTCCATAAACTCAAACAAAGATTCAAATGCCATAAATAACTCTTGAGAATCATAAATAAAAACAATGGAAGGTTCATCTAAGAAAAATAATGTAAATGTCTAGTAATTACAATTTATATAGACAAAAAGTTCATATATTTTTTTTTGAAACTTCCACATTTATACCGTTACTCCCGAAATGTCACGTTATACAAAATTCAATGGATAATATTTTTCCATCATCTATAATGAAAAATATAACATTTTCAAGCCACAGAGCAGAGCTAGATTTCAAATACTCTTATTTTTCCATCATTGTTTGAAATTTCCAAAAATAGCAAAAATTATGAAAATTTCTTGAAAATACTGAGGATGTAGAAACTTCCATGCCCATAAAAGCCGTCAAACCAAAAATTCGATCGGATATCAGGATAAGCTGTACAAGCCATTTGAAGTTAGCACATCTGTGAAGGACACACACTTTTCAAATTTTATTGATTCAATGGGCTAATTTTGGACCTCATAACTCCTTCATCGGAATTCCATTTTGGACAGATCAGGTGTGTACAACAACATAAGTGGTAATGAATATGAACAATCAATGGAGTAGTTGGCAAAAGGTTGGGATTTGGGACCAACCATTGCCTTGCTTGATTGCATTTAACAAAACCCATGCAATAAATAAAAACAACTAATTTAGTGGATATATTGCAGTATGAAAGATTGATGTTTGCAGCAACTTGTGAAAGACAAAGCAAAAAGATGGAAGAAGAGCAGTGGAGTGTCCGAAGGTGGAGGGTTACAATTTTCGGTTTTGGATAATGTTTTTTGTCGGTGAAAAGTTTAGGTAAAGCGCATTAAATATAATGCATACAGAAATTCAAGACGCGCCAAGAAAAAAGGAGACCCAGACGGATTCGCCTTTCTTGGAACCAGACGTGTATGAAATATTACTTGTGTATTCCTAAGCGGCGTGGGATTCAGGCCTTTTGCAGAGGCCTTAATTTTTTAAAATAAGAATAAACTAGAAATAAATCCTATAGAATTAGCGAGATTGACTCACAGGCTTAAGGGATAAAGTTAGAAGCCCAAGGCACGCTAAAAAGAGAGGTCTAGATGGCTTCACATTCTGCAGAATTAGGCATATATGCACCCTCATTTGTACACATCCAACTGATAAAGGGATTCCGATTTTTATGAGTTGGAGTGTGCGATGAAAATTAATGAGAAAGGGATATGAAACCGAGCGTATACTTAGATATTCTTTTCTTTTGCTTCATAACTTTATTTTACTTGAGGACAAGTTTGGAATAAAGCTCAGTAAAAGTAAGGCAAAACCTGGCTTCCTTTGACGTATAGAAGATATTATCATTCACATATAACTTTTTATTAGCATCAAGCCAAGAAACGGAACATTTTATCAAGAGGCTTCAAAATATTTAATCGATCTTTTTAGCATATATGGAAAAAGGAGGCATGGCTTTTATTTCTGACTTCTTATTATTTGACATTTGAAATTTGACTGATGTAGAAACCTATATATAGGGACATTTGCAATTGCAATCATGTTATTTTTCATAATTTTTTGGAAATCAAGTTATGCATACTTTTATTTTGACAGAAATTTTTGCTCAAATAACGGAAAATTCAGGGGATGGTTCAAGTACGCAGTTGCTATTTTCTAAATAAAGTTGACCTTAATTTTGAAGTTTTAGCAGGTAGGGATAAGGATGACATTAGTGCCAAAATTTTTTTAAGGTGCATACTTTGGTGCCAAAATTTTCTAACCAATCATTTATGTGCCACAGTTTTTATAAAGCAATAGATGAAAAATTGATGCAACTCACTGAGGTCACTTAAATGGACACTTTTAAAAGATTTGACACTAAAATGATCATTTATAAAATTTTGCACTAAAGTAATCATTAAGATATTTGATTAGATTGGTTTCCAAAAGTAGCTAAATATTGATCCTCGCAGTTGGCCAAAGAAAAATGCGTTTGGTTCAGCTCAAAGGACTTTGGGCTTCTAAAATCCCTTAGGAAAAGGTAGGGCATCTAATAATTTTTTTTTTGGAGAGCATTGTGTGAAAGCCAGCATTGGCAAATATGAAAGTTTAACGTAGGTGGGGATCACTTTTAGCATTTTCAGAATGTTATTATGATGTCTAGTGACTTTTTTTCCTTCCAATCTTGCCCTCACTTATAATTGTGTATCTCACTTCTGCCCTCTAGAAACATTGTTTATCGTCTTTCTTAGACACTCTCTTTGCTCGCTAGTTGCGCCGGTCACAAAGGAAGAGGCTCACTTAGGGTAGTGCGGCGTGACCTCAGCGAGGGGCCGTCGTCTCTCATTCAGGCTTCGCTTGAGGTGCCATCTTCGTCGATTTGTGCCTCCACTTTCATTCTCTCTCTCTGAAACTAAAGTCCTTTACAAGTTTTTGACAAATATTTTTTTGCATTTTGTGAAACCCCTTTAATCTAATGTTTTTTTGCGTCTATGCAAAGGTATTTCATAAAGCTAAACCAAACGCTTCGTAATCCATATCCGCAATGCTTGAAGCTTTGTTGTTCAATCTAAGAATAGAGCAAGGTCAGAGAAGAAATAAATACGAACTTACCAGAGGAAAGAAAATTTTATTTACTATCCTTTTTGTTAAGAAAACAAATAGATCTATGGTATTTTAAATGAAATTAGTTTAAAAGAATGTTTGCTCAATGATTTTGCCCTTAAGTCTAACAAAACAAAGAAAATACTCAAAACCAAAATAGTGTCAAAGTTAGAATGTTTTCTTTGTGATTTTTGTTTTGGCTCGCTCTAATTTTTAAAATTTTACAGCAACAATATTATAAATGATCAATTTAATGCCAAAACTTATCCCTTTAGTACCAAAACCTTTTAAAGCAACCATCTAAGTGTCACGCCCCGATCCTTGGGCACGCACACATCATTCTCTTGGTTGATTTTAATATACGATATCCCAGAACTATATATCGCCGACCCTTTCATTTATTAAGCACATGCGGAAGCAATTATAAATCCCTAGACAATAAAACAATGAGATAGAAAAGCAGAGCCATGTTTTTCATATTGAAACTTATAACCAAACTTTTATACAAAACACAAACCAGAGCACTTCACAACATTTTACTCTGTCTCTAATCACATCAAAATGGAGATTTAAAAAGAAAACAGAATTTCAGTCCATCTAGGCCGTACTCAAGGCCCCTCTCAGGACTATCTTATTCTTCCAAAAATCCTTCTCCTCAAGATTTACCTCCGAGTTCTCCTTCTCGGATTCCTCCTCCTCAGCTCCTCAGCGGGGTCCTGAAATGTTTTTCCCAAACCGGGATGAGACTACATCTCAGTGAGTTCTACCCCACTAAGCCTGATTAGTAAACTATTATACTATAGGCTGCCTAAACACGCATAGGGCAGAGGACGTATCTTAGCATCAGATCCCACTTGCAAGTTAGTACAATTCACAATACGCACTCAAGCAATCATATCATCAATCGAAGCATCGATCAAATCGACCTAGTCGATTACATGCTAACAAGATCACTCACGATCATTTCCATTCAGTCAATCAATTCGCAACATCAAATCAAAACAATGATCAATCGACCTAGTCGATTACATGTCAGACGGACCATCTCTAGGTCATTTCGATCATTCCATCTCAATCATCAATTACGAACTACGATCCTCAGATCACATCTTAAGCAAAGGTGGAAGACACAGTCCACCACTCGACAACATTCAATATTTAATGGCTTTACGGTCCCACTCGACCACTTTTGATACTCAATGGCTTTACGGTCCCACTCGACCACTTTCGATATTCAATGGCTTTACGGTCCCACTCGACCACTTTCGATATTCAATGGCTTTACAGTCCCACTCGACCACATGCTCTTTAAAATGTCATTTGAATCAGCGAGCCCACGTGCATTCTCCAAGGCGATACATCAAGTCACCGAGCCCACGTGTCTCTTCAAGATGCCAAATGTACTCATTGAGACCACGTGCATTCTCCGAGGTAATGCATCAAATTATCGAGCCCACGTGTCTCTTCAAGATGCCACACTTAATCACCGAGCCACATGCATTCTCCAAGGCGACATACTTCGTCACCGAGCCATGTGCATTCTCCGAGGTGATATATACATTTAGTCACCGAGCCACATGCATTCTCCAAGGCGACATATCTAATCATCAGGCCCCGTGCCTTTCATGATGATCCATCCCATTTGTAAAGTAATTATCCACAACCTTAATTCGTACTCAATTTACCCAAATAATCAATTTAGGAACATATCCTAAATATCCACAATTAAATCAATTTGGCACAATTCAAAGCTCAAATAAATAAATGGACTGCGCCACAACAATCAGCATGCGATTTCGGTCGTCGGCCATCTCAATCTTAATTTCCGAAAAATAATTAATTAATTAATTAATTTCGAAAATTAATTATTAAATATTAAAAATTCCGTTTAGCTCAAAATAAGGCCCAATTAAATAAACAGAATGCACCACGATCACTAGCATAATATTCCGGTCTCAGGCCATCCCAGTTGAATTTTTGAAAAATAATTAATTATTTAAATTAATTCCGAAAATTAATATTTAAATGCCAAAAATCCCACTTAGGCCCGAATCGCCAAATTGAAGTCCGATTAGGGGTCGGAAAATTCCCGAGATGCTTCCAATAAATAGTAGACCACGTCTACTTACTAATTGCGCAATCAATTTATCTAAATCGCATCACAATTGACTAATAATTGCTAATTTATTCTAATCTAACAACCTAAACATAATTAATTAAAAATAAACCAACCTTAAGCACAATTAGCCAACTAATCCGGGATTAGTGAGATTACTCACCAAATTGCGCGCAAATCGGATCAATCTGATGGGGGCGACGCGAGGAACAATTCTTCCCAAAGCACAGCTCGGGTTTGGGGCCTAGAAACGGCCCAAAACGGCCTTGAACAGGGCTGGAAACCCATTTTTCCAGCCACTGTTCTTAGCTGGACGAAGCTCGTTCGGCGGCTAGGGCGACGAGGGGAGGCCGGCGGAGGGTGAGGGGACGCCGGGGAGGCTACGCGGTGGCCGGACGGAGGTAGGCGGTGGTCGGAGGCGGCTGGTCGGGGCGGAACCAAGCTGAACAGAGGCTGGTTCGCTCGGGGAGGTCGCCTGGCGCGAGGGAACGGAGCTGGCGGCACACGGCAGCGTGCAGGCGATGGAGCGCGGCGACGACGGTGGTTGCTCCGGTCTTCAGCGAGCTGCTGTCTTCTTCTTCCGCTTCTGTCTTCAGTTCGCTGATTTGCATGAAGAAGAAGGGAAGAAGGGAGTTCGGTCATGAGGGAAATGGGGGAGAAGAGAGAGGAGAGAGAAGAAGCCTTTGACTAGTCAAAGTAGAGAGAGAGGAGAAGAAGCCAATTTGAAATTGGCAAGAGGGGTGTTCGTGGGGGGGCTGCGCACGAAGGGGGAGGGAGAGAGAAAGAGAAAAGAGAGAGAGAAAAGGAAGAGAGAGGGAGAGAAAATAAATAAAATAATATAACACCACATGGTCTTATTTTCTTTTCTCTTTCCCTTTCTATTTTTCTTTTGGTCTTCAATTTTTCTTCCGATAATTTCTTTCTTGAAATTTCGGACTCGTCAATAAATTGACAAACGATGAGACGAGGTCCTAAAAATGAATTGTGACACGCTCGAATATTCGATTCCCAAAACCGAATGAAATTTCATGATTAAAATCAACCGGACGCGATTTTAGTCCAATCCAACAAATTAGGTAGCTTTTAGGGATTTTACCGCAGATATATCCCTTAATGGCTTCACCCAATAGGTTAGTTAACTCGTGAGTGATCAGCTCAGAGAAAAAGGACCATAGGCACGCCGACGATATGTACATTTCATTTTATCGAAATGGGGTCGAATTTCAGGATGTCACAACTCTTCCCCTATTATAAAAATTTCGTCCTCGAAATTTAAGCCATTATACACTTTGCTCAAAAAGGCGGGGGTACAATTGTCTCATCGACTCTTCCGTCTCCCAAGTCGCTCCTTCAATGCCGTGGTGTTGCCAGACCACTTTGACCAACGGAATGGTCTTTGTACGCAGAACTTGCTCTTTACGATTGACATTCTGAACCGGGCTTTCAATGTATGACACACAGTCATCCACGTCCAATTCCTCGAAATTGAGCACGTGGGTCGGGTCAGGCTCGAACTTCCTTAACATCGACATGTGAAAGATGCCATGCACTTGCGCCAATCTTGGCGGCAACGCAAGACGATACGCTAGGTTTCCGATTCTTTCAAGAATCTCAAACGGACCTACGTACCTCGGACTCAGCTTGCTTTTCTTACCAAAGCGCGAAGTTCCCCTCATTAGTGACACTTTCAGAAAAATGTGATCACCAACTTGAAATTCCAAAGACCTTCGACGCTTAACAGCATAACTCTTTTGCCTGCTCTGCGCTGTCTTTAATTTGTCTCTGATCACTGCCACGGTATCTACTGATTGCTGAACCAACTTTGGGCCTGTTATCTTCCTTTCTCCAACTTCATCCCAACACACTGGAGTTCTGCATGCTCTGCCATACAACGCTTCAAATGGAGCCATTTTGATGCTCTGCTGATAACTGTTGTTGTAGGCGAATTCCACCAGATGAAGCTGATCTTCCCAACTTCCTTTGAAGTCTATTACACACACTCTCAGCATGTCTTCAAGAGTCTGAATTGTCCTTTCAGACTGGCCATCCGTCTGAGGATGATATGCCGTACTGTACTGAAACTTTGCACCTAAAGCACTCTGCAAGCTCTTCCAAAAAGCAGCAGTAAACCTCAGGTCTTTATCAAACGTTATCGTAACCGGCACTCCATGCATACGAACCACTTGACGCACATACAGGTCTGCGTGTCTATCCAGACTCAGGTCCTTTCGAACTGCAATGAAGTGAGCCGACTTTGTCAGCCTGTCGACTACTACCCAAATTGAATCATTCCCCCTCTGACTCCTTGGTAGTCCAGTCACGAAGTTCATCGTGATATGCTCCCATTTCCACTCTGGGATCGCGAGAGGTTGCAGAAATCTTCTCGGCTTGCAATGCTGGGCTTTTACTTGTTGACAAGTCAAACACTTGGCCACATGCTTGGCGATGTCCACCTTCATACCCGACCACCAGTAATGTTGACGCAAATTCTGATACATCTTAGTGCTTCCAAGATGAACGTTGTAACTGCTATGATGTGTTTCAGATAAAATTTCTTCTCTAAGCTCTACATCGTCAGGTACAACCAAACGTCCATGAAACCTCAGTACGCCATCATCTGAAACTTGAAAATCAGCCTTTCTTTTATCGGTATCCTCTTGAAGAATTCTTTGTACGTCTGGATCTGTCGGCTGGAGTTGCTTGATTCTGACCTAGACATCCGGCTCAATTCTGAGGGTGGCCATAAGACTTGAAATGTGGCCTACGTCAAATTTGAATTCTGAATCCCGAGCTCTCTCGACTAAGTTCCACTCCTTAACCAAGATCTGTGCCACGACCTTGTTTGCCTTTCCCAAGTGATATAGGATATCACAATTGTAGTCCTTCAGTAATTCCATCTATCGGCGCTATCTCATGTTTAACTCCTTCTGAGAGAACAGATACTTGAGACTTTAATGGTCCGTGAAGATCTGAAAATTTTCTCCGCACAAATAATGCCTCCAAATCTTCAACGCAAATATGATGGCTACGAGTTCTAAGTCATGCGTCGAATAATTCAATTCATGAGGTCTCAACTGTTGGGAAGCGTATGCAACAACTCTACCATATTGCATCAGCACGCAACCTAATCCTCTGAAAGACGCATCACTATAGATCTTGAATCCTCCAAGACCACATGGAATTGTCAGCACGAGTGCGGTAGTCAGCTTTTCCTTTAGCTCTTGGAAACTACGCTCGCACTTGTCTGACCATACAAATTTCTCTTCTTTCTTCAAGAGCTTTGTCAAAGGTGACGCTATCGATGAGAACCCTTCCACAAACCGTCTGTAATAACCTGCTAACCACAGAAAACTTCTGATCTCTGTCACTGTTGATGGTCTCGGCCACTTGATCATGGCTTCTATCTTGCTCGGGTCGACGAAGATTCCTTCTTCGGAAATCACATGACCTAAGAATGCAACACGAGTCAGCCAAAACTCGCATTTGCTAAACTTAGCATACAACTAATGAGTTCTTAAGGTCTGGAGTACTGCTCTCAGATGATTCTCATGCTCTTCATTACTTCTCGAATAGACCAAGATATCATCTATAAACACGATCACAAACTGATCAAGATATTCCTTGAACATTCTGTTCATCATATCCATGAATGCAGCTGGAGCATTCGTCAATCCGAATGGCATCACTATAAACTCGTAATGACCATATCAAGTACGAACAACTGTCTTTCGTACAACCTCCTTCTTGGTTCGTAACTGACAACATCTTGTTCTCAAGTTAATCCTTGAAAACATCAACACTCTTGATGTTTGGTCACCCAATTCGCTGATCTTGCACAATTGACGTTTGTCCTTGATCGTCACCTAATTAAGTTGACGATGGTTGATGCATACTCACAATAAACCATCTTTCTTTTCTCACAAACAAAACTGATGCTTCCCAAAAGTGATGCACTGATATACATGAATTCCTCATTCATCAATCTTCACATCTACATCTTCAGTTCTACCAATTCAGACAACAACAGCTGGTAAGAAGCCTTCGAGAGTGGCTCTATCCTGGTGCTAGCTCGATCGCATTTTCTATCTCTTTCTCTGACGACGGTCTGGTAGTTCTTGTGACCACACATCTAGAAATTCTTAGACCACTGAGATGTCCTCAATCTCTAGTTCTCCAATCTGTCCTACCTAAGACAATCACCAAGTAACCTTGGCAACCTTCGTCTAACAAACAAGTTGCCTCCAACCAACGAGATTAATGAAATCGAAGATTCTTTTCGCCTCCCAATAACCTCGACACTTTCACATGTTAATAGACTAAACTGGATTACTCCATGACCATGATTCATTATCATAAGATGCTCCATAAGCCCACACTGTTCATGTGGCATCAAATTCACACTTCAGCAACTAGTCAAGCACAACTATTGCTAGTGATTATCCTCTCTTTCACTTTTACTTCAACAATATAAGTTCTACCACTTCGGCACAAAACTATGATGCGCTGCTCTGATAAAATCACTTCCAACACATTCTTTCTTTGATCGGTGCAAGGTCCATTCTACTCCAATTCCTTTCGCCATCCTAGTGGCGTTCTGGTCGCAGTAGTGATGTCTACGCTACCTTAGACTTCCATTGACAGTCCTTCACTTGATGGCCACACTGGTCATCATCACAATAGGTTCTAGTCATATTCGGACACTAGATTCATCCATACTTCCTTCTACAATTCTGACATTTATCAGGTGAGTCTTCTATCTCCTGCCAAGTGACAGCACACATCAGTCTGCTAAGACCACTCCCGACCAGATATCCTTGTTGGCTATACTCCAAACAATCTCGCGTCCTAGGAAGGACATAAGACCAATCCCCATCATCACGTCCGGAAACAACTTGATTTATTTGACTCAGTGCTGACTTGACTACCCCATCCTTTCTCAAGAGTGGAATAGAATACATTTCTCTCGACCTCGGTCTTTTCTCTGACCGATTCACATTTCTACCCAAATTGGATCTATACCTCGGCTCGAATGCAATGACTTGCTCTCGGATCACATCTCCACTCTAATTTCAGCAGGTGAGGCGACAAAGGCGGTAACAACATTGACGGCGGTTTGATCCTGAGCCTCCTGGCTCATCCAATTCCCAAGGAACACTAGCATCAGAACAATCCTGCCGAACTTAGGATCATTCAACGCTGCTACACTAGTACCAACCTGCGGTGGTACTCTTACACTCGAGCTGGTCAGAGCCAACACTCGGGTACTGACCTTTGTCAGTGCTTTATCCCGAGTCACAGAGGACATTATCCTCTTACTAGGAGTTCTCAACTCCTGCTCGCTCATGGTTCAGTTTTTACACTACAACCCGTCTTCCAAACCCACACTGGATTAGAAGGTGAGCGATCCACACACAACAAACAATTTTAGCATTCAACTAACACAGACATGCACTAGCATGAATTTAAAGGCATTTCCTACTAATTATCCCATGGTCAACACTCCTTATCACTCCAATCTTCAACTTCGCTCTGATACCACTTAAACTGGATGTCACGCCCCGATCCTTGGGCACGCACACATCCTTCTCTTGGTCGATCTTAATATGCGATATCCCAGGACTATATATCGCCGACCCTTTCATTTATTAAGCACATGCGGAAGCAATTATAAATCCCCAGACAATAAAACAATGGGATAGAAAAGCAGGGCCATATTTTTCATATTGAAACTTATAACCAAACTTTTATACAAAACACAAACCAGAGCACTTCACAACATTTTACTCTGTCTCTAATCACATCAAAATGGAGATTTAAAAAGAAGACAGAATTTCAGTCCATCTGGGCCGTACTCAAGGCCCCTCTCAGGACTATCTTATTCTTCCAAAAATCCTTCTCCTCAAGATTTACCTCCGAGTTCTCCTTCTCGGATTCCTCCTCCTCAGCTCCTCAACGGGGTCCTGAAATGTTTTTCCCCAAACTGGGATAAGACTACGTCTCAGCGAGTTCTACCCCACTAAGCCTGATTAGTAAACCATTATACTATAGGCTGCCTAAACACGCATAGGGCAGAGGACGTACCTTAGCATCAGATCCCACCTGCAAGTTAGTACAATTCACAATATGCACTCAAGCAATCATATCACCGATCGAAGCATCGATCAAATCGACCTAGTCGATCACATGCTAACAAGATCACTCACGGTCATTTCCATTCAGTCAATCAATTCGCAACATCAAATCAAAACAATGATCAATCGACCTAGTCGATTACATGTCAGACGGACCATCTCTAGGTCATTTCGATTATTCCATCTCAATCATCAATTACGAACTACGATCCTCAGATCACATCTTAAGCAAAGGTGGAAGACACAGTCCACCACTCGACAACATTCAATATTTAATGGCTTTACGGTCCCACTCGACCACTTTCGATATTCAATGGCTTTACGGTCCCACTCGACCACTTTCGATATTCAATGGCTTTACAGTCCCACTCGACCACATGCTCTTTAAAATGTCATTTTGAATCAGCGAGCCCACGTGCATTCTCCAAGGCGATACATCAAGTCACCGAGCCCACGTGTCTCTTCAAGATGCCAAATGTACTCATTGAGACCACGTGCATTCTCCGAGGTAATGAATCAAATTATCGAGCCCACGTGTCTCTTCAAGATGCCACACTTAATCACCGAGCCACATGCATTCTCCAAGGCGACATACTTCGTCACCGAGCCATGTGCATTCTCCGAGGTGATATATACATTTAGTCACCGAGCCACATGCATTCTCCAAGGCGACATATCTAATCATCGGGCCCCGTGCCTTTCATGATGATCCATCCCATTTGTAAAGTAATTATCCACAACCTTAATTCGTACTCAATTTACCCAAATAATCAATTTAGGAACATATCCTAAATATCCACAATTAAATCAATTTGGCACAATTCAAAGCTCAAATAAATAAACGGACTACGCCACGACAATCAGCATGCGATTTCGGTCGTCGGCCATCTCAATCTTAATTTCCGAAAAATAAATAAATAATTAATTAATTTCGAAAATTAATTATTAAATATTAAAAATTCCGTTTAGCTCAAAATAAGGCCCAATTAAATAAACGGACTGTACCACGATCACCAGATAATATTCCGGTCTCAGGCCATCCCAGTTGAATTTTTGAAAAATAATTAATTATTTAAATTAATTCCGAAAATTAATATTTAAATGCCAAAAATCCCACTTAGGCCCGAATCGCCAAATTGAAGTCCGATTAGGGGTCGGAAAATTCCTGAGATGCTTCAATAAATAGTAGACCACGTCTACTTACTAATTGCGCAATCAATTTATCTAAATCGCATCACAATTGACTAATAATTGCTAATTTATTCTAATCTAACAACCTAAACATAATTAATTAAAACTAAACCAACCTTAAGCGCAATTAGCCAACTAATCCGGGATTAGTGAGATTACTCACCAAATCGCGCGCAAATCGGATCAATCCGACGGGGGCGACGCGAGGAACAATTCTTCCCAAAGCACGGCTCGGGTTCGGGGCCCGGAAACGGCCCAAAACGGCCTTGAACAGGGCTGGAAACCCATTTTTCCAGCCACTGTTCTTGGCTGGAGGATGCTCGTCCGGTGGCTAGGGCGGCGAGGGGAGGCTGGCGGAGGGTGAGGGGACGCCGGGGAGGCTACGCGGTGGTCGGACGGAGGTAAGGGGTGGTCGGAGGCGGCTGGTCGGGGTGGAACCGAGCTGAACAGAGGCTGGTTTGCTTGGGGAGGTCGCCTGGCGCGAGGGAACGGAGCTGGCGGCGCACGGCGGCGACGGTGGTTGCTCTGGTCTTCAGCGAGCTACTGTCTTCTTCTTCCGCTTCTGTCTTCAGTCCGCTGATTTGCACGAAGAAGAAGGGAAGAAGGGAGTTCGGTCACGAGGGAAATGGGGGAGAAGAGAGAGGAGAGAGAAGAAGAGATAAGAGAGAGAAGAAGCCTTTGACTAGTCAAAGTAGAGAGAGAGAGGAGAAGAAGCCAATTTGAAATTGGCAAGAGGGGGTGTTCGGTGGGGGGGGGGATGCACGAAGGGGGGAGGGAGAGAAAGAGAAAGAGAGAGAAAAGGAAGAGAGAGGGAGAGAAAAGAAATAAAATAATATAACACCACATGGTCTTATTTTCTTTTCTTTTCTTTTCTTCTCTTTCCCTTTCTATTTTTCTTTTGGTCTTCAATTTTTCTTCCGATAATTTCTTTCTTGAAATTTCGGACTCGTCAATAAATTGACGAACGATGAGACGAGGTCCTAAAAATGAATTGTGACACGCTCGAATATTCGATTCCCAAAATGGAATGAAATTTCATGATTAAAATCAACCGGACGCGATTTTAGTCCAATCCAACAAATTAGGTAGCTTTTAGGGATTTTACCGAGGATACATCCCTTAACGGCTTCACCCAATAGGTTAGTTAACTCGTGAGTGATCAGCTCAGAGAAAAAGGACCATAGACACGCCGACGATATGCACATTTTATTTTATCGAAATGGGGTCGAATTTCAGGATGTCACACTAAGTGACTTCAATGAGACACGCCGAATTTTCTGCAAGCTAAGTCATCGTATTCACTTAGATCAATTTTCAAAAATTGTGACACTTAAAATGATTGTTTGGAATTTTTTAACACTAAGGTGTTATAAAAATTGTGGTATTGATGACGTCATATTCGCTCTAGGGAAAAATAAAACTTATTTTGAGGTTATGAATATTTGGACTTCGAGGATTTCGTAGGTTCTTAGTCGCAAGTTTCTAGCCTTTATGTGCAATGTTAAGGGTTTAATTAAGATGACCTAAGGGTGGTACACCGGCTGGGTTGTTCGCATGACAGTACGTGGAGGACGAAAAATGTTCAGCCCATAAGAAAAATGATTAGTGAGTGCCGCAGACCACATGCCAATAGGTCAGACATGGACGAAAGTCGCGATCATCATGATCATAAAGCACATCAGCTGATAGGGATGTGATGTGAGACGTGCGCTCTTAAGCATTCTTTTATCTTAGCAACCACTTCATTCCAAGATTTCATACGGAGATTAGTATTCAACGTCAATAAGATGTTGGTTGAGAATCGAAGCAATCAATTCAATGCATCAGAATCGCTTCAACTTGGAGTGAGCATTTAGCACCCTTTTTTTGGCATTTTTGCGTCTCTACTTGTTATAGCAGCCTACATGGCTTATTTTTATATTCCACATGAATCACGTTGGGCTGGTGGGGCATGCCAGAGAAATTGTTAAGATCACAACGGTTATAATAAAGTTAATGGGATTCGAAATCTTGAGAAGTGATTGAGAAACCAGAATTTAATATATACGTGGGGTAGCACGACCTTGACAGTGGTCGCTTGTCATCGCTTGTCTCTCTTTTTTAGAGTCCATTACAAGTTTTTAGCAATTAGTGTTTTGCATTTTGTGAAACCCTTTTTTAACTTAAGGTTCTTTGTGTTTATGTAAAGGTATTTTGCAAAACTGAACCAAACGCAGTGTAACACATTTTTGCAATACTTGAAGCTTTGTTGTTCAATCTAAGAATAGAGGAAGAAATAAATACGTACTTCCCAGAGGTGAAGAAAATTTCACTTACTTATCCTTTTTGTGAGGAAAACAAACAGATCCATGTGATTTTAGATGAAACTTAAGGGAACGTTTGCCTAATGTTTTTGCTTTTGAGTCTAACAAAAGAAAGAAAAAAAAATCATGTCAAAGTTAGAATATTTTCTCTGTGATTTTTTTTTTGGCTCCCTCTAATTTTTAAAACTTTAGAGCAACAATTCTATGAATGATCAATTTAATACCAAAACTTTTTGATTGATCACTTTAGTGTTAAAACTTTTAAAGCAACCATTTAAGTGACTTCAACAAGCCATGCTAGATTTTCGGCAAACTAAGTCATTATATTCACTTAGAGGATCATTTTTCCAAAGTGGTCACACTTAAAATAATTGTTTGAAAAGTTTTAACACTAAAGTGACTCCTTATAAAAAATTATGGCATTGATGACGTCCTTTCCACCCGAGGGAAAAATAAAAACTTATATTGAGGTTATGAATTTTTGGACTTTGAGGTTTTCATAGGTTCTTAGTCGCATGTTTCTAGCCTTGACGCACAATGTTAAGGGTTTAATTAAGTTAAGTTAAAGGTGGTGCACTGGCTGTGTGTCCTTTGCGTGACAAGATGTGAACAAAAATGTTCAGCTCGCACTTATCCGTCCATTCAAACTTTTCTTCCTTCTTTAGCAGTCGAGTCAAAGGCATGGCTATTGCAGAAAATCTTTCCACGAATCGTCTGTGATAGCCTGCTAATCCTAAGAAACTTCTAACCTCTGTCACTATCGTCGGTCTCGGCCAATTGATTACAACTTCAATCTTAGTCAGGTCCACGGAAATTCTTTCACTGAAAATCACGTGATCTAAAAAAACTACACGAGTCAACCAAAATTCGCACTTACTAAACTTGGCGTACAGTCTGTGTTCTCGCAGAGTCTGAAGCACTGTTCTTAAATGTCTTTCGTGCTCCTCTGGACTTCTTGAGTACACTAAGATGTCATCAATAAACACAATTACAAACTGATCTAGGTACTCCTTGAATACTCGATTCATCAGGTTCATGAAAGCAGCTAGGGTGTTGGTCAAACTAAACGGCATTACAATGAATTCATAATGGCTGTATCACATACGAAAAGCCGTCTTTAGTATATCCTCCTTCTTGATCCTCAGCTGATGGTAACCTGTACTCAGGTCGACCTTGGATAACCTGTACTCAGGTCGATCTTGGAAAATATTGACGCTCCCTGTAACTAGTCAAACAAGTCATCTATCCTTGGCAACGGATACTTGTTCTTGATCGTTACCTGGTTGAGTTGCCGATAGTCAATGCAAAGGCACAACAAACCATCATTCTTCCTTACAAACAGCACTGGTGCTCCCCAAGGTGATGCACTAGGACATATAAATCATTTATCCAACAACTCCTGCATATGCACCTTCAGTTCTTTTAACTTTAACAATGCCATACGGTAAAGGGCCTTAGAAATTGGCTCTGTCCTAGGGCCAACTCAATAACAAACTTGATTTCCCTTTCTAGGGGCAAATCGGGTAATTCTTTAGGAAATACATCGAAAAACTCCTATACCACGGCAATGTCTTCCATCTTTGGCTCCTCAACTGTCGTATCTACAATAGTTGCCAAATAACCTTGGCAACCCACCTCTAACAAGCGGGTTGCCTCAAGCAACTAGATTAAGATAATTGAGGGTCCTCCTCGACTTTCGATAAGCTCGAAACTTTTACCCGCTAACAGGTTAAACTTAATCGATTTACGATAACAGTCTATAGTAGCCCGTTGCTTGGTGAGTCAATTCATGCCAATGATCACATCAAAATCAAACATGGCCAGCACAATTAAATCTATCATTTCCTCTCGCTCACCAATTACTAACTTGCAACCAGGACACCCCATTGTAGACAATACTTTATCCTTTAATAGGGTGCATATACTAATAACTGTCCCCGACGATTCTTAACTCAAACATACCAACTTAACATACCCCAGGTACGTGCACATCCTTCAGATGTCCCAAGATGCGTCGTTGACCCATTCGTTTTATGCACATGCGGAAGCGAACTAATAATCCCCCAGACAACAAACAACATAGGGATAGTAAAAGTAGGACAACGACTTTTCATAAAACATACTTTATAAACACACCAAGTTAAACCTACAGGTCCAGCTCACGTGTACCAAGTGAAGGAGACTCTCATCAACCCAAACCGTGGTCAGCACTAACTCACGGGTCTAGCTGGTCCCGAGAATAGGGAAAAAGGTAGACTCGTATTTCGTGTCCCAAAACGAACTGGTCTCCGCTCCATATTAAGGACCTGAAAAAGGGGTTAACCACGACGGGGTAAGATAAAATCTCAGTGAGTTAAAACCCTAAATCCCAATTAGGACGCAAATTCACATAAAGGCAGCCTAAACAGGTGTCACACACAAACTTACCTTGCTTAGCACGTCCCTGTGCATTAGTTCATTGCATATGCACTTATAAATACAACAAGTGTAATCAATAACTGGAACACATCATTTTCATATATCACTCAATCACATGGGTCCCGATTATAAGGTAAAATCGTTATGACACGTCCCACTCCATGCCACACAATTTTGCCCCATAATAAGGCGTAGCTATCTCAACCAATCAGACATGTTCCAGTTATTACGACCCATCGGCCATGGCCAACTCAACAGTCGGCGGTCATCCGGCATAATTGGGTGTCGTCCCGCTCCATTGGGCACAACAATGTCTACATCTAGACAGCATTCCATAAAGGAGCATCGATCCAGCCTCCACTGCAACCGGCATCCGTTGATGTGGGTCATCCGAACTTAATCAGGCATCGCCTCCCCGACTCTCATCAGGTGACGAGTTCCGATAGTGACCACACGCACATCCATACTTAGCCAAGAACACCGTGTTTTGCACTCAAATACCTCGTGTTCAAATAATGGACTCGGCCACTTTTCTTCGTTTTAAAAATTATCCTAGTAAAATAATCGTGTGTGGTCACCCATTTAAATCGAACCAGTAAGCATGGTACACTCTCATTTCAAAATCCCACGATTTTATATAGTACATAAAAATTTAGCATCAAAAACCGACACCCAGTTTTTTTTCTAATTCAACATCCATAAAATCAAAATTTGCAATAATAGCCAATAACCACCACCAAGCACTCAATTGCACAATTGAGCAATCAATTTCACATATAAATTTATTCACAGCAATCAGTGCAAAATTTCACTAAACGGCTATTCCGTCACAATTTACTCTAATTATAATTAATTAAATAAATTGTAATTAATTAATTAAATAAATTGTAATTAATTAATTAAATAAATTGTAATTAATTAATTAAATCTAAATTTAATTAAACTAACAGTAGTTAACAAATTAACCACGGTTAACTAACCAAGTTTAACTAACTAACCCAAGTTAACTAACTAACCTACGGTAGACTAACTAAACTAACCATTAACCAAACTAATCTAACTAACCACCTAACTAACTAGCTAACCTAACCAACTAACCTAACTAACTAGTTCATCTAACTAAGGATTAACACTAGTCTAGTTTAACACTAATCTAATCACTAAGTGCAGTTAACATCGTAATTTGAGATAAAGGTGTTAACTCATCGGATTAAGACTCACGACGACGGTGGCACAAAGGTGGTGAGATCCTGTGACTACGGCGCCACCAATGGAGGCTCGGATGAGGCTAAAAAAAGCCTACAAGGCTCACAGCTTGGCTGGTCACAGTTCTGTGGAGGGGCTGGACGGGCAGGCTGGGCTGGACGGGGGCTAGCGAGCGCAGGGACGGGCGGCTGGATGAGTAGTGTTGGTTGCTAGCCGCGGCTGCTGGCTGGAACAAACCAGCTAGACAAGCGGCGAGGAAGTCGGGACAACAGTTGAGGCAGACGCTGGAGGCATTGGAGCTAGTGGGACAGTGGTGCTGTGGATGTGAGGATGGCTGGACAGGGTGGCTGTTTAGTGGTCCGGCATAGAGACGGCGATGCTGGATGCGTGAAGGAGCTGCGATAGTGGCTGTGACGTGAAGAAGAGGATGAAATGCTGAAGATGAAGAAATAAGGAAGAAGCAGAAGCAGTTGGTTGGCTGGCAGGGAGGGGGTGCACGCACAAAGAAGGAGGGAAGAAAGGGATGGGAGAGAGAGCCATGGGAAGTCAAGGCTTTGGCCAATGGCAAGCCAAGGGAAATATCCCACACACTCAAGTGCTTTGCCCCTAAAGTCTTTAGCCAAGGAAGTCAAGGCTTCCTCCAAGGGCCAATTTCCTACCATTTCTTCACCAAATAAAGCCTTTTTGGAGGCCAAATTACCAAGCAAAGCTGCCCATCCGAATTTCCCTTGTTTTTCTTTTTGCCAAAATTGATTTTTCTGCAAAATTCCGGCTCGATAGAATTTCTCCGAAAGAAGAGACGATGTCCTAAAAATAAATCGTAACATGCTTGAAAGTCCGATTCTCGAAACCAAATTCAATTTTGTGGTTAAAATCGACGGAACGCAATTTTAGCACAACCTAACCTACCGAGTAGCTTTTAGGGATTTTAGCCCGTTTGACCCGTGGTCGATAATTTTCAATCCATGTTTGTGCATCTCTTGTTCGTAGATGAATTTCGCTTGTCATAAAAATCACAAGGTTTCAATTACGGGTACCAAGTATAATATTGATAGAAAATTAGGTAAGTGCGATTCGACGCGAATTTCACAATCACGCGGAATTACCCACAATTCAATTACATGTTTCCATTGAATTGACCTATATCTGATCACATTTCAATTATAACGGTGTCGTATTGACCCTTGTCGATTATTACGGTCAAGGGATAGATTTCCGATCAAATTCTCAAGTTTGCCACGTTTATATCCCTTAACGGCTCCACCTAATAGGTTATTTAACTCGTGAGTGGCCAACTCACAGAAAAATGATCATAGACGTGTTGATGAAATGCCCATTTCATATTATTGGGATGGGGTCAAATTTCAAGATGTCACAACAACCAAGGAGCTGAAGAGCCCCCGGAACGCCTAGCCGCCGTCGGTGAGTTGCCGACCGTCGCCATTCCCACTAGAACCCAAGTAGGCCTTTCATCGAACACTTGGTGTGCGTCTTCAGAAGTGAGCTGGCTAGAGCTCATCTCATCCAGTTTGGGCGAGCTCCAGCCCCCCTGCCCGTCCCTGTTGCCTTGCTTGACATCCTGGTGCGGTCCATTAGTCCTCAGGGTCTACGCTCGAGCTGCGGCCGAGTTGAAAATCCCTAGCCCCATTAGTGCGCACCACCTGCTTGCTAAAATGCTTAGCTGAAATTAATCCTCGGTCCCCTATTTAGAGAGATCGATTGGCTGCCGGAGGGGACGCCGTGGTCTTGGCGGAGGACAAGCATCATCTTCCGCCTCATCTGGTCGCTTGGGCACGGCATCACCTTCGCTGGCTGCGACTGGGAAGTTGCTAACTAGGGGAGGACAAGCTGAGCTAGGCCAGGTCATGGATCTGGCCCGCTCGGCCCCTCTCGCCCCATAGGCGTACAGCTTAGAGATAGTTTGGGCTGTGGGCCTGCAGGGAGCCCTTTTATTGCAAAATGAGGATTAGGCTCATCGGCTGGGGCCCGATCCGAACTAAACAAAGGCTCGTCCAGCCATATAGTCGGGCTTGACCCATTCAAGCAGGTTGACTAACCCACCCCTAACTGGGTCGGACTAGAGCGGGTCTGACCGAGCCACCCCGACCGGGTCAGGTCCGGGTCGGATTAGACCAGACCCGACCCGGCCCAGCCAAGAAAAAAAATTCTTTCTTTTTTGAAAAAAATATTATAACGATATTTTAAAAAAAATTAAAAAATTAAAAATTAAAAAAATTTCAAAAATCTAAAAAATGGAGGGTTTGGTTGGGAATTGTCATGTCTTGCCTTCTTAGTGTAATTAGGTTGTATTTGCTTGCACATTGATCATATTGCATGTTTAATTTGCATATTTAATTACGTTTGCGAATGTTTAATTGCACGTGTTAAAGTTTACTGCAATTAGGATTTTGGTTGCAAATTGTTACTTTAATGATTACGTACCCGCATAATCACCTCACATGTTAGTGGATAGGTGTAAAATCAATCCAAACTGCCTGACAAAAATCTTTTCTTTTAAAATGAACAAGATTAGATACCGAAAAGGCACTAATTGGTCAATTAGTGTAATCAAGTCCCGGACCATAGATTCTCTGATTGCATAGGAAGTGAGGCATACTCCCATGCACCGCTTGGTTTCTAGCCTACCCCAATAGGCTAGTGGCGACTCCTTATTGCGAAATTCTTAAGAATATCCCAATGTCGCGCAAGGTATGGGCTTGGGAGTGCTAGTGCTTAATCATGGGCCTTAAGTCTGTCCTTTAGGCAATACTCTTAAGCTTATCCCTTCACCCCAAGGGGTAGGTCGCAACAGGGGCAAGGAAATTGACCAACATTATTTTAAGAGGAAAGAATTTATGCATGATTCTCTGGCCATATTCACGCAATATTGGCAAAGTAATAAAGAATGGAAAGAAGCAAAAGTGAATCTCAAGAGGAAATGAAAGATTATAATTTTTTTCCTTGTCCAAAGTTTGATATCCTGGCCTATATAAAGAGGGGGGGAGGCCACACAGTTGATACACACGACCACACACAGAAGAGAGAGATATACGTGAGGGGTAGCCTGGAAAGAAAGATGGTAAGAGCCCTTGATGACTGAAGTTGGTGATATAGCGGCGACATTGGTGGTCTTTCTCGTGAGTGCGATTTCACGATCTGGTCAGACACCCCTTCACCGTCAATTCAGCAAAGTGAAGCTTTTCCCAGCTACAATACGAAGGAAAAGACAAAAAGGAGGCTACGGACTCAGCACAAAAAGTCAACAGAAAGAAAGGCAACCGAGCCTTTCTTCGCGCCGGACCACGACAAGCATTCTGCGAGCTCATACCACCGCTGCAACTTGGCAAGCTTCCCGGTTCCTGTGCCCCACCATCGGCGCCGATTTTTCCCGTTGTTGCTAATACGATACGACAACACAGCTACCGCCCTTCTCTTATCCGAGTCGTGACGTAGCATTCTTGTGATTCCTCGACGAGGAAGTTTTGGCCACGCTTGGAGCTGAATCCGCTAGTTCAATTGTCGCGGAGCGGTCCATCTAGTGATGACCAGTCTCTGACGCCTTATGGGTTGCTCAACCTTGCGTCTGTGACGCCTTTTCCCAACCCGGCGTCCAAGAGTTGAAGCTTTCTCAGTTTCCCAGCAATATCAATTTTGTTCTTAACGTTTACAGGCTGTCGACGTTTTCTTTTGCAGCAAGTCCTGCGAGCTTCCACGATAGTCGGTCATCTTTGTGTGCAGATGGTCAAAATCCAGCAACGTCCTAGCAGTCCACTTAGTCATCGTGAGGTCTAGTAGTGCAAGCAACTTAACTGCACCTGTCTCCATTACAGAGTCGCTCTCGGTTCCTTGTGGTGGTCCAGTCTCTCCCATCATTCTAACCGACGGCTAGCCCCACCGAGAGCTCTCCATCATCATCCCTACTGTTGGAATTCAAGTCGGCAGAAGACGACTTATCGAATTCCGATGTGCAAACAGCAAATAGCCCCGGAACAAACATTGAATTGCCGATGCACGAACAACACTTCCTGACGTTAGTCTGGATGCAATCACAAGGAAAACACCCGATTTCCACGGCGTAAATGCCGATTGTTCTTGCAAAACTGAAATTGGAATGCCTTTTTCTTCTTTGATGGAAATGGAGAGAAATCTGGTGTGTATGTTTCCCAACCTGTCCAATGGTTGTGTTCGGGAGGCTTTTATACGTCTCCCTTCGTACCCCTCCATTAGTGTCTTGCCATCGTAACGATCAAGACGAAACGGTGCATTCCAATCGCACCACATCATGGACGTACCAGCTAAAGTACTACATCTCCCACTCGGACATGATGGGCTTGATAGCGCTCTATCAAGAATATAAGGCATTCAACATTAATCAATTTTACAAAACAATTCATACTGGCAAATAAGCCGTGCGACCAGTGAGTACACCTGCACTTGGGAGCTCAAATTATATACCTGTTAGGGATGACATAATGGCTACAACCCTGAAAAGAAATAAACAATCGATGTCTCACAGTGCCCCAGACATATTTTGTTACATCAGTCCAAGTATACCTATTCCTTAAAGGCTATACTTGACTATTCTAAAAAACACCATGTATTTACAATTACATTTGCAACCACATAGGGCGATATAATTGGTCGACTGGTAAATACATGTGATAGATGTAAAAAAATAATAGTCTTTCTTCGCACTCATGTCTCTCTCAATTTCAGAAAAAACTGCTTTCCTAGACACATCCCATAGGTCATATCTATTCATGACCGCCCGTAACATGCTAAAGTAGCAACATTGATCTTTCACTTCGAGAACATAGATAGAAGTAACATATGGCACAAAATTGAGGTAAATTATAAATTACCTCAAGGGCTCACACGATGAGTAAATAGGGATAATTTTACTTATCTTCCCTTATTGGTTGTACAATGCACATGTAGTATGAATTACATGCTATAGTGGATTACTCTTTCTATAAGAACGTATGTCATTTATCAAATATATCCACTATACGGATCTTAGCCTAAACATAGTCATGTGCTTCTCACGTACTCATGTTTAGCCCGAGTGCTATATCAGCTCACTTTCTATAGCGCCCAATTAAGTACTCGCATTCGACATCTTTCAGGCATACATGATTGTGGGACTATCATGTTCGGTCTTATTATAAACAAATCACAAACCTCATATTGACTCCAATCAATGCGACATATCTTATGTACCAAACTTGCTCTTCAGCATTTATTTGTACATAACGTCTCATCTCAACGTGCTAACTAAAGCACTTGAGGCGATTGCTCCTATGAGTGAGTCAATCATAGCCTGCTGACATACTTTTCAATAATACATGTGTGTTTGTGCTAGTCTCATAGTGGATTTGTACTTATTGATAAAATATCAAATCATTAATAAACAAACAAATACAATACATCTGTCCACAAATACATAAACCAATAATCCTCTACAATAATAGATATCACATTCTATGCAATCTTAGTGACATCCTATGGATCAAGAATATGTCTCTAGGAATGGCCTTTGTAAATGGATCAGCAACCATTCTATTGGTTGAAATGTATTGCAGGATCATTTCTTTCTACGCTATAATATCTTTGATGAAGTTATTCTTTATGTCAATGTGCTTTGTCCTTCCATGATACTTGGGATCCTTCACATAGGCAATGTCTGCTTGACTATCGCAATAAACTGCCACCGGTCTTGGAACCTCAGTGACAGTGGCTAAATTTTCTAAGAAACGTTTTAGCCATGCTGCTTCTTGCACTGCGGCAGAACATGCAGTAAATTCTGCCTCCATCGTAGATAAGGCCGTGTATGTCTGTTTCTTGCTATTCCAAGAAATCGCACCTCCATTGAGTAAGAATGTATATCCAGAAGTCGATTTACGCTCCTCCAGGTCTCCACCCTAATCGGCATCTGAATAACCTAATAGGCGTAAATCATTTCCTTGGTAACAAAGTCGATAGTCCATGGTGCCCTTCAAGTATCTTAGGATCCTCTTCAGTGCTTTCCAGTGTGCTTGACCAGGATTTGATTGATATCGGCTCACCAATCCCATGGCATAACATATGTTGGGTCGAGTACACATCATAGCATACATCAAACTTCCGACCGCACTAGCATAAGGAACAATTTCCATCATTTTAATTTCTTTTGGAGTCTTAGGACACATATCAGTACTTAGGCCTTCACCTTGCATGACAGGGGTGTCAATGTGATTAGAATGCTGCATATTGAAATGCTCAAGAATCTTCATAATATAAGACTCTTGTGATAAAGTAAGGAGTTTCTTAATCGATCTCTTTCGATCTTAACTCCTAATATATAAGCAGCTTCTTCCATATCCTTCATCTCAAAATTGGAGGACAACCATTCTTTTATGGTGATAACCAAAACCTTGTCATTTCTAGCCAATAGAATATCGTCCACATAAAGTGATAAAATCACAAATTTATCTTCGGACCGCTTGACATATACACAGTGATCTTTCTCGATCATATGAAAACGAAGATACCACTGTCTAGATGATTGCTTAAGGCCATATATTGAGCGATGAAGTTTGCAAACTTTATACTCTTGACCTTTAGCTATGAAACTTATTGGTTGTTTAATATAGATTTCCTCATCTAATTCTTCATTGAGAAATGCCGTTTTTACATCCATTTGATGTAATTCAAGGTCCAAATGTGCAACGATGGCTAGAATAAGGCGTATTGAGGCAAACCTTACAACTGGTGAAAAAGTTTCCTCATAGTTTATACCCTCTTGTTGAGTATAACTTTTTGCACAAGGCGAGCCTTATACTTTTCAATGGATCCATCCGCCTTTCGCTTAATCTTAAAGACCCATTTGTTTCCAATGGCCTTACGATTGGGTGGTAGATCAACCAAGTCCCAGATATGATTTGCCCTCATTGACTCTATCTCATCTTTCAAAGCTTTTCTCCATTCTTCCTTATCAAAGGTCGAGAGAGCCTCTTGAACAGTCTTAGGCTCGGCATCGTCCTTTTGAGCAATCATAAATACTTTCCCTTCAATCTCAAAATGACGATGGGAAATACTTTTACGATTACTTTTACGCAATTGAATTTCTCTTGAATTCAATTTGTTAGGTGATGCAATACTCCCACTAGGTCTTGTATGTTGAGGTAAATTTTCATTTCCCTCTACAACATCAGTGAGTGTGTTATCAAGATCTTTCATCTCATATAATTGGAAGTCCTTATCAATTTCACCTCTACTAGGAAAATCGTTTTCCAAGAACGTGACATCTCGTGACTCCATTTCGGTTACACTTCCATCAGCTTGTTCACCTATGAACACGTACCCTTTGGAGTGTTCAGAATATCTTATAAAGATACATTTCTTCCCTTTAGGACCTAATTTGCCATGTTTATGGGAAGAATCATGAACATAAGCTGCACATCCTCATGGACGTAGATTACTCAAGTCTGGTTTCCTACCAGTCCATAATTCATAAGGGGTGGAAGTGACCGATTTTGAGGGCACACGGTTAAGTATATAGGCAGCAGTCAATAACGCATCTCCCTAATAGGAGATAGGTAAATTTACTTGCGCCATCATAGATCTAACCATTTCCAATAGGGTTCTATTCCTTCTCTCAGCTATCCCATTTTGTTGTGGAGTACCAAGAATAGTCAATTGTCGTACAATTCCCTTTTCATCACAAAGAGCCTTGAATTGCTCTGATAGATACTCACATCCACGATCGGTTCTCAATGCCTTTATTGTTTTGTTCAACTGATTCTCTACCATCGCTATATATCGTCTAAAGCAGTCTAATGCTTATGACTTATGGGAGATCAGAAAGACATAACCGAAACGTGTGAAGTCATTTATGAAAGTGATGAAATATGAGGCTCCATGCCTCGCCCTCACATTCAAAAGACCACAAATTTCATAATGTATGAGATGCAATGGAAATTCAGTTCTAGTCCCTTTACTGAATGGTTTTCTAGTTGTTTTTCCTACTAGACAATGTTCACATACGGATAGACTAACATTAGTGAGTGACCCTAAAAGGCTTTCTCTAGCTAATCTTTGCATTCTTTGCAATCCAATGTGACCTAATCTAGCATGCCAAGTACTTGTATCAATCTCAACGTTATTAGAAGACGCAATTAAAGAAAAACAACCATCAACATTAACATTGTACTAATTATAGTCAATGTCTAACACCATAAAATCATTCAATATATGACCTGAACTATAATAAACTGTTCCATGCAAAATGTCAAGACAATCGTCATGGAAATTCAATACATAACCTAAGCTAAGAAGAATAACTACAAAGACCAAGTTTCGTCGAATATCAGGAGCGTAAAGGACATCATGCAGGAATATGTTTCGACCACGTAAGATTAATTTACATGTGCCGATTCCCTTCATTTCAACTCTTGAGTTATTCCCAACATATATCCATCTTCTTCCAGGCGGTATCCGATGATACTCCACAAATGCTTCCCGGTCTCTAGCTATATGGTCTGTTGCTTCTGAGTCTACAGTCCACATTGGATGAGATTGAGCAAGCATTACAGTACTAGAAACAAAAGCATTACTCAAAGTAATGGAGTAATAGGGTACCTTTTTCGACTCAGTGCATTCACGAGCAAAGTGACCTATCTTGCCACAATTATAGCACTCCATTTTGGCATTGTCCTTCTTCCCACCACGCTTCTTGCGTCGGAAGGTCTTAGCCCTTTTGGGTGCCTGATCAGTCTTCTTCCCTTTGTTGTTGAACTGAAGATTCCTCTTGCACTTGAAGCCCGAAGCTTTGCGCGAACTCGATTCAGTAACATTAGCATGGGTAGAGGATCTCGTAGCCTCTAGGCACTCATCTTCTAATTCCAAATGACGTGCAATATGATCAAAAGTGACGATATTCTCATTATGCGTCATATTGATCTTCATATGCTCCCAATTGTCAGGAAGAGACCTTATAACAGCTTGAACTTGCTGTTCATTAGTAAGGGAGTGGCCTGCCAACTTCAGCTCACGGATCATGTTTGACATCTCCCGAACATGTTGCCTCATCGTTACATTTGGGCGCTTTTGGAATGTGTCAAACTTGATGGTGAGTCTCCTCAGCTTAGAGGCAGATGTACCCCCAAACTTATCTTTCAAGGCAACCCACATAGCTTGAGCTTTATCATAACTTTCAAACTCACACATGAAATCATCTTGCGTACAGCTCAGCAACATGATGCGAGCAATGCTATTTTTCTTTTTCCAAGCTTGATAAGCTTCTAGATCTCTCTTGTGTTGAGCTGAAGTTCCATGCTTAGGTTCATCCATGGTATGGTTGAGAGTTTTCAAAACCTCTTGCTCCTCAATGATGTACAGAACCTTTCGGTGCCAAATATCATAATTGTCACCATTCAGCTTCTCACCCTTATTGAGATCCGCCACAATGGTCTTGGATGCCGAAGCCATAATCAATTGCTATAACACATTGACATAATAAACGCAAAATCAATACTAACACACTTTACAGATTAACACACATATTTAATTTGCAGCAAAGACAAACTAAATTAATGATAATTCAACAAAAGACACAAAAGCAAAAGTTCACTATGTTCCCAATCAACTTCTATGTACAATTTTTCTATTATAATTAATTAGTTTAATTTGCGCAAATTTTAAGTACTAGGTGAGAACTATCTCGAATTCTACTAAGTTACGAACTCCCACTAGGAAAAATAATTACATGATCTTATGTAAATTCTACATTTTTCCATTAACACAAAAATCATAGCATGATAATAACCAACGTATAAACAATAATCATGCTTCAACTATAATGAAAAATGCAATTCAACGTGTAATGGATTTCCTACAATTGTTCTAATTTTCTAGCAACTAGAGAATTACAAGTATATTAAAAATATATGTATCATATCATTGAACCAAGTTCTACACAGCATATAAAACATCATTTGCACACAAGCTAGCTACTGTATTTCCTAAATCACAAGAAAATACAAGTTACAAATGAATAAACTGCATTAAACCCAAAAAAATACACGTACATAGGGTTTCCTACGCATTTTCATACGTTTATAAAATTCAAAAGTATAAATTATACCACTGTGTAGACAATATTCATACGAACCAAACGCCACTGATCACGCTCCGATTGGAGCCTACGCGCGCCTCCACGCACCGCTTGAGTGCGCGGCGCGTGTGGCGCATGCCATAGTGAGCCTAACGGCTCCTGGCCGGTCCGACCGGTGACCGGTCTGACCAGTTTGACCGCTGGATCGATTGACTGGTCAACGGTCGGGTCGGGTCGGGTCAACCGGGTCGGATCTCGGGTCGATTCGGGTCACGGGTTGGGTCGGGTCGCCGGTTGGGTCGGGTCGCCGGCCGGTGACTAGCGGGCCAACTGCCGCCGACGTTGACGTCATCTATGATGTCATCCCAGAGGTTACCAATCGTTGGATGAGGTCATCGATGACGTCATCCATGAGGTCATTGCGTGTCGCATTGCTCCGTGCGACGCGTGCGTGACGCGCGCGCATTGGTTTGTTGACCGGCATGTGTTGCACACGCGCTGGCGTCCCTAGCTCGTTAGGCGCGTGAGGCCCACGTGCAGCGGCTTCTGGCCGCGCATGTGAGCGTGTCTGGTCTCCTCCGGTCGCACTCAAACCATTGTCAGACTCGTCTCGACGAGTACTTTCATCCTGTATATTCAAAAGTTGATTTTGGCCAAAAAAATAATTCAAAAAATGGCCAAAACCTCATGGATGCACGCGACCCCGAACCCATTCTTCGCTTCGGTTCGAATTCGAGTTTTCAGATTGTAATTCCGACCAATATACATCAAAAACAGTGTAGAATACAATCTCTTGATCTCAATATCAAATGGTAAATGAGAAAACTCGATAAAAAACAAGGCAGAAATCACGACCGGGCTCTAATACCAATGTTGGAATTCAAGTTGACGGAAGACGACTTACCGGATTCCGATGCGCAAACAGCAAATAGCCCCAGAACAAACGTTGAATTGCCGATGAAACATGAACAATACTTCCTGATGTTAGTCTGGATGCAATCACAAGGAAAACACCCAATTTCCACGGCATAAATGCCGATTGTTCTTGCAAAACTGAAATTGGAATGCCTTCTTCTTCTTTGATTGAAATGGAGAGAAATCTAGTGCGTATGTTTTTGCCAACCTGTCCAACGGTTGTGTTCGGGAGGCTTTTATACGTCTCCCTTCGTACCCCTCCATTAGTGTCTTGCCATCGTAACGCATCAAGACGAAACGGTGCGTTCCAATCGCACCTCATCATGGACGTACCGGCTAAAGGACTACACCTGCCATACCAAGCTGTGCCACGCCGCAACCACTGTTGGTGAGCTCGCTGCCTTGACACGACCAAATGCGTGTGCAAGTCACCGGCCCCAACGTGAACCACTCCCATGCAGCCCACCTCACTGAGCATTGCCACGTCAAGTTATGAGTAGCTGTTCAAAGATCCAAAGTTGGAAACCAACATTCGAATTAGGTAAAACTCTTATCAATCTTATCTAATTTGATTTCCAAATATTCCGTTTTTCCCATTTTTTTCCTAGAATATTTTTGATATTCTTGCTTGCTGCTTCTATTGCTCCGTTCATCTTAGGTCTCTTGAGGGCAGGCAGTGAGTGATCTTGAATTGTTGGCAAACTCTGTCCATCATGGCATTGTCTCCTTCTCATTTCAGATGTAGAGAATTGTCCGCTGGCGTGATTGTAATTGGTACTATTCCCTTAGCTAGCTTTGACTAGGAAGAATGAATTTTTTCTCTAGAACCCTTGGTTGGGCTGGAATCCTGATAAAGGAGAATGTTCAAAGCGAGACGTTTTTCGATAAGAGAATAGGTTTTTCCGAATAAGTTGTTGCCGCTCTTCGCACTGAGCTATTGAGTGCGTTGGAGGTCCTTTTAATTAAAGAGCGGATTCAAAGACAATCTTATACTTTAATAGTATTCAAGGGATGGAAGAAGAAGTGACTCCGGATCATAACTTTTTCCACACACTTCCGGACAAGTTAAAGGAAAGTGTTCTTTCCAGAAAGAAAAATAAGCTCATGGTTGTTTATCTTAGCACTCAAAATTGAATAGCCTTTTAAATTAGGGACTATTCCCAATTTCACAATGCCACTAAAGATCGAATAGCCTTTTAAATTAGGAAATATTCCTTAATTTCACAACGTGCATATGATTGATAGTCTGAATTCATGCTAGAAATATGATTTGCAATCGCACAGAAAATCGTCAGTCCAATCTCATGCCCAAGATATGACCAGCCAATCCAATCTCATGCCTCGATACTATTTGTCGATTTTATTTGTTTCTAAATTTAAATATATATGGATGGTATCTTGGGTGGCGGATTTTATTTTATTTATGTGATTTTATTCTTATAAATAAAAAAATCTCAAAAAGATGTAAATAAGATCAAGTAGGTTTCAATTGATATAGATCACATGCTAGGATAGGGCTTATCTAGTCAGAGTTATTATCCAATTTAAATTAGGATTTGATCTAGATTAATCCTTAAATTGGATTATATAATTTCTAGAACTAGGCAATTTATCTGGTTATTTCTTAATTTCAATTTTCATGGAAAAACACATATCACATGCATGTCATGCAATTTAGGTCACGGGATATTACTTTATCATGCATGTGTGTCACGTAGAATTAGTTCATACATTGCACGTCATTTAGTAAATTGCATGTTTAGGTTAATGCATGACATGTTAGAATGGTTGCATTTATCTTTTCTCATCATTAGATTAGGCAATTTAATAGATATCACATGGCATATAGTATGAATTTTAGGTTGCATGTTGCATGGCATTTTAGTTAAACATTTTTGTACATTATTGCATTGTATTGCACGTAGTTTTTAAGTTTCATTTAAATAAGTGAAAACCCAAAAAATTAAGCAACCGTGTGTTAATTAGAAATCACATTTAGAATTGCTTATGTGATTTTTAGTTGCTATGTGGTAAGTCCTATAATTTATTTGTTATTTTATTGGATATTAAATTAGTAGATTACATATCCCCATGATTATCTCACATATTAGGAAGTAATAAAATGAATTCAAGCTGTCTAATAAATATTATTCTATGAAAAGAATGGTATCGAAAGGGCATTAGAGAAATCTAATATAACTAAGTCCTTGTATCCAAATTCTATGGTTTGTAGGAGTAAAATAATTCTCCCGTTGTTTTACTTAGATGTTTAATCAACCAACCATAAACTAATCAGTGGTGACTTCTATATAAAATTCATTTACATGATAAAAACTTGAACTTAAGTCGCGAATTGGTATTGGCTTGGAAGAGCCCGAGCTAAGTTTGAACTTAGTAATCTATTAATCAAATCCTAGGTAGTGCACTGAGGTTAGGTCACGACCCATAAGTTCTTAGTTGCATGTCTTTAGCCTTTATGTGCAATGTTAAGGATTTAATTAAGGTGACCTAAAGGTCGTACACCGGCTGGGTCCTTCGCGTGACAGTATGTGGAGGACGAAAAATGTTCAGCTCATAAAAAAAATGTTTAGTGATTGTCGCAGACCACAATGCCAATAGGTCAGACATGGATGAAAAGTCGCGATCATGACGGTCATAAAGCACATCAACTGATGGGGATGTGGTGTGAGACGTGCGTTCTCATGCATTTTTTTTTATTTTATTTTTTATCTTAGCGATGACTTCATTCCAGGATTTAATACTGAGATAAGTATCCAAGGACGATAATATGCTGGTTGGGAATCAAAGCAATCAACTCAATGCATCGGAATCGCTTTAACTTGGAGTGAGCATTCAGCACCCTCTTTTCGATCTTTTTGCGTGTCTTTACTTTTTATAGCAACCCAAATGGATTATTTTTATATTCTACATGGATCATGTTGGGGCTGGTGGGGCATGCCAGGCAAAGTGTTAAAGATCACAATGATTATAACGAGGTTCATAGAATACGAAATCTTGAGAAGTGATCGAGAAACCAAACTTTAACTCTAGACCTATATTTCAATCTTCTAAATTAAAGCATATTATAATCATGCAAGTATAAATGTCCGAATCTGATTTTGTCACTTTACTTCATCCTTAGGCAAATGTAGAGAATTGCTTGACAATTATGCATCCAAAAGTGGTGTTGGGAGTAGTGTCTCATGGGTGTTTCCAATAGCGTACTGCTTTTTTCATTCCTATAATGTTATGCAGGGTAAGTAAGTGCTTTTGTATTTGATTCCAATATCAAGTTATTGGTTATAAAGAGGGGGGCGTTTTGAGGATATTGCAGAGGTAAATTCGAGGCTGATGCTGTTTTGCCTTGCTTTGTCCTCTCCCTTCATAATCCTACGATTGACCGCTCTTTGAGGGGGTGCCCCGATCGTTGCGCCTTTTGGTGCCGACATCGAGTTCAACCATGGGATTTTCTCTGCTCCCCGAAAACACTCGAGAACTATGGAAGGAGTGGGAGCTGCGGTTTCTCGTCGTCCTCAGCTTATTCCTCCAATTGACCCTCGTGACTATGGGCTTTCGGAGGAAATCCATCTGCAGGTACTGGATCCGAGTCGTGGTCTGGACGACATACCTATCGGCCGACTCCATCGCAACCCTCACGCTCGGCGTCCTCTCGAACCGCCTGGCCACCGTTAAGGAAATGAAGGGGACGATCGATCCGAAGAGCCAGATCACTGCTTTCTGGGCGCCGTTCCTTCTCCTCCACTTGGGTGGGCCTGACACGATCACCGCCTATGCCTTGGAGGACAATGAGCTATGGCTGAGGCAGCTGGCGCGGCTTTGCGTCCAGGTAGCACTAACTTGTTACGTCTTCTTCATGGCCTTGTCAGGGTCTACGCTGTCGATATTAGCAGCTGGCGTGATCCTGGTGGGGTTCATCAAATATGCAGAGAGGACATTGTGTTTGTATCTGGCAAGCGAAGGCCGACTTCGAGATTCGATGCTTTCCCTTCCCGATTTCGGTCCCATATACCCCAGGATGATGGAGCAGTACACTCTGAAGACAGAGGAGGGTTTCCGAGTCGACTTTGACGAGGTCATGGAGACTCCGGCTCCGGAGGACCTCTCAGTGGACAGCGGTCAAGCTATCGACAAAGAAAAGGACAGGACTCTGGTCAAAGCCTATGAGTTGTTCAAGAACTTCAAGCTTCTCTTCGTGGGCCTTGTCCTCAACTCTGGAGACCTGGAGGCCAGTAGGCGCATGTTCGTGAATAGTCCTGGCATGGACTCGACGAAGGCTTTTAGGATCGTTGAGATCGAATTGGGGTTCATGTACGATCTGCTCTACACCAAGGCACTATTGCTGAACCGTGCTTGGGGCATCATTCGTTGGATCATGAATCTCTTGGTGCTGGGTGCCGTGGTGGTGCTCTTCTCCTTACAGGATAGTAAGGATTACCCCAGAGTGGACGTCTATATCACCTTCTTGCTGATAAGTTCGGCAATACTTTTAGAGTTTTACTCAGGTCTTCTCGCAATTTCATCCGATTGGGTCGACCACTGGCGTCTTCGGAGACCTGGCAGATCCACAATATCATCTGCCGTGTCTTTTCTCCGGATCTTCCCGAACCCAAGATGGTCGAATTCCGTGGCCCAGTTCAGCCTCTTGGGATTATCTATCAGGAGAAGAAACGGGATCTGCAGCAAGTATCTGTGGCTTCCCAAGTTAGATGAGAAGTTGGAGAAGAACTGCTACATCGATTACAAAGAGGGCAATAGCAACATCAAAGAATGGACCTTCCGTCACTTGAGGGAAACGGTCGATTATCTGGAAGAGAGGAGAACAATGGAGAGCCAGTTGACGAGTCTTGAGAAGGGGGCTTACGAAGTACTAAAGAGGTCAAACAACGGTCACCTGATTTGGAGTGTGAACGATATGGAGTTCGACCAGAGCATCCTCACCTGGCACATCGCCACTGAGCTCTGCCACCACAAGGACCTCGACAAGAGGCACGGAAAAGGCCCGGAAGACGTCACCAACTTCAAGATGAGTAAGTTGGTCTCTCGGTACATGTTCTATCTTTTAGTACTCCATCCTCCCATGTTGCCAACAGGGACAGGGGTGCTCCGATATGAAGATACTTCGGTCGATGCTCTGAAGTTCTTCGAGGACAAGTTAGCAGTGATGTCAAAGAAAGAAACCGGCTTCAGCTCATCGGTTGTCAAAACGTGGGCGCAGAATTTATTCAAGAAAGAGAAACATGGCCACACCGGTGTTAAAAGCTGCAAAGAGGAGCACAAGTCAACGGAGTCGCGCGATCTATGTGAAGTCTGCCATCTTCTGCTCCAAGTGGGAACTCAGCTGCCCGCCACGAAAATACGCGGTGGCAAAAGCAGGTCGGTGTTGTTTGACGCATGCCATCTCGCGTACCAGTTGAATGACACCGAGTCGAAAGACTTCAGCAGCAAGTGGGACTTGATCGGCAAGGTCTGGGCGAAGTTTCTGATTTACGCGGCTTACAAAAGTCGCAGCTATGAACACTCCGAGAGCCTGAGCAGAGGAGGAGAGCTTATCAGCCATGTCTGGCTTCTAATGGCGCATCTTGGCATGACGGAGACGGTGCAAACTTCCGAAGCACAATGCATTACCAAACTGATCGTGAGCTAGAACTTTCGGGTGGAACGCGTCTTTTGCTTGACCTACTGTTATTTGAGTATGATAATTAAGTTAAGCTCATCATCTTGATGAGATGGTGAGGTGGAGTAATTTCAATACTTGTTGGAAAAATATGACTTCGAATTAGATAGAACAATAAAGTCAGACTTTGAAACACGATATTACTTTCTTTAAGAAATTATTTGCCCCACAACATTGATGATCACTGACAAATTTCCTTCAGGATATAACGAAAGTTCGATTGAGAATAATAGATAACAATTCTAGTATTTTTTCAAGCTAGGACGGTCAAATGGGTGAGTCGGGTTGGGTCGAAAATGGTCCGACCTATTATTGACTTATTTGACCCATTTTGACCCATATTCATGTATTATAAATTTGATGATCCATACCTAACCTGACCCATATCCGATCCAACCCATATTACCGAAACACACTATTATTTAACTTAATTTAGGTTAACTCACTCCCCCCCCATTTTAATTCACTTTAAGCTCTTCACATATATGTTACTTGAATAAAAATTTCACATCAAATTAAAAATAAAATTTTAGTTAATAAAATAACAAATGTGAAAAACCTTTAATTAAACCTAAGAACTTATTTCTTATGATTTTTTTTTAAAAAAATGGTATTGCTAAAACACTTTGATGCAATACAAATTTAATGGACAATTTGTATAATTTTATAAAAAAAATCAATTTTAAAAAATCAATTTTTTATTATTTTATTTTATTTTTTTAAATATTATTTTAAATTTTTCTTTTTCTTTTTCTTCTTCTTCAGTTGGCCGTCGGTCACAATGATAGCCGGCAATTGGCCACAAGCGAGCTCGAGTCTCGCTAGATTGGGGAGGCTCGAGCCTCGCCAATTGTTGGCAAGGCCTCAACCTCGCCAGATTGACGAGATCAAGCTCACCAGATGCCGACAAGCTCGAGCCTCACTAGTCTCAGCAATCTCGAGCTCGTTTCAGGCTAGCGAGCTCAAGCCTCGCCTGGCCGATCACTAGCCGTCATCATGCCAAACACCAGCTAAGGAAGGAGGAAGAACAAAGAAAAAGAAAAGAAAAAAAAAAAAAAAAAAGAAAAAAGAAATATAAAAAATAATTCTATTTTCAATTTTTATAAAAAAAATTATAAAGTTATAGGGGTAAAGAGAGAGTGTGAGGCTTGGGTTGGAAATGAGTTTTTAAGTCCAACTCATTTAAGACCCATTTAACTAGTTTTTTAAAAATGTAAGTGGCTCATATATGACTCATTTTAAAACGTAAGTGACCCATGGGTCATATATGAGTTCAAAACCCATTTTGATGCCTCTACTCCAAGGTATCAAAGGGAATCAATTGGATAAGATGACTGTATTTTCATTTGAAGAAAATGAAAAATGAAAGAAGAAGATTATGATTGAACATACACGTTCAACATTTAATAGCAAAAAGCAAGTTACATTCAAACAGATACAACATTCCAAGAATTAAGAAGTTATGTTTGAATAGGTACAACCTCGAGATAACCTTTGGAAGAAATAATAAAATTCGAAATTAAATAAATAATAAATAACCGTGACTCCTTCGTGAACGGTCGCACTATTTCAATAGAATGCTATGGTTAATTTTTTATAAAAATAAATTAGAATTTTTCAATAAATAAAAAATAATGATCGTTAATTAGTGCCAGATCTCATCCACGTGCACACTCATATTCTTTCGATGTAGGACAAGACACCTTTTGATTTGTTTTAAAACAAACTACCAACAATCCCCATGTTGTTTTTAAAACAAAATTACAAAAAAAAAAATGTAATATATATATAGCCAAAATTTCCATGAGATTAATATATATACATAAAGGTCTCTTTCAAGTTAAACTTTTATTTAGTGCAAGTATCTCAAAACTCTATCAAAGTGATAAGAATAAGAAATACCGCACTTATACTAACATCTTTCTTTAGTGAGAAGTTCTATATTACTTAGCATTAATATGGCATTGTGTTTGATTATGTTTCATGAGCTTTCTAAAAAGCAGCCTTAACTTTCGTAGAAGCGGTATTACTTCTAAGCTCATATAGTTGAAGTATCTACATTGTGTTTCTATTACTACTAATACATTATAAATTTGTACTATATTTTATTAAGAATTTAATTTGACCTACAAAACGTAACAGATAATGCTGACTTCTCATATCATGATTAACGTTAGTATCAAACAATCACTTTTAGTAATTTGTTTTTACCCATTAATTCTTGTAACTAATGATGTTCTAGACAAAAAAGTTGGGTTAACATTACTGATGATTTTAAATGAAGAGTTCAGTATCATTTCTTGCGAGGTCATATTTACCATGTCTATTGGTAAAGTCTTTGTCAAATTATTGGCTAGATTATTACTTGACCTCACGTAAACAATTGTTATGGTACCATTTTTAATCAATTGTCTTACATATTCATGTCTTGGACTAATGTGTCTAAACTTACAATTATAAGTGCTTTTATAAGCTCTTGTCAAAGTGACTTGACTATCATAATAGATAGAAATAGAAGGCATAAGACTATGCCATAATTTGATATCTAACAACATATTCTTACTCCATTTAGTCTCTTTCCCAGTTGTCACTAAAGTAACGAATTCGAATTCCATCATTGAGTGAATTATACATGTCTGTTTCTTACCCATCTAAGGTACAACACTCCTACCTAGAGTGAAAATCCATCCAAAAGTGGAATGTTTATTACCCACACTTGTAATCCAACAAATATCGGTATATCCTTCTAATATAGCTAAACAATTATTATAAAACAATCCTAAACTTTTAATCTTGAGATAATAAAAATTTCTAGTAATAACCTTCCAATGTTCTATATTTGGATTATGAATATATATACTCAACTTACACACGGAATAAGTAATATCATGTCTAGTACAATGCATTGCATACATTGAAGACCCTATAGCACTCGCATATTCAAGTTGTGCTACTACTCTACCAATATTATAATTTAATTTAATATTGAAATCACATGGAGTACTTATTTATTTGAAACCAATATGTTGAAATTTATCATAATCAATTTGGCTAGAAGAATAATCTCTATTATATTGTTTTAACTTTAGTACTCAAGATAGTATATTCTTCATCAAAATCTCACATTTCAAAAATGAAAGTTAGATACTTCTTAATCTATTGACACCAACCATATTAATTCCAAAAATAAACATATGCACCAAATCTAACTTTACAATTGAATGTAGCATTTCTTGTAAAATAAGCAAGTGCAAAGCGGCTCGACTCAACTAAATTATGAATGCCCACTAATGGAGCCCACATCACAGGTCTTTATGTCTAGATCATCAATCTTAGAATAAAAGAAAATGCTCACAATTCCTCGAATGCAGAACCGAAAAGTACTTTAGTGCAAGTGAAATTAATGAAAGACAAGGCCAGAAAAGCAGCGTGAGCCAAACTAATCCAAACTTATCATTCCATCTTACGTGTTGGCCAGAATTTTAAGACAGAATGAACAGACAAAAAAAAAAAAAAATGCACTTTGACATATCTTAGGTACCCTAGGGAGTAATCGATAGCATTAACTGCACAAATGCCCCACGTGTAAAACCCCATCCGTTGAGAAACCAAAGCGCTTGTGGAGTTTGAGCACTTGCAGAGCGCGTCCCCGCGATCTTGCAAGCAGTCAAGTCTGAATCTTCCACATTCATGTGCCGAAAGTGAGGTAACTTCAAGCAATCAAAAGACTGCACAATCTCGATCACCCACAGAGTCATGTACTCTCCCCAATTCTCGGGTATCAGATTGGAAATGGTGATCCTTGGCTTCCTTTTTGATCGACAAACAACCTTTTCCATCTTGCACTTGATCTCATGGATTGGAGTCTCAACATCCTTGACATCAGGCACGAAGGTGAGAAGCCGTTGATCCTTTAAAAAATTTGCTGAGCCATCCCCAATGATCCGCACTAGCGCAAGCACTCAACATGCTCTGCTTCGTGCACCCATCCGGCGCAAACAACTTCTGCATCTCATGGAACAATTCCATCACAGCATTGAAGTCACCAAACCGAACCAAGGGATCTATCATGGCATTCCACGAAACTGCACTCCTGTCAGACAGAGCGAACAGATCCATGCAGGCTTTGAGAGCTGATGGGTTTTATATTTGATGGGCCAACTTAAGTGTCCATCCATGTTGGGCCAAAACCCGGCCCGTAAATGAAGGGCCCATAAAAGAGTGCAGTTACTGTTATATATAAAACATTTTTTTTAAAAAGAGGTAAAAATGGGGATATCTGAACAGTTGCGTTTTCAGAAAGAGAAATACGTTCTTCACTTTTCTCCCTTCAAAGCAGTACACTCTCTCTCGACGAACGGACTCTAGGGCTTCAAAGAATTCCTCAAAAACTACGATGGTAGTTAATTTGTGGCAATCAAGGTATGTCCGACTCCGTGATATGTCTTCGATCGGTGTTACATGTTTCCTGGCATGTTTCTGCATTTATTTTCGGTATTCGATTGTTTGAGTATCGGATCGATTTTTAGGAATTTGTTTCCTTACATTGGTATTAGAGTGATGATGTTCATGTTTTCCGATCAGTGTTGATATTTATAAATTGCTTTTGGTTGAAATTTTGAGAAACGGTGCCGTTGGGACGCTCGGGGATGGAAATCCCGACACTCCTGTATTGTTCGCCCCCTTTTTTGTTTTTTGGTGAATCAAAACTCGATTATGATAGTATAGGGTTGTAGTTCTCGTCAAGATGAGAAAAATGGTTGGTGGATTGCCGTCGGATGTGCTGCCACACGCGGGCAAAAGGTCTGGCGTCATTAGCGCATGCGCGGCAAACCACAGGAGTGTATGTGGCATGCACGCAGCAACTGCTAGTGCGCGTAGCACACACACCTATGCGTTTTTTTTTTTTTTTTTTTTTATGGATTTCCCTTTGTTTTCTCAAAAATATTATGTTTTTGCCATTGATGATTGTTTATGATTATGCCATTATTGTTTGACGTTATTACTATTTTGCTCTAGCTGACCCGTTGACCCGACCCATTGACCTGACCTGGTCACCGTTGATCGTTGACTGGAGTTGACCATCGTTGACCAGAGTTGATCGGTCATTGACGACTATTGACTCGGCCCAAATTTTTGTTTTTTTTATTTTATGTTTTTCCGATTTTTTTTTTCATTGTGGATTATAAATAATCCCTTTTGTTTTGCATTTGTTACATGAACCATGATGCGTTTTGTACACATGCCTATATTTCCGAGATCGAACAAACAAAATGCGAGACTTGAAAGGCTAAAAACAGAATTAGCTAATTATCGGTGGAATGACAGTAATGTAGTATTACACGTGGTCAGGGTCAATTAGATGATCTAAGAAATATTCTGGAATGGTTATCCTATACTAGATTTTCAGAAGGTGTCTGCCCTAATGAACACTTTTTTTTACCAGAATGGCAAGCAGTGTTAAATCGCTTATGGGAGGTCAATGTGGTTCCAGATTATAGAAGGCTTTCAATAGCTTTTGTAAGAGAGTACTATAGAATTGAGGCAACCAAGACTTAAACCCTCGAGTTGAGTGTCATATGGCACATAATGAATGCGTCTTGGAGGAGCCATGAGGGCTCTCCAAAGGTCTTTTTGTGGTTGACCAATGTGCCTTCAAAATTCTCAGAGAATTTTACTAGGAGATTAGAAGAGACTTTCCCAGTTTATGAGATAGATGAGATTATTTGGTTTTAATTATTTATTTTTCTTAGATTAGTTTGAGATGTTTTAGGTGTAAATATCTCTTTCTATGTTGATATATTTCCTCTGAATATATTACTTAGTGGAAATGACAGTTTAATTATTGAAAGTTCAATATTATCTATCGTAGTAGTGACTTTGGTGAACTTATTTTTGCATTAACGATTATATTAATGATAATTTCAAGTGAGGATTTTTTGGATGATAATTGGAAACACAGTGACCTTTTGATTCTGAAACTTTATTTGAAATTAGTCATTAATATGATGGGTTATGCAAAATGGATGCATAAATGATAGACATTAATAATTTGTGCATATCTGTATGATATGTTCAAATCTAATGGCTTCAGCAACTAAGAGTATAATTGTTGAGTTGAACAAAGAAGAGAAATTGAACGACGAAAGTTGTGACATATTGAATATGAAAATTCAATATATGCTTGAAACGTAAGAAGCATTAAAAGCTCTTAACCAAGTTATGGAAGAATTTGAGGATGTCGTGCGCCACCTTGAGCTAGCAAAGGACCGCTTTATGGCATTTGAGCAGGAAACATATATTTGCTGTGTTGGTTCTAACTCAGAAGGGGCTTTGAGCTTTAAACGCCAATGCATTGATTTGTTCAAAAGGTTGAAGTGCAAGGGACCAAGTCTCACTAAGAGTTTACAACTTGTGATCTTTGACTTTCACAGTGAAGAGTCTTTACTAGTCTCTCACAAAGTCTCACTAAGAGTTTCTCTCTTTTGTATACAACTTTGAGCTCGATAAGTGAAAGAGCAAAGAACTAGAAAGTTTTAGATTTTGAAAATTTTCTTTCACATACTTCTTTTCAAACAACTGGAGAGTCTGCTTTAAATACTCATTCATGCCTTCATAACCGTTGGCACTTATCAAAGGAATTCTTTTAATCTACCTGTTGGATAGAATCAATTAAGGAGATGTCGATTCGTTAGATGATTATGATGAAAGCTTGTAAATCCTGTTCGTCCATACAATCATGATCTTTGGTTTCCATAAGTAGAACCTTCCAAGTTTGTTCGCCTTTCAAAGATCTTCATATCGAAGTAAGTTCCAATAAGAATAATCAACCAGGTAGATGGTATATCCAGCCATAAGGTCTTCCAAAAGCCATACGAATCGAATCATTGAAGATAATTTCGCATTTGGATAAGTCTTCATTCTTCGGTCTGGAAAACTGTCAGTGTGGGCAGATTAAAGTCTGGCAATCTTCAAATTTTGACATATAAGTCTGCAAGTCTTCAAACTATAACATTTAAGTCTGCAAGTCTTCAGACTATAACATTTAAGTCTTCAAGTCTTCAAACTAGACTTTTGAAAATGTTTTATCAACTTCAAAACAGTAAATGAATTTTCTCTAGCACTATCACCATAGGAACAATGGTCCGAACACACAGAGTAGTAGAAAACGGAATGTTGAAATGTTTGAATAATCGAGTGACAAGCACAGAGTAAGGTAGTTCTCCCTTGTCCTTCACAACCGTCCTATACATGTGCATTAGGATAGTGTCAGGCAGTGAGAACTTAAACCCAATGTTGATTGCGTACATCAGCTTTGCTTCAGAGCGAGAGACATCGGTCTTTGAAGTGGATTTGGGTCGATACAGTTGATCATAATCTTGTGTAACAAGATATTAGAGGCAGTCATTCTGGAATAAGAAATCCTGCCTTCTGCAAATCTGTCTCGAACAAGAGCCAATGTTGCGTGACCAACAGACACATTGATTGATTGGAAACTCCCTCTTTCCACGCTAATCACATCCGCCAAAATGTCCACATCCACCACAAACTCTGTCCCTTACTGTAAAAGAAAATTTATTTGGGTCTAGGAAAGATATATTCGAATAGAAATAGGCAGTCAATTCAGGTAAGCGACTGCAGTCTCCGAGCAAAATCTTTCGAGTTGAAGGAGAGTAAACTTCTCCCTCAGGTTCACTTTCAAGGAATCTAGAAAATCGAAGTCTACAGTTCGAGGGTTCATCACTCCTCTCTTAAAAAATTTCGAATAAGTCTTCCTGTGATCCTTAGAAGGGAATAAACTCGTTCCCTCTCCACGAAAATTTGCAGCAATACCCATCCTAGGTTGAAAATGCATATACATCCTCTCATCATCATCCTTTCCTTCTAGTTGATTAAAACTACCAAACCACGGATCACTTGAAAAGTTGGCAAAAGTCCTTGCTGCCAAACCTTTAGGCGCAATGCCTAACCTTTCCATAGTATTTAAGAACAAAGTTTCATTCTTATAACCGTTCGCTCGTAAAAATTCATCGATCAAAGTCATCGCAATACCACCCTCCTTTAACTTAGAGTAGAGTTTAAAAAGAAATTGGGGTTTCTGCGTTCTTACTGTTTCAACATCTTTAATGATCTCTTCTTCTGCTTGTTGCTGTAAAGGATCTTGAGTTGCTTACTGTGAAGAGTGACGCTATTGAGAATGTTGTTGTTGCTGTTGCTGAGAATCTTCTTCCTTGGTTAAGTCAAAGTGCGTAGGACCCTCTTGCATGTGCTATGGTCCCCTGTTGGCAATTCTAGAAGACTTCCTCTGAAAAGACATTGTCACCGTCTAGGGGGATTTCTTGAACTCGCTCGTTGAAAAAAGGGGAAAGCTTTGTAGATCAAACTTAAGAGAAAATGTGAGAAAGTAGAATTTCTGTATTCTAGGGTTTGTGTGAGCGTAAATGGAGAAGAATAACTTCAATGGTATATAAAGCAAGTGAAATGGGATATATGAATCGTCACAAAGGAAAAAATAAAACTACCTTTTCGAAAATGAAAAACTGCCAAAATTTCAAAAATTAAAAAAAAAAGATAATTTCTAAAAACATAATAGGCAAGTAGCGATTCAAAAATCAATGTACCTTTTCAAAATTTTATCCTAAAATAAAATCACATTCATTTAGAAAACATTAACTTACGGATGTAGTTTCGGACAATCTAAGTCGAACACCTTCATATTTTACCCGGTAGAAGATATGATGTTCAGTTTGGCACGAATAGACTCAAATAAGCTTTTTTCCAGTGGCTTTGTAAATATGTCTGTCAACTGATTCTTTGAGTCAATGAACTGAATCATAACTTCTCCATTCGGAATATGATCTTTAATGAAATAATGTCGAATCTCTATATGCTTTGCCCTTGAATGAAGAATTGGATTATTTGTGAGATTGATGGCACTGGTATTGTCACATTTGATCTCGCTGCACGATTCTTCAATACCAAAATCTTTTAGCTATTGCCTTATCCACAAGATTTGAGAGCAATAACTCCCAAGAGCCACATATTCTGCTTTAGCTATTAAAAGAGCTACGGTACTTTGTTTCCTTAAAAACCAAGATACCAACTTGCTGCCTAGCTGTTGACAAGTGCCAGAAATACTTTTTTTTTAATCAACTTTACATCCTGCTAAATCTGCGTCTGAATATCCAAGGTGAGTAAAGTCTCATTCTTTGGAATACTATAAACCTAACTTTGGTGTTGTTGCAACATATTTAGTGATGTGTTTTGCAGCACTTAAGTGAGATTCTTTGGGATTTGATTGGAATCTAGCACATATACAAACATTAAACAAAATGTTAGGTCTAGATGCAGTAAGGTAAAAAAGTGAACCGATAATACTTCTGTATAGCTTCTGGTCCACATTCTTTTCTTATTCATCTTTGTCCAGCTTTGAAGAACTTGACATTAGTGTCTCTATCTTTTGCAATTCTCTATTCCAAACTTCTTGATGAGGTCTTTTGCATACTTCTTTTGGTGAATAAAAATATATTTCTTTGATTATTTAACTTGTAATCCCAGAAAGAAGGTTAACTCACCCATCATACTCATCTTAAATTCATCTTGCATACATCTAGAGAATTTCTTGCATAGATTTTCATTTGGTGATCCAAAAATAATATCATCAACATAAATTTGAACAAGTAGAAATCTTTACCTTCTCTTTTTATGAACAAAGTAGTATCTACCTTTCCTTTAACAAAATCATTTGAGTTAGGAATTTACTTAACCTTTCATACCGTGCTCGAGATGCTTGCTTCAGTCCATAAATGGCATTTTTCAATCAAGACCGAGTCCGGCTTTCTTGGATCTTCAAATCCAGGTGGTTCTTTCACATAGATTTCTTCTTGAATGAATCCATTTAGGAATGCACTTTTTACATCCAGTTGGAATTTTTATAGCAAGCAAAAACAAGTAATAGTATAATTGCTTCTAACCTTGCTACTGGTACATAGGTCTCATCATAATCCATCCCTTCTTTTTGCGTATATCATTTGGCCACAAGTCTTACTTCGTTCCTGAAAACCCATTTACTTCCAATAATGGACTTACCTTTAGGTTTAGTAATTAGTTCCAAAACATCATTGATGCTGAACTATTTGAGCTCTTCTTACATAGCTTCAATCCAACTTTCATCAGCCAAGGTTTCTTCTATACTTTTGAGTTTAATCTCATAAACGAGTGCCAAGGCACTAGACTCTTCTCGTCTTTTGGATATGGTACGAATTCCTTCATCAATGTTGCAAATGATGAGATCTTTGGGATAACTTGACTTATGCTTCCAGTTGCTAGTTGGTTTGTTAGTTAGTTGATCCTCTACTTCAATTGAATTTTCTGGTTCTTCTCGTTGTTGATTTTTAGAAGTTTGAACTACTTCAAGGGAAGTAGACTTTAAAAAGTTTGGAGTAGGTTCATATTCTTCAAGTTGATTTTGATCCATTTGATTCTGCTTAGAGTCTTATAACTTGACGTTCATAAATTCTTCCACAGACTGAGTCTTCTTGTTGAATACTTTGTAGAATTTGCTTGATGTTGGATAGCCAAGAAAAATTCATTCGTCTGATTTTACTTCAAACTTACCAGTTCGATCATCTGTATTTTTCAAAACAAAACACTTACAACCAAACACATGAAAATAAGAAACATTTGGCTTCTTCCCTTTAAATACTTCATAAGGAGTTTCCTCTAGAATAGGCCTAAAAATACTCGTTAATGATGTAGCAAGCTGTAGAAACTACTTCAGCCTAAAATCGAAAGGAAATATTACTTTTAATTAAGAAGGTTCTTACCATCTCCTGCAATGATCTATTATTTCTTTCCACAACCTCATTTTGTTCTGGAGTGTATGGAGAAGAACACACTGGAAACCAGATTCATCATAGAATTCCTCAAAGCCTTGATTTTTAAACTCATCTCCATGGTCTGTTCGTATGCTAGAAATAGTATATCTTTTTTCATTCTAAACCTTCTTGGCAAATTTTGAAAAGTGAGAGAAGGCTTCAGACTTATTTGTAAGGAAGTATATCCAAGTAAAACGAGAGTAATCATTTATGATTACTAGGCACTATCTTTTTCCACCAATACTTTGAGTTCTGGTTGGTCCAAAGAGGTCCATATGTAGAAGCTGCAAAAGTCGATTAGTAAAAACTTGATTTATGGGTTTAAAAGAACTTCTAACCTGGTTTCTCAAAACACATGTCGTGCATAATTTGGACTTTTGATAAGTCAGGTTGGGTAATCCACGAACAAGCTTCTTGGAGGAAATCTTGGCAATCTGTTTCATGTTAACATGACCAAGCTTTCGATGCTAAATGTTTGCTTCATCTTGAATGGATATTAGCCACTGAGAACTTTCTGGTTTTATATCCAGAAGATAAATATTTCCATGTCTTTGTCTAGTGAAAGATTGAGAGAAATTTTTACTAGTTCCCGAATAAATGCCTTCTTGAAAATTAATTTTGAATCTAGTGTCGCACAGTTGATTTATGCTAAGTAGATTGTAATTCAAACCTTCCACCAAGGAAACATTGTTGATTGTGAGACTTCCAATATTCACAGTTCCACATCCAAAATTCTTCCTTTGCTATTTCCACCAAAGGAAACTTTTCCACCATTTATTTGAATAAGTTTTATGAAATAACTTGAATATCCTGTCATGTATCTCGAATGTACACTATCCAAATACCATTTGATCTTCTTCTTGATAGTGACCTGCAATTATAAAAAGAACTCAAGCTTTTTTTTTGGTACCCACATTTTCTTGGGTCCAAGGGAGTTAGTATAAAAACAGTCTTTGCCCAATCCCTCTTAACAAATCTCCAAACCTTGGGACATTCTTTTTCGAAATGTTCTAAGTTGTTGCACTTTGAACATTTGAGAGAACTTCGGCCAATAGATTTTATAAAAACTTTTTGAAAATGATTTTTGTAGAATATTTTTGTAGGTCTTTATTTGATTCTTTCATTTACTTTGGGAAAATCAATTAAAGGAATAGTTTCCGTTTGTCATACTCAAACCAGATTTATTAAAATAAGGTCTTTGTACGAAAGAATCTTTTCCAACTTCTCAGATCATTTTGAAAATCTTTTTGTGATATTTGAAATGTCTTCTTTCAAAAAAGCATTTTCTTTCGAAAGAGAATATGTATTTTCTTTCGACTTTTATTCAGATTTTCAAACTTTTCTTTACAAGAGGTTTCTTGTTACTTTAGTTTAGAATTCTCATTCTTCAGCTTGTAAATCCTTTTAAGAGAAACTTTGAGACTAAGACAAAGTTCAGCTATATATTTAGAGACTTTAACATGAATTATTATATTGCTAACCTCAACTTCTTTGTTTGAGTCTGAATCATAGTTTGTTTCAGAGTCTGAGTTTGATTTTGAATTGGCCATTAGATATATATTGGCATATTCTTTATCACTTTTCTCGCATTTAGTATCACTCAATGTCTCTGCTTTGAGAGCCTTTTTGAATTTCTTTGTTTTTCCTTTCTTTTTGTTCAACAGAGGGCAGTTGGGGTTGATATGCCCTTTTTTCTTGCATTTGGAGCAAATCACATCTTTGTTGGTTTCATTGTCCTCAATTGATTTCTTCTGAAATTTTTGAGTATTCTGCTTCTTCTAGTTAAACTTTCTTCCCTTCCCGTTCAACCTTCGAACTTCATAATCATAAGTGCTAATTCTTCATCGTCCATGTCATCTTCTAAATCTGTAACATCAAAATCATCATTAGATTTTAAAGTAATTGACTTCTTACCTTTGAGATCTTCTTCTTCGTTGATTTGTTCCATTTCATATGATTGAAGTGTGCCAACTAGTTCATCTACTGAAAGAGGCATGATCCTCTAGGTTTCTCTTATTGAAGTATTTATGTGATTCCAATCTTTGGATAGTTCACGTAGCAATTTATTGACCTTCATTAGTCCTAAGATTGTTTGTCCTTGATATGCTAGACCGTTTACAATATATGTGAAACGACTGAACATGTCAGTGATTGATTCTCCTGGCTTCATCTTGAAGGCTTCATACTGTCTAAGTAGGATATTGATTTTTGTTTCTTTGACTCAATCGGTTCCTTCATAGGAAACATGCAACCTATCCTAGACTTCTTTTGCTGTTTTACAAGATGAAATTCTGTTATACTCAGTAGGAGATAAAGCACAGTATAAAGAGTAGATGGCTTTAGCATCAAGAGCTTATCTCTTAATTATTTCTGCTTGTGTCATTTCACCAATATATACAACTTCCTTTTCTCTTTCTGAGGTTGATGTAGCTTTGGGAATAATCTATTTTTCTACTACATCCCATTCCAGGGGATCTTTCGATCTTAGGAATGCCTTCATCTTGTTTTTGCACACATTGTATTCCATCCCATCAAAGTAAGGAGGTCTAGTGTTGCTTTGGCCTTCAACCAACCCTGGAGCCAAAATACTAGCCATAGATCTTTAGCTTAAGAAGTAAAAACACTTTAATAAATAAGCACACAAGCTCTGATACCAATTGAGATGGCTAGTACAAACACCTAGATGGGATGAATAGGTGTAAATAAAAATTCTGCAAGACTTAGTAGAAGTAAATTGCTTATAGAAGATAACATACTATAAACATATTTAAGCTTTGAACAATTAAATAAATCTACGAATAAAAGTAAGGAGTTCAGGAATTCAGGGAAAGATAATAGAAACACAAAATTTATAGTGGTTTGGTTTAGATCAAGTTTACATTCATTTTCCTACGCTGACACCCACTGATAGGATCTATTATCAATCAAAAGAGATTTTACAGCTTGTGATCTTGTCTTTCTCAGTGAAAAGTCTCTATTGGTCTCTCATAAAGTCTCACTAAGAGTTTCTCTCTTTTGTTTACAACTTTGAGCTCGATGAATGAAAAAGTAAGAAACTAGAAGGCTTTAGACTTTGAAATTTTTCTCTTCACGCACTCATCGAACAACTGGAGAGTCATCCTTAAATACTCCTTCATGCCTTCTCGACCGTTGGCACTTTCCAAAGGAAGTCTTCCAATCAACCCATTGGACATAATAATTAAGGTGATCTCGAGTCGTTAGATGATTTGTGATGAAAGCCCATCAATCCTGTTTGCCCATATAATCAGGATTTTGGTTTCCATAAGTAAAACCTTCCAAGTTTGCTCACCTCTCGAAAGATCTTCAAATCAGAATTGTTTCCAATGAAGATAATTAAACAAGTAGGTACTGTATCTAGCCATAAGGTCATCCATAAACCATATGAATCGAATCCTTGAAGATAATCTTGCATTTAGATAAATTTTCATTCTTCGGTCTGAAAACTGTTGGTGAGGGAAAACTTTGAAACTAAAGTTTGGCGGTCTTCAGACTTTGACGATAGAATCTGGAAATCTTCAGACTTAGACTTGGAAATGTTTTATCAACTTCAAAAAATTAAATGAGTTTTCTTCAACACAATGCACTACCAAATTGATCTTGAACTAGAACTTTCAGGTGGGATGCCTCTTTTGCTTAACCTACTGTTACTTGAGTAAGACAAATAAAGCTCATCATCATCATCATCATCATCATCATCATCATCTTGATGAGATGGTGAGGTTGAGTTGTTTCAATACTCGTTGTACTTGAGGATTCAGGAAATAATGAAACTGTGTATCTGCTGTTTTCCTTCACCAGAGGCATTATCATTGGCACGGAGAGTTCGAGTCCCTCGAAAGTCGTTCAGTAACTTCCGGCATATATCCTCAAAAAGTGTGAAGTAACTTTTTCATGTTGATTTACTTAGCAACCCCAAAACATAACAAATTTTCTTCCCGGTTTGTACGCTTTTGACTTTGAGAGGGCGAGTATGTATCTATATGCGAGACCGAGACTTATACTTTTTTTTTTTAGAGTGATTTGTAAGTTTCAATAAAAAAAAGAGTAACTTTTAACCTACCATAAATTACTAGCTAGCTTGTTTACGTGGTTAATAACATTTTACTTAGTAAAATCCAGTTTGGGGCCGGTTTTTGCCTATTTATCACTTTAAGTTATGATTTTCTCTTAAAAATTAAAAAAAAAAATTATCTTAAGATCGAAAAAATAATGAAAAACTCGCTGTTTATTCTCAGCGATTTTTACTAAATCTGAAAGAGTTCGCTTGTGAAGTAAGTGATCCTTTACCTCTGTTAGTAATTAGAAGTATAAGCATTCCCCAAACGTCCAGGCGTAATGCACCGACGCGTCAATACAACTGAGTATACATAATTTTCAGCAGCAATATAAATATCTCGGTAATGGACATAGACTCGCAGACATAACCTTTGGGAAAACAGCGGTATCACAACAAAATTGCAGGCGACTGTTCTTCAAAATAAGATCAAATGATAGGATAAACCAACAACTAAATCCAGATTTATCAACTTTTCAGTCACTCAAAAGCATCTCTGTTTGATCCAATGTTTATGCATAAAAATATGTTATCGGTTACAAATATGCTGTAGTAGAAATTCCTGGCAGAGGCAGAGCACCACTTATATGAACTCTAGCTATCATGAATTCATATAATTTCATGAAGGAGTATCTCCAGCACCACCAAGGAATCATAGTGGTGTGTTTGTTATGCAAAAAAATGATTCGAAAAATATTTTCATAAAAGTAATTGTCGTATTGCTTACAAAAATAATTGAAAAATATTTTTATCATCTATGAATATGTTTTGACATAAATTGTTTTCGAATAATCAAAATATTATTCATATTCTAATTATTTAAAGTGATACAAACAATTCTTTTTAAATATTTTCCAAATTATTCATCTTTCACAAAACAAATGGAGTCAAGTGTGATAATACCCATAAAATTTTCTAGGCCGACAGGGACATTAATGATAAAAATTGCACAAATTGTAAATTACCTAAAAGAGCCCAATTACAATAAAATTGGAAAATTGTCCTTAAATGCATTACTTCAGTCCATAAACTCAAACAAATATTCAAATGCCATAAATAACTCTTGAGAAGCATAAATAAAAACAATGGAAGGTTCATCTAAGAAAAATAATGTAAATGTCTAGTAATTACAATTTATATAGACAAAAAGTTCATATTTTTTTGAAACTTCCACATTTATACCGTTACTCCCCGAAATGTCACGTTATACAAAATTCAATGGATAATATTTTTCCATCATCTATAATGAAAAATATAACATTTTCAAGCCACAGAGCAGAGCTAGATTTCAAATACTCTTATTTTTCCATCATTGTTTGAAATTTCCAAAAATAGCAAAAATTATGAAAATTTCTTGAAAATACCGAGGATGTAGAAACTTCCATGCCCATAAAAGCCGTCAAACCAAAAATTCGATCGGATATCAGGATAAGCTGTACAAGCCATTTGAAGTTAGCACATCTGTGAAGGACACACACTTTTCAAATTTTATTGATTCAATGGGCTAATTTTGGACCTCATAACTCCTTCATCGGAATTCCATTTTGGACAGATCAGGTGTGTACAACAACATAAGTGGTAATGAATATGAACAATCAATGGAGTAGTTGGCAAAAGGTTGGGATTTGGGACCAACCATTGCCTTGCTTGATTGCATTTAACAAAACCCATGCAATAAATAAAAACAACTAATTTAGTGGATATATTGCAGTATGAAAGATTGATGTTTACAGCAACTTGTGAAAGACAAAGCAAAAAGATGGAAGAAGAGCAGTGGAGTGTCCGAAGGTGGAGGGTTACAATTTTCGGTTTTGGATAATGTTTTTTGTCGGTGAAAAGTTTAGGTAAAGCGCATTAAATATAATGCATACAGAAATTCAAGACGCGCCAAGAAAAACGGAGACCCAGACGGATTCGCCTTTCTTGGAACCAGACGTGTATGAAATATTACTTGTGTATTCCTAAGCGGCGTGGGATTCAGGCCTTTTGCAGAGGCCTTAATTTTTTAAAATAAGAATAAACTAGAAATAAATCCTATAGAATTAGCGAGATTGACTCACAGGCTTAAGGGATAAAGTTAGAAGCCCAAGGCACGCTAAAAGGGAGGTCTAGATGGCTTCACATTCTGCAGAATTAGGCATATATGCACCCTCATTTGTACACATCCAACTGATAAAGGGATTCCGATTTTTATGAGTTGGAGTGTGCGATGAAAATTAATGAGAAAGGGATATGAAACCGAGCGTATACTTAGATATTCTTTTCTTTTGCTTCATAACTTTATTTTACTTGAGGACAAGTTTGGAATAAAGCTCAGTAAAAGTAAGGCAAAACCTGGCTTCCTTTGACGTATAGAAGATATTATCATTCACATATAACTTTTATTAGCATGAAGCCAAGAAACGGAACATTTTATCAAGAGGCTTCAAAATATTTAATCGATCTTTTTAGCATATATGGAAAAAGGAGGCATGGCTTTTATTTCTGACTTCTTATTATTTGACATTTGAAATTTGACTGATGTAGAAACCTATATATAGGGACATTTGCAATTGCAATCATGTTATTTTTCATAATTTTTTGGAAATCAAGTTATGCATACTTTTATTTTGACAGAAATTTTTGCTCAAATAACGGAAAATTCAGGGGATGGTTCAAGTACGCAGTTGCTATTTTCTAAATAAAGTTGACCTTAATTTTGAAGTTTTAGCAGGTAGGGATAAGGATGACATTAGTGCCAAATTTTTTTAAGGTGCATACTTTGGTGCCAAAATTTTCTAACCAATCATTTATGTGCCACAGTTTTTATAAAGCAATAGATGAAAAAATTGATGCAACTCACTGAGGTCACTTAAATGGACACTTTTAAAAAGATTTGACACTAAAATGACCATTTATAAAATTTTGCACTAAAGTAATCATTAACATATTTGATTAGATTGGTTTCCAAAAGTAGCTTAATATTGATCCTCGCAGTTGGTCAAAGAAAAATGCGTTTGGTTCAGCTCAAAGGACTTTGGGCTTCTAAAATCCCTTAGGAAAAGGTAGGGCATCTAATAATTTTTTTTGGAGAGCATTGTGTGAAAGCCAGCATTGGCAAATATGAAAGTTTAACGTAGATGGGGATCACTTTTAGCATTTTCAGAATGTTATTGTCTAGTGACTTTTTTTCCTTCCAATCTTGCCCTCACTTATAATTGTGTATCTCACTTCTGCCCTCTAGAAATATTGTTTATCGTCTTTCTTAGACACTCTCTTTGCTCGCTAGTTGCGCCGGTCACAAAGGAAGAGGCTCACTTAGGGTAGTGCGGCGTGACCTCAGCGAGGGGCCGTCGTCTCTCATTCAGGCTTCGCTTGAGGTGCCATCTTCGTCGATTTGTGCCTCCACTTTCATTCTCTCTCTCTCTGAAACTAAAGTCCTTTACAAGTTTTTGACAAATATTTTTTTGCATTTTGTGAAACCCTTTTAATCTAATGTTTTTTGCGTCTATGCAAAGGTATTTCATAAAGCTAAACCAAACGCTTCGTAATCCATATCCGCAATGCTTGAAGCTTTGTTGTTCAATCTAAGAATAGAGCAAGGTCAGAGAAGAAATAAATACGAACTTACCAGAGGAAAGAAAATTTTATTTACTATCCTTTTTGTTAAGAAAACAAATAGATCTATGGTATTTTAAATGAAATTAGTTTAAAAGAATGTTTGCTCAATGATTTTTCCCTTAAGTCTAACAAAACAAAGAAAAATACTCAAAAGCAAAATAGTGTCAAAGTTAGAATGTTTTCTTTGTGATTTTTGCTTTTGGCTCGCTCTAATTTTTAAAATTTTACAGCAACAATATTATAAATGATCAATTTAATGCCAAAACTTATCCCTTTAGTACCAAAACCTTTTAAAGCAACCATCTAAGTGACTTCAATGAGCCACGCCGAATTTTCTGCAAGCTAAGTCATCGTATTCACTTAGATCATTTTTCAAAAATTGTGGCACTTAAAATGATTGTTTGAAATTTTTTAACACTAAGGTGTTATAAAAATTGTGGTATTGATGACGTCATTTTCGCTCTAGGGAAAAATAAAACTTATTTTGAGGTTATGAATATTTGGACTTCGAGGATTTCGTAGGTTCTTAGTCGCAAGTTTCTAGCCTTTATGTGCAATGTTAAGGGTTTAATTAAGATGACCTAAAGGTGGTACACCGGCTGGGTTCTTCGCATGACAGTACGTGGAGGACGAAAAATGTTCAGCCCATAAGAAAAATGTTTAGTGAGTGCCGCAGACCACATGCCAATAGGTCAGACATGGACGAAAGTCGCGATCATCATGATCATAAAGCACATCAGCTGATAGGGATGTGATGTGAGACGTGCGCTCTTATGCATTCTTTTATCTTAGCAACCACTTCATTCCAAGATTTCATACGGAGATTAGTATTCAACGTCAATAAGATGTTGGTTGAGAATCGAAGCAATCAATTCAATGCATCAGAATCGCTTCAACTTGGAGTGAGCATTTAGCACCCTTTTTTTGGCATTTTTGCGTCTCTACTTGTTATAGCAGCCTACATGGCTTATTTTTATATTCCACATGAATCACGTTGGGCTGGTGGGGCATGCCAGAGAAATTGTTAAGATCACAACGGTTATAATAAAGTTAATGGGATTCGAAATCTTGAGAAGTGATTGAGAAACCAGAATTTAATTTTAGGCCTATATTTCAATCTTCTCAATTAAAGCATATTATAATCATGTAAGTACAAATGTCGGAATCTTATTTTGTCACTTTATTTCATCCTCCGGCAAATGTAGAAAATTACTTGACAATTATGCATCCAAAAAGTGTTGTTGTGAATAATTTGTCGTGAATGTTTTCAGAAGTATATTACTTTTTTTACCATGGGATTTTCGCTGCTCCCCCAAAACCCTCGAGAACTGTGGAAGGAGTGGGAGCTGCGGTTGCTCGTCTCCTCAGGTTGTTCCTTCAATTGACCCTTGTGACTCGGCTTTCGGAGGAAATCCATCTACAAGTACTGGATCCGCGTCGTGGTCTGGACGACGTACCTATCGGCCGACTCCATTGCAACCCTCACACTCGGTGTCGTCTCGAACCGCCTAGCCACCATCAAGGAAACGAAGGGGGCGATCTACTTAAAGTATATGAGTTCTTCACTGTCTGCTCTGGTGCAGCGTGTCGTGGTGCCGTCTATGGTGTTTATCACGGAGGTCCGACATCCCCCGTATGGGAGAGGGTTTGGATGCCCGAATTGCTTAATTTGTTGTTGTAGTTATCTGAAGGGGCTCTTGATATCAGACCGCTTGAATGCTTTGATATGACTTTCTTGATGCCGATCTGATGTTGTTTCTATCTCGTATTTGTGATTGAAACTTCTGTTCTTCATCATATCTGCTATTTGATTATGCGACTATTGTGGCTCATTTTATTTACATGTCTTCCACGACCCACAATTATGCGAAGATAAGTTAATTGATCTCGTTCTCTGAAATGTGAAGTTGGGTTGACATGATTTGTGCACACGAATTCCAGTGTGCTCTTGCTCCGCTGAGTACATTGGCTACAGAACTAACGAAACTACAACGTTCTTGCTGGTTCATGTTTTGTTATACTGCAACATATCCACTAGTTCGCCAAACTGAGTTCGCTACAATTTTGAGCTGTGTGAAAGTGAACTGATGTCTTATGTTACTTCAGAATCAAGCTTCCATCCGGGTCGAAGAAAATTGTGCCAAGTGGCTGCCGAGCAATGATCGGGCAGGTTGCTGGTGGAGGAAGAACTGAGAAGCCCCTTCTTAAGGCTGGCAATGCTTACCACAAGTTCAGAGTGAAGAGGAAATGCTGGCCCAAGGTGCGTGGTGTTGCCATGAACCCAGTTGAGCATCCTCACGGAGGAGGTAATCACCAACACATTGGTCACGCGAGCACAGTCAGGCGTGATGCACCACCCGGCCAGAAGGTTGGTCTCATCGCCGCTTGGAGGACTGGTCGGCTCAGAGGACAAGCCGCCGCAACTGCTGCCAAGGCTGATAAGGCTTGAAGAGATATTCCTGTTTTTCGTCATTTGGTATTCCGTTGGACTCGGTTTTGGGTATTCTACAATTATAATTCTGGGAATTTGCGGATGCATTTTGTAGTCGAAGTTTTGCTCTGGTTTAATGTATCAGATAGTCTTTTATATGCTAAATTGCCATGAGATGTGGTGTCGCATTGCCTCTCATTAATTATTTTTCCCTTCTCTCTATGAATATCAAATAAATTAATTATACTTAATACTTTTTAACGAAATCATGGATATTCCATTCGTGATTAATAACTTATATTAAATCCACGTCAAAATATCCATGATTTATGTTATTCTCTTAATGGGTCGATCGGGATATGACAATAATCGATTATTTGCAGTAATTGCTCACGTCCTCCAGTAGACAACCATCCATCCGAGCTTGGGGATAGGGGTTGTAGGCTTTGCTTTTTCTCTCCTGATCTAACTTGGGAGTCGTTTTTCGCTTGGTTTAGTGCCTTCTTTCGTCCGTTGTTATTACTTTTCTTTGCTTGTTGTGGTGAATATATTTGCTTGAAGACCGATTTAGATCCAGTGGAGTTTTTTTCCCCCAATTTAAATATAGATTTGGGAGTTCCTTGGAGGCGTTTAATTTGTGGAAGGGAAGATCTCAATGTGTGCCTACATTGACGGTTTCGGTGGTTGGCTGTTGATTTTTTTTGTTATTATGACAGATCTGATCTTTTATTTTTCGAGTTTTGTTTTGTTTTATAGTTTTTTGTGATTTGTTTTGCTTGGAAACTTTTTATATTCCTACCATGTTTGATTTTGTCAAAGAATTTTAGTTCACTTAGGAGAGAGAAAACATAAAAAAAAAAAAAAAAAAAATTCGTTAGTATTTTTCATTAGCCAAACCTATGGAGTTAACGAGAGGAATTAATTGCACAAACTTGATAAATTTCAAGACTTGATTACATATTTTGAAAGTTTTCGGACTTAAATATAGGGTGTACTTATCTTCATAAGAAATCATTAACAAGATTATTCATCAACATTTTTTTTATTAGTCAAACCCATGGAGTTAACGAGAGAAATTAATTGCACAAACTTGATAAATTTCAAGACTTGATTACACATTTTGGAAATTTTAAGACTCAAACACAGAGTGTACTTATCTTTATAAGAAAACATTAAAGAAATTATTCGTCAGCATTTTTCATTAATCAAACCAATGGAGTTAATGAGAGGAATTAATTACCCATACTCGACAAATTTAAGGATTTGATTACACATTTAGGAAGTTTTAGGACTCAAACACAGGGTGTACTTATCTCTATAAGGTAATATTTATGTAGAATTGCCAAATTGAATTCATTTAGGTTCTGATTTGTGTTGGGCTAAATTTCACAAGAGTGTATACCACTACCTTGAACTTTCTTCCTTTTATCTTTGTCCTTTACATATTGCATAATATATAACGTATAGTATGTGGGGTGTGTGGCTTCGTTTTCTTGTGTTATGAAGTAATACGGAGATTAATATATACGTGGGGTAGCACGACCTTGACAGTGGTCGCTTGTCATCGCTTGTCTCTCTTTTTTAGAGTCCATTACAAGTTTTTAGCAAATAGTGTTTTGCATTTTGTGAAACCCTTTTTTAACTTAAGGTTCTTTGTGTTTATGTAAAGGTATTTTGTAAAACTGAACCAAACGCAGTGTAACACATTTTTGCAATACTTGAAGCTTTGTTGTTCAATCTAAGAATAGAGGAAGAAATAAATACGTACTTCCCAGAGGTGAAGAAAATTTCACTTACTTATCCTTTTTGTGAGGAAAACAAACAGATCCATGTGATTTTAGATGAAACTTAAGGGAACGTTTGCCTAATGTTTTTGCTTTTGAGTCTAACAAAAGAAAGAAAAAAAAATCATGTCAAAGTTAGAATATTTTCTTTGTGATTTTTTTTTTTGGCTCCCTCTAATTTTTAAAACTTTAGAGCAACAATTCTATGAATGATCAATTTAATACCAAAACTTTTTGACTGATCTCTTTAGTGTTAAAACTTTTTAAAGCAACCATTTAAGTGACTTCAACAAGCCATGCTAGATTTTCGGCAAACTAAGTCATTATATTCACTTAGATGATCATTTTTCCAAAGTGGTCACACTTAAAATAATTGTTTGAAAAGTTTTAACACTAAAGTGACTCCTTATAAAAAATTATGGCATTGATGACGTCCTTTCCACCCAAGGGAAAAATAAAAACTTATATTGAGGTTATAAATTTTTGGACTTTGAGGTTTTCATAGGTTCTTAGTCGCATGTTTCTAGCCTTGACGCACAATGTTAAGCGTTTAATTAAGTTAAGTTAAAGGTGGTGCACTGGTTGTGTGTCCTTTGCGTGACAAGATGTGAACAAAAATGTTCAGCTCGCACTTATCCATCCATTCAAACTTCTCTTCCTTCTTTAGCAGTCGAGTCAAAGGCATGGCTATTGCAGAAAATCTTTCCACAAATCGTCTGTGATAGCTTGCTAATTCTAAGAAACTTCTGACCTCTGTCACTATCATCGGTCTTGGCCAGTTGATTACAACTTCAATCTTAGTCAGGTCCACGGAAATTCCTTCACCGAAAATCACGTGATCTAAAAAAACTACATGAGTCAACCAAAATTCGCACTTACTAAACTTGGCGTACAGTCTGTGTTCTCGCAGAGTCCGGAAACCTTTTCTTAAATGTCTTTCGTGCTCCTCTGGACTTCTTGAGTACACCAAGATGTCATCAATAAACACAATTCCAAACTGATCTAGGTACTCCTTGAATACTCGATTCATCAGGTTCATGAAAGCAGCTAGGGCGTTGGTCAAACCAAACGGCATTACAATGAATTCATAATGGCTGTATCGCATACGAAAAGCCGTCTTTAGTATATCCTCCTTCTTGATCCTCAGCTGATGGTAACCTTTGTACTCGTGTCGACCTTGGATAACCTTTGTACTCGGGTTGATCTTGGAAAATATTGATGCTCCCGTAACTAGTCAAACAAGTCATCTATCCTTGGCAACAGATACTTGTTCTTGATCGTTACCTGGTTGAGTTGCCGATAGTCAATGCAAAGGCGCAACAAACCATCCTTCTTCCTTACAAACAGCACTGGTGCTCCCCAAGGTGATGCACTAGGGCATATAAATCATTTATCCAACAACTCCTGCATATGCACCTTCAGTTCTTTTAACTTTAACAATGCCATATGGTAAAGGGCCTTAGAAATTGGCTCTGTCCTAGGGCCAACTCAATAACAAACTTGATTTCCCTTTCTAGGGGCAAACCGGGTAATTATTTAGGAAATACATCGAAAAACTCCTATACCATGGCAATGTCTTCCATCTTTGGCTCCTCAACTGTTGTATCTACAATAGTTGCCAAATAACCTTGGCAACCCACCTCTAACAAGCAGGTTGCCTCAAGCAACTAGATTAAGATAATTGAGGGTCCTCCTCGACTTCCGATAAGCTCGAAACTTTTACCCGCTAACAGGTTAAACTTAATCGATTTACGATAACAGTCTATAGTAGCCCGTTGCTTGGTGAGCCAATTCATGCCAATGATCACATCAAAATCAAACATGACCAGCACAATTAAATCTATCATTTCCTCTCGCTCACCAATTACTAACTTGCAACCAGGACACCCCATTGTAGACAATACTTTATCCTTTAACAGGGTGCATATACTAATAACTGTCCCCGACGATTCTTGACTCAAACATACCAACTTAACGTACTGCTCAGCAATAAAAGAATGCATAGCTCCAAGGTCAAATAAAGCATAAGCAGCATGGTCGTTTAGCGAGACTATACCTGTGACCACGTCTAGTGAGTCCTCCGTCTCCCGTTGGGTGATAGCATAGACCCTTCCCTACATCGGAGACCTGTTCAAAATACCCCGTTGTGCGTTCTACAACGCACTCCCTCTTGGTTTTCCCATCTGCGGCGGTGCCACCTGTGCTCCCACAGGCCCATGTGGACAGTCCTTGATCTGGTGGCCATGCTGGCCACATCCAAAACAAACTCCTGTTCTAGTATAACACGGGGCTGATCCATGTCTCCTCCCACAGAAATGGCACACATCGTTTAGGTTAGGTGCCGATTTTCCAATCCCATCCTTCCGGTTGGGCGGAATGGGATACCTACCTCCAATTATCGGCCTCTTCCCGAACCGATTAGCCATCTCTGTTGGGCCTGAACCCCGACTCAGATGTGGCCGCTCGTTCGTTCAAGTTTCTCTCGATCAGTTGTGCCTTTTCATAAAGATCGTTATAATCCTTCCTATTCAGCAACACCAACGGATCCTTACTCTCCAATCTGAGGCCATCTCTGAACCTCCTCACTCTATATATTGGGTTTTCGATTAGCCTTGGTGCATACTTAGATAGCTCAGCGAACTTCGCCTCATACTGGTCCACTGACATTAGACCCTGACGAAGACGTTGAAATTCTGCTATCTTCTGTTCTTTGGCACAATAAAAAAAAAAAAAACTTCCCATTGAAGACTTCTATGAAGGCATTCCACACTGGAACCGTGCCTTTGGGAAACACTATTCCTCTGGTGGCTTCCCACAAAATGCCGGCGTTCCCTTGCAACCGATAGACCGCCAAGACTACCTTGTCTTCCTTAGAGCACCTCAGCAGTGCGAAGACTTTCTCTAACTCTCTGATCCAGAGGGTTGCAACCTCGGGATCGCCTGTTAAAGAGAATGGGTGGATTCAGCTTCAGAAATTGTTCTACCAACTTATGCATCAGTTGCTCCCCAATCACATTTCTAAGCGGGGCTTCAGTAGGTGCAGCTGCAATAGCGGCAATAGCGTTGGCGGCAATAGTGGCGGCGGCGGTAGCAGCGGCTTGATTTTGTGATTGTTGTCCCATCATGTTTCCTAAGGTCTCAAGTGCCTGGATGATCCCATCTATTCTAGGATAGCTGAGTGCTGCTACACTAATACTAGCTTGCGACGGTACTCTTTCTCTCACGTTGGCTTGAGACAGTGCACTACCTTAGGCACCAACCCTAGTCGATGTCCTACCCTGAGAAATGGATGCTACTGCCCTCTTCTGAGGGATCCTCTGCTCCGGATCACTCATATTGCAGGATCGTTATAGAACCTGCTTTTCCAATTCTATCACAGAATTAGAAACCTAAGCGACCCATGCAAAATAATCAATCCATCAATCACAGGCAGAAGCATAAGGAAAAAGCCTTTTCTACTAATTATCCCATGACTCATCGCATCGTATCACTCCAGACACTAACCTGCTCTGATACCATTTCGAGCGGGGATGTCACACCCCGAACCCCAGGTACGTGCACATCCTTTAGCGGTCGACTAAAAATGCGATGTCCCAAGATGCATCGTTGACCCATTCGTTTTATGCACATGCGGAAGTGAACTAATAATCCCCCAGACAACAAACAACATAGGGATAGTAAAAGTAGGACAATGACTTTTCATAAAACATACTTTATAAACACACCAAGTTAAACCTACAGGTCCAGCTCACGTGTACCAAGTGAAGGAGACTCTCATCGACCCAAACCGTGGTTAGCACTAACTCACGGGTCTAGCTGGTCCCGAGAATAGGGAAAAAGGTAGAGTCGTATTTCGTGTCCCAAAACGAACTGGTCTCCGCTCCATATTAAGGACCTGAAAAAGGGGTTAACCACGACGGGGTGAGATAAAATCTCAGTGAGTTAAAACCCTAAATCCCAATTAGGACGCAAATTCACATAAAGGCAGCCTAAACAGGTGTCACACACAAACTTACCTCGCCTTAGCACGTCCCTGCACATTAGCTCATCATATATGCATTTATAAACGTAGCAAGCGTAATCAATAACTGGAACATATCATTTTCATATATCACTCAATCACAGGGTTCCGATTATAAGGTAAAATCGTTATGACAAGTCCCATTCCATGCCACACAATTTTATCCCATAACAAGGTGCAGCTTACTCAACCACTTAGGCATGTTCCAATTATTTATGACCCATCGGCCACGGCCAACTCAACAGTCGGTAGTCATCAGGCATAATTGGGTGTCGTCCCGCTCCATTGGGCACAACAATGTCTACATCTAGACAGCATTCCATAAAGGAGCATCGATCCAGCCTCCACTGCAACTGGCATCCGTTGATGTGGGTCATCCGAACTTAATCAGGCATCGCCTCCCCGACTCTCATCAGGTGACGGGTTCCGATAGTGACCACACGCACATCCATACTTAGCCAAGAACACCGTGTTTTGCACTCAAATACCTCGTGTTCAAATAATGGACTCGGCCACTTTTCTTCGTTTTAAAAATTATCCTAGTAAAATAATTGTGTGTGGTCATGCATTTAAATCGAGCCAGTAAGCATGGTACACTCTCATTTCAAAATCCCACGATTTTATATAGTACATAAAAATTTAGCGTAAAAAACCGACACCCGGTATTTTTCTAATTCAATATCCATAAAATCAAATTTTGCAATAATAGCCAATAACCACCACCAAGCACTCAATTGCACAATTGAGCAATCAATTTCACATATAAATTTATTCACAGCAATCGGTGCAAAATTTCACTAAACGGCTATTCCATCACAATTTACGCTAATTATAATTAATTAAATAAATTGTAATTAATTAATTAAATCTAAATTTAAATAAACTAATAGTAGTTAACAAATTAACCATGGTTAACTAACCAAGTTTAACTAACTAACCCAAGTTAACTAACTAACCTACGGTAGACTAACTAAACTAACCATTAACCAAACTAATCTAACTAACCACCTAACTAACTAGCTAGCCTAACCAACTAACCTAACTAACTAGTTCATCTAACTAAGGATTAACACTAGTCTTGTTTAACACTAATCTAATCACTAAGTGCAGTTAACATCCTAATTTGAGATAAAGGCGTTAACTCACCGGATTAAGACTCACGACAATGGTGGCGCAAAGATGGTGAGATCCTGTGACTAAGGCGCCACCAACGGAGGCTCGGATGAGGCTAAAAAAAGCCTACAAGGCTCACAGCTTGGCTAGTCACAGTTCTGTGGAGGGGCTGGACGGGCAGGCTGGGCTAGACGGGGGCTAGCGAGCGCGGGGACGGGCGGCTGGATGAGCAGGGTTGGTTGCTAGCCGCGGCTGCTGGCTGGAACAGACCAGCTAGACAAGTGGCGAGGAAGTCGGGAAAGCAGTTGAGGCAGACGCTGGAGGCATTGGAGCTAGTGGGATAGTGGTGCTGTGGATGTGAGGATGGCTGGACAGGGTGGCTGTTTAGTGGTCCGGCATGGAGACGGCGATGCTGGATGCGTGAAGGAGCTGTGATAGTGGCTGTGACGTGAAGAAGAGGATGAAATGCTGAAGATGAAGAAATGAGGAAGAAGCAGAAGCAGTTGGTCGACTGGCAGGGAGGGGGCGCACGCACAAAGAAGGAGGGAAGAAAGGGATGGGAGAGAGAGACATGGGAAGTCAAGGCTTTGGCCAATGGCAAGCCAAGGGAAATATCCCACACACTCAAGTGCTTTGCCCCCAAAGTCTTTAGCCAAGGAAGTCAAGGCTTCCTCCAAGGGCCAATTTCCTACCATTTCTTCACCAAATAAAGCCTTTTTGGAGGCCAAATTACCAAGCAAAGCTGCCCATCCGAATTTCCCTTGTTTTTCTTTTTGCTAAAATTGATTTTTCTGCAAAATTCTGGCTCGATAGAATTTCTCCGAAAGATGAGACGATGTCCTAAAAATAAATCGTAACATGCTTGAAAGTCCGATTCTCGAAACCAAATTCAATTTTGTTGTTAAAATCAACCGAACGCAATTTTAGCACAACCTAACCTACCGAGTAGCTTTTAGGGATTTTAGCCCGTTTGACCCGTGGTCGATAATTTTCAATCCATGTTTGTGCATCTCTTGTTCGTAGATGAATTTCACTTGTCATAAAAATCACAAGGTTTCAATTACGGGTACCGAGTATAATATTGATAGAAAATTAGGTAAGTGTCATTCGACGCAAATTTCACAATCACGCGGAATTACCCACAATTCAATTACGTGTTTCCATTGAATTGACCTATATCTGATCACATTTCAATTATAACGGTGTCGTATTGACCCTTGTCGATTATTACGGTCAAGGGATAGATTTCCGATCGAATTCTCAAGTTTGCCACGTTTATATCCCTTAACAGCTCCACCTAATAGGTTATTTAACTCGTGAGTGGCCAACTCACAGAAAAATGATCATAGGTGTGTCGACGAAATGCCCATTTCATATTATTGGGACAGGGTCAAATTTCAAGATGTCACAACAACCAAGGAGCTGAAGAGCCCCCGGAACGCCTAGCCGCCGTTGGTGAGTTGCCGACCGTCGCCATTCCCACTAGAACCTAAGTAGGCCTTTCATTGAACACTTGGTGTGCGTCTTCGGAAGTGAGTTGGCTGGAGCTCATCTCATCCAGTTTGGGTGAGCTGCAGCCCCCCTGCCCGTCCCTGTTGTCTTGCTTGACATCCTGGTGTGGTCCATTAGTCCTCAGCGTCTACGCTTGAGCTGCGGCCAAGTTGAAAATCCCTAGCCCCATTAGTGCGCACCACTTGCTCGCTAAAATGCTTAGCTGAAATGAATCCTTGGTCCCCTATTTAGAGAGATCGATTGGCTGCCGGAGGGGACGCCGTGGTCTTGGTGGAGGACAAGCATCATCTTCCGCCTCATTTGAGGCGACGCTGTCGTGCCCAAGCCGGAGAACTGCTTGGGCACGGCATCACCTCCGCTGGCCACGACTGGGAAGTCGCTAACTAGGGGAGGACAAGCTGAGCTAGGCCAGGTCATGGATCTAGCCCGCTCGGCCCCTCTCGCCCCATAGGCGTACAGCTTAGAGACAGTTTGGGCTGTGGGCCTGTAGGGAGCCCTTTTATTGTAAAATGAGGATTAGGCTCATCGGCTGGGGCCCGATCCGAACTAAACAAAGGCTCGTCCAGCCATATGGTCGGGCTTGACCCATTCAAGGAGGTTGACTAGCCCACCCCTAACTGGGTCGGACTAGAGCGAGTCTGACCGAGCCACCCCGACGGGGTCAAGTCCGGGTTGGATTAGACCGGACCCGACCCGGCCCAGCCAAGAAAAAAATTCTTTCTTTTTCGAAAAAAATATTATAACGATATTTAAAAAAAATTAAATTTTTTTCAAAAATCTAAAAAATGGAGGGTTTGGTTGGGAATTGTCATGTCTTGCCTTCTTAGTGTAATTAGGTTGTATTTGCTCGCACATTGATCATATCGCATGTTTAATTTGCATATTTAATTACGTTTGCGAATGTTTAATTGCACGTGTTAAAGTTTACTGCAATTAGGATTTTGGTTGCAAATTGTTACTTTAATGATTACGTACCCGCATAATCACCTCACATGTTAGTGGATAGGTATAAAATCAATCCAAACTACCTGACAAAAATCTTTTCTTTTAAAATGAACAAGATTAGATACCGAAAAGGCACTAATTGGTCAACTAGTGTAATCAAGTCCCTGACCATGGATTCTCTGATTGCATAGGAAGTGAGGCATACTCTCATGCGCCACTTGGTTTCCAGCCTACCCCAATAGGCTAGTGGCGACTCCTTATTGCGAAATTCTTAAGAATATCCCAATGTCGCACAAAGTATGGGCTTGGGAGAGCCAGTGCTTAATCATGGGCCTTAAGTCTGTCCTTTAGGCAATACTCTTAAGCCTATCCCTTCACCCCAAGGGGTAGGTCGCAACAGGGGTAAGGAAATTGACCAACATTATTTTAAGAGGAAAGAATTTATGCATGATTCTCTGGCCATATTCACGCAATATTGGCAAAGTAATAAAGAATGGAAAGAAGCAAAAGTGAATCTCAAGAGGAAATGAAAGATTATAATTTTTTTCCTTGTCCAAAGTTTGATATCCTGGCCTATATAAAGAGGGGGGGAGGCCACACAGTTGATACACACAGCCACACACAGAAGAGAGAGATATACGTGAGGGGTAGCCTGGAAAGAAAGATGGTGAGAGCCCTTGATGACTGAAGTTGGTGATATAGCGGCGACATTGGTGGTCTTTCTCGTGAGTGTGATTTCACGATCCGGTCAGACACCCCTTCACCGTCAATTCAGCAAAGTGAAGCTTTTCCCAGCTACAATACGAAGGAAAAGGCAAAAAGGAGGCTACGGACTCAGCACAAAAAGTCAACAGAAAGAAAGGCAACCGAGCCTTTCTTCGCGCCAGACCACGACAAGCATTCTGCGAGCTCATACCACCGCTGCAACTTGGCAAGCTTCCCGGTTCCTGTGCCCCACCATCAGCGTCGATTTTTCCCATTGTTGCTGATACGATACGACAACACAACTGTCGTCCTTCTCTTATCCGAGTCGTGATGTAGCATTCTTGTGATTCCTCGATGAGGAAGTTTTGGCCACGCTTGGAGCTGAATCCGATAGTTCAATTGTCGCGGAGCGGTCCATCTAGTGATGACCAGTCTCTGACGCCTTATGGGTTGCTCAACCTTGCGTCTATGACGCCTTTTCCCAACCCGGCGTCCAAGAGTTGAAACTTTCTCAGTTTCCCAGCAATATCAATTTTGTTCTTAACGTTTACAGGCTGTCGACGTTTTCTTTTGCAGCAAGTCCTGCGAGCTTCCACGATAGTCGGTCATTTTTGTGTGTAGATGGTCAAAATCCAGCAACGTCCTAGCAGTCCACTTAGTCATCGTGAGGTCCAGTAGTGCAAGCAACTTAACTGCACCTGTCTCCATTACAGAGTCACTCTCGGTTCCTTGTGGTGGTCCAGTCTCTCCCATCATTCTAACCGACGGCTAGCCCCACCGAGAGCTCTCCATCATCCCCTACTATTGGAATTCAAGTCGGCAGAAGACGACTTACCGGATTCTGATGCGTAAATAGCAAATAGCCCCGGAACGAACGTTGAATTGCCGATGAAACACGAACAACACTTCATGACGTTAGTCTTGATGCAATCACAAGGAAAACACCCGATTTCCAGGGCATAAATGCCGATTGTTCTTGCAAAACTGAAATTGGAATGCCTTCTTCTTCTTTGATGGAAATGGAGAGAAATCTGGTGTGTATGTTTGCCAACCTATCCAATGGTTGTGTTCGGGAGGCTTTTATACGTCTCCCTTCGTACCCCTCCATTAGTGTCTTTCCATTGTAACGCATCAAGACGAAACGGTGCATTCTAATCGCACCCCATCATGGACATACCAGCTAAAGTACTACATCTCCCACTCAGACATGATGGGCTTGATAGCGCTCTATCAAAAATATAAGGCATTCAACATTAATTAATTTTACAAAACAATTCATACTGGCAAATAAGCCGTGCGACCAGTGAGTACACCTACACTTGGGAGCTCAAATTATACACCTGTTAGGGATGACATAATGGCTACAACCCTGAAAAGAAATAAATAATCGATGTCTCATAGTGCCCCAGACATATTTTGTTACATCAATCCAAGTATACCTATTCCTTAAAGGCTATACTTGACTATTCTCAAAAACACCATGTATTTACAATTACATCCGCAACCACATAGGGCGATATAATTGGTCGACCGGTAAATACATGTGATAGATGTAAAACAACAATAATCTTCCTTCGCACTCATGTCTCTCTCAATTTTAAAAAAAAAACTGCTTTCCTAGACACGTCCCATAGGTCATATCTATTCATGACCGCCCGTAACATGCTAAAGTAGCAACATTGATATTTCACTTTGAGAACATAGTCAGAAGTAACATAGGGCATAAAATTAAGGTAAATTATAAATTACCTCAAGGGCTCACACGATGAGTAAATAGGGATAATTTTACTTATCTTCCCTTATTGGTTGTACAATGCACATGTAGTATGAATTACATGCTATAGTGGATTACTCTTTCTATAAGAACCTATGTCATTTATCAAATATATCAACTATACGGATCTTAGCCTAAACATAGTCATGTGCTTCTCACGTACTCATGTTTAGCCCGAGTGCTATATCAGCTCGCTTTCTATAGCGCCCAATTAAGTACTCGCATTCGACATCTTTCAGGCATACATGATTGTGGGACTATCATGTTCGGTCTTATTATAAACAAATCACAAACCTCATATTGACTCCAATCAATGCAACATATCTTATGTACCAAACTTGCTCTTCAGTATCTATTTGTACATAACGTCTAATCTCAACGTGCTAACCAAAGCACTTGAGGTGATTGCTCCTGTGAGTGAGTCAATCATTGCCTGCTGACATACTTTTCAATAATACAAGTGTGTTTGTGCTAGTCTCATAGTGGATTTGTACTTATTGATAAAATATCAAATCACTAATAAACAAATAAGTACAATATATCTGTCCACAAATACATAAACCAATAATCCTTTACAATAATAGATATCACATTCTATGCAATCTTAGTGACATCCTATGGATCAAGAATATGTCTCTAGGAATGGCTTTCGTAAATGGATCAGCAACCATTCTATTGGTTGAAATGTATTGCATGATCATTTCTTTCTACGCTATAATATCTCTGATGAAGTTATTCTTTATTTCAATGTGCTTTGTCCTTCCATGATACTTGGGATCCTTCACATAGGCAATGTCTGCTTGACTATCGCAATAAACTGGCACCGGTCTTGGAACCTCAGTGACAGTGGCTAAATTTTCTAAGAAACGTTTTAGCCATGCTGCTTCTTGCACTGCGGCAGAACATGCAGTAAATTCTGCCTCCATCGTAGATAATGCCGTGTATGTCTGTTTTTTGCTATTCCAAGAAATCGCACCTCCATTGAGCAAGAATGTATATTTAGAAGTCAATTTACGCTCATCCAGGTCTTCACCCTAATCGGCATCTGAATAACCTAATAGGCGTAAATCATTCCTTTGGTAACAAAGTCGATAGTCCATGGTGCCCTTCAAGTATCTTAGGATCATCTTCGCTGCTTTTCAATGTGTTTGACTAGGATTTGATTGATATCGGCTCACCAATCCCATGGTATAACATATGTCGGGTCGAGTACACATCATAGCATACATCAAACTTCCGACCGCACTAGCATAAGGAACAATTTCCATAATTTTAATTTCTTTTGGAGTCTTAAGACACATCTCAGTACTTAGGCCTTCACCTTGCATGATAGGGGTGTCAATGGGATTAGAATGCTGCATATTGAAATGCTCAAGAATCTTCATAATATAAGACTCTTGTGATAAAGTAAGGAGTTTCCTTAATCGATCTCTTTCGATCTTAACTCCTAATATATAAGTAGCTTCTTCCATATCCTTCATCTTAAAATTGGAGGACAACCATTCTTTTATGGTGATAACCAAAACCTTGTCATTTCTAGCCAATAGAATATCGTCCACATAAAGTGATAAAATCACAAATTTATCTTTAGACCGCTTGACATATACATAGTGATCTTCCTCGATTATATGAAAACGAAGATACCACTGTCTAGATGATTGCTTAAGGCCATATATTGAGCGATGAAGTTTGCAAACTTTATACTCTTGACCTTTAGCTATGAAACTTATTGGTTGTTTCATATAGATTTGCTCATCTAATTCTTCATTGAGAAATGCCGTTTTTACATCAATTTGATATAATTTAAGGTCCAAATGTGCAACGATGGCTAGAATAAAGTGTATTGAGGCAAACCTTACAACTGGTGAAAAAGTTTCCTCATAGTCTATACCATCTTGTTGAGTATAACTTTTTGCCACAAGGCGAGCCTTATACTTTTCAATGGATCCATCCGCCCTTCGCTTAATCTTAAAGATCCATTTGTTTCCAATGGCCTTACGATTGGGTGGTAGATCAACCAAGTCCCAGATATGATTTGCCCTCATTGACTCCATCTCATCTTCCAAAGCTTTTCTCCATTCTTCCTTATCAAAGGTCGAGAGAGCCTCTTGAACAGTCTTAGGCTCGGCATCATCCTTTTGAGCAATCATAAATACTTCCCCTTCAATCTCAAAACGACGATGGGAAATACTTTTACGATTACTTTTACGCAATTGAATTTCTCTTGAATTCAATTTGTTAGGCGATGCAACACTCCCACTAGGTCTTGTATGTTGAGGTAAATTTTCATTTCCCTTTACAATATCAGTGGGTGTGTTATCAAGATCTTCCATCTCATATAATTGGAAGTCCTTATCAATTTCACCTTTACTAGGAAAATCGTTCTCCAAGAACATGACATCTCGTGACTCCATTTCGGTTACACTTCCATTAGCTTGTTCACCTATGAACACGTACCCTTTGGAGTGTTCAGAATATCTTATAAAGATACATTTCTTCCCTCTATGACCTAATTTGCCATGTTTATGGGAAGAATCATGAACATAAGCTGCACATCCTCATGGACGTAGATTACTCAAGTCTGGTTTCCTACTAGTCCATAATTCATAAGCGGTGGAAGTGACCGATTTTGAGGGCACACGATTAAGTATATAGGCAACAGTCAATAACGCATCTCCCTAATAGAAGATAGGTAAATTTGCTTGCACCATCATAGACCTAACCATTTCCAATAGGGTTCTATTCCTTCTCTCAGCTATCCCATTTTGTTGTGGAGTACCAAGAATAGTCAATTGTCGTACAATTTCCTTTTCATCACAAAGAGCTTTGAATTGCTCCGATATATACTCACGTCCACGATTGGTTCTCAATGTCTTTATTGTTTTGTTTAACTAATTCTCTACCATCGCTATATATCGTCTAAAGCAGTCTAATGCTTCTGACCTATGGGAGATTAGAAAGATATAACCGAAACGTATGAAGTCATTTATGAAAGTGATGAAATATGAGGCTCCATGCCTCGCCCTCGCATTCAAAAGACCACAAATGTCATAATGTATGAGATGCAATGAAAATTCAACTCTAGTCCCTTTATGGAATGGTTTTCTAGTTGTTTTTCCTACCAGACAATATTCACATACAGATAGACTAACATTAGTGAGTGACCCTAAAAGGCTTTCTCTAGCTAATCTTTACATTCTTTGCCATCCAATATGACCTAATCTAGCATGCCAAGTACTTGTATCAATCTCAATGTTATTAGAAGACGTAATTAAAGAAAAACAACCATCAACATTAACATTGTATTAATCATAGTCAATGTCTAACACCATAAAACCATTCGATATATGACCTGAACCATAATAAACTGTTCCATACAAAATGTCAACACAATCATTATAGAAATTCAATACATAACCTAAGCTAAGAAGAATAAACAGAGACCAAGTTTCGTCGAATATTTGGAGCATAAAGGACATCATGCAGGAATAGGTTTCGACCACCACGTAAGATTAATTTACATGTGCCGATTCCCTTCACTTCAACTCTTGAGTTATTCCCAATATATATCCATTTTCTTCCAAACGGTATCCGACGATACTCCACAAATGCTTTCCGGTCTCTAGCTACATGGTCTGTTGCTTTTGAGTCTACAGTCCACATTGGATGAGATTGAGCAAGCATTACAATACTAGAAACGAAAGCATTACTCACGGATCATGTTTGACATCTCCCGAACATGTTGCCTCATCGTTACATTTGGGCGCTTTCGGAATGTGTCAAACTTGATGGTTAGTCTCCTCAATTTAGAGGCAGATGTACCCCCAAACTTATCTTTCAAGGCAACCCACATAGCTTGAGCTTTATCATAACTTTCAAACTCACACATGAAATCATCTTGCATATAGCTCAGCAACGTGATGCGAGCAATGCTATTTTTCGTTTTCCAAGCTTGATAAGCTTCTAGATCTCTCTTGTGTTGAGCTGAAGTTCCATGCTTAGGTTCATCCATGGTATGGTTGAGAGTTTTCAAAACCTCTTGCTCCTCAAGGATGTATAGAACATTTCGGTGCCAAATATCATAATTGTCACCATTCAGCTTCTCACCCTTATTGAGGTCAGCCAAATGGTCTTGGATGCCGAAGCCATAACCAATTGCTATAACACATTGACATAACAAACGCAGAATCAATACTAACACACTTTACAGAGTAACACACATATTTAATTTGCAGTAAAGACAAACTAAATTAATGATAATTCAACAAAAGACACAAAAAAAGTTCACTATGTTCCCAATCAACTTCTATGTACAATTGTTCTATTATCATTAATTAGTTTAATTTGTGTAAATTTTAAGTCCTAGGTGAGAACTCTCTCGAATTCTACCAAGCTACGGACTCCCACTAGGAAAAATAATTACCTGATCTTATGTAATTTCTACATTTTTCCATTAACACAAAAAGCATAGCATGATAATAACCAACGTATAAACAATAATCATGCTTCAACTATAATGAAAAATGCAATTCAACGTGTAATGGATTTCCTACCATTGTTCTAATTTTCTAGTAACTAGAGAATTGCAAGTATATTAAAAATATATATATCATATCATTGAACCAAGCTCTACACAGCATATATAACATCATTTGCACACAAGCTAGCTACTGTATTTCCTAAATCACAAGAAAATACAAGCTACAAATGAATAAACTGCATTAAACCCAAAAAAATACACGTACATAGGGTTTCCTACGCATTTTCATACGTTTATAAAATTCAAAAGTATAAATTATACCACTGTGTAGACAATATTTATACAAACCAAACGCCGCTAATCACGCTCCGATTGGAGCCCGCATGCGCCTCCACGCACCGCTTGAGTGCACGGCGCGTGTGGTGCACGCGCTAGCGAGCCAAACGGCTCCTGGCCAGTCCGACCAGTGACCGGTCTGACCAGTTTGACCGCCGAATCGGTTGACCGGTCAACGGTCGGGTCGGGTCAGGTCAATCTGGTCGATTCGGGTCACGGGTTGGGTCGAGTCACCGGTCGGGTCGGGTTGCCGGCCGGTGACTAGCGGGCCAACTGCCGCCGGCGTTGACGTCATCCCAGCGGTTACCAACCGTTGGATGACGTCATCGATGACGTCATCCGTGAGGTCATTGCGCGTCGCGTAGCTCCGTGCGACGCGTGCGTGATGCGCGCGCGTCGGTTCATTGACTGGCATGTGTTGCACACGCGTTGGCGTCCCTAGAGCGTCAGGCGTGAGGTCCACACGTAGCGGCTTCTGGCCGCGTGTGTGGGCGCGTTCGGCCTCCTCCGGTCGCACTCGAACCATTGTCGGACTCGTCTTGACGAGTACTTTCAACCTGTATATTCAAAAGTTGATTTTGGCCAAAAAAATAATTCGAAAAACGGCCAAAACCTCATGGATGCACGCAACCCCGAACCCATTCTTCGCTTCGGTTCGAATTCGAGTTTTCATATTGTAATTCCGACCAATATACATCAAAAACAGTGTAGAATAGAATCTCTTGATCTCAATATCAAATGGTAAATGAGAAAACTCGATGAAAAACAAGGCAAAAATCACGACCGGGCTCTGATACCAATGTTGGAATTCAAGTCGACGGAAGACGACTTACCGGATTCCAATGCGCAAACAGCAAATAGCCCCGAAACGAACATTGAATTGCCGATGAAACATGAACAATACTTCCTGACGTTAGTCTGGATGCAATCACAAGGAAAACACCCGATTTCCACGGCGTAAATGCCGATTGTTCTTGCAAAACTGAAATTGGAATGCCTTCTTCTTCTTTGATGGAAATGGAGAGAAATCTAGTGTGTATGTTTGCCAACCTGTCCAACGGTTGTGTTCGGGAGGCTTTTATACGACTCCCTTCGTACCCCTCCATTAGTGTCTTGCCATTGTAACGCATCAAGACGAAACGGTGCGTTCCAATCGCACCTCATCATGGACGTACCAGCTAAAGGACTACACCTGCCATACCAAGCTGTGCCACGCCGCAACCACCGTTGGTGAGCTCGCTGCCTTGACACGACCAAATGCGTGTGCGAGTCACCGGCCCCAACGTGAACCACTCCCATGCAGCCCACCTCACTGAGCATCGCCATGTCAAGTCGTGAGTAGCTGTTCAAAGATCCAAAGTTGGAAACCAACATTCGAATTAGGTAAAACTCTTATCAATCTTATCTAATTTGATTTCCGAATATTCCGTTTTTCCCATTTTTTTTCCTAGAATATTTTTTATATTCTTGTTTGCTGCTTCTATTGCTCCGTTCATCTTAGGTCTCTTGAGGGCAGGCAGTGAGTGATCTTGAATTGTTGGCAAACTCTGTCCATCATGGCATTGTCTCCTTATCATCTCAGATGCAGAGAATCGTCCGCTGGCGTGATTGTAATTGGTGCTATTCCCTTAGCTAGCTTTGACCAGGAAGAATGAATTTTCTCTAGAACCCTTGGTTGGGCTAGGATCCCGATAAAGGAGAATGTTCAAAGCGAGACGTTTTTCGATAAGAGAACAGGTTTTTTCGGATAAGCTGTTGCCGCTCTTCGTTCTGGGCTATTGAGTGCGTTGGAGGTCCCTTTAATTAAAGAGCGGATTCAAAGACAATCTTATACTTTAATAGTATTCAAGGGATGGAAGAAGAAGTGACTCCGGATCATAACTTTTTCCACACACTTCCGGACAAGTTAAAGGAAAGTGTTCTTTCCAGAAAGAAAAATAAGCTCATGGTTGTTTATCTTAGCACTCAAGATCGAATAGCCTTTTAAATTAGGGACTATTCCCAATTTCACAACGTCACTAAAGATCGAATAGCCTTTTAAATTAGGAACTATTCCTTAATTTCACAACGTGCATATGATTGATAGTTTGAATTCATGCTAGAAATATAATTCGTAATCGCACAAAAATCGTCAATCCAATCTCATGCCCAAGATATGATCAGCCAATCCAATCTCATGCCTCGATACTATTCGTCGATTTTATTTGTTTCTAAATTTAAATATATATGGATGGTATCTTGGGTGGCGGATTTTATTTTATTTATGTGATTTTATTCTTATAAATAAAAAAATCTCAAAAAGATGTAAATAAGATCAAGTAGGTTTTAATTGATATAGATCACATGCTAGGATAGGGCTTATCTAGTCAGAGTTATTATCCAATTTAAATTAGGATTCGATCTAGATTAATCCTTAAATTGGATTATATAATTTCTAGAACTAGGTAATTTATCTGGTTATTTCTTAATTTCGAATTTTCATGGAAAAACACATATCACATGCATGTCATGCAATTTAGGTCACGGGATATTACTTTATCATGCATGTGTGTCACGTAGAATTAGTTCATACATTGCACGTCATTTAGTCAATTGCATGTTTAGGTTAATGCATGACATGTTAGAATGGTTGCATTTATCTTTTCTCATCATTAGATTAAGCAATTTAATAAATATCACATGACATATAGTACGAATTTTAGGTTGCATGTTGCATGGCATTTTAGTTAAACATTTTTGTACATTATTGCATTGTATTGCACGTAGTTTTTAAGTTTCATTTAAATAAGTGAAAACCCTTAAAAAAAATTAAGCAACCATGTGTTAATTAGAAATCACATTTAGAATTGCTTATGTGATTTTTAGTTGCTATGTGGTAAGTCCTATTATTTATTTGTTATTTTATTGGATATTAAATTAGTAGATTACGTATCCGCATGATTATCTCACATATTAGGAAGTAATAAAATGAATTCAAGCTGTCTAACAAAAATTATTTTATGAAAAGAATGGTATCGAAAGGGCATTAGAGAAATCTAATATAACTAAGTCCTTGTATCCAAATTCTATGGTTTGTAGGAGTAAAATAATTCTCCCGTTGTTTTACGTAGACGTTTAATCAACCAACCATAAACTAATTAATGGTGACTTCTATATAAAATTCATTTACATGATAAAAACTTGAACTTAAGTTGCGAATTGGTATTGGCTTGGAAGAGCCCGAGCTAAGTTTGAACTTAGTAATCTATTAATCAAATCCTAGGTAGTGCACTGAGGTTAGGTCACGACCCATAAGTTCTTAGCTGCATGTCTTTAGCCTTTATGTGCAATGTTAAGGATTTAATTAAGGTGACCTAAAGGTCGTACCCCGGCTGGGTCCTTCGCGTGACAGTATGTGGAGGACGAAAAATGTTCAGCTCATAAAAAAAATGTTTAGTGATTGTCACAGACCACAATGCCAATAGGTCAGACATGGATGAAAAGTCGCGATCATGACGGTCATAAAGCACATCAACTGATGGGGATGTGGTGTGAGACGTGCGTTCTCATGCATATATATATATATATATATTTTTTTTATCTTAGCGATGACTTCATTCCAGGATTTAATACTGAGATAAGTATCCAAGGACGATAATATGCTGGTTGGGAATCAAAGCAATCAACTCAATGCATCGGAATCGCTTTAACTTGGAGTGAGCATTCAGCACCCTCTTTTCGATCTTTTTGCGTGTCTTTACTTTTTATAGCAACCCAAATGGATTATTTTCATATTCTACATGGATCATGTTGGGGCTGGTGGGGCATGCCAAGCAAAGTGTTAAGATCACAATGATTATAACGAGGTTCATAGAATACTAAATCTTGAGAAGTGATCGAGAAACCAAACTTTAACTCTAGACCTATATTTCAATCTTATAAATTAAAGCATATTATAATCATGCCGGTATAAATGTCGGAATCTGATACTTTACTTCATCCTTAGGCAAATGTAGAGAATTGCTTGACAATTATGCATCCAAAAGTGGTGTTGGGAGTAGTGTCTCATGGGTGTTTCCAATAGCGTACTGCTTTTTTCATTCCTATAATGTTATGCAGGGTAAGTAAGTGCTTTTGTATTTGATTCCAATATCAAGTTATTGGTTATAAAGAGGGGGCCGTTTTGAGGATATTGCAGAGGTAAATTCGAGGCTGATGCTGTTTTGCCTTGCTTTGTCCTCTCCCTTCATAATCCTACGATTGACCGCTCTTTGAGGGGGTGCCCCGATCGTTGCGCCTTTGGTGCCGACATCGAGTTCAACCATGGGATTTTCTCTGCTCCCCGAAAACACTCGAGAACTATGGAAGGAGTGGGAGCTGCGGTTTCTCGTCGTCCTCAGCTTATTCCTCCAATTGACCCTCGTGACTATGGGCTTTCGGAGGAAATCCATCTGCAGGTACTGGATCCGAGTCGTGGTCTGGACGACATACCTATCGGCCGACTCCATCGCAACCCTCACGCTCGGCGTCCTCTCGAACCGCCTGGCCACCGTTAAGGAAATGAAGGGGACGATCGATCCGAAGAGCCAGATCACTGCTTTCTGGGCGCCGTTCCTTCTCCTCCACTTGGGTGGGCCTGACACGATCACCGCCTATGCCTTGGAGGACAATGAGCTATGGCTGAGGCAGCTGGCGCGGCTTTGCGTCCAGGTAGCACTAACTTGTTACGTCTTCTTCATGGCCTTGTCAGGGTCTACGCTGTCGATATTAGCAGCTGGCGTGATCCTGGTGGGGTTCATCAAATATGCAGAGAGGACATTGTGTTTGTATCTGGCAAGCGAAGGCCGACTTCGAGATTCGATGCTTTCCCTTCCCGATTTCGGTCCCATATACCCCAGGATGATGGAGCAGTACACTCTGAAGACAGAGGAGGGTTTCCGAGTCGACTTTGACGAGGTCATGGAGACTCCGGCTCCGGAGGACCTCTCAGTGGACAGCGGTCAAGCTATCGACAAAGAAAAGGACAGGACTCTGGTCAAAGCCTATGAGTTGTTCAAGAACTTCAAGCTTCTCTTCGTGGGCCTTGTCCTCAACTCTGGAGACCTGGAGGCCAGTAGGCGCATGTTCGTGAATAGTCCTGGCATGGACTCGACGAAGGCTTTTAGGATCGTTGAGATCGAATTGGGGTTCATGTACGATCTGCTCTACACCAAGGCACTATTGCTGAACCGTGCTTGGGGCATCATTCGTTGGATCATGAATCTCTTGGTGCTGGGTGCCGTGGTGGTGCTCTTCTCCTTACAGGATAGTAAGGATTACCCCAGAGTGGACGTCTATATCACCTTCTTGCTGATAAGTTCGGCAATACTTTTAGAGTTTTACTCAGGTCTTCTCGCAATTTCATCCGATTGGGTCGACCACTGGCGTCTTCGGAGACCTGGCAGATCCACAATATCATCTGCCGTGTCTTTACTCCGGATCTTCCCGAACCCAAGATGGTCGAATTCCGTGGCCCAGTTCAGCCTCTTGGGATTATCTATCAGGAGAAGAAACGGGATCTGCAGCAAGTATCTGTGGCTTCCCAAGTTAGATGAGAAGTTGGAGAAGAACTGCTACATCGATTACAAAGAGGGCAATAGCAACATCAAAGAATGGACCTTCCGTCACTTGAGAGAAACGGTCGATTATCTGGAAGAGAGGAGAACAGTGGAGAGCCAGTTGACGAGTCTTGAGAAGGGGGCTTACGAAGTACTAAAGAGGTCAAACAACGGTCACCTGATTTGGAGTGTGAAAGATATGGAGTTCGACCAGAGCATCCTCACCTGGCACATCGCCACTGAGCTCTGCCACCACAAGGACCTCGACAAGAGGCATGGAAAAGGCCCGGAAGACGTCACCAACTTCAAGATGAGTAAGTTGGTCTCTCGGTACATGTTCTATCTTTTAGTACTCCATCCTCCCATGTTGCCAACAGGGACAGGGGTGCTCCGATATGAAGATACTTCGGTCGATGCTCTGAAGTTCTTCGAGGACAAGTTAGCAGTGATGTCAAAGAAAGAAACCGGCTTCAGCTCATCGGTTGTCAAAACGTGGGCGCAGAATTTATTCAAGAAAGAGAAACATGGCCACACCGGTGTTAAAAGCTGCAAAGAGGAGCACAAGTCAACGGAGTCGCGCGATCTATGTGAAGTCTGCCATCTTCTGCTCCAAGTGGGAACTCAGCTGCCCGCCACGAAAATACGCGGTGGCAAAAGCAGGTCGGTGTTGTTTGACGCATGCCATCTCGCGTACCAGTTGAATGACACCGAGTCGAAAGACTTCAGCAGCAAGTGGGACTTGATCGGCAAGGTCTGGGCGAAGTTACTGATTTACGCGGCTTACAAAAGTCGCAGCTATGAACACTCCGAGAGCCTGAGCAGAGGAGGAGAGCTTATCAGCCATGTCTGGCTTCTAATGGCGCATCTTGGCATGACGGAGACGGTGCAAACTTCCGAAGCACAATGCATTACCAAACTGATCGTGAGCTAGAACTTTCGGGTGGAACGCGTCTTTTGCTTGACCTACTGTTATTTGAGTATGATAATTAAGTTAAGCTCATCATCTTGATGAGATGGTGAGGTGGAGTAATTTCAATACTTGTTGAAAAAATATGACTTCGAATTAGATAGAACAATAAAGTCAGACTTTGAAACACGATATTACTTTCTTTAAGAAATTATCTGCCCCACAACGTTGATGATCATTGACAAATTTCCTTCAGGATATAACGAAAGTTTGATTGAGAATAATAGATAAGATTAGTATTTTTTCAAGTAGGACGGTCAAATGGGTGAGTCGGGTTGGGTCGAAAATGGTCCGACTCATATTGACTCATTTGACCCATTTTGACCCATATTCATATATTATAAATTTGATGATCCATACCTAACCCGACCCATATCCGATCCAACCCATATTACCGAAACACACTATTATTTAACTTAATTTAGGATTTAGGTTAACTCACTCCCCTCCCCCCCCGATTAATTCACTTTAAGCTCTTCACATATATGTTACTCGAATAAAAATTTCACATCAAATTAAAAAATAAAATTTTAGTAAATAAAATAACAAATGTGAAAAACCTTTAATTAAACCTAAGAACTTATTTCTTATGATATTTTTTTATAAAAAAATGGTATTGCTAAAACACTTTAATGCAATACAAATTTAATGGACAATTTGTATAATTTTATAAAAAAATCAATTTTAAAAAATCAATTTTTTGTTATTTTATTTTATTTTTTAAATATTATTTTTAATTTTTCTTTTTCTTTTCTTCTTCTTCAGTTGGCCGTCGGTCACAATGATAGCCGGCAATTGGCCACAAGCGAGCTCGAGTCTTGCTAGATTGGTGAGGCTCGAGCCTCGCCAATCGTTGGCAAGGCCTCAACCTGGCCGATTGATGAGATCAAGCTCACCCGATGTCGACAAGCTCGAGCCTCACTAGTCTCGGCAATCTCGAGCTCGTTTCAGGCTAGCGAGCTCAAGCCTCGCCTAGCCGATCACTAGCCGTCATCATGCCAAACACCGGCTAAGGAAGGAGGAAGAACAAAGAAAAATAAAAGAAAACGAAAAAGAAAAAAAGATATATAAAAAATAATTCTAATTTCAATTTTTATAAAAAAAAAATTATAAAGTTATAGGGGTAAAGAGAGAGTGTGAGGCTTGGGTTGGAAATGAGTTTTTAATTCCAACTCATTTAAGACCCATTTAACTAGTTTTTTTAAAATGTAAGTGGCTCATATATGACTCATTTTAAAACGTAAGTGACCCATGGGTCATATATGAGTTCAAAACCCATTTTGATGCCTCTACTCCAAGGTATCAAGGGAATCAATTGGATAAGATGACTGTATTTTCATTTGAAAGAAAATGAAAAATGAAAGAAGAAGATTATGATTGAACATACACGTTCAACATTTAATAGCAAAAAGCAAGAAGTTACATTCAAACGGATACAACATTCCAAGAATTAAGAAGTTATGTTTGAATAGGTACAACCTCTGAGATAACCTTTGGAAGAAATAATAAAATTCGAAATTAAATAAATAATAAATAACCGTGACTCATTCGTGAACGGTCGCACTATTTCAATAGAATGCTATGGTTAATTTTTATAAAAATAAATTAGAATTTTTCAATAAATAAAAAATAATGATCGTTAATTAGTGCCGATCTCATCCACGTGCACACTCATATTCTTTCGATGTAGGACAAGACACATTTTGATTTGTTTTAAAACAAACTACCAACAATCCCCCACGTTGTTTTTAAAACAAAATTACAAAAAAAAAATGTAATATATATATATATATATATATAGCCAAAATTTCCATGAGATTAATATATATACATAAATGTCTCTTTCAAGTTAAACTTTTATTTAGTGCAAGTATCTCAAAACTCTATCAAAGTGATAAGAATAAGAAATACCGCACTTATACTAACATCTTTCTTTAATGAGAAGTTCTATATTACTTAGCATTAATATGGCATTGTGTTTGATTATGTTTCATGAGCTCTCTAAAAAGCAGCCTTAACTTTCGTAGAAGCGGTATTACTTCTAAGCTCATATAGTTGAAGTATCTACATTGTGTTTCTATTACTACTAATACATTACAAATTTGTACTATATTTTATTAGAAATTAATTTGACCTACAAAACGTAACAGATAATGCTGACTTCTCATATCAGGATTAACGTTAGTATCAAACAATCACTTTTAGTAATTTGTTTTTACCCATTAATTCTTGTAACTAATGATGTTCTAGACAAAAAAGTTGGGTTAACATTACTGATGATTTTAAATGAAGAGTTCAGTATCATTTCTTGCGAGGTCATATTTACCATGTCTATTGGTAAAGCCTTTGTCAAATTATTGGCTAGATTATTACTTAACCTCACGTAAACAATTGTTATGGTACAATTTTTAATCAATTGTCTTACATATTCATGTCTTAGACTAATGTGTCTAAAATTACAATTATAAGTGCTTTTATAAGCTCTTGTCAAAGTGACTTGACTATCATAATAGATAGAAATAGAAGGCATAAGACTATGCCATAATTTGATATCTAACAACATATTCTTACTCCATTTAGTCTCTTTCCCAGTTGTCACTAAAGTAACGAATTCGAATTCCATCATTGAGTGAATTATACATGTCTGTTTCTTACCCATCTAAGGTACAACACTCCTACCTAGAGTGAAAATCCATCCAAAAGTGGAATGTTTATTACCTACACTTGTAATCCAACAAATATCGGTATATCCTTCTAATATAGCTAAACAATTATTATAAAACAATCCTAAACTTTTAATCTTGAGATAACAAAAAATTTCTAGTAATAACCTTCCAATGTTCTATATTTGGATTATGAATATATATACTCAACTTACACACGGAATAAGTAATATCATGTCTAGTACAATGCATTGCATACATTGAAGACCCTATAGCACTCGCATATTCAAGTTGTGCTACTACTCTACCAATATTATAATTTAATTTAATATTGAAATCACACGGAGTACTTATTTATTTGAAACCAAGATGTTGAAATTTATCATAATCAATTTGGCTCAAAGAATAATCTCTATTATATTGTTTTAACTTTAGTACTCAAGATAGTATATTCTTCATCAAAATCTCACATTTCAAAAAAGAAAGTTAGATACTTCTTAATCTATTGACACCAACCATATTAATTCCAAAATAAACATATGCACCAAATCTAACTTTACAATTGAATGTAGCATTTCTTGTAAAATAAGCAAGTGCAAAGCGGCTCGACTCAACTAAATTATGAATGCCCACTAATGGAGCCCACATCACAGGTCTTTATGTCTAGATCATCAATCTTAGAATAAAAGAAAATGCTCACAATTCCTCGAATGCAGAACCGAAAAGTACTTTAGTGCAAGTGAAATTACTGAAAGACAAGGCCAGAAAAGCAGCACGAGCCAAACTAATCCAAACTTATCATTCTTTTAACTGTCCAAGTTAAGATTCCATCTTACGTGTTGGCCAGAATTTTAAGACAGAATGAACAGACAAAAAAAAAAAAAATGCACTTTGACATATCTTAGGTAGCCTAGGGAGTAATCGATAGCATTAACTGCACAAATGCCCCACGTGTAAAACCCCATCCGTTGAGAAACCAAAGCGCTTGTGGAGTTTGAGCACTTGCAGAGCGCGTCCCCGCGATCTTGCAAGCAGTCAAGTCTGAATCTTCCACATTCATGTGCCGAAAGTGAGGTAACTTCAAGCAATCAAAAGACTGCACAATCTCGATCACCCACAGAGTCATGTACTCTCCCCAATTCTCGGGTATCAGATTGGAAATGGTGACCCTTGGCTTCCTTTTTGATCGACAAACAACCTTTTTCATCTTGCACTTGATCTCATGAATTGGAGTCTCAACATCCTTGACATCAGGCACGAAGGTGAGAAGCCGTTGATCCTTTAAAAAATTTGCTGAGCCATCCCCAATGATCCGCACTAGCGCAAGCACTCAACATGCTCTGCTTGGTGCACCCATCCGGCGCAAACAACTTCTGCATCTCATGGAACAATTCCATCACAGCATTGAAGTCACCAAACCGAACCAAGGGATCTATCATGGCATTCCACGAAACTGCACTCCTCTCAGACAGAGCGAACAGATCCATGCAGGCTTTGAGAGCTGATGGGTTTTATATTTGATGGGCCAACTTAAGTCTGTCCGTCCATGTTGGGCCAAAACCCGGCCCGTAAATGAAGGGCCCATAAAAGAGTGCAGTTACTGTTATATATAAAACATTTAAAAAAAAAAGAGAGGTAAAAATGGGGATATCTGAATAGTTGCGTTTTCAGAAAGAGAAATACGTTCTTCACTTTTCCCCCTTCAAAGCAGTACACGCTCTCTCGACGAACGGACTCTAGGGCTTCAAAGAATTCCTCAAAAACTACGATGGTAGTTAATTTGTGGCAATCAAGGTATGTCCGACTCCGTGATATGCCTTCGATCGGTGTTATATGTTTCCTGGCACATTTCTGCGTTTATTTTCAGTATTCGATTGTTTGAGTATCGGATCGATTTTTAGGAATTTGTTTCCTTACATTGGTATTAGAGTGATGATGTTCATGTTTTCCGATTAGTGTTGATATTTATAAATTGCTTTTGGTTGAAATTTTGAGAAACGGTGCCGTCGGATGCTCGGGGATGGAAATCCCGACACTCCTGTATTGTTCGCCCCCTTTTTTGTTTTTCGGTGAATCAAAACTCGATTATGATAGTACAGGGTTGTAGTTCTCGTCAAGATGAGAAAAATGGCTGGTGGATTGCCGTCGGATGTGCTGCCACACTCGGACAAAAGGTCTGGCGTCATTAGCGCATGCGCGGCAAACCACAGGAGTGTATGTGGCATGCACGCAGCAACTGCTAGTGCGTAGCACACACACCTACGTGTTTTTTTTTTATGGATTTCCCTCTATTTTCTCAAAAATATTACGTTTTTGCCATTGATGATTGTTTTTATGATTACGCCATTATTGTTTGACGATATTACTATTTTGCTCTACCTGACCCGTTGACCCGACCCATTGACCCGATCTGGTCACCGTTGATCGTTGACTGGAGTTGACCATCGTTGATCATCGTTGACTGGTCGTTGACGACTATTGACCGGCCCAAATTTTTGTTTTTTATGTTTTTCCGATTTTTTTTCATTGTGGATTATAAATAATCCCTTTTGTTCTGCATTTGTTACATGAACCATGATGCTTTTTGTACACATGCCTATATTTCCGAGAACGAACGAACAAAATGCGAGACTTGAAAGGCTAAAAACAGAATTAACTAATTACCGGTGGAATGACAGTAATGTAGTATTACACGTGGTCAGGGTCAATCAGATGATATAATAAATATTATGGAATGGTTATCCTATACCAGATTTTCAGAAGGTGTCTGCCCTAATGAACACTTTTTTTACCAGAATGGCAAGCAGTGTTAGATCGCCTATGGGAGGTCAATGTGGTTCCAGATTATAGAAGGCTTCCAATAGTTTTTGTAAGAGAGTACTATAGAATTGAGGCAACCAAGACTTAAACCCTCGAGTTGAGTGTCATTGGCACAGAATGAATGCATCTTGGAGGAGCCATGAGGGCTCTCCAAAGGTCTTTTTGTGGTTGACCAATGTGCCTTCAAAATTCTCATAGGATTTTACTAGGAGATTAGAAGAGACTTTCCCAGTTTATGAGATAGATGAGATTATTTGGTTTTAATTATTTATTTTTTCTTAGATTAGTTTGAGATGTTTTAGGTGTAAATATCTCTTTCTATGTTGATATATTTCCTCTAAATATATTACTTAGTGGAAATGACACGTTTAATTATTGAAAGTTCAATATTATCTATCATAGTAGTGACTTTGGTGAACTTATTTTTGCATTAACAATTATATTAATGATAATTTCAAGTTGTCGCGACCCAATCTCGCCGCCCCTCGAAAATGTATCCAAGGAGGGAAAGGTCGGGTTTAGGGGTACTTGATCTCAAGATCACGAACTCTCCCAAGCTCATACCCCGCGTGACAGCGGATTTATTTATATGATCTAGGTATTTAACAACCTAAAAAAATAGACAGGAGTCGCCACTAGCCTCATTTTGGGAGTCGGCTAGAAACCCAATCGAGGGTCGGGAGTGTTCCCTCGATTCCTACGCAACCAGATATCTAGGTTCGGGGACTTGGGTTACGCTAATATTGCTATTAGCGCCCTTTCGGTACCTAAACAGTATGTTGTGTTTTTCCTAACATATCAATGTGTTTCTTTTTACATTTTCAGGATCATCAATTCTATACTAAATGATCATGCGTGGTGGATTACTTTCATTCTATTCTATTTCTAAAAAAATGAAAAGAAAACAATCAATGAAATTGAAATTGCAAGACATGAAGTAAACAATCAAGAAAAAGCAGTAAATCTATCATGCAAACCTAAAAGAAAGTATAAAAGAGAAATATATGGAAAAAGAGATAAAACCCGCAACTCGTCGGGTTTTATACAACAAATGGAGCCCGAGACATATGTCGGGAAAATGGGTATTACATGAAAATGGTCGGAATAGACATCGACCTCCACCATCTTCACGCCTTCTCCATCTTCAAGGTCCTAATCTAAACCTAATCTAAGAAATTTATGACTAGGTGCATACAAGTGAAAGAAACAATCATCACAACTAAGATCAAAGCAATTGGGTTAGAACCCATGTATGATTTGCTCTAAGAAAAAGCACAAAAATCAAGCACTTTATAAAGAGCAACTTTCATGAATGGAATTTCCTGAGGCATATCAAGTTCAAGTAAAGTCAAATTCATGGCCAAAAAGCAACAATCGCTAAAGCATGCAAATCAATCATAAGCAAATAAGAGAATGATGCATGATAACTAATTTGTTAAGCCACCTAATCAATGCATGAAAATCATGAAATTTGAACATGACGTAGGGTTAAATGTGAAGAAAAAGTTTGATTTGGACATTTAACCCTACATCCATGTGCAAAAGGCCACACAAATCCATTAACATTGATATGTAACTTGTCATTAGGAGTAAAATGCATAACAATTTAAATTGCTACATGTCAACTTGAATTCTAAGATTACTTGACCTTAAAAATTCTCAAATTTTAGCATGGGATGGATGTGGATATTATGGACAGCCTTCATTGAGAATTTATCCTCAAGATCATTATGTATAAGATCATACAAAATTGGTAGACAGTCAGATTCATAGAGACAAGACAGCACTGCAGGTCAAGACAAATTCAGACTTCAAAACTTGATCTAAAGAAAAGAAAAAAAAACAGGGCAAATGATGGGCAAATTGGACAAACTAGGCATCGCTAGAAAGCTCAAGGTGTCCTTTACGAATTCCTATTAGGTGACAATTGCAATTTAGGTCTTTTTCTAGCTCAAGCAAAGCCATTTGTATAAGTGGTCAGATCAGATCATAACAAGCAGAACACATCAGCAGATTAGTGCCCTTTGCAAGAAACATCAGGCAAGGCAAATGGTGGCCAAATCGCACGTATTATATGTCTATGGAACACTTGAAAAGTTTATTACAAATCTCTAGAAGACATTAAAACCTAATAACATCATCTACTAGTTCATATCAAGCGGTTTATACAGAAGGTCATCCGAAACAGAGAAACAAATATTTGGCAGATTCTGGACCTAACTTTGGACAGGCAAAAACCGTATTAAATGAAGTCCGATTAGGGCATTCTATAGCTCATTGGAAAGATAATCGAACCATCTTCAACCTATATGAAGATTTCGAACACAGACAACCACAGCAACCCGCTCATCTCACGTCATTTTGCACAGAAGGTCAGATCAGAACACAGAACACAATAAACAACACAGGTTCAGTAACAATGGCACAATGAGTGGTATCAGATCTATATACTCGGTAAATCAACTTCTAAGAAATGTTTCATATCAACACGTTTTCAGATCTGACATTATCATGATCTATTTCTCGCTTATGCTTTTGAGGTATTTCGTCAAACACTTCACGTACAACAAAACGATTAACTCAAGCTATGGAACGGGACTGAAACTATGTTCTCATCTAACATTCTAAAATCAATATTAAAATCACAGAGCCATCACAAGTCATCTAGCTACAGCTCAGATCTTAAGTGAATCACACCTGAACTACGTGAACGTGATTCTTCTACAAATCTTTTTGCAACATAACAGGAGAGAGGGGAATGAGTTTACCTGGTTTATCAGTGATACGGATACTGATCGAGCCAGAGACAGAGAGCTGAGCCGAGGCTTCCAACTCGGCGTGAACCCGAACCACTGTATCTCGAGCTCCGGAAGGGCGCGATTCGCAACGAGGGCATTAGATCCAACCGAGAGAGCGATTACCAGAGAAAACGAACGAGAGAGGGGAAGGTCAGAATCCAAGACTCGAATGGATTGAGAGAGAGAACAGAAATCCAAACCCTAACAGATCGAGAGGGATAGAAAGAAAGCTCACCGATCGAGTGAGCTCGATCCAGAGAGAAAAATCGGTTAAGCGTTGTTGTCGTCACAACTGTCGCCGATCCTTGTCCCAAACCGAGAGAGAAATTTGCTGAGGGAGAGATTCTCTGGCTTCCACCCCTTCGACAAGAGCTCGAGTGGTTGATGATGAACGGAAAAGGTCGAATCAATGGTGGAATCGAAAAATTAGGGCTCGCGGCCGAGGAGGGGCTCGAGCTGAGGGCACGCGCACGGCAGATCCGCTCCGTGACGGTGGCGACGACTTCTCGACCTCGCTGCTGGGTGATTCCCTCGCTCCTCTTTCTACCTCCGACTCCAGGGTCTTCTTCCGGTGGACGTCGAGCGAGAACGAGAGCCGACGATCAAGCGAGTGAGCGTTCAATTTCTCGAGAACGAGCCGGAAAACATCCAATTGAGAACTTCTGAAGCTGGAAGCGATCGTTGAGGGAGAGAGCAGAGCCATGGCTGGTGCCGGAGGGTCCTTCGTCGGCCTCCGAGATTGGGAAGAAATCCAGAGAGAGAGGAGGTTGTTACGGCGGAAGAGAGGGAGTCTGCGAATCCGTTCTTGGCGTTTTGCCCAGAGAGCGGGAACCAGCGGAGAGAGAGGATCCGCGCCCAAAAATTTTCAGAGAGAGAGAGAGAGAGAGACCCCCCCAAGAGAGAGAAATCGTCCCCTTTTATATTATTATTTTTCTTTTATTTTTCCTTTTTCTCTCCTTTTTCTTTTTTCGTTTTCCTTTTATTTCTATTTTTTTCTCTTTTCATTTCATTTCATTTTTTTTTTTTGTTTTCTTTTGTTTTGTTTTCTCTTCTTTTTTTTTTTCTTTTTTGTTTTGTTTTCTTTGTTTTCTTTTTGGCTCTTTATTTTTTTTATATTTTTGCCGAAAAAAAGAATGATTAAAATATCGACGAAAATTTCGGTGTCAACACAAGTGAGGATTTTTGGATGATAATTGGAAACACAGTGACCTTTTGATTCTGAAACTTTATTTGAAATTAGTCATTAATATGATGAGTATGCAAAATGGATGCACAAATGATAGGCATTAATAATTTGTGCATATCTATATGATATGTTCAAATCTAATGGCTTCAAAGAACTAAGAGTATAATTGTTGAGTTGAACAAAGAAGAGAAATTGAACGACGAAAGTTGTGAGATATTGAATATGAAAATTCAATATATGCTTGAAAAGTAAGAAGCATTAAAAGCTCTTAACCAAGTTATGGAAGAATTTGAGGATGTCGTGCGCCACCTTGAGCTAGCAAAGGACCGCTTTATGGCATTTGAGCAGGAAACAGATATTTGCTGTGTTGGTTCTAACTCAGAAGGGGCTTTGAGCTTTAAACGCCAATGCATTGATTTGTTCAAAAGGTTGAAGTGCAAGGGATCAAGTCCTTCAAGCAAGAAATTAAGAGTTAACCAACATAATAGAGGAAAACATCCTTGAATAAAGAGAATTTCAAGGGTGAAATGTTACTATTGTGGCTAGAATTGTGACTATATTTATGACTATCGCGAGCCAAAGAAGGTAGACACCCCTTGTACTCTTAAGAACTTTGCTTATGTATCAAGTTTCATATTCTTAACAGAATCTAATCCTTTGTGGATTGTAGATTTGGGAGCAACAAACCATGCAGCGAAGGATAGAGAATCTTTTGTGGAATTCCGACGAGTACCGACTAGAACTAAATGGATATATGTAGGAAACAACTCTAGAGTTGAAGTAAAATGCATTGGCACATGCCACTTAGACATGTGTGGTGGACGCACCTTGTTCCTATATGATGTTTTATATGCTCCGGAGATTCATCGGAATTTAGTGTCTATTTTAGTGTTGGTAAAACTTGGTTTTAGTTTGAACTTCCATAATAATGGTGTGAATTTGTATTTGAATACAAACTACTATAGTTGTGGTTATTTTCTATATGATTTTGTTGTATTGGATGTTGACTATGGTAATATCAATGTTTGTTATTCCTTTTTCATGTTTTCAAATTCATATGATAATGATGTGAATGTGTGGCATGCTAAACTTGGTCATATTGGCCAATAATGTATGAATAGGCTAACCAAAGAAGGCTTGTTAGGTAACATTGAAAAAGTCAATGTGTCCATATGTGAGCATTGTCTAATAGGGAAAACGACAAGGAAACCATTTAGAAAAAGTAAAAGAGTTGAATTTCCTTTGCAATTAATCCATTTTGACATCTAGAATCTAATGAATGTGAGAGGAAGGCATAAGGCTATTTATTTCATCACATTGAAACAACTCAATGCTTCAGATTATACTCAATTCGGACATGTCTATTTGATTTCTCATAAATCTGAAGCATTGAGTTGTTTCAAAAGATTTATGAGTTTGTTAGAAAATCAATTAGATAAGAAAATAAAAGTATTGAGATCCGATCGAGATCAAGAATATTTATCTGATGAGTTCATAAATTTATGTGCTGAAAATGAATAGAAAGACAGTTGTCTATTCCATATACTCCTCAATAAAATGATGTTATGGAAAGAAGAAACAAAACCCTATTAGAAATGGTTAGGTCTATGACGGCGCATGCTAACTTACCTATCACGTTTTGGGGTGATGCTTTATTAACTGCTGTCTATATACTTAACCGCATGCCTTCCAAATAAGTTACTTCCACTCCATATAAGTTATAGACATATAGAAAATCGAACTTAAGTTTTTTTAAACCGAAGGGTTATGCTGCCTATACTCATAAGTCATCTCACAAGTTTGGGAAATTGGGTTCTAGAGGCAAGAAGAGTATTTTCATAAGATATTCAGAACACTCAAAAGGGTATATGTTTATAGATGAGCAAAAAAGTGGGAGTATAACTAAATTCGAATAATGAGATATCACATTCTTAGAGAATGAATTTTTTAAGAAGGGCAAAATAGGTGAGGATTATTCCATGTTTGAAATAATTGATCAAGATAATGAACTTAAGAGTTCGTCAAGTGGGAGTAATATGAAAAATGATTAATTAAATTCAAGTCACTCTCAATTACAACCACCTGATGAGACGATATCGTCATTATCTAATCCGAGTGGGAGTATAATGGGGAATAATATGCAAAGTGTACAATCTCTCGTATAGCGAATAAGTCGCAAAAGTATTCTCCATCGACGTTTTGACATTGAAGAGGAAACTTTTATAGTTGCTCCAAAAGATGAAGATGAGCCAAGAAATGTAAATGAGACTCTAAATTGCACTAGTAAGAAAAAAAATGAATTTATGCAATGGAAGAGGAGATTGAGTCAATGAAGTTAAACAATGTTTGGGAACTGGTTGATCTTCTAAAAGAACACAAAGCCATTAGGAACAAGTGGGTTCTCAAAATAAAGCATAAAGCCGATGGCTCAATAGAAAGACCTAAAACTCGTCTTGTAGTGAAATGGTATAATCAACAGGAATGAATTGATTATGATGAAACATTTTCTCCCGTAGTAAGATTTACCTCGATTTACATTGTTCGCAATAATAGCAAGTATGGATCTTGAGTTATATCAAATGGATATAAAGACTGCTTTTCTCAATGGAGAACTAGAAGAAAAAATATATATGGAACGACCAGTTAGTTTCATTATGAAAGGCCAAGAACAAAAGGTATGTCGACTTTGGAAATCGATATATGGCCTTAAGCAGTCGTCGAGATAATGGTATATACGTTTTTATAATACTATATTGGGATATGATTTTACAATGATTATGAGGATCATTGTGTATATATCAAAAAATCCAAAGATCAATTTGTGATTATATAATTATATGTTGATGATATACTAATTGCCGGAAGTAATATGGAGTTTGTCAATACTAACAAGAGTTGGTTATCTTCCAATTTTGAGATAAAGACATAGGTGAGGCTACATACATTCTTAGAGTTAAGATTTCAAGAGATCATTTGAAGAGATCATCTTCTCTTCTGTAAGAAACATACATAAATAACGTTCTTGAATGATTACGTATGTAAGATTGTAGACCCATAGGTACTCCTATTGCAAAATGTAAATGATTGAGCCTTTGAATGTGTCCAAAGACTTCACTAAAGAATGAACAAATGTAACATGTTCCTTATGCTAGTACTGTTGGAAGCTTAATGTACCCTATGATGTGTATAAGACTTGACATATGTTTTCCAGTTGGAATTATGAGTAGATACCAATCCAATACAGGTCAAGTACATTGGAAAGCCGTCAAAAGAATACTGAGGTATCTGAAGGAAACTGCTAATTATACGTCGAGTTATCAATAAAAAGATCTGTGACTTGAAGGCTATTCGGATGCTGATTGGTGAGTAGATTTAGATGAAAATAAATCTACCTATAGATTTGTTTTCAACTGAATAATGGCACAATATCTTGGAGCAGTAAGAAACAAACATGTATAATTTTGTCCACGATGAAAGTTGAGTTCGTGACATTATTAGCAGCAATACAAGAAGGTGTTTGGCTTAAGAGATTTTTGAATCACTTTAAGTGTTATTAAGAATGCTGTAAACTCATTATTGGTTAACTGTTATAGCCAAGCAGCAATAACGCACACCAAAGATCCAAAATATAATCGCAATACTAAGCATATAGATACCAAGTATAATTTTGTCAAAGATATGGTTACATGAAAAAATGTAAACTTACATATCTATGCATAGAATGGTGGCAGATCCTATGACGAAGCCAATACCTAAAGATGTGTTATATGGCCATGTGAAATCTCTAGGACTACGTAGAAGCTGATGTACTGAATATTGCAATTTCTCCTAAGTGTTCACATTTAATGAATTTGTGTTTTCATTATTAATACCTATGAGTCTTTGTTTGACGTTTATGTATCTTATTGCTTAGTGCATTATATAAAATTGAGAAAGCATGTCGACAGATAAGATATTAGCCCACTCATATGGGTAATCACCTCTATTTACTATGTAATAAATAGGGATGATATGGTTTTTAAGCTTATTATCTTGGTGATAATCAAGAGCTCAAGCTTAAAATATATATGTCACATTAACTAAGTGTTAAGATGAGGACATAATATTTACTATATCCGAAAGTAAAATAACCCACATATTTTACTTTATCTATCTATGATGCTAGATGTGAGTTCTAATAAATTCCATGAAAGAGTAGATACGTGAACTCAAGTTAGACATTAGGTATGTCTAAACTATCATCTGTACGGTATTGAAGGTGTAGATATACGCTCAATGAGAAATGAGTTAATACCGTAATATGTATTTCATACTACGTATGCATGAGATGACCAATAAGAGTGGCAAAGATTTTGATTTCAACTTTTATGTCGTATGAGACTTTTGAGAAAAAGAATTCCTCAATTAAGTGCCATCAAGACTCTTACTTATTCTCAAAATTTCTATTTAGTGTTTGCTATCTTAGAATGTTGCCAATAATCATGAATTGATTCGATCTAATAGAACATTTCTAGAAAAGCAAGTTGAATTGAAATTGAAAGTTTCAAGAAAAGAGGAAGATCGAGTCTGGGAATCACATTCTAGTTTTATATTCATTGGTTAACCAATTATGATTGTTTTTGGGATAATCATAATTGTGAATACAATATATCATTATTAAAAGGAGATCAATGAAGATATAAATGTGATTGATTGATCTAGGGTACAACATACTATATCTATTCAAAAAAATATAATGCCCATTATGAGTTGCTATATATTCCTAATAGATGTATGACAACAAGCTCTCAAAGTATGCTGGTCACACGGATTATTTACCGGTATGAATGTTATAGAGAGGTAAAGATAGTTATGTTTAGCCCACTATGTGCGAGTGAGGGATGATGGGTTTTATATTTGATGGGTCAACTTAAGCCCTTCTGCCCATGTTGGGCCAAAACCCGGCCCGTAAGTGAAGGGCCCATAAAATAGCGCAGTTACTATAATATATAAAATAAGATAAGATAAGATAAAAATGGAATATCTAAACAGTTGCGTTTTCAAAAAGAGAAATACATTCTTCACTTTTCCCCATTCAAAGCAGTACACTCTTTCGACGAACAGACTCCAAGGCTTCAAAGAATTCCTCAAAAATTGCGACGGTAGTTAATTTGTGGCAATCAAGGTATGTCCAACTCCGTGATATGCCTTTGATCAGTGTTACATATTTTCAAACACGTTTCCACATTCGTTTTCAGTATTCGATCATTTGAGTATTGGATCGATTTTCAGGAATTTGTTTCCTTACAAGAGCAAACAGGAATATGTACTTATCCGAAAAAACACTTCCATCTTTTAACATCCCTTGATGCAGCGAGATGGCCTCCTCCTTGTGGTCACTGCTTTGCGTGTAGGCCCTTATGAGAGCATTTTACATGAACGCATTTAGATTCTTGACTTGTCGAAACACCCAAAAAGCGTAGTTGCTACACGGCGAGGACGAGAAGTAGAAGATTCTGCTATGAAGGAAGTGGGTATGCCGTCGGTCGCTGTCGTGGTGCATAGAGCTTTAGCGTGGATTTGCTTGAGATGGGATATACAAGAGCAGTCATTTACCAACTGAAGAAGACGTCGTAGAGAGATTGGCTTCGATCGGGACAGAAAGAAAGAGCGTGGAGGGGTTGTGGCCGTGGTCCCTGTCCCAACAACTGAGGTTTCGAGCAAAACTTGACTTCTATGAACTTTCACTTCATTGTTCCGAAATAAGTCCTTAAAATTGTTGGAAAAATATGACTTTAAATTTGGTAAAATAATGAAGTCAAACTTTAACACGTGATATAACTTTACTTAAGTAATTATTTGCCTCCACAACATTGATAATGGTCACTAGTAAATTTTTCTCCATAATATAACAAAGTCTTGATTGAAAATACTATATAACAATTTTAGTATTTCTTCAAGGTCTTTCAAGAGAAACAATTGAAAAATATGACTGTATTTCATTAGAAAGAAAACGAAAAGTGGAAGAAAAAGATTATGATTGAACAGACACGTTTAACATTTAATCTAAAAATAAGAAATATATTCAAACAGACACGACTTCCAATGATTAATAAGTTATATCTGAATATGTATAACCTCTGAGATAATCGCTGGAAGAAATTATAAAATTCGAAATTAAATAAATAATAAATAATAAATAACTGTGACTCATTCATAAACAGTTGCGCTGTTTCAACGGGATGCTATGGTAAATTTTTTATAAAAATAAATCCGAATTTTTCAATAAAAAAGTAATTATTGATTAGTGTCAAATCTCGTCTATGTGTGCACTCACATCCTTTCAATATGAGATAAGGCATCTCTTAGTTTGTTTTACAAACAAAATACCAATAAGTATTACCATCAGGACAAGGAATTCGAGTCCCTCAAAATTGTTCAGAAGCTTTCGGCATATCAACTATTAGCTACTCCTCAAAGTTTTTTCTTGTTGATTTACTAAGCAACTCCTTAACTTAATTAATTTTCGCCTTGGTTTGTGCCCATTTGGTCTTCAGAAAGCAACTATGTATCCATATGCGAGACCAAGACTAGTAATTTCTGATTCATCAATTTCTTTTTTATTTTTTTCACTTGTGGCCGGCGAGAATCGCGGCCCTCTCCTAGCCTTGCTTAGATCTAGGGAGGCCATCGTGGCCATGGCTGGTAGAGCTCAAGCTCTCGTGACCAAATCTTGAGGGGGTCACAAGATAAAAAAGAAAAGAAAAGAAAAAGGAAAGGAGGATGTAGCTGAAAAGAAAACCCCGAATACCATGGATCCCTAATCCATTTTGTTCCAGCAAGTGCAGCTCACCATGGCCCTCGTCCCCGATTCCTCCTACTTCGAAACCCTAATCACCCACCTCTTGTCCTCCTCCAACCAGCTTTGATCCCAAAGCCAAGTCCCTCTTCAACCTTGCGAAGCAGACCAATCCCAACTCCCTGTCTCTCAAGCTCGCCCACCTCCTTCACAATTGCCCCCACCTCAAGCATCGCGCGATTTCTGCCATCAAATGCACAAGCTTCTCACCCGTGATGACTCCCGCAGACCCGGTCCTCCTTCAAGCTCTCCCTCCTCACCTCAATTCACCGTGAGGAGCCCAATCAACCCGGCCATGGCCAGCCATCGCTTGTGGCCAACCACTAGCAAAAGGAAGAAGAAAGGAAAAAGGAAAAAAATAAAAAAAACAATAAAAATTTATCCATGTTAGTGCTAATCGCTGAATGTTAGACAACAGGCATCCATGTTAGTGCATTTTGATCAAAATTGGTTGAATGGACTCAATGGACAAATAAAACATTTAGGATTGAATTGATAAAAATACAATAAGTTTAAAACTTTTAAAATAATTTTTCCATAGAAGTTCTCAAATAAATTTTCTACATGTTTTGAAAGTTGCCATATTAATCCATAATCATTCATCAAATGAAATATTGTCATTAACAATATTATTATCTAGCCATGGACTCGAAGCTCTATATTTGCGCACGAAAACTCTACGGTTGGTTTGTAGGTCTTGGGATTTAGGACCAAGTCTTCAATAGTTGGGCTTAGTCCTCGGCGCCAATGCCTAGGTCTATTGAGGCCAAGCCCAAAGGCCTAGTGCCTGTTCCCATTCTTCTGCCTATGCTTGATTCTCTAACACGCAAGCCGAGGACCATAAAGTACATGCTCGGATCCCTAATACTCGAGCTTTGATCCAAAAAGGCAATGTGCGAGTCTTCATTGCTCAAGCGCGGGTCTTTGATTAATAAAATGTTTGCTCTTATAATTTTTTTTTTTTTTTTTAAATTGAATTTTTAATTATTTTTAAAAATTAAAATTTTATTTTTTATTATCTTTCCTTCTTTTTCTTTCTTTTTCTTTTTCCTTCTTCCTCAGCCAATCACTAGCCACAACGACAGCTAGCAACCGATCTCAAGCAAGAGACAGCCCGTGACATCCTGATTTTTTATTTTATTTTTGATTAAATGAGTTAGGCTTTTCATTAACGCGCCTACAGTCTTTTTTCTGAGCTGATCACTCACGAGATAACTAATCTACCAAGTGAAGCCGTTCAGGGATTTTAATGCAATAAACTTGAGAATTCGATCAGAAATCGATTACTCGACCATGCTAATCTACAAAGGTCAATACAACACAGTCAAAATAAATCAGAGATTGGAGATAGGCCGATTCGACAGAGGTATGTGATTAAAGTGTGCGTGATTTCACCTAATTGCAAAATTCTCGTCGAACGGCAGTAAACTGATTTTTCTAACATTTCTGTACAATGTGCCCATATTTGAAACCTCGAGATTTTCATGAATATTGAGAGTCGCCAATGAGTCAAAAATATATAATATGGCTTGAAAATAATTGATCACGGGTCAAATGCGCTGAAAATTCCTAAAAGTTATCCGGTAGGTTAGGTCACGCTAAAATCGTGTCCGGTTAAAATTAACTGTGAAATTGATACTAATTTTAGAAATTGAAAGTTCTATCATGTCATGATTTATTTTAGGAATGTCAACTCATCCTCTAAAGATTTTTCTGCAAACCTGAGTTTTCGGCGAAAACCTAAAGTTGGGTGTTTTTCGACAGGGAAAATTAGAGGCCGTTTTTTAGCACACTTTTGGCCATTAAGTTAGTTCAATGGGCAAAGAAAAATATGGAATGTGATGTGAGCACCTTGGCTGAATTTATAGGCACCAATTTGAGTCCAATTGAGTTGAAATTGAAGTGAAATTGGATAGGGAATGTTACAAATTCGTAGGCCAAGGTGGGTAGCAACTTTTGGACCATTTGGGAGACTTGTTTAGGAAGCTTGCAAAAGGTTTTTGGCTGAAGATGGCAAATGTGGGCTGATGGGGCATGGAACTTAAGTGATTGGGATATTTTGTGGCCTCCTCTCCAGCTGCAGCCTTCTTCTTCTTCTTCCTCACTCCTTTCTTCATTGTTGTTGTGCTATTTGAGCTCAAGAGAACCGGAGGAAACCAGCCAAGAGCCAGCAGCCACTGTTGATCGCCCCTTAGCCGCCCGAGTTGCCACCAAAGCCCCCCGCCCGTCGTCCCGCCCACGTGCTTGTACACACCTAATCGTTGTTCCCGCGAGCCTAGGCTGCTATCTCAAGTCTTCGTCCAGCCAGTCGAGGCTCCTCCGTCATCCGTCCAAGTCGCTGGAGCCGCCACCTGGAGCCGCCGCAGCCACTACCGTCCCACCTTGCCGTTTCCCCCACCGTCCGATCGCTCAATCAGCCCCTGCAACCCAAGAGCAGAAGTCGAACCTCACAGCCCAGCTATGAGCTTCGTGGGCCTTTTCTAGGCCCATCTGAAACTCGTTTGGTGTCACCGCAGGCTCGTGTGTTGCTCGCCTTGGCATCACCGTTGCCGTCGCCGTGGACTCATCGGTTCACTAATTCGATGATTTTACTTGCTAAACTCTGCTTAGGGTGTTAATGACATTTAATAGGTAATTAGATTAGGCTAAGTATGACATAGGTGATTAGTTAGCTTTGATTAGTGATTTAATTGCTTAATTATGATTGTTAGGTGGTTAGAATAGATTAATTAAGGGCTAAATAGATTGTACTATTTATGGGGATAGACATTATTATTCTAGGCCCGTTTAGGTGGTTAAATTTGTGTTCCCTGCCTAAGTATGCATTTATTGGATTAAATTGCATTTATTTAATTAATTTTTCTATTTATTTAATTATTTAATATTTTCTGGAAATTATACCGGATAGCCCGTGACCAGAATTTCGTGCTAATTGCAATGGTGTGCTTAGTTTATGCAATTGAATGTTAATTTGTGCAAATTGAGTGATGATTGTGATTTTGAGTTATTATTTCAAAATCATGAAATTTTGGAATTTAATTAGAAAATACCTGGTGTCGAGTTTTGACACCGAAAATGATTTTAAATACTATATCAAATAATGAGATTTTAAAAGGAAAGATATCACTTTTTAAAGTTCAATCTGATCGTGTACCCACGCACGATTATTTTCATCGGGTGTTTTTAATATGAAGAAAATAGGCTAAGAACATTATCTTAATTGAGACATTTGAGTGCAATGCACGGTGTCCTTGGCCGGAATTGAATAATCGTGTGATGGTTAAGAGAACCCGTCCCGGATATGGAATGCCCTAGCAATGGATGCCAGATTGTGATAGAGGCTGGACCGAAGCTCCTTCAGGAATGCCGTCCCCGATATGGGATGCCCTAGCAATGGATGCCAGATTGCAGTAGAGGCTGGACCAAAGCTCCTTCGGGAATGCCGTCCCTGATGTGTGTCGGGTGGATGTTGCCGTGCTCAAGGGATGAGACAATACCTGGCTATGCCAGAGGACCGATGTATGTTGGGTAAAACTTTCTATGTGGCCAGTAATTAATTAGAACACATGAATGATTGAGATAAACGCGTATGATTATGGGACAAAATTGTGTGGCATGGAATGGGACGTGTCATAATAATTTGGCCTTATAATTAAGACCCCTGTGATTGATTGAGGTTGAGGGAGACGTTCCAATTAATGTGTGCATTTATTATATGCATTGTGTATATGAACTATACTGACGTGCAGGGAGGAACTAAGGCGAGGTGAGTCTCTGTGGTTGTGTGGTTAGACCATCCCTAGGTGTATTTCCTTTCTAATCGGGGTTTAGGGTGTAGACTTGCTGAGACATTATCTCACCCCGTCGCGGGTTGCAATTTTCAAGTCCCTAGTGTGAAAGACCCGAAACTTGAGGTGGAAGGGTCAGGAGCATAGGTGGCTCAGTATTTCTTTTTGAGATAGGCTTTTGTATATAAACCCAATGTGTTTATAAAAGTGTTTTGTGAAAATTTTATCCTGCTTTTCTATCACATATCTGTGTTGTTTGGGGATTTGTTTATTCACTTCCGCATGTGCAATAAAATAAATGAGTCAGCGACGCGTCCTGGTATGTCATAATTTTATTGACCACCGAGGGATGTGCGCGCGCTCAAGATTCGGGGCGTGACATTCCTGCCCGAAGTGATATCAGAGCTGGTTAGTGGTTGGAGTGATAAGATAGGATGGGTTATGGGATAATTAGTAGGAACGACATTTATTTTATGCTGATGCATGTGATTGATAGCTATTTGGTAGATTTTTTGGTGAGGATCCCTTAGTATTTAATTCTGTAAGGAATTGGGAACAGGTTCTTTAGAAAGTCTACATAATGAGTGATCAAGAGTAGAGGACACTTAGAAAGAGGACCATTGGACCGGTGTCTCGGGGTAGGATGCCGACAAGGGTTGGTACCCAAGGTAGTCATGGTAGAGAATAAGCTCAAGCCAACGCAAGTGGAGTAGTACCACCTCCAGTCGGTGCTGGGGTAGCAGCGCCTGGCAATCCTAGAATCGATGGGATCATTTAGGTGATTGAGACTCTTAAAGCTTTAATGGGGCAGCAGGCTCGAATCAAGCCATCGCCACTACCGCTATTGCTATAGCCACTACAGCTGCTGCTGCTGTCGCTACCGTTACTAATGCCGCTGCCGCAGCTACACTTGCCAAGGTTCCATCTGGGAACGTGGTTGCTGAGAGGCCAATGCACAAGCTAGTGGAATAGTTTTTGAAGCTGAACCCGCCAAGGTTCACAGGTGCAGGAGATCCCGAGGCTGCAACCCTCTGGATCCAAGACTTGGAGAAGGCCTTTGCACTGCTAAGGTACACAGAGGAAGAGAAGGTCGTCCTTACAGTCTATCAGCCGCAGGGTAACGTAAGCACTTGGTGGAGGGCCACCAGAGGAGTAGTGTTCCCAGAAGTTGTGGTTCCGAAGTGGAACGCCTTCGTTGCAGTGTTCAATGGCAAGTACTTCTGCGATAGTGCAAGGGAACAAAAGATGGAGAAATTTCAGTGCCTTCATCAGGGTTCAATGACTGTGGACTAGTACGAGGCCAAGTTTGCAAATCTATCGCAGTACACCTCGAGGCTAATAGAGGATCCAGCTGATAGAGCTAGGAGGTTCAGGATCGGCCTCCGACCGGAGTTGAAGAATCCAATGGTGCCATTCGACTTGAAAGATTACAACAAGCTATATGGTCAGGCTTTATTGATAGAGAGGAACCTGATTGAGCAAGCAGCTACATCCAGGTCGAGGTTCAGTTTGAATAGAGATGGAAACCGGTTTGGGAAGAAGCTTATGACCGGAGGAAGGTACTCTGTTCCACCTAATAGGAAAGGTGGGATAAGTAAGTCAGCGCTGAGCCATAATGGAGTATGTTGCTTCTATGGAAGGCGACATGGATTAGCCCCGTGCCATTTTAGGATGGGTGCATGCTATGAGTGTGGCCAACAAGGTCACTTAGCCAGAGACTATCCCAAAAAGCTAAGGGAACCACAGTAGTTGCCGTCGCCACCACCGATGGGTCAGAATAGAGGGTACGCACGGCAGAGTGCACAGCAAGGTGGACAAAATAGGCCTCCAACTCAGGGAAGGATGTACGCTGTCACCAAAAGACAGGCAAAGGACTCGCCTGATGTGATCACAGGTATGGTCTCGCTAAACGACCATGTTATTTATGCTTTATTTGACCCTGGCGCAACTCATTCATTTATAGCTGAGCAATTTGTTAAGCTGGTAGGATTAAGTCTTGAAATGTTCGAGTCAGTGGTTAGTATATCTATACCATTAAAGGATAAGGTGTTGTCTACGGTGGGCTATTCTGGTTGCAAGTTAGTGATTAATGAGCGAGAATGGAGGATAGATTTGATAGTCCTAGCCATGTATGATTTTGATGTGATAATTAGCATAGACTTACCTCACCAAGTAACGAGTTAAGATGGACTGCTATTGTAAAGCAATTCAGTTTAACTCGTTAACAGGTGAAGATTTCGAGTTTATTGGGAGTCGAGGAGGACCCTCAATTACCTTAATCTCGTCACTTAAGGCAACCCGTTTGTTAGACGGGGGTTGTCAAGGTTACGACAGTTGAAGAGCTGAAGATCAAAGATATCACAATGATTCAAGAGTTTCCAGATGTGTTTCCGAAGGAATTACCAAGTCTGCCGCCAGAAAGAGAGATTGAGTTCATGATTGAGTTAGCTCCCGGGACGGAGCCAATCTCTAAGGCTCCTTACCGCATGGCGTTGTCTGAATTGAAAGAACTGAAGGTGCAGATGCAGGAGTTGTTGGATAAGGGATTCATATGCCCCAGTGCATCACCTTGGGGAGCACCAGTTCTGTTCATGAAGAAGAAAGATGGTTCATTGCGTCTGTACATCGACTATCATCAACTCAATCAAGTGATGATCAAGAACAAGTACCCGTTGCCGAGGATCGACGACTTGTTTGATCAGCTGCAAGGAGCATCAATATTTTCTAAGATCGACTTGAGGACAAGATATGATTAGCTAAGGATCAGAAATGAGGACATACCAAATTCAACGTTTCGTACGTGATACGGCCATTATGAGTTCATTGAAACGCCATTTGGTTTGACGAATGCCCCAACTGCCTTCATGGATTTGATGAACCGTGTGGCATCCAAAAATTTTGTGCTGACCCTTAGATATGCGACGGTCTATGATTAAGTAACGGAAGCATCGTCAGACTATATTATCAACACCACAATGGATGTTGTTTTATTTTCATCATTTGACCAATGCATTTCGTTTAGCGATGGTCTAATTGCCGAGTAAACCATAGTCTTGTCGGAAAACTTTCATAGGTTTAAGTGAGACCAACCTCATTCGTATACTTTTGTCAACATCAGAAAAATAACGACACGTCGCGGATTGACAAATTTGTTAATGGATTTCGTCATCGACGTTGATGTTAGATCCCGCCGATTTATGTACATATTTTTTTCGATAGCTTGACTCAATTAGACCACTTAAGTGTATGTAGAATAAGAGAGGAACTTGGACTATTTTTAATCAATTGATTTTAGAGGGCCGAAAGAAATGAAATTCGGCCATGCATGAAGAACATGCATGCCCGTGCGGAGAGGAGGATGCCATCCACGTCCAAGCCGCCTCATCTCTCCCCAATTCGGATATCATTGGGTCAACTAATTTAAGAAGTGTTGATTGAAGCAAGGCCAAAGGAGGCCACGTTGCTTCATGTGAGGAAGCCAGCGAAGGCCAAGGAGCCACAGCCGAGGCACGCCTCCTCCACTTGTCCAATGTAGCTGTAGCCACTGAAAAATCAACATGCAAATAGCTAATTAGTGAATTTAATTGAGGTGAAAAGGGGCGAATTAGTCGAGGGAGAGAGAGAGTGAACCGAGCACATTTTTGAGCAGAGAGAAAGTGAGCAATCGAGAGGGCCGTAGGCATGAGAAGTGGACGTGCGAGAGAGGGCACGGTGTGAGGAAGGAGGAGGTCGCCCTTCCATCGAGAGCGGTGCTGCCGCCGTCGATGCCGCCCGTCTCCGCCGTTGAGTCGCGTTCGAAGACCCACGAGCTTCCCGTTCGGTTTGTCGATTGAGCTTAGGAGTGAGGCAAGTGGAAGTTCATTGATCTATGTCTTTGCATGCTGCAATTATCTGGTGAAACGCTGGTAGATGTGAGAAAATGCAAAATTGGGAGCTGCATGTGGATTTTTGGATGATTGAGATGAAGCTGGATTAAGAGATTGAGTAAAAATAGAGTTTGTTTTGTGTAGTTTCGGTTATTGGCTGAAATAAGAATTGAAAGGTCTAACTAAAGTGGGTTCTTGAAGTGAAGTAGTTATAATGTAGTGCAATAGACTTGTAAGTGTTTGGTTATGGACGTTAGATGCTGGGATTCAATGAGTAGAAGTTGTTCTCTTTGGATTAGTAAACTGTTTTCGCAGAAAACAGCATGACCTTCAGTGATTCCATGAATTTTATGTAATTATCTAGCCAGAACTAGACTTTGAACCCTTAATTAAAGTTGTAGGGAATATCTTTGGGAATAAAATATAAAAAATTAAGAATAAATGAACAAGTTTTGATTGATAAAACGATTTTCTATGAAAATGTTAAATCTGGAAGTCATTACAGAATGTTAGCAAAGAATACAGCAATTACTGCTCTTGATATATAAGGAATTCGACTTGGTGTTCTTCATAAAACTTTTTCCTTTAGGTCTTGTTGATAACATGTAAAAATTTCATAATTTTCTAAGTTCATTTAGGGGTTATTCCAAAAATTTTATTAAAACTGTGCATTTTGGTTTTTAAGCTGTTTTACTCCGAATTTGCTCAACTTGTTTCAAAAGGTGAATGCATCTTGAGTTTTTATTTGACATGATGATATTGGCATTCAGCATATCATGCAATATTGAAATTTGATGAAGGATTCATGGGACATCTTGTCATTGCATTTGAAAGTATTTTTGGAAATTAAGATGTTAATTGTTACCGTTGGACCCTCGGGTCAACGATGCCCCGAGAGTCGGGATGCCTAGAGGTTTGAATAAGTTGATGCCCTTTGGATGCCTGGTTGTATTATGAATACATGCTCAGAGGTTTTCCCCGGGAGCTTCGTGATGCCCGGTTGTATGCTTTTCGGTACGTAAATCCGGATGGCAGGGGTAACCATGTCTATGGCGCCCCAGAGGTTCCTCGTGATGATAGGTGGGGTGCGAGATGCCTAGAGGTGTAACGTAACACGCTCCGGATGCCCGGTTGTATTTTGAATACATGCCCGGAGGCTTTCGGGACGCCATGTTGGGTGCGAAATCCCATAAGGATGCAAACGTTGGTCCTCTGGGAGATGAAACCTTTTGAATATTAAAACTAATGATTATACTAAGTGTACGTGTGGTCTGGTTATAGGACTAAATTGTATGGCATGGAATGAGACATGTCATAACAGTTTGGCCCTATGATCGGGACTTGTGTAAATGGACATGATGCATCTTGAGGGTTTCGAAATTGTACTTGCCATTGCATTAAAGAATTTCATGATTTTGATACATACTTAACCTTTGATTAGCTATTTTTCTCTATCTTGCATGAATCTAGATATTGATGGTACTGCATGATATAACTTAATGAATCTTTTACTGCTGAGTGGTTGTACTCATCCCGTTTGGGGACTAACATTTCAGACTAGATAAGATGCCTCTATTGTCACCGCCACCAGCAAATGGATCGAGTGGTCTGGTATGACCACAAGGAGGAGGATAGTAAATGAAGGAACTTTTGGATGCCGACACTGATCGATGGACTTTAAGTATACAACTGTTGGAAAAGATGTTGGTCATCTTTTGAAGTATATCCGAGTATAGAAAACCTTGGCATTTTGATGTACCGACTAATGATGTCCATCAAGTTATGTAAATAAAAATGTTCGGCTTTAACCTATAAATGTTTAGTTGGTGTGCATTGTTTCTGAATAGAGAAGGGAGATGTTGGATACGCTTCCGCCATATAAATTGCACAGGGACCGATCTATATGATAAAAACCCCCAGGACTTATGGACCTATTATAATTCTATGGTATCAAAGTGATATATTATCATGTCAAGTGAAAGGTAAGCGAACTGTGGTAACCCTAATGGATCGGGGGCCGTTCAAGGGGTGCCACAATGGATGGTATCAAAGCTATGGTTTATTTGGAGTGATAGGGTGCCTCAAATGTAATTGAGGATAGAATGATGCGCACCATAGGATACTAACCAAGAGTAGTTGACTAATTTTGAATAATGGGTTATTGATTTTCACTCGTAGATCTCTGGTAGTTATTGTGAGTTACCGTTGCATGCCAGTAACATTTTATGTTACTTATGTGACCTTAGTAACGTGTGAACATTACTTTTCTTTCTTAGCTAATTAGTGACACTGAGTAACTAATTGTTCCTAAAGAGAAATTTTCTGAGCCGTCTAGGTATGCCCATAGATTGATAGAGGATTGGGAGGAAAATGTTAATAGATTCTGAAGGGCCCGGGACGGATATTAGGAGACAAGATTTGGAAATGGAGTTGGTAGTGATGGTTATGTATGACTTTGACATCATCGTGGGAATGGACTAGCTCCGTAAGCAACGGACTATGATGGATGATCTCCTGGGATAGTACTTACTCGTGTGCCAAGGATAAAACCGTGGGGCTTAGTATAGGATAGGCCAAAGCGGATAATATCTCTGTAAGTTAGTCCTTATTGAAACAAGACCCTCCAATAGATGTGTAGTTTGGGTTCGAACCAAGCAAAAGTTGGTGTACATGTAACGACCCGGTCCGATGAGGGCGGGGAGTGGACACCGAGGCCAGCGCGCCTGAACAAGGAGCGGCTCCTGACAGGCTTCTAGGATGGCAAAAGGGGGTAGGAATGAACCGAACTATGAACTGAATCGGGAGGGCAGTGTTTCTGGGATAATTTTATTAGAGTAGCGCAGCGGAAGCATGGTTAAGCTTGTAGCATTCCTGTTTGTTGGAAAAAAATGGTTAAAAGAAAAGCTATGCAAATAAGTGTAGAGGACCTTTAGAATTTAGCATAGATCACATATTCCTAAAGGTATCCCTGATGAAAGGAGTATCATGATTCGAGATGGAAGGGCAAGTTGAGCCCTAGATTTGTTAGACCTTTTAGGATACTTGAAAGGATATGAGACGTAGCTTATCAGCTAGCATTACCTCCTAAGTTGGGAAATTTGCACGATGTGGTGACCCTAATGGATCGGGGGCCATTTAGGGGGTGCCACAAACCGGGTGTTCAAGAAGTATCTGGATCAGTTCGTAATCGTATTCATTGACGATATCCTAGTGTACTCGAGAAGTCCTGAGGAGCACGAAAGGTATTTGAGGATGGTGCTTTAGACACTGAGGAATCATGAACTGTACACTAAGTTTAGTAAGTGCGAGTTTTGGTTGACTCATGTGGCGTTCCTAGGTCACGTGATTTCAAGTGAAGGAATCTCCGTGGACCCGACCAAGATGGAAGCAATTATCAACTTGCCAAGATCAACAATAGTGATAAAGATCAGAAGCTTTTTGGGTTTAGCAAGGTACTACAAAAGGTTCGTGGAAGGATTCTCAGCATTAGCTTCACTTTTGACTCGACTGCTGAAGAAGGAAGAGAAGTTTGTGTTGACGGATAAGTGTGAGCGTAGTTTCCAAGAGCTTAAGCAGAAGCTGACTATCGCACTAGTGTTAACAATACCATCTAGTCCTAGAGGATACGAGATCTACAGTGATGCGTCATTTAGAGGACTGGGTTGCGTGTTAATACAGCATGGCAGAGTCATTGCATACACGTCCTGTCAATTGAGACCTCATAAGTTGAATTACCCGACGCATGATTTAGAGCTCGTAGCGATTATTTTCGCTCTGAAGATTTGGAGACATTATTTGTGGGGAGAAATGTTCCAGATCTTTACAGATCATCAAAATCTCAAGTACCTATTCTCTCAGAATGAGTTGAATGTGAGACAGCCTCGTTGTATGGAACTTCTCAAGGATTATGATTGCAATATCCTGTTTCACCCTGGAAAGGCTAATAAGGTCGCAGATGCGTTGAGTCAGAAGTCTTCAATTGCACAGATAGTGATTAAAGAGTGGGTCTTACTCGAAGGAGCTCGAGATTTGGTTTTCAATTTTGAGGTAGGCCACCTTTCAAAACTTATGGTCACCCTCAGAATTGAACCAAAAGTACAGATAAGGATCAAGAACCTTCAGCTAATAGACCCAAAGATTCAGAAGATCCTGCAAGAGGACACCGAAAAGAGAAAGGCTGACTTTCAAATTTCTGAAGACGGAACACTAAGGGTCCGAGGCGATTGTGTGTACCTAACGATGCAGCGCTTAAGGAGGAGATTATGTTAGAAGCTCATTATAGCAGTTACAGCATTCATCCAAATAGTACGGAGATGTATCAAAATATGTGTCAACACTATTGGTGGACCGGTATGAAGGTGGATATCACCAGCCACGTCGCCAAATGTCTAACGTGTCAGGAAGTGAAGGCATAACATTGTAAGCTGGGAGGACTTCTACAACCTCTCGAGACTCCTGAGTGGAAATGTGAACACATCACAATGGACTTTTTGACGGGCTTACCAAGGAGTCCGAGGGGTAATGATTCCATTTGGATTATGGTTGACAGACTGACAAAGTCGGCTCACTTCATCGCCGTATGAAAGGACCTTGCATTGGACAGATTTGCAGAATTGTACGTGCGTCAGATTGTTCGTCTTCATGGAGTACCAGTGATGATTACGTCTGATCAAAACCCGAGATTTACGGCAACCTTTTGGAAAAGTTTGCAGACTGCCTTAGGAACGAAGCCGCAGTACAGTATGGCTTATCATCCTCAAACAGATGGCCAGTTTGAGAGGAAAATTCAGACTCTCGAAGACATGTTGAGAGCGTGTGTACTGGACTTCAAAGGAAGCTGGGACGAATAGCTTCATCTCGTTGAGTTTGCCTACAACAACAGCTACCAGCAAAGCATTCAGATGGCACCTTTTGAAGCATTGTATGGCAGGGCATGTAGAACGTTAGTTTATTGGGATGAGGTTGGAGAACGAAAGATCACAGGCCCGAAGTTAGTCCAACAGTCCGTGAATACAGTTGCCGTTATCAGAGATAAATTAAAGACTGCTTAGAGTCATCAAAAGAGTTATGCTGATAAGCGTCAAAGACCATTGGAATTCCAAGTTAGTGAACACGTCCTTCTCAAGGTGTCACCAATTAGGGGAACTTTGCGCTTCAGCAAGAAAGGAAAGCCGAGTCCAAGGTACGTAAGTCCCTTCGATATTCAGGAAAGAATAGGGACTCTAGTGTATCGTCTTGCATTACCACCGAGACTAGCGCAAGTGTATGATGTCTTCCACGTGTCGATGTTGAGAAAGTATGAGTTTGACCCGACCCACGTGCTAAATTTTGAAGAATTAGACATGGACGATAGAGTGTCGTACGTGGAGAGACCAGTTTAGATTGTGGGCCGCAAGAAATAGGTTCTACGTACTAAGACAATCCCGTTAGTCAAGGTGGTTTGGCAACATCACAGCACAGAAGGAGCAACCTGGGAAAGTGAAGATTCGATGAGATGACAATACCCCTACCTTTTCGTTTAAATATTTTTAATAGTTTAAATTTCAAGGATGAAATTTTTATAAGAGATGAAGAGTTGTGACATCCTGATTTTCTAATTTTGTTTTCGCTTGAATGAGTTGGGCTTTTCATCGATGGGCCTATAGTCTTTTTCTCTAAGCTGATCACTCACGAGATAATTAATCTATCAGGTGAAGTCGTTAAGGGATTTTAACGCAATAAACTTGAGAATTCGACCAGAAATCGACTGCTAAATCGTGCTAATCTACAAGGGTTAATATGGCACTGTCAAAATCGATCAGAGATCAAAGATAAGCCGATTCAATAGAAGTATGTGATTAACGTGTGGGTGATTTCACCTAATTGCAAAATTCTCGTCGAACGGTAGTAAACTGATTTTTCTGTCATTTATGTACCATGTGCTCATATTTGAAACCTCGAGATTTTCATGAAAATCCAGAGTCGCCAATGAGTCGAAGATGTACAATATGGCTCGAAAATAATCATTCACGGGTCAATGTGCTGAAAATTCTTAAAAGCTACCTAGTAGGCTAGGTCACGCTAAAATCGCGTCCGTTTGAAATTAACCGCGAAATTGATACCGATTTTAGAAATTGAAAGTTCTGTCATGTTACGATTTATTTTAGGAATGTCAACTCATCCTGCGAAGATTTTCCTGCAAACCTGAGTTTTCAGCGAAAACCCAAAGTTGGGTGTTTTTCGATAGGGAAAATTAGAGGCCGTTTTTTAGCACACTTTTGGCTGTCAAGTTAGTTCAACGGACAAAGAAAAATGTGGAATGTGATGTGAGCACCTTGGCTGAATTTATAGGCACTAATTTGAGTCCAATTGAGTTGAAATTGAAGTGAAATTGGACAGGGAATGTTACAAATTCATAGGCCAAGGTGGGCAGCAACTTTTAGACCATTTGGGAGACTTGTTTAAGAAACTTGAGGAAGGTTTTTGGCTGAGGATGGTAGCTGTAGGCTAGTGAGGCATAGAACTCAAGTGTTTGGTATATTTTGTGGCCCCCCCTCTAGCTACAGCCTTCTTTTTCCTCTTCCTCACTCCTTTCTCCATTATTATTGTGTTATTTGAGCTGAAGAGAACCAAAGGAAACCAGCCAAGAGCCAGCAGCCACCGCCGACCACCCCCTAGCCACCCAAGCTGCCACCGAAGCCCCGCGCCCATCATCCCACCCGTGCGCTCGTCCACGCTTGGTTGCTTTTCCCACGAGCCCAAGCCGTTGTCCCAAGCCTCCATCTAGCTAGCCGAGGCTCCTCCACCATCCGTCCAAGCCACCGAAGCCACCGCTTGAAGCCATTACAACCGTTGCCGTCCTAACTTGCCTTTTCCCCCACCATTTGACCACTCGATCAGCCCCTGCAACCCAAGAGCAGAAGCCGAACCTCACAGCCCAGCTGTGAGCTTCATGGGCCTTTTCCAGGCCTGTCTGGACCTCGTTTGGTGTCACCGCAGGCTCATGTGTCACCTGCCTTGGCATCGCCATAGCCGTGGACTCACCGATTTGCTAATCTGGTGAGTTTATTTGCTAAACTCTGCTTAATGAGTTAATGACATGTAGTAGGTAATTAGATTAGGCTAAGTATGGCTTAGGTGGTTAGTTAGCTTTGATTAGTGATTTAATTGCTTAATTATGATTGATATGTGGTTTAAGGGCTAAACAAATTGTACTATTTATGTGGATAGGTACATTATTTTTCTAGGCCCGTTTAAGTGGTTGAATTAGTGTTCCCGGCCTAAGTATGCATTTATTGGATTAAATTGCATTTATTTAATTAATTTTGCTATTTATTTAATTATTTAATATTTTCAGGAAATTATATCAGATAGCTCGTGACCAAAATTTCGTGTTGATTGCAGTAGTGTGCTTAGTTTATGCAATTGAATGTTAATTTGTGCAAATTGAGTGATGATTGTGATTTTGAGTTATTATTTCAAAATTATGAAATTTCGGTATTTACTTAGAAAATATCGGGTGTCAAGTTTTGACATCGAAAATGATTTTAAATACTATATCAAATAGTGGGATTTTAAAAGGAAAAATATCAATTTTTAAAGTCCGATCTAACCGTGTACCTAAAAACGATTATTTTCATTGGGTGTTTTTAATACGAAGAAAGTATGCCAAGTACATTATCTTAATTGAGACATTTGAGTGTAATGCACGGTGTCCTTAGCCAGAATTGAATGATCGTGTAATGATTAAGAGAACCCATCCCCGATGTGCGTCGGGTGGACATTGCCCCAATATGGGATGCCTTAGCAATGGATGCCGGATTGCGGTAGAGGCCGGACCGAAGCTCCTTCAGGAATGCCATCCCCGATGTGTGTCGGGTGGATGTTGCCATGCTCAAGGGATGAGACGATGCCAAGCTACGCCAGAGGACCAATGTGCATCGGGTAAAATTGCTTGTGCGGGCAATAATCAATTGGAATGCATGATGATTGAGATAAACGCGCATGATTATGGGACAAAATTGTGTGGCACGGAATGAAATGTATCATAACAATTTGGCTTTATAATCAGGAGCCCTGTGATTGATTAAGGTTGAGGGAAACGTTCCAATTGATGTATGCATCTATTATATGCATTGTGTATATAAATTGTATTAACGTGCATGGAGGAATTGAGGCGAGGTGAGTCTCTGTGGTTGTGTGGTTAGGTCGTCCCTAGGCATATTTCCTTTCTAATCGGGGTTTAGGATGTAGATTTATTGAGACATTATCTTACCCCATCGTGGGTTACCATTTTCAAGTCTTTAGTGTAAAGGACCTAGAGCTTGCGGCGGAAGGGTCAGGAGCATAGGTGGCTTAGTAGTTTTTTTTTAGATAGACTTTTTTATATAAATCTAGTGTGTTTATAAAAAGCGTTTTGTGAAAATTTTATCCTGCTTTTCTATCCTATATCTATGTTGTCTAGGGATTTGTTTATTCGCTTCCGCATGTGTAATAAAATGAATGGGTTGACGACACATTCTGAGATGTCACAATTTTATCAACCACCGAGGGATGTACGCGCGCTCGAGATTCAGGGCGTGACACAGCCGATGAGATCAAGTCTCACTAAATCAAGCTATGCTTAAGCCTTACCTAAGGTCGATGAGCCCAGCCTTGTAAGCGCTAGTATGAACACCTAGAGGGGGGTGAATAAGTGTGAAGACTATTTTCGCAAAGAGCAGTAAGAATATTTTGCTTTTGAAACTGAGTCTGATAATCAGCAGACTTTAAAAGAGTTTAGATGTTAACTACAAGATTGAAGTACGAATAAAGTAAAGGAATTTAAGGACAAGAAAAGGAACACAGAATTTATAATAGTTCAGCTTAGATCAAGCCTACCTTCACTCTCCCATGCTGACAACCTTCTGGTTGGTTTCCACTAAGAATCAAATGAGAATTTACAATCTTGTGATCTCGACTTCATAATGAAGAGTCTCTATTACTCTCACAAAGTCTCTCTCTCTTTTGAGTACAAATTTGAGCACGGTATAAGGAATAACAAGTAAGTGGGAAGCTTCAAATTTTGGAATTCTTCTTTCACACACACTATCGAACAATTAGAGAGTCCTCCTTAAATACTCCTTCATGCCTTCTTGACCGTTGACACTTTCCAAAGGAATTCTTTCAATCAACCCGTTGGACAAAATCAATCAAGGAGATCTTGAGCCGTGTGAATATTGTGATGAAAACCCATCAATCATGTTTGCCCATATAATCGGGATCTTGGTTTCCATAAGTAGATTCTTTCCAAAATAACTTGCCTTCTGAAATGATTTGATATATCTAAATTGATTCCAATAAAGATATCAAACCTCGTAGGTGATATTTCCAACCAGAAGGCCATATACAACCTGTACGAACCGAACTCTTGAAGAAAGAAAGATAATCCTGCGTCTAGATAAGTCTTCATTCTTCTCTTGCATTTAGTCTGGAATTTGTCAAAGTGGGCAGACTTCTGCTGTAAGATAGACTTTGGAGCAAAAGTCTAGCAATCTTCCGAATAAACTTAGATAAGTTTTATCAGCTTCAAAACAACATAGGAGTTTTCTCTAACAATCTCCTCATTTTTTATGGTGACAGAACTTTCCTACAAATTCAAAGAACTGTATCCTGCAAAACAATACTTTAGCAGTACATGATAACTTATAAAAACATATTGTTAAGGACTTGGATAACATCGATTTTGCAACCATAGAAAACACGTTAATCTTGAAAATTTAAACAATATTCAATCATCCATATCTATAATCACAATCACAACCACAAAAGATTACTGTAGAATATAAGCAAACCAGTTTAGTCCAAACAAGTTCAAAGTTCAAATCTGCAAAAAAATAGTTCAAAGTTCAAATTTGCACACATTCTCCCCTTTTTTGTCGATAGCAAAAAGAAAGAGAACTTTAAGAAAAAATAGAATTGAAAAAAAAAATGGAGTCAATTAGGTTTGTTTGGGGGCTCAAACGAGTATGAAATCCTCAAGCAACTGCATTGCCTCTTCCACTTTATCTATAGCCTAAGACGTCTGTTGATTCAAAGTCTCAACTTTAGTATCAAGAGATTGTACCTTAACATGAAGTCCATCGAGAGAGTTTGTGGAAGATTGTAGGGCGATGTAGAGCTTCTGGATCTCATACTCCATCACGTACTGCTGAGCTTTAACCTCCAGAAGGAGCTTAACCAACCTTGCATAGTTGGGATCAGTTTTAGTTTAAACACTGGCTTTAGCAAAATGAGTTTGTGGAGTATCAAGAGATGGAGGAACATCGACTTGAATACGAGCATCTTGTTGCTTTTCCTGATTGTGAGTCTCTTCTTCAATCTCAGTCATAGGAAAGTGAGATGCAAAGACTTCTTCTGGATATGCAGGGGATTTGCTAATGCCATCACTAGCAGTAGGAATTTTCTCAAGATCTCCCCCTGACTTGTTGCCTTCAGGTTGAGATGAGACTTCTCCTTTTGCAGCTTTTTCTTTCTCGGCACTGGATTCCTTCCCTTGTTGATTTTCTTCGTCTTTGGAAGTAGCATCTCCTCTTTCTTCTTTAGAAACTCCTTTCTCAGTCTCGTTTGAGAGTGGTATGGCACCACTTACTCCAACTGAATCTTCATCTTCATGATCCAGCTCCGTTGATCTTTTAAGCTCAACCTCTTCTTCATGCTCATCTTCTTCTTCTTCTTCTACCTGTTCTTCTCCTTCTTGTTCTTCCTCTTCTATTTTTGCTTCCGCTTTTTCTGCTTCAACTTCTTCTTCCTTTGTTTCTTCAAAATCAACTCCTTGAAGATTCCTCAAGGCAAGAGTAGAGATGGTCAAGTCATCCTCCTCTTCTTCATCCATAAGGAGAACACGCCTCTTCTTCGAAGTTGCTTAGGCAACACTCTTCCCTTTTCTTTTCTTTGCATAAGTCGATTTTACCTTGGTTTTGCTTGTTGATTCCTTCCTCATACGCTCAATTGCCTTGCTTAGATCCTTCATCCTCATCTTTGAGATCATATTCAGTCCTATCACCATAGGACTAATGGTTCTTGTGCAAAGCAGAGAAGGGAATTGGATCTTGAAGTGGCGAAACAACTTGGTGATCAAAACCAAGTAAGGCAATTTCCTTTTTCCTTCATAACTGTCCTGTACATGTGCAGGAAAATGGTGTGCAGTAGAGAAAAAGCAATGCCATTGCAGATGGCCCACATGATCTTTGCTTCGATTCTGGACATGTCAATCTTGGATGTTGCCTTTGGTCTGATGCAGTTGATCACAATTTTGTGCAGCAGAATGTTGGATGCTGGCAGTCAAGAGTAAGTAATACTCCTAGTTGGCATCTTGTCCTTCACCAAGAAACGCGTTGCTTGACCGATTGAGATTTGGATCGATTGAAAGCCACTTCTTTCTACTCCCAGAATGTCAGAGAGGATGTCAACATCCATAACATAATCTTTTTCATAGACGGTGAACTGAATGTGAGTCTGGTCAAGAACAGATAGATTTGAGTAAAAGTAAGCAATCAACTCTGGATAGGCCACAGTAGTCTCAGTGCAAAACTTTTCAAGTTGAAGAGCAATCAACTTTGTCGTTAAATCAACCTTGATTGAGTCTAAGAAATCAAAATCCATGGATCGAGGGTTTATCACCCCTTTGTTTTCGACATCTGATTATAAACCCTTTTGTGTTCCTTAGAACAAAACAATCTCGTTCTCTCTCTAGGAACATCAGTAGCCACACCCATTCAGGGTTGGAAATTCGAATAAATCTGCTCATCATCGTCCTTGTTTTCAGGATGCTCAGAATTGAATCTAAGGTCAGAAGGAAAGTAAAGAAATGATTTTTCTGCCGAACCCTTTGGTGCTATACCCAAACGTTCCATTGTTCTTAAGAATATCGTTTCGTTGCCATGCCCGTGTCCTCTTAGAAAATTAGTGATAAAAGTCATAGGAGAGCCACCCTGTTTCAGATAAGTATAGTGCTTATAAAGAACCTGGGGGGTTAAAGTCCTAAGAGGAACATCGTCTTGCTCGACTTCCTCTTCCAAAGGTTGGCACGGAGGGTTCTGTGGAGAGTGCTGCGGAGAGTCTTCTTTAGTGAGATCGAAATGCACTAGTCCTTTAGGCATGCTTCAAGGACCTTGACTAGCAATTCGAGAGGACTTTCACTGCTGTGACTGGGATGCAGACTTGGAAGATTTTGAAGACATTTTCGAGTAAAAAGTTTGAAGCTTGCAGAGAAATTTTGAGAGAAAAAGTCGAGGGAGAAGAGAATCGCGATTAGGGTTTTGAAAGGTAATACTCGAAATGAATCGCTCCGTGAGATATAAACCATTTGAAACAAAAAGTTGAAACGACACAAAAAAAGAAAATGCCTTTTCAAAAACAAATTTTAAAAAGGTAACTACTAAAATTCAAAATCCAAAAATTATTAACAAAATAGTAATTTCTAAAAATAAAATAGACAAGCGACAATTCAAGAACGTTAATCATACCTTTTCATACCAAAAATAAAATACTTGGATTCGAGAAATTTTCAACTGCAGTAGCTTCTTGAAATTTTGAGTTTGACCAACTTCAAACTTTAGTTGATAAGAAAAATAATATTCAGCTTGTTGCGAATAGACTCAAATAGGCTTCTCTCTAGAGGCTTCATGAAGATATCTGCCAATTGATTCTTTGACTCAATGAATTGAAAGAAAATCTTGCCATTCTGAACATGATTCCTTATAAAATAATGTCGAATCTCTATGTGTTTCACCCTTGAATGAAGAATTGGGTTCCTGGTGAGATTAATAGCACTTGTGTTGTCACATCTAATCTTGGTGCAGGATTCTTCTATTCCAAAATCTCTTAGTTGTTGTCTTATTCATAAAATTTGAGAACACTAGCTCCCAAGAGCAACATACTCTGCTTCTGTTGTTGATAGAACTATAGTACTCTACTTCCTTGAGAACCAAGATACCAACATATTTCCCAACAGTTGACAAGTACCAAATATGCTCTTTATATCGACTCTACAATTGGCTAAATCAGTGTCAAAATATCCAAGTAGAGTAAAGTCTCATTCTTTTGGATACCATAGACCCAGCTTTGGACAAGTCACAACATATTTAATGATGCGTTCTACAGCAGTTAGATGAGATTCCCTTGGATCAGACTAAAATCTTGCATAGATGCACACACTGAATAGAATATCAGATCTAGAGGTAGTAAGGTAGAGAAGAGAACCAATCATGATTTTGTATAGATTCTGATCTACTTTCTTCCCTCCTTCATCCTTGTCTAGTTTTGAAGAGCTTGACATAGGTGTCTATGTCTTCTTGCAATTCTCCAATCCAAATTTCTCAATGAAATCTTTGGCATATTTCTCATAGTGAATGAATATACCTTTCTTCGATTATTTGACTTGCAATCCTAGAAATATGTTAACTCACCCATCATGCTTATTTCGAATTTATCTTGCATAGATCTTGAAAATTTCTCACAAAGACTTTCGTTGGAAGAACCAAAGATAATATCATCTACATAAATTTGTACCGGTAGAGAATCTTTTCCTTCTCTCTTTATAAACAAAGTAGTATCAACTTTTCCCTTTTCAAAACCTTTTTGAATTAGAAACTTACTTAACATTTCATACCAGGCTCAATGTGCTTGCTTTAGTCCATACAAAGCCTTTTTCAGTCTGTAGACTGAGTCTGGTCTTCTTGGATCTTCAAATCCTTATGGTTGTTCCACATAGACTTCTTCTTGAATAAATTCATTGAGGAATGCACTTTTGACATCCATCTGGAATAACTTGAAATTTTTAAAACAAGCAAAAACAAGTAATAATCTAATTGCTTCTAACCTTGCTACTGGTATATAAATCTCGTCATAGTCTATCCCTTCTTCTTGTGTGTATCCTTTCACCACGAGTCTTGCTTTATTTCTGATCACTTTTCCTTTCTCATCCATCTTGTTTCTGAAACCCACTTCGTTCCAATAATAAATTTGCCTTTGGGTTTTAGAATCAGCTCCCATACATTGTTGATGCTAAATTGTTTGAGCTCTTCTTGCATGGCTTTTATCCAGCTTTCATCAAACAAGGCTTCGTCTACTCCTTTTGGTTCTATCTGAGAATCAAGTACTAGAGCACTAGACTCTTCTCTTCCTTTGGATTTAGTGCAAATTCCTTCATCAATGTCGCTAATGATGAGTTCTTTGGGATGACTTGACTTGTGCTTCCAATTGCTGCTCCGTCTGAGAGGCTATTCATCCCCTGCTTCGGTTGAATCTTCTCAATCTGCTTGTTGCTGTTCTCTAGAAGTCTAAACCTCTTCGGGGGAAGTAGACTTGGTTAAGTTTGGAACGGGTTCAGACTCTTCAAGTTGAGTCTGATCTGGTTGATTTTGCACATAATCCTGAAACTTGACATTCATAGATTCTTCCACGGATTGAGTCTTCTTGTTAAAGACTCTGTAGGCTTTGCTTGAAGTCAAATAGCCAAGGAAGATTCATTCGTCTAATTTTTTCTTGAACTTTTCAGATCGATCATTCACATTCTTTGGAATAAAACATTTACAGCCAAAGACATGAAAGTAGGAAACTATAGGCTTCTTTCCTTTATATACTTCATAGGGAGTTTTCTCTATGATAGGTCTCAAGAATACTCTATTGATAATATAGCAAGTAGTCGAAACTGCTTCTGCCCAAAATCGAGAGGATATTTTGCCTTCTATTAAGAGAGTTTTGGCCATCTCTCGTAAGGATCTATTTTTCCCTTCTACAACCCCATTTTGTTTTGGAGTATATAAAGAAGAGAAAACATGCTGAAAACCTGATTCATCATAGAACTTCGCAAAGTCTTGATTTTCAAACTCATCTCCATGGTCAATTCGTATGCTCAAAATGACATAACCCTTTTCATTATGAACCTTCTTGGCAAACTTCGAGAAATAAGAGAATGTTTCAGACTTACTAGTCAGAAAGCATACCCAAGTGAAACGAGAGTAATCATCCATAATTACTAAGCAATATTTCTTTCCACATATACTCTGAGTTCTGGTTGGTCCAAAAAGGTCCATATGGAGAAGCTGCAATGCTCGACTGGTAGAGACTTGATTTACAGGTTTAAAGGAACTTCTGACATGTTTTCCCAAGACATAAGGAGTGCATAATTCAGACTTCTGATAAGCTAGATTAGGAAGTCCACGAACTAGCTTCTTAGAGAAAATTTTAGCAATTTGCTTCATATTAACATGACCAAGTTTCCGATGCTAGAGACTTACTTTATCTTGAATAGAAATGAGACACTGAGAACTTTATAGGTTTACGTCCAGAAGGTATATGTTACCATGCCTTCGTCAAGTAAAAGATTGAGAGAAGTTTTGACTCGTTCTAGAACAAATGCCTTCTTGGAATTTATTTTGAAACCAGTATCGCAAAGATGACTTATGCTCAGTAGATTGTAATTCAAACCTTCCACCAAGGAAACATTGTTGATAATTAGGCTTCTAATCTTCACAGTTCCACATCCTACAATATTTCTTTTGTTGTTTCCTCCAAAAGAAACTTTTCCTCCATTCAGTCTAACAAGCTTTATGAAGCAGCTTGAGTCTCCTGTCATATGTCTTGAATAGCCACTATCCAAATACCATTTGATATTCCTTTTGATAGTGACCCGTGATCAAAAGAAAAACCCAAACTTTCTTTGGTACCCAGATTTTCTTGGGTTTATGAGAGTTAGTATTAAAGACAGTCTTTGCCTAGTCCTTTTTAACTGGTCTCTAAACCTTGGGATATTCTTTTCGAAATGTTCTGAGCTGTTACACTTTGAATATCTGAGTGCACTTCGGCTAACAGGTTTTACAAAAACTTTTTGAAAGTGATTTTGTAAAATGTCCTTGCAGGTCTTTGTTTAATTCTCTCATTTACTTTGGGAAAATCAATTAGTGGAACAGTTTCTGAAGTCGTACCCAAACCAGATTTGTTAAAGTAGGGTATTTGAGCTTAGAATTCTCCCTTTTTAGTTCGGAAATCCTTTTAAGAGAAGATTTAAGACTGAGGCAAAGTTCATCTATATATTTAGAAACTTTAATAGGAAGTTTTGAATTACTAACCTCAATTTCTTTGTTTGAGTCTGAATCAAAGTCTGTTTCTAATTTTGAGTCTAATTCTGAATGAGCCATCAGACATATGTTGGCATATTCTTCTTCACTTTCCTCGCACTCGGTGTCACTCCAAGTTTCAGCTTTGAGAGCATTTTTGTACTTCTCAGTTTTTCCTTTCTTCTTCTTCAACAGTGGACAGCTTTGTCTAATATGCCCTTTTTTCTTGCATTCGAAGCATATTACATCTTTGCTAGTTTCATTTTCCTCTATCGGTCTAAAGCTAATGTTGCTTTAGGGTTGATTCATTTTTCTACAACATTCCACTCCAGAGGATCTCTGGATTTGATAAATGCCTTAATCTTATTCTTCCAAACATTGTACTCATTTTTATCGAAATAAGGAGGTCTTGTGTTGCTCTGACCTTCAACTAAACCTGGAGCCAAAATACTAGCCCATAAAGAATCTTTAGCTTAGAAGTAAAACACTTCAAAAATTAAGCACACAAGCTCTGATATCAATTGTAAGCGCTAGTATGGTGTGAAAACAATTTTTGCAAAGAGCATTAAGAATATTTTGCTTTTGAAACCGAGTCTGATAATTAGCAGACTTTAAACTTTAACTACAAGATTGAAGTACAAATAAAGTAAATGAGTTTAGGGACAAGAAAAGAAATACATAATTTATAGTGGTTCGGCTTAAATCAAGCTACGTCCACTCTCCCACGCTGATAGCCTTCTAGCTGGTTTCCACTAAGAATCAAAAGTGAATTTACAATCTTGTGATTTTGACTTCACAGTGAAGAGTCTCTATTGCTCTCACAAAGTTTCTCTTTGAGTCTTTCTCTCTTTTGAGTACAAATTTGAGCACAATATAAGGAATAACAAGTAAGTGGAAGTTTCAGACTTTGAAATTCTTCTTTCATGCACACTATCGAACAACTGAAGAGTCCTCTTTAAATACTTCTTCGTGCCTTTTCGACCATTGGTACTTTCTAAAAGAATTCTTCTAATCAACCTGTTGGACAGAATCAATTAATGAAATCTCAAGCAAATTGAAGATCGTGATGAAAGCCCGTTAGTATTGTTTGCCTATACAATTAGGATCTTGATTTACATAAGTAAATTCTTTTCAAAATAACTTGCCTTCCAAAATGATTTGATATATCTAAAAATTATTCCAATAAAGATACCCAATCTCGTATGTGATATTTCCAACTAGAAGGCCATATATAACCTGTGCGAACCGAACTCTTGAAGAAAAAAAGAAAATCCTGCATCTGGATAAGTCTTTATTTTTCTCTTGCGTTCAGTCTGAAATTTGTCAGAATAGACAGACTTCTGTTATAAGATAGACTTTGACACAAGAGTTTAGCAATCTTCAGAATATAACTTAGATAAGTTTTGTCAACTTCAAAACAACATAGAAGTTTTCTCTAACAAGCCTTAGTAGAGCCTGGTCTCATCTCTAACCTATGATCGGTCACTAGCTGAGGAAGAAGGAAAAGATAAAAAAAAAAAAAAAATTGAATGTTTTGCAATTTTCTTTTGGAAAATCTAATTTCCCACAAAACAGCAAAAATTATTTTCTAATTCTTTTTTATAGCTCAATTGAATACCATAAATATTATCATTTTTATGAAAAATGAATTTTTGAAAAATATTTTCCAGGAGTGTCTAAATCCAAATCATCCAAAAAGCTCACACTAGGATTATCCAACAAAAGTCCCGTTTAAGTTTGGAAATGTGGTTTGGACCATAAAAAAAAAAAGTTTGGAAATGTGGTGAACAAAAAAAATCGTGAAAATGGCTTAAAATATAATAATAAGAAAAATGAATATTTGGAAAAATGGTTAATACCCTTAAAACCTCAAATTGGCATACACTTGTGACAAATTTTACCAAAATTTATTGTTTTTACAATGAAAAACCCCAAACCTAATACATTTGTGGCAAAATTTTCTCGATTAACCATAAAAACCCCTAATTTTGTACATTTATGATAAAATTACCTCAAACTAATTTATTCGACCGAAAAAAACCTCAAATTAGTAAATTTGTGATAAATATACTCTCCGCTAAATTGGATTAATACCACAAAAATCAAAAAAATTACAAACTATTACAAATGAAGCGTAAAATCCTAAATTTGTATACCAATTAATCATCACGTGTCATTTAACTTAATAATTTGACAATAAAATTTAACGAAAACTAATAGATGGTAAATTTGTCACAAGTGTATTAGTTTTGGGTAAATTTGTCAAAGATATACTAGTTAAAGGTTTTTGATAGTAAAAAAAATAGTTTAGAGTAAATTTATTACAAGTATATCGGTTTAAGGTTTTTAAGCTACATTTGATCGGATAGACTAGATAGGATCTAATATGAAATCCATGGATTTTTTTATATCCCGTCCATTGTTTTAAATGAATTGCGGTATTAAAATCGATATGTTTATATCATATCATGTATACGGTTTATATATATATATATATATAAACGGCATATCATTATAAATGAACCTTAATGTTTTTTTTTTTTTTATGACCCGAGAACCGCTATCGGTTGGCAGCCTAGACGTAAACCCGGGGCGGACTAAGCCACCACCACAGACCCAGTCACGTTTAAGTCGTGTGAATGCAACGCCTCTTGGATTTGAATCCCTTTCCTTCATGAGGGGGAGAGGGCCCGGAACCAACTACGTCACCGTGGGTGGTGGTAAATGAACCTAAATATTCATAAATGAAGATGGTGAAAATCACTCGTAACACTATTCCTTAATTTATTTTTGTTTATTTTTTATTTTATTTTTCCTCTTTCTTATATTATTTTCATTATTATTTATTTTTTCCCATTTCATCATTCTTTAATAAAATTTTATCAAATAGTAAACTTTACTGACATACCTAAAATATAAAAATACCTAAAATATATAATAAATATAAATATTTAATTTATAAATTGAATGTTTATTATAAGATATAATTAAAGTTGAAAATATAAATTAAAATAAGATTAATTAAAAATAATTATTTTATTTTATTTTTTATTATTTAAATTATAATTCAAATATTATTTATATTGAAATATAATTTCAATTTTATTAATTTAATAAGTTTGTTATTGAAGAAAAATAACTTTTCTATTATGGACATTAAAATCCTATCCACCTTTATCCCACCTTCTCATTGGTATAATTCAATCCTGTTTATATCCCCTTTATATTCGATTTTATCATATTCCTGAAGTGAGCACTAAATGTAGGATATCATAAATTATATTGTATTTCAAATTTTATTTCGATTACCAAATGCAGCATTAGGTATTAACCCTTGGAAAAACGAGCAGATCCATAACCCGATTCAAATCATTCCTCCTCCTCCTCTTCCTCCCTCGCGGACGCTCCTACTCCCGCTGCACGACGCCGGTGCCATGGAAGAGCTCTCGCGACCGCGGCCGCTCTCCGAGACCCGCTCCATTCGTCTCTCGAGAGGCGTCCCAGTCTCTCTACCCAACCTCTCGACCCTCGTCGTCGTCGTCCTCGCTTCGTTCTTCGGCAACGCCCAGTGCATCAGGTTCGCGAATCGGATCCCCTACCCGGCCGCCGGCTCTCCGAACCAGCCCTCGAGGACCGCCGTCTTCGCCCTCGGGAGCTTCTGGAGGTCCGAGGCCGTCTTCGGCTGCCTCGACGGCGTCGTCCGGACGACCGTCGGTTACGCCGGCGGTTCCAAGCCCAACCCCGAGTACCGGAGCTTGCGCGATCACGCCGAATGCGTTCAGGTAGTTTTCTTCGTGAATCTTGATTCGGTTTTATGTTATGGAGCTATGGCGAGGAGATTCCGTGTAATTGCAAATTGAATAGGAAACGGAGAACGTTGGGATTGTACAGATCAGAAGCTGATAGTGCTATCGACTAGTATAGAGTTTCAATGATTGGAAATGCTTAGCTATCATTTGTCGACTAGTGTGGATGCCGTTGTTCTTGTTTCTTTCAGTTTCAGTATCCTGTCCTTCACATTGTTGTTTCCTTCAACCTCCATTAGAATTTCCTAATAATTGAGGACGATATTCACTATAGTCGATCGGGCATTAACCATCAGATGCCACTGCCAGGTGGTACTTTTAGCTTTATCTTGATGAAACGTCAGAGTTTCGAGTCTGTGAAAATGGTGAAAGATTGCGTGATGGTCGCTTGTGATCAATTGAATAGGTTTTGCATGTTTATGAAATAAGGGTATTCCCTTCAGTCTCTGTTTAGTTATATTTCTGTTCCCAGGAATGATTTTGGTTTATAAATAGTTTTTCCCATTTCTGTTCCTGGAAACAAAGAAGTAGAATTTTTTTTTTTACTTCATGTTTCTGTTGTAAATCCATTTCCTGACCACTTTTTTATTCTGGGGAATATAAAAATTAGCCAACATTACAAAACAGGAATATGATAGTTACTAAACAAGCACTCCTTAGTGTCTGGTTGATGAAGAAATTGACATAAGATATAGAAAGAGGTAATACTGAATGTTTGATTCTGTAAGTTTGCATTTTCATCATTTGTGATTTGCTTATGAAGTGAAAGTTGCTGGAGTGTTCTTGCACTTTCCTCAGAGGATCAGTCTAATTTATGCATGTGAATCATTTGGGATTGATGCATCTTTGGCCACGAATGTCTAATGATTGACATAGGGCATATGAGAGGTTTTTGAGCAAGCAGAAGCAGATTTTGGATGTGAACCGTGATAGCATGAAGGGGTAACTCAGGATTCAAACAGAGACGCTATCAAAAGAGAGCATTATTTTGACTCTCCCCTTTCTTTTGCATTTTGTCGCTTTTCTTTTTCCTTTTGGGGAGTGGGAAGGAGGAGGTGGTTGGCGAGAAAGTTTCATCTATAAATTCTCTCTTTTGAGCAAGAGAGTTTCAAGATTTCACTACGTCCATGGTTTTTGGTTCTTGTAAACATTGCTATTAAGTATCCCTAATTGGAACTTAATCTTTTAATTACAAGAAGATTGCTAGTCAGTATCAATATTTACTCGTGCTTTGTTTGTTTTTGTCAATGCTGCTCTACAGGTGGAATATGATCCTAGATTGATTAGTTACAGGCAACTTTTGGATGTCTTTTGGTCTAGTCATGATTCGAGGCAAGTTCTTGGGCAAGGTCCAGATGTTGGTAACCAGTACAGGTGACGGCAATTATTTGCATCGAAAGTTTTCCTGTTAATCAGAATTAGGATATGTAGCCTGTTGCTTTGTGTCTACCTAATGTTTACTGATGAAATTGTGTTGTCAGGTCAATTATCTTCACAAATGGAACTGAAGAGTCCAGGCTAGTGGTCCTTAGCAAAGAAAGAGAGCAAAGCAAGTCCAAGAGCAGTGTTGTCGCTACTCAGATTCAACATCTTGAAACATTTTATCATGCAGAGCCTGAACATCAGGTTAAGAAATTGGGAACTGCACATTATTACTTGAGAGTTTACCTATCAGATAATTGATTTCACCAGTCATCATTAACTCAATAGGTCAGAATATTAATTTGGCTGATCATCAAGTGGGTATTTCCGAATAGGTATTTCTGAACTTGCACCGGTCTATATCTCTCATTACATTGTGTCCACCTTAACCAACTCATCTTTCTTGGTGGAGTAAAATTGGTAGGTAATTCTGAACTTATTAATATTGCCCTCACTTTTTGTTGACTTGACTGACAACGAGTGAGGTTGAAGAACTTTCCATATTTAGAGCAGTCCCTCATTCATACCTGGCTGCTCCCTCAGCCAAATGCTACATTAATACCTGCAATCCAAATATGTTACCAGTAATTCATTCCATGCGTGGATCCAAAATTCCTCCAGAGGAGTGGAAATAACTAGGGGATTTGGTGCTTCCAACTATTTTGATTTGTCTTGATTTGCCATGATAATGATCTGTGAAACATTCTAGGTGTTTTTGATGTGTAAGGAAGTGCTTTGCTGCTAGTATTGTTGGAAGAGAAAAAGGTCCACCTGTGTATTAATTTGCTTAGGTTGATTCCCTGAATTGTCAAACCAGATCAGTTGTGAACAAGTTGAAGATTGCTTCCTTGGCTCCTCTGCAGCATGTTATGGTTCTTCTAGTTGTTTAATTTGGTTTTGCCTTGCAATAAAAATGCATATTGCAGACATCTCTGAAATCTTCAGCTTGTCACCTGAGAAATGCATGCGTTCCATGTGAATTTTCAATTGTACCATCTTGCACTTTTGTTGGTCACAAGGAACTGGAAATAGTCTCTTCTCACCAGCATTTCTGACAAGAATTTCCATACCATAAAAAATGCAGAAATTTGAGCTCAAGCAGAAACCACTCCTCCTCCAGCTGATGGGAAACCTGCCTGAAGAGGAACTTCAGAAATCAAGTTTGGCTGCAAAATTAAACAGTTTTGCAGCTGAGCTTTGCCCACCTCACATTCAGAAGCAGATCGATGTGAGAATTGGTGATATCATCAGAAAAAGTTGGCCTCTCTTGAGAAATGTTTAGTTACTCGATTAAACAATATATCAATCGTTTCAGATGACAACAAATTCATCAGTCCATTCTGCGCTAGGAGCTGTAAATCCAACATTTTGAGAGGAAACAAGATAAATATTGATAGACTTGCAACTGTAATTGCCCTGTAGATGTTACCATCTTTTGATACCTGCAATTAAACCTATGTAAGTTTTCTTGTTGCACTTCTGGCGAGAAGATCGTCCTGCCGATCATGTTCACTATTACTAGGCCTTGTTTGTCTCTCCCTCTCTCCCTCCGCCTAATAATGAAAACTGCAGAGGCTAATGGTAGAATCGAAGTGAATGCGGTGGCGACATTGAAGGCGATGCCTGCACTCATCTTGTTGTAGTTGGAACGGTTGGACCTGCTGTAAGTGTAGACTCTGTAGACAACTAGACAAATACTGTGTACATTCAACTGTAAGAGACTCGTTAGTTTTTAGGGCCTAGTAGAGTGCTTCGACCGGATATCGTCGCTGGCTGGCTAAATGAAACTAAAATGAGGATTTGGTGTCAATTGATCATTGTATCCGAGTAGAAGTTATCGGTGAGCATGAGGCAAAATAGTACACCCTTCTCCCGCGTAAGCAGGATTTTTCTATGAGATCACTGCCAATTGTTCCAAAAAACTTACCATTGGGATAGGGTATGATTTAATATGTGTAATTTGATGCTTAAAAATCTTAAAAATTTAGAGTAGCATTCTTAAGATAAGAATTTTACTATACTTTCATTTATTTCACGAAAAATAATTAATTTGAAAAATAACATCCTAAAAATGATAATTTATTTCTTGAAATAATTAGTTAATAAAAAATATTTTCAACAATCATTTATGTTTAACACATTTTCATAAACGATAAAATATTTTATTTATTCATTTTTGTAAGTGAGATGAGCAATTTTTTTAAGAAATATTTTTCAAATTAGTTATTTTTCACATAATAAAATGAGCCTAAAATTTTAAATTAGATTAATCGTACTTTTCTTGGGTCAAAAATTAGTTGATTGAAGAAGCTAATGGAGGATAATTATTTTCAAGGACATTGTCGCCGCCACCCCGGGTAGCCCGCTCACGTGGGGGGCTGCTCGGGCCTCTTCATTTCCCTGAACCCAGTTTAGTATGTTAAGAGAAGGGCTTCACGGAAATCTGAGGTGGGCTCCCCTCCCTGTGGAGGGGTTGGCGAGAAAGCCCAATAGGGACATTATCCTGTAATCCCAGTTAAATCCCTTGTAAATGGGGGCTAACTTGGCACCCTGGGATGCCCGATTAAGGTGGATGGAGCAGTTTAAGAGCCTGCTCTGTCCATTTCTAATATATAGGAAAAAAATGTTGAGAAATTCACCATATAAAAGCCACCATCCCATGTCTTGACTCTCTCCATCTCCACCGAGCTCAGCACCGCACTCGAACTTCAACGCTGCGAGGGGAGCAGAACGAGGTCGCCGCCATCTCCAGCCTCTGCCAAAATAGAGTCCGCCGATCGCAAGAGGAAGAGACCGTCCTCCTCAACGACCCCCGCATCCGCCGATCCAGCCGCTGCCAAGTCCGGCAGCCTCAGGGACAAGCACAGGGCGAAGGGCAAGATGTCGTCGTCGGCGGCGGGGGCGGAGAGCCAGGTCCGCGCGTCGCACATCCTCATCAAGCACGAGGGCTCCCGGAGGAAGGCCTCGTGGAAGGATCCGGAGGGCAGGGTCATCCGCAGCACCACCCGCGAGAGCGCCGTCTCGCAGCTCAAGGCCCTCAGGGAGGACATCGTCGCCGGCAAGGCCAAGTTCGAGGACCTCGCCTCGCGCTTCTCCGACTGCAGCTCCGCCAAGCGCGGCGGCGATCTCGGTTGGTTCCACTCACCTCGCGCTCGTTATTCTTTCCACTCTCAGCTCCTATTATGATTGCCTTTTGTAAAGCTTTATCGTTGCTGTTTCGTCTAATTGTTCGCATCTGCTCATTCGATGGAGTCTGCCTGCTATACTGTTTCCGTCTTAGAAATCGACGGGACTTTAGCCGAATTCGTGAAGCTGGAATATAGATAAATCTAACTCTATTCATGTACCTAAAACTTTTTGTTCTTGATTTGATTTGGAAGAAAAATTATGTTGCTGGAATTGGATAAATGAACGTATATGAAACATTCAGTTGTTAGTGTAATCTGTCGTGCAGTTTTACCCTTGTGAAGACGGATTTTGGAGCTTTAGTGTCGCTACCTTTGATGTCAGACTGTGCATCGATAGGGCTTGATTGATTTCTATCACTATCTAGCCCTTTTGTTTTGTCAAATGCATATTTTGTGGAGTCATCCATGGTTGCTAGGAGTTAAATTAGCGGAGAATAGTCTATGCCATCCCATTAAAAAAGATATCATGATTTGAGTGAGTGTGGCAGGTCCAAAGTTATGATCGCAGCTTTGCCCAGATAGCAAATGCCACTAATTCTTCCCGACTATTGTTATTGCAGCTCGCAGGCATGGTGTGTTGACTATCCAATTTTAAAAATTGCGGAAGAATGCATTGTCTCTTTGAAATTGAAACAACATGAACTAAATAGAAATACTCTAATCTGCTTCTATGAGCTATGTTTTCTGATTTGTGCTATATCAAACAGTTTTTAGAATACTTTTCTCATGTTATTACTTGTCTGGAATGTTCTTTAATTGTCAAGGAACTTGGATACAAGTTCCTTAGTTGAATGAGGTATCTTTCCATCATTTGTTCAATTGCTATCTGCCAATAGACCCACATAGACAAGATTGTGTTAAGTGTCCGTTTGGAAGAAGAAAGATCATGATGATATCATGTGCTGCTTAGGTCCTCTGCGATATGAGGGGAAATCTTCCAGTGAAGGGAATGTGAAAAAATCAGCAGCCCCAGGAGGGAGCTTATTACTTTGTTGGAGTTTGTCTGTTTAAGGGCTTTAATTTTGCATTGAAGGAAAATAAAGGTGGTAAAGAATTTGTATAAATAATGAAGGAAAGAGCTCATTCAAATACTGCCTTTTCAATCTTTTTTGGACTATCTGGAAGGAATGTTACATTTGAGCTGTTGAAGATATTTTGAACTCCAGGATAAATGGGGATAATATGCTGTTGTAGCTTTATGAGAGTGCTTCATGATTTATTCCAAGCTAGAAGCTTTTGAATGAAAGTTGAATTTGCTTGATACACCCTGGTATAAATGAGGCTCATATGCTGGCTGAGCTTTACAAGAGAACTTCATGATTTATTCCCAGCTAGAAGCTGTATTTCCATTATATATACCCTGCAGTGGATCATTTTCCAAGACGATTTGGCACCCTTGGCTCCCTTGTTGAAGTTGCCTTTACTGAAGCAACAATGCTGTTTCTCCAATCAGGTCTAATTTACATCTTAGAAGGACAATAAAAGTTCCTTGGTGAAGGCCACCAAAAAAAAAAAAAAAAAAAATTAAATCTGCGGCATGAACATGCTTCGTAATCCCTGACCTATTTGTTATGTCATGAGAATTCTGTAAATTCAAGCGTCATCTTCCTTGCTCCTATATCTACACCATAAATGGTAAATTTGAGAAATTTCTTAGTTACTTTTTTGGCCTTCTCGATGATTCTTCCATTTGATCAGCTTTTCTGGTGAAGAAGCCCAAGTTTTGCTGTGGGATCTAGTTGCACAATATATGGAGCAATTGGAATAGTTATGGTCGGCATGAATTTAACTTATACTAACTGTTGGAGACAATCCAAAGAAAACACGAATGTGCCCTTGTACTTGGAATAGTTTTCGGCCTGGCCCTGATCTATATTTTTACTATCGGGGACAGCATAATAAAGGATGAATATGTTCTTGTGCTAAATCAAAGTGATGCAAACAATAATACAAAATACGAAGAAAAGCAAGATTAATGTGTTCCTGTTGCACCTGTCTTAATGAAGGACAAGGAAACACCAGTTTTAACTGGGAGAGGAGGCCACAGTACAAAATACATATGGTTTCACTAAGTTAAACCGAACATCTCCACTCATGACAAACCATTAAAAACCACCCTCACACAACTCTTGTGTCCAAGCTATTGCCAGTGTCAATCCTTTGTATTTACAAAGGCTAATTAGCACGTTTACTTCAGTAAGGAAATTAATTGACTTTGTTATCACGATAACGGGTGTTTTCTCAATGAAGAGAATATCATTAACTACAAAAATGAACAAACTCGAACTAAGTATCATCCAATCGAGCCTTCCCTGACTCCCCAACCCTCATAACAAGAGAAAAGACATGGTTCAAATGGCTTGAAATTTATTGTTGTATTCTATGGTTTCATTCTTATGGGTTGATATGTAGCATTGGGGTGATGGTGGGACTTGAAACTGGGCTTAGTTGTGCCTGTGGAAGATATCCTCATATTGAGAGAGAAAAGACTCGGTTTGTTCTGTGTTCTTCTATTAATGGAAGGAAGTTATTGGAGAATCCCATCTCCCTCTAAAATTACTAAGCTGTGTTGAGCATTCTACTGAATATTAACAGTGTCCCTCTCATTTTGTTATCCTAAGGAGCTAATGTACAGGATGTTTGAAATGGCTGCACTTCCTTGTTCTGTTTAGGAGTGGCAAGAAATTACTGAGATCGCCATTCCTACTTCAGATGAAGAGGGATTAATACATAAGTTGAGAGCCATATTAAATTGACAACTCCTTGGTCCTTTATCAAGAGCTTGATCCATGTGGTTTATACTAAATTTTAATCTAAAGAAATCAGAGTCGACCATGTGCCTAGTAATTTCGAGAAATGTAGACGTTGTTTCCCCAATTTTCTTTCTTTTGACTTTACTTTCTTCTTGATGTACATTCTCATTTGTGTGTGAACACGCCTCAGCGAACATTTTCTTCTGGTAAAATATTTTGCAGCTTCATGTGAAGTTAGTTAGGTTTACATTTTCTGGCTTTGCGCTGTCAGATATCTACCTCTACCAATGAAGGAAAGGAGAAAAGGAAAAGAGAATGAAAGGGATGAAAAAGGACTGCGTCATGCATTTCAGTGTGTAGCATAATGAAGAATCAGTATATAATCTCACAAACTCTCAATACTGCTGCAGGTCCTTTTGGGCGAGGCCAGATGCAGAAACCTTTCGAGGAAGCGACTTATGCTCTCAAGGTTGGTGAGATTAGCGACATCGTTGATACCGACAGTGGGGCTCACATCATAATGAGGACCGGCTAAAACATAGTTGGAATGCAGAGAAGATCAAGAGTATGATCAATGCTTTGCTTGGGATTCTGGGTATATGGTGTTTGATTATTCGGACTATGTTGCCATGATTTACCCGTTCTGTGCCTCCTCTATGTCATTGCAATTGCATAAATTGTTTCGAGGAAACATTCACCTGTCAAAAACTTTTGGATGCTTGTTGGGATGTTTCTCGCTAAGTTTCTCGAGCGGACTTGGTTTTTACGCCGTTCCTTAATTCTAACAGTCTTATCATTGGCGCATGTTGGTCACGCGAGACGAAAAGAGAGACCATAACGATTGATAAATGAACCATAGCGAGACATAACGAGTGCTGTGTTGTTGGAAGAAGGGAAGAAAAAGTGGAAAATTCTATCGACAATGTTCCGTTTTATGAGCTGACGGCGCGTCTAGACATTGGAGGTGCGTTGGCTGCACGTCGTTTGCTTGCTTGCTTTCTTTGTCTATATTTAGCCCCGACACTAAAAGGAAAAGTTTAAAGAATAAATTATGCAAATCAAATCAGTTAAATGACTAAATCTGAGATTATTCCTTTAACAAATAAGATAGCCTATGTATTTTGATTAACTTGCTAGAAACCGACTGTGGAGTGACCCGTCCTGGGGCCAGACGGCATTTGAGGTTTTCACGCCAAGTTGATCAATCCTTCCATTGTCCGGCTGTCATTTGTAAATGTAGAAACGCCTGCCATTTCAACTTTGATGATCGCACTGGAAAATACTTATTCGATTAAGGTCCTAAAGATCTTTTCTCGTCTTCCAAGTGAGATAAATGCGAGATTCATAGATAGATACTGAGAAAGCCTCCTAACAGTGCCATCTATTTCAGCTGAAATATCAGGCTTGAATCAAGGATTGCACTTGCATCAGCACATTTACATCACGCCTCGCAATGTCGTGCATTTTGGGCTTGATTAGGAAAGTGATACTGCTGGCTCAGCTGAAAAGAACCCGACGAATCTCACTTCTTCCATTTGCAGATTCCTCTCCCCAATCAGTCAAAAGTGTACCAGGTTGGTATCGTCAAAGCAGAGCTTCTTACCGGCTCATGTGCCATGACCGGAGGAGCCCTGCAGATTGCAGATAATGAACAATGACAGCACAAAATTATTTAAATTCGCCTGCTTTTCCGACTTCCTCTTGAATTTGGCATAAAAGCCAATGCTCATACCTCAACAAACCCAACAGGAGTCAAAACTGTGCAGAATTCTGCCGATCCTTCATTTCACATGCTATGCCAGCTCACAATTTTCTGAAGAAAATTCAGTCTTTCGTGAGATCTTCTTAACCATCTGAACAAAATGAACGAGCGTGTAACCTGTACCAACACATGTTTTACAAAACCTTCATTAGCTTCTTTGTGGAAGGGGTCAAAATGATGACCAAAATAACTACAAGCAGGCAGAGCGATCAGCAGGTTGATCACCCTTTTAGCTCGGAAGTTCCTCAGCATCCTCTGGCTTAGCCAAATCAACGACCCACTCAAGCACGAAGACATTGAGTTCACCGAGCACAAAAGGAAAACAGGGTCAGTGAAAGAAAACCTGTGGCTATGATATATGGTCGGGAGGGAAAATATGATCTGAGAAAGCCAAACCTGTGACTATGATATATGACCGGTAGGGAAAATATGATCTGAGAAAGCCAAAAGTACGGAAGAGAGTCTATTCAGAAGATGTTTTTACAAACACACACCTAAAAAAGAGAGATGTTCACATTGCGGATGTCACGGTCATGTTGAATGCTACATTTCCTTAAGAAAGGTTGAAAGGGAGACTAGCACTCAAAAAGTGATGATTATTCCATCTATCAGGCAAAGAGAACAAGAAGTCAGATACAAATAATGTGAAGAATATCTGTTAAGCAAGAGTCTGCTGTACTACAGGACATCTAGGACCTTGATACAGAAGACGAGTTCTGGAATTACTGTTTAATCATTAAAAATAGAGTATGTGATTGATTATCAAGGAGGAGAGCACACCCACAAAGATTCTGGGTTTAACTTTCAAGGTACAAATGAACTATGGGATTGGCAATGAGCGTTGTAATCATTCACTCAACTGGAGCACGATGCTGTGTAATATTGCGACACAGGCGCAAGATAAGCAGGACAAAATGGTTCTTGCTAGCCAGCCATCAAAAGAGGGGAACATAGGCTGTGTTTGGTTGTGTTCTTTTTTTTTTTTGTTTTTAAACACTTTTTCTGTTTTTTGTTCCTTGGACAAAAGAATGTAAACGCGTTTGGGTGCGTTTCTCATTTTCTTTTGTTCTTTTGTTCCTTAACAAAAAAAAAAAAAAAGCAACAAGAAAGACAAATTTTGTGTTTTGTTTCTGAACACAAACGAAATACTTTTTTTTTTTTTTTCTCTTATTTTCTTGTTCTTCTTTCTTTTGGCGGTCGCCGGCCTCGGCCATGGCCGGCGACCGGCCGACGAGGGCCGGCGGCCTCACCCAGCCATGGCGAGGCTCGCCGGCCCCTGGCGAGGCCGACCCTCGCCGTCCCCGACGAGGCCGACCTCGCCCGGCGGGCGGCGGCGCGGCCTCGCCGAGCCACCGCCCGGGCGAGGCCGCGCCGCCCGCCGCCGGGCGAGCTCGGCCTCGCCCGCCGATCGCCCGGCCAAGGCCTTGGCCGGCGACCGGCCAAAAGAAGAAAAAAATGAAAAAAAAAAAAGAAAAAAAGGAAAAAAAAAAAAAAAAGAAAAATAAAAGAAATAGAAAAATTATCCAAATTTACCAAACATGTTTCTGTTTATTTTTTATTCCTGGAACAAGTTTACAAAACACGTTTTTTTGTTCAAAAATTGTTCCTCGGAAAAGAAACACTTTTTTCTATTTCTGTTCCCTGTAACAATTTTTAAACAGAAACACAACCAAACGCGCCCATACCGCCTCAGTGAATCTACTCCATAGACTCCATGCCTCAGGACAGATCAAGGGGATCATGATCATGGGCGGGTGAACTAGGAAGTTCTACGTCTGATAAGACCAGAAGTTTAGGGTTGATGGAGCATACGGAAGACTGACTCTTGCGCTGTGAATACCAAATGAGATTCAACAAGAATCCCGAATGACAAGTGTAATGTAAAAAGGGGGTAGAAAGAAACAAATGTCTATGCCACCTTGTTGCTATGATTTTCCGGAAACGCTCTGCACTCCTAACAAAGGATGCACATTTCAGATTGAGCCAGATTCAACGGAAGAAGCTAGTTTCGACGGTTGACAGATTATGCACTGATGCTCCAAATAAGGTCATCATCAACCAAGGAAAACTTAACTTCAATCCAGTCAATGCTGCACAAAGTACTGCCTTGCTGCTACATTCCTGTGATGGCTCATTTCCAGTGACATTGCATGATATACGTCCTTAAAGATCCTTAAAAGCTTTCGGACGCGTGTCAACTTCATCCGGCGTCCCAGTAATGCCGTGGCGACTCTGCAATCTGAGTCCATTAAACCTACATATCGAGAAGTCGCCATCAACGGAGAAGCAGAACAACTGCGCCAACACACGTGCACTGTGCATGACCGTACCGCCGCCTCTTCCACTGCCCACCTCATTCCACTGCTGGAACAGACATCGTCTCGCTCCTCGCGAATCGCCGAGGGAGAGGAGACAGAGAGGAACACGAGCAAACTCGCGGAGCGACGGAGAGAGGTAACAATTTGCTGAGGTCGCGAACAGACGCAAGGAGGAGACAGAGGAGAGTGGGCCCCCAGCGAAGCAGAGGTCGAGCGAGTCCGAGAGACGTCGCGTGGGAGCGGAGAGAGCTCGAGGTCGAGGGAATGCGGAAGCGATCGCGACTCGATCCCCCGCCTTGGCGGCGCCGTAGCGGCTTACGAGCAGGCGCGTTACGCCGACAACATCTGCTGCCCCTCGGCCGACGGCCTTAGTACGGAGGATTAATACGATCGTGAATGAGTCATACCGAATCAAGTTGCGGCCTTCATCGGACGGTTCACAAAGCACCGTACTCGCCGTCGCACGGTACATCTGGTCCTCGCGGGGCCTTCATCGGACGGTCCACAATGCACCGCACTCGTAGTCACATGGTAGATCCGGTCCTGGAGGAGCACCGGATTCCCAGCCGGGGTTTTCACGGACTTCCCCATGTTAATTGACCATACTTTCCCATCTCCACGTGGCGAGATCTCATTCGTCAGTAAAAAAAAAAAAAAGCGCGTAAAGGAGGAAAGATCTACCTTGACTGAACCGTCCCCTACTCCCTTCCTCTTCCACCTCCTATTAAAAATTCTCCCAAAAACTCCCCCGGCAGATCAGCCCACTTCCTCCAAATCTGCCCCTTTCTCTGTCAGGATTTTCACGAACACCTCGCGAGCAGGCCCCCGATTCACCATCCTACGCGACAATGGCGACCCGGGACGACGCGCCCAAATCCGGATCTGGAGCCAACGGCGAAGGCCCCCGGCCGCCGCCGCCGCCGCCGCCGCAACGCAAGGTGGCCCTGATCACCGGCATTACCGGCCAGGACGGGTCGTACCTCACCGAGTTCCTGCTCGACAAGGGGTACGAGGTGCACGGCCTGATCCGCCGCTCCTCCAATTTCAACACCCAGCGGATCAACCACATCTACATCGACCCCCACAACGCCCACAAGGCCCGGATGAAGCTCCACTACGCCGATCTCACCGACGCCTCCTCTCTCCGCCGCTGGATCGACACGATCGCCCCCGACGAGGTCTACAATCTCGCCGCCCAGTCCCACGTGGCGGTCTCCTTCGAGATCCCCGATTACACGGCCGACGTTGTCGCCACCGGCGCCCTCCGCCTTCTCGAGGCCGTGCGCTCCCACGTCTCCGCCACCGGCCGCAGCCACATCCGTTACTACCAGGCCGGGTCCTCGGAGATGTTCGGATCGACCCCGCCGCCGCAGTCGGAGACCACCCCGTTCCACCCGCGGTCCCCCTACGCCGCGTCCAAGTGCGCCGCGCACTGGTACGCCGTGAACTACCGCGAGGCCTACGGGCTGTTCGCGTGCAACGGGATCCTGTTCAACCACGAGTCCCCGCGGCGGGGCGAGAACTTCGTGACCCGGAAGATCACTCGGGCCGTGGGGCGGATCAAGATCGGGTTGCAGAGCAAGCTGTTCCTGGGAAATCTGCAGGCCTCCCGGGACTGGGGTTTCGCCGGGGACTACGTGCAGGCTATGTGGATGATGTTGCAGCAAGAAAAGCCGGATGACTACGTGGTGGCGACGGAGGAGTCACACACGGTGGAGGAGTTCTTGGAAGTAGCGTTTGGGTATGTTGGGCTGAACTGGAGGGACCATGTGGTGATCGATAAGAGGTACTTCAGACCGGCGGAGGTCGACAACCTGAAGGGAGATGCGAGTAAGGCCAAGAAGGTGCTGGGTTGGAAGCCCAAGGTTGGGTTTGAGAAATTGGTGAAGATGATGGTTGATGAGGACATTGAATTGGCCAAGAGAGAGAAGGTTCTTGTTGATGCTGGGTACATGGATGCTCAGCAACAGCCTTGAGAATTTGGTACTTCTTATCTTTGGTTGCTATGTTTTTCTTATCATTTTTCTGTGCTCTTTTTTGGTTATTTATTTAAAGATCAGCTCGACGCAAGTGAAGTTTTTATTTTTTAAGGTTTAAACTTTAAAGGGTTTGAGATGTTCTTAGGATGGCTATAGGTTCTTTACCAGTTAATTGTCTATCTTGTTGGGTAGACCAATGAGCTCAAATGCCTCTTGGATTTGTTGTAACTTACCATATTCATTCGCTTTCAATTAGTACATTTAGATTTGTTCATTTTCCTTGGTTTGCCTCATTTGAAGTTGCTACCTACTTGTCCAAGCTTGAATGAGCTTCAGATGGGTTGAGCAGATGGGTTGAGGATTATGTTTTTACTTTCTATAGATCTGGTTAAATTCTGAAGATTGCAGCATGTTGTGCACGAGAAAGAGAATGGACCAACCCTTTCCTGTTTGCAAACTGATAGGAAAGCAAGGGAGAATTTTCTGATGGAAAGGCAGTAACTGGACGTTTGGTCCTTACATTTCATCCATTGATAAGTTTCACAATGTGAGATGCAATCCAATGAGATCTCGATCTGGTTTTTTATGTAATTCCTGTGGGTGGGTTTTCAAACTTGGATGATTGTACTTTTCATCAAAGAACTGTGTTTGTGTCGGTGCAAGAATGTCTTCTTAACGAAGTTGAAGACCGAAGAGGATTTCCATCTATTATAAGATCCAAAAGTACTTGTGTTGGTCAATGCTGCATTAGGAACGTATGGGACTCTTCCAAAACTAACTGACGAACTTTTAAATATCCTCCTATTGAAGTTACACGTTCATAAAAGGATTTTATCATGGAAGAGAAAAAAATTAACACAATGATATGATGGATTTTCTATAGATCTGCAAATTCTATATTGCAGTAGGGCTTGCTGTCTTGTGTGGCATTGTAGCTGAATTGGGATTTTAGCCATTTACTTGAGATGATGAGAAAGTCCCTTGAAGATTAACAGGTTGATAAAATGATATTAGAGCATTGTCTTGCTCTTTGTTGTCTAGTTTGGTATAGGCTACGTTAGGCCTATCATAATGGGTTATAGACCTATTTTTTAACTCATATTTGCTGGGCTGAGTCATTATATGGGTAGCTATATTCAGTAATGGATTACAAATAAGTTTAAAATGGAAAAATCCAAAAATATGAATATTAATTAGGTTCACAGTTTACTCAAACACATCCCACTTTTTTGACTTCCTCTTCAACCTCTTTGAGAAAATAATCAACTTCTCATACTAATCTAAGTTTAGAGAAGTTTTGGTAGGCTTGCAAGATGGGCTTGACTTCATCCTTATTAAAAAATAAAGATAACTTCTATTTTTTCTCATTATTTTTATTTTTATTAATATTCTAATTATCTTTTGTTAGTGAGGAGTACATCTTTTATTGGTTGCATTTTGCGTTGTTATTTTGACATAATATTCTAATATTAGTCCTTGTCATTGCAATCTATGGTCGACATAAATCATCTTATTCAATATCTTACATTTAATTTAATTAAAATTTCGATTGTTTCACGTCATTTGTTGCTGAAATTTTATAAATTCACTATTGAGTGATTTCTCTCATTCTTTATTGTAAATCAACATAAAATTGAAAATTCTATACAATATCGAAAGCCAATTCTTCAGCATCTTATAGTCAAAAAAGCACACATGAAGAGTTTAAAGTGAGTTAACTAAGTGGATATGAATTTTTATAAGTTTGATTAAATAGGAAGTATTTTTATAAATGAGTCGGGTCAGATATGAATTGATATGAATTGACTGTAGGTTGCATCATATATGGTCACTAAACTTTTCTTGTATGTAAATAAGTTAAAACTGGATAAATTGGTCAATTTAGGTCAAATTACTTGTGATATGATCTAACCTACCCATTTGACGGCCTTAAGCTACGTACTATCATCAATGTTAATTGATTTCATCATGTTTTGATAACTGGATAGCCATCCGATATCTATAGTATAATAGGTGGATTGTCCGGAAAATATCGAACAAAAGGCTACCTTCTTTACCGAGTAGTCTTACTATGATATTCAGCTGAAGTGCGAATACTTAGAGGTACGGCATCGATATTCCAACCGGCCTGTTGAAGGATAAAGCGAAAACAAGATCATGGAACGGTAGAAGCATCTTCAACTCATCAGACATATCCAAGCAAGGAATAACCGAGGAACATGGTTAGCTTGGGGGAAGAAAAAAGGCTGGTTCTTATGAATTCTTATTCCAATGTTTTAATTTTTTTAATACTTTAAAATTTGAAATTTTTGCAAGGGGCGCTCTTAGTAATAAGCTTAGTTAGTGGACATAGTGAATGATGCGTTAGGTTACAAATTGTTCGTAAAATCCTAAACGCAAGTGCACGTGTCGAACAAGTAATATAATAATGAGAAAAGTATCGTCCCACGGAGATCGATGATTAATAAACCAATTAAATACTAAAATAGACTAATTCTAAAATTTATCTAATAAATCAAAATATAATTAAGAATAAATTAAAAACGAAATTTGTAGACTAAATGCAGTAAATCGATAAGATAAATATGTTAGAGCATCCGATTTTATCATAACCAATAGATTTGAATTTCAAATTATTGTGAATACAATAACGATATTAAACATGTGATAGCGGAATTTCCTAATCTATTTACTGTCCTATCTCTAGGTATAACAAACCTACTCAGCTTATTAATCCATTATATTTTTATGTGAATTAAAATAAACATAAGTGTATTAAAAACTATGAATATTTTCGGCTTATAATGAGTCTTTTGGATCACCTTATCATCGAAATCTACACAAATAATGCGGTATATCTCTATCCACGTTTAATTCATGATTATATATTATAATGAGCAATTGAACATTATCACTTCGCTTCAAACATGCACATCGATCATTCAAGTGGTGGCCAGTCACTCAAAAGCATAAAACACAATAATATATAACTCACATGAATGAAATCAATTGTAAAACATAAAAATAATAAAATTCACATCATTATGGTTAGGCTAAATCGTAGTCCTAACAAAAGAAAATTTGAACATAGTAGAAGAAAAAATAAAAATACAGATCAAACCCAGTATCTTGAATCAAAGAACAAGAATTTTGTCACTACTTTTGTCTTCTTTCAAAATACTTGAAAACCTCTCAAAAGAATGAAAAACAATCTAACCAAAAAACCTAGCTGTTCTCTTGGCTCTATTTATAAGATATGTCCAAGATATCTATCTCCTAATGCTTATAGATAAAATTAGGGAACAAAATCAAGAATTTCCTGATTTGATATCCATCTTCCACTGCTTTTTTATTTGAATTTCTGATATTTGTCATTCTTTTCCTTATCTTCTCCATATCTCATTATTATGCATAAACAAGAAAAATTCAAATAATTAGAAAGAAATCCAAATATTTTCTCATAGATAATGCATTAATTGTTACCTAAATTAGGTAAAATAATTCTATTTTTATAGAGTTATCAAACTCCCAAACTTAACATTTTGCTAGTCTTCGAGCAAAAGTAAAACATAACACATAGTCAACCTAACAACCTTCTCCATGACATCTTTCCATAATTGCTTAAATTCACAATTCAAAGAAAAACATAAATTTCATCCAAACATTGAAATCGATTTATAAGTTAAGATAAATTCTAAATATATGATCCAAGTATGTGTGAGAGTCCTCATCTTTTTCGAATTATATGCAATCCAGATAAATTCATATTAACATGTAACCTCTAAAAAATTCTCAATAATTATGACCAAATGTCATAAGTTTGCTTTTCATTCCTTTCTCTACTAATGTAAGCTAATCATCTAACTAAAAATCAATAGGACTTTTCTTGAGTTGTAATGTAAGGCTGGGCTAAATGTAAGATAACGGAAATTTTAAGCTCAAATCACCCATCAACACATTGATTTCTAGGATCTAATTAGAGCAAATGTCACTGTCCAATTTCACTCATTTAAGATATTTTTCTGCCGCCATATATCACCATTTTTTTTCCTTTTTTTTTTTTTTTTTGAATTGCTTTATGGTGGAGTTTCTCCCAAAGTCCCTCCTAATATAACATGAAAATTTCCAACCCATTGAATATCCAAAAACTCACTTAATTGAAAGTTGGATAGGGAACTATTAAAGTAATTTTTTTATAACAATACACCCAAAAACCATAGCAATCTTTTTTTTTTTTTTTTCATACTCCATCGTTCCTCCGAAATTTCTATCAAGCTCAAATAATTTTTTTTATCCCAAAAGAAAATCAACGTGCTCATAGGACATGTGACATGGATATAATTTGATAACGACTAGGCTAAATATATATGGGTGCTAATGAAAAATTGGGTAGTAATTAAGGCTCAACGAGATGACTATGGATAAATAAACAAGGTTAGCTTGAAAGGCTCAATCGATTAAAAATTGCCTAAATCATTTTCTTAGTTAGATTTAGCTTAGGATTTTGCCTCAAGAGAAAATCAAACAAATTCTAAGATTTGAGTGAAATTTAAGAAAATTACATATTTCATATGAATGTTCTCTAGATTTACACATAATTCAAAAATTAAGGACTTTTAGTGCTCGGTAAATGGATCAACATAATCAGAATTAAGATTAACTCACACATCAATTGCAAGTTTAAATAAAATTTAAATTTTCCTAAGAATCGTAAAATTCATGACCAGGAATGCAATCATGATAAAAAAAAATTATCAAAAAAATCGTTCTCCCCCAAACTTGAATGAAGTAGTGTACTTAATGCGAAAAATAGAATAGGAAGAGGAAAACTCCACTTTGGTTGTAGAATAAGTCCATAGATGATTTTGATAAACTCTTGAAAGGTGCTCCCTAAAAAATTAACCTGGATAAAACAGAAAAAGTTAATCTTTTTTTTTTTAGCAAAACATAAATTTAAAATAAATAAAAACATAATTAAAATGCTTGGGTTGCCTCCCAAGAATTGTTTGCTTTATAGTTTTCAGTCAAATTATCTCAAATGTTGCTATTTTGGAGGATGAAGTTCAATGGTGGTCTTCTGCTTATTGTAACCACCTTCGAAATAAGGCTTTAAACGTTGACCATTCATTTTGAATGTGCCCTCAGTATCATTCGCAACTTCAACTGTTTCGTTTGGGAATACCTGTGTAACTGTAAAAGGACCAAACCATCGAGACCGCAACTTTCCTGGAAAAAGTTTAAGACGAGAGTTATAAAGTAAGACTTTTTGACCAATTTTAAACTCTCTTTTGAATATGTGCTTGTCATGCCATCTTTTTATACGCTCATTGTACAATTTAGAATTTTCATAGGTTTTGTTGCGAAATTCCTCCAATTCATTTAGTTGCAATAATCTTTCTTCACCTGCAGACTGCATATCAAAATTTAGAAATTTCAATGCCCAATATACTTTATACTCTAATTCCACTGGTAAGTAACAAGCTTTTCTTAACACTAGCCTAAAATGAGACATTTCAATTGGAGTTTTGAACGCTGTTCTATAGACCCAAAGTGCATCATCAAGTTTTATTGACCAATCTTTCCTAGAGGCATTCACTGTTTTTTCTAAAATTCTCTTGATTTCCCTATTTGAAATCTCTAATTGACCACTAGTCTGAGGATGATAAGGGGTTGCAACCTTATGTGTGACTCCATACTTACTCAAAAGCGCTTCAAAATGTTTGTTGTAAAAATGTGTCCCCATATCACTTATGATTGCCTTAGGAGTGCCGAATCGGGTAAAAATATTTTTTTTTCAAAAATTTAACAACCTTAGCATTATTTGTTGGCAATGCTACAGCTTCTACCCACTTAGACACATGCTACAGCTTCTACCCACTTAGACAAATACTCCACAGCTACTAAAATGTATAAATTTCCATAAGAGGGTGTAAAGGGTCCCATAAAATCAATACCCCAAATATCAAATAATTCACACATAATAATATTGTTTAAAGGCATCTCATTTTTTCTTGAAGTATTTCCAGTTCTCTTATACCTATTACATGAAGCTACATAAGAGTATGCATTTTTAAAAAGTGTAGGCTAATAAAATTCAGATTGTAAAATTTTAGCTGCAGTTTTGGTGGTACCAAAATGGCCACCTGCCTTTCCATCATGACAATGATGTAGAATGTTTGCATTTTCTTTGTTTGGAACACATCTCCTTATAACCTGGTCTGCACATACTTTAAACAAGAAAGGTTCTGTGACATCTTGATTTTCGAGTCTGATTTCGATGCGATAAAATGGGCTTTTCATCAACGCACTAATGGCCTTATTCTCTGAGAGGGCCCCTTACGAGATAACTAGCCTATCGGGTGAAACCATTAAGGGATTTTAATGCAATAGACTTGAGAATTCGACCAAGAATCGACTGTTCGACCATATTGATCTGCAAGGGTCATTGCGGCATTGTCAGAAATCGATCAGAGATCGGAGAGAGGTCGATTTAATTGAGATATGTAATCAGAGTGTGGGTGATTCCACCTGATTGCAAAATACTTGCCGATCGACACTAGACCGATTTTTCTATCATTTTGGTACCCGGTGCCCATAATTGATACCTCAAGATTTTCACGATAATCGAGAGTCGCCAATATGTTGACGATGTACAATGTGACTCAAGATAAATTGATCACGGTCAATTGCATAAAAAATTCCTAAAAATTACCCGGTAGACTAGGTCATGCTAAAAGCGCACTGGATTGAGATTAACCGCGAATTTGAACCTGATTTCAGAAATCGAAAGTTCTGTTATGTCACGACCTATTTTAGGAACGTCGACTCATCCTTCGAAGAATTTTCAGAGATTCAGAGATTTTTCGGAAAATCAGTTTCAACGTTGCGAAAAATTAGCAGAAATTCAGATGGGCCGAATTAAGGGAAATTTGGACTGTCGAGCCAAGCCTTTGGTCAGAGATTTATGAAAAATTGTTCGGGATTTTTCTTTAGCGAAATTGGACCTCGATTTGGATAATCGGAGAGGAAATTGAAGTGTTTATGGTGAAATTCGTATGCCATTTTGGAGGCTGCAATTTTGGCCTTAATTTGAATTATTGGTGGATTAAAAGGCTAGAAAGAAATAGGGGACACTATTGGATAAGCTTGGAGACTTCTTAGACCAAGTCATGATGGATTAGATATTTGTTCGGTTGATTTTATCCTCCCTCCTTCGGCAATGTCTCCCGCACGCCAAGACCGCCGCCTCTTCCTCCTCCTTCGTGCGAATTACCTTCCTGACCAAACGAGCTGCTTTTACTTTCCATTTCGCTTCCTTCTTCCTCGATAAATCCCTACCGCCTACTCCATTTTCGGTTTCCTCTACCCATTTCTTTTATTCTCCATCCCCAGCCGTGGCCACTTGTCAAGTTGCTACCCCACTCAAGTCAACCACGAAGCTTTGGTTGACTGAAGCCTCCCCAAATTTCCACCGAAGGAATCTCCATGCTAGCCTATGTCCCTCTGGCATTCACGAACCAAGTCCATCGAAGCCGCGCACCGCTTGTCTGCTTCTCCCTCACGCTCGGTCAACTTGACCAAAGAAGCACCGCCCCAACGTCTTCGGTTTCTGCCTAGCTTGCTGCCACTCGCCCATTTCTTTCGTTTGTGGATCAGCACGCCAGCAGCCGCTTGAAGACCCCACCGCAGCCGCTCACGTGTTCTTCACGTCCACGAGCCAACGTCTTCTCTCTGCAGCTCACGTTTTCCTTCAGCTCGCGTTTTCAACCGCTAGTGAATTCCAATGTCCCTCGCTGCTTCCTTCGTTCAGTCCACGTGAAGACCCAAGCCCACAAATCCAGCGGCTTCAGTCTTCTCTTGCTCGTGGATCGGCCCAGCTCCTCCAACGCAAATCCAACAGCCCAGCAAGTTGAAGTCCAGCAAGCCCGTGAATTTCCGGCCCATTCGAAGACAGACCCAGTTCAGTTTTTTTTATTTCAGCCCATCTCCAAAGTTAGCCCACAGATTCAGCAGGCCCAATTCCAGCAAGTCCATTGAAGCCCGCGTACTTTCAGCAAGTCCAATTCAGCAGCCCAAGCACGCGAAGTCAGCCCGCTTCGGGCCCAGCCCGTTTCAAAAACAAATCTCAGATTTGGGCTGAGATTTGTTGGGCCAAGTTTGGGCCCGGTCTAAGTCCGTTGACGCCGCCGAAAGTTCGGTTTTCGGCCATCGTCGCGTCACCGTTGTGGTGAACCGGTTTCCGCAATTAATCGGTGAGTTTATACTCTAAACTCTACTTAGTAGGCTAATTACGTTTAAGGGGTGTTTATATTTATTTTATTAGGAATTAGGTGGTTAGTTAGATTAAATTAGAAATGTAATTATTTAATTGAGCATGTTAGGTGGTTAGCATGGTTTAGCTAAGGCCTAAATAAATTGTACTATTTATCTAGAAGGGTTCAGAATTTCTCCGAGTTCGTATTGGTTATTAATTTAATGATTTTGACCTAGGTTGGTATTTTTAGAAATTAAATTGAATTATTTTATTGATTTTCGAAATTAATTAATTATTGATTATATTTTCTGGAAATTATACCGGAAGAGCCGCTCGATATAATTTCGTGCTGATCGTAGTGGTGTGTTTAGTTTCTGCAATTGAATGCTGTATTGTTGAATTGAGTGATGATTGTGATATATTGATATTTTAATTGGAAAATGCCGGGGTCGAGTGTTGACACCGAAAGTGGTCTTTGGTAAAGGAAAATGATATTTTCTAGTGGTATCATTCAATTTTCTGTAATCCATACACACACGCCACTCAGTAATTGTTCTAGTTGGAATCAATTCATTGTTGTCATTTTTCTGAACAATATACCACCTTTCTTTGGCACAACTTGTACAGAACTTACCCAAGGACTATCAGAGATAGGATAGATGATACCTGCATCAAGTAGTTTAATTACCTCAGCTTTCACTACTTCTTGTATCTTCGGGTTCAAACGCCTTTGAGGTTGAATAATGGGTTTATATTATTCCCCCATCAAAATTTTGTACATGCAAATTGAATGACTAATTCCTTTGATATCAACTATTTTCCATTCAATTGCGTCCTTGTACTCTCTTAATATTCCGAGCAATTTCTCCTCCATCAAATCTGTCAAAGAATAAGATAATTACGGTAAAGAAGAAACTCCATCTAAATAAGCATATTTTAAATGAGAAGGTAAGGGTTTGAGTTCAAGAATTGGAGGTTCTTCAATTGATGGTTTAGGCTTTGTAATGTGTTGTCTCAACTCCTCAAATTTAATTGCCTTTTGCCTTGAATGCCTCCATGAAATTTGCATACTCATTTATCTCCTCATTTTGAATATCTTTGTCCATTGGTTGAATCAGACATGTTTCAAGTGGATCTTCAAAAATATTTTCCTAAAAAACCTTATTTACCAACTTGTTAACTGTCTCAACTCTAAAACAAGAATTATCATCAGATGGATATTTCATTACTTTAAAAATATTATATGAAATAAGATCATCTTGAACTCTAAGGATCAACTTCCCTTGTTGTACATCAATAAGAGCTTTTCCTATTGCTAGAAAATGTCAACCTAAGATAAGTGGTACCTCAAAATCTTCCTCCATGTCAAGAACTATGAAATATGCAGGAAAGACTCTTACCTTTTACCAAAAAAAAAAAAAAAAAAAAAAAAATCCGTAGGAAAGATAAATTTGTCAACTTTTACCAAAACATCTTCCACAATACCTTTCGGATATTTAATTGATCGATAAGCCAATTGAAGTGATACTGTGGTTGTTTTTACCTCGTTCAATCCTAATTTCTTGAAAACTGAATAAGGCATCGGATTAATACTTGCACCTAAATCACATAATACTTTTTCAAAGTAATAATCCCCAATAGTGCAAGGAATAGTAAAACTCCCTGGATTTTTTAATTTTGGAGGCAATTTATTTTGTAGGAAGGCTGAACACTCCTCATTTAACTTCACAGCTTTCATAATCCTCCAGCTTTCCTTTTGTTTGCCAAAATCTCCTTCAAAATTTTTGCATAACTAGGCATTTGCGCTAAAGCATCTGCAAAAGGAATGTTAATGTGCAATTTTTTAAATACATCAAGACATTTAGAAAATCGATTATTTATTTTGTGTTGTTGGAGTCGTTGAGGGAATGGAATTGGTGGCACATATGGCTTGGGATTATTTGGAAAAAGTTCACTCTTGCTTGTCTCCTTTGATTATTTATTAACCACCTTTTCTTTATCTCTGATAATCTCTTCTTCTCCCACTTGTTTACCACTTCTCAGGGTAATAACCTTTATATTTCTAATTGGATTTTTCTCTGTGTTGCTCGGCAAAGAACCTTGTTGTCTCCCTGACATCATGTTTGCTAACTGACCCACTTGCATCTCCAGATTTCTTATTGAAGCCTCTTGGTTTTGAAATCTCACATCTGTGCTTTTGATGAAGTCATGAGTTGTGTTAGCAAGTTTGGTGACTATGTCTTCCAAATTTTGTTTTGTCTCTTCTGATTGTTTGAATCCCGCTGGTCTTGTCACATTTTGATTGTTCCATGAAAAATTTGGATGATTGCGCCATCCCGGATTATACGTATTGGAGTAGAGATTATTTTGTGACCTGTTAAATTTCTCAACAAAGTTAGAATTTTCATGAGATTGTTTAAAACTATTATCTACCTGATACTCTGTGCTAACATGTCCTCCACCACAGAAATCACATATTAAATTATGAATTCTCATGACTGAAACACTCATATTATCAAGCTTTTTGTTGAGTGTTTCAAATTGTGCAGCAATTGCAGCAAAAGCATCCGCTTCGTGAACTTCGCTAACTTTTTGCATTGGTAGTCTCTTAGTAGGCTACTGATAACTATTGGACGCCATCTCCTCTAATAGATTGTAGACTTCTTTTGGTGTTTTATTATTTAAAGTTCCCCATGCAGCCGCATCAATCATAGAACGAAGATTTGTACTAGAGCCATGATAAAAAGTTTGTACCTGCATCCATATGGGTAGTCCGTGATGTGGGCATCTCCTAAGAAATTCTTTGAATCTTTCACATGCTTCATATAATGATTCATTATCCATCTGCATAAAATTAGTAATATCGTTACGCATCTTCACAGACTTTGCAGGTGGAAAGAACTTACCAAGAAATTTTTGAGCCATATCATTCAATGTAGTAATTAATCTTACAAGAAGAGAAGAAAGCCAACTCTTAGCTTTGTCTTTAAGAAAGAATGTAAATAATCTCAATATAATAGCATCATTTGTAACTCCATTATATTTAATGGTGTCACAGATTTCAAGAAAAGTATCGATGTGAGCATTTGGATCATCGCTTGGTAGCTCACTGAATTGCACTGATTGTTGAAGCATTTGAATGAGTGATGGCTTGATCTAAAAGTTGTTTGCTTAATTGCAGGTCTTCTGATACTTGATGTGGTGTCTTGAACTGTTGGCGCAACATAATCTCTTAAGAGTCTACATGGATTTTCATTTTCACCGTCTGCCATCTTAGCATAATTTCTCTGTTCTCTTAGTTGCCTTTTGAATGTACGCTCGATTTCTAGATCAAGCTCAACAAGTTTCCCTTGTTGGCTACGTATCATAAACTAATATATACCCTGAAAAATAAAACAAAACGAAAACTAGATTAAACTTAGAACTATCTGGTATCAATATTAACTAGTATTAAACAAACGATCCTTGGTAAGGGCGCCAAAAATTTGTTCGTAAAATTCTAAACGCAAGTACACGTGTCGAACAAAGTAATATAAAAATGAGAAAAAGTATCCTCTCACGGAGATCGATGATTAATAAACCAATTAAATATTAAAATGGACTAATTCTAAAATTTATCTAACAGATCAAAATATAATTAATAATAAATTAAAAACGAAATTTGTTGACTAAATGGAGTAAATCGATAAGATAAATATGTTAGAGCATCCGATTTCATCATAACCACTAGATTTGAATTTCAGATTATTATGAATACAATAACGATATCAAACATGTGATAGCGAAATTTCCTAATTTATTTACTATCCTATTTCTAAGTATAGCAAACCTACTCAGTTTATTAATCCACTATATTTCTATATGAATTAAAATAAACATAAGTGCATTAAAAATTATAAATATTCCCGGTTTACAATGAGTCTTTTGGATTACTTTATTACCGAAAGCTACACAAATAACGCGGTATATCTCTATCAATGTTTAATTCATGGTTATATATTATAATAAGCAATTGTATATTATCACTTCTCAGTCTTAAACATGCACATCGAATCATTCAAGTGATGGCTAGTCACTCAAAAGTATAAAACACAATAATATATAACTCACACGAATGAAATCAATTGTAAAACATAAAAATCATGAAATTCACATCATTATGGTTAGGCTACATCGTAGCCCTAATAAAAGAAAATTAGAACATAGTAGAAGAAAAAATAAAAATACAGATCAAACCTAGCATCTTTAATCAAAGAACAAGAATTCTGTCACCACTTTTGTCTTCTTTCAAAATACTTGAAAACTCTCAGAAGAATGAAAAACGATCTAATAAAAAAACCTAGCCGCTCTCTTTGGCTCTACTTATAGGATATGTCAAAGATATCTATTTCCCAACGCTTGCAGATAACATTAGGGAACAAAATCAAGAATTTCCTGATTTGATATCTATCTTCCACTGCTTTTTTATTTGAATTTATGATATTTGTCATTCTTTTTCTTATCTTCTCCATATCTCATTATTCTACATAAATAAGGAAAATTCAAATAATTAGAAGGAAATCCAAATATTTTCTCATAGATAATGCATTAATTGTTGCCTAAAATAGGTAAAATAACTCTATTTTTATAGAGTTATCACAAATTAATATTATAATAAACGGGTTAAGATCACTATTGCGTAACAATTCGTCATATCTCAATTATCTCAGCCGTGTGAACTTGTCTTGTCTTCGCATCCAAACCTAGTGTCCCCTTTCAAATTCTCTCATCTTCGAGTGTGAACTTTAGCAAAATTGGATTGGCTTGCTAATTATTTTACATACCAATTACAAAAACACTTGATTGAAGAAAAGCGCAGGAAAAATGAACAAAATATAAAGCGCAATCATAAAAAAGAACACAACCCCTACGCCCTTTACATGGTAACATTCCTACCATGTAATATTTAATATGTGATAATGACATGATATTCGAGTTTTTATAATGACATGTAATATTTAATATGTGATGAGGATTTTGACATAATAAAATAAATTCTCTTTGAGCAAGGGTTCTTATATGGAGGAGTTGATAATGTGTATAAGCACAGGCTTCGCTTCTTCCTTTCAAGTGTCTATAAGATATAATTGATATTTGATATAAATTGAATTTTAAAATTTTTCAACATCCAACATCTCCAGTAATTTGAAAGCCAAGTCCTTAATTGCCAAAATCTAGAGGAAAAGTAATTATTTTTTTATATTGATGCTAGTGTTCCAAATTAGAAAAGATCAGCCAACGAATGTTCTCATTTGATCTCACATCCTTCACGCTAGTAAGGTGTTACTTTGTTAAGATGAGAGGAATTTCATCACAAAATTAAAGTTCTTGGTAGGCCATTTTTACTTATCTTTTGAGTATCTTCATATATGAGAGCAAAGTAAGGAATACTAAGACTGTTGTATTATAAGCAAAGACCTTCGCTTGAGTAAAATTATCTTTGTCATTGTGAGAGATACTTTCTCTCCCGTCTCATCGTGAAACGTCGCGCAAGCAAAGTATTAAACAAAGCTTGTTGTCTACAGGAGAGGCCCCATCAAGAAAAGCATAGAAAAATGAAGAATTTATACAATTGAGAGAGAATAAAATGTCCCACAAATCAATTCAAGCCAATCTAACAAGCCAACATACACATACCCACACGGCCTTGCTCAAAACGGACATATTGGTTAGCCATGGCTGCTTCCGACATGGGAAGCTCCCTGATGGTTGCTGAAGCCACCGCCCAGATCGTGTCACAGAAACTAGATATCTTGCTCTCTCACCTGGTGTGAATCGAGTGCTTATGGACTCAAGCCCGCGCGAAAGATGCCAAGGCAAAGCTGACCAGGATCCAAGAGTTCATTTTCAGTCAATATGGATTGTCCAAAACCACAGAGTGGTTGTTGGTGCGGCTCCTCCGAGCCATGTACTACGCTGAGGAGTTCATCGACAAGTTCCACCTCAGAGAGGCCCGTGAGAGGCACGAGGCCCTCCACACGGCTGCATTGCCACTCGCCGCGCTCATCTCCAAGTACAAGCTGTGGAGGGACTTGTCCATACTGGTGAATAAGAAGGAGTTATGCGATGAGAAGTTCTTGAAGGAGGAGGCCGAGCGCAAGAGGGAAAACGAACGTGCTGGGTTCTCCTCCCAAGCTTGTGTTCCGCGGCAAGGCGCAAAATTGGTGAGGCTGACTAGTTTCTGGGATCGGTACGTGCCAATTATTTTCTTATATCTCCAGGGCGGGCAAAAGGAACTAATGGAGCGGATCAGAAGCCCTCCAAGGGGGATCCAAGGGACTTCGATTTTGGGCAGGTCAGGCACGGGCAAGACGAACCTCGCAAGATGGGCCCACAGCCAAGCGAAGTCCATGGACTATATGAGCAGCGTGCTTACGTCCACATCTTGGACAGCATGGACAAGCAGGAGTTCCTGATCGAGATACTGAAGCAAGTTGAGAAGCAAGCGAGGGAATTGAAGGACATGGTTATGGAGGAGATAGAGACGATACTGATCCAGAAATTGACCAAGACAGAGAGATTCCTTATTGTGTTGGATGAAGTGAAGAAGTCCAACGAGACACTGTTGCGAGAGTTGGCGATGATCATCCCGTTCTTTTTACAGGGCCACATAATTTATACAACTCAGGATGATAAGATAGCATTGTATTTGAATATTTTCAAGAAAGGGCCGGTCAGGCTTAAAGATTTGGACGATATGAAAAGACGGGAGTTGCTCGCATGGCAGTTGCATACTGTCACACCCCGATCCTCTGAGCGCGTGCCCATCCCTCTGTGATCGATCTAATAGCGACGTCTTAGGACGTATTGCCGACCCATTTATTTTAATGCACATGCGAAAGCGAATAATTAATCCTCAGACAACAACAAGATGTGATAGAGAAGTAGGGCCATAATTTTTCAAACTGAAAATCACAACACACTTATATACATATCCAACTATGTCATATACAATAACAACCAATACAAACAAGGTCTGCAAAAAGGGTGGAAAAGCTATAGATCCCCTAATCAGTCGAGTCCTCAACTGAGTACTCTGATGCCCTTGGATCTGACACGTCCCACCACTGAACCACCTGGAGGGTCAGCCGTACCCTTTCCAAAAGCTACTTCCAGCACAAACATAGGAACTTTAGATTCGGGTATAGGACCCTCTCTCTGCCCATTCCGCTCTTGATGATACCATGATATGTATTGATGGGGTATCTTATGGGGTAAGGCCTTATCAACCCAGACCACGAACCTCACCAGCTCATAGACCCATCCTCTTGGGTTTCCATGTAGCGGAATAAAACACTTCTGATCCGTGACCTTCTTTGGCTGTTCAAAATGCTCAAGAGGAGCTATTATCTAGGGATCTGTAAATGTTATCCCACAACGGGATGAGACGATGTCTCGGCAAGTTCACTCCCTAAGACCTGACTAGGAAGAAAATATGCCCCAATGACTGCCTAAGCACAAGCACAAGCCAGAGGACTTACTTTTACCTTAGGTCCTTCTTGCAAGTCAATACAATTCACCAATTGTGACATCCAGAATTTTCAGTATTGTTTCTATTAAATTAATCGGGCATTTCATTGACGCGTCTATAGGGTTGTTCTCAGAGCTGATCACTCTCGAGATAATTAGACTAGCTGGGTAAGCCATTAAATAATATTAAGGCAATAGACTTGAGAATTCGACCGAATCGGCCGACCGTGTTCATCTTTAGAGGTCATTACGCACGCTTAAAATCGAATTGAGATCAAAGATAGGTCGGTTTGACTGAGATGTGTGGCCGATCGTGGGTGACTCCACTAAATTGGAAAATTCTTGTCGACCGGCACTAATTTGATTTTTCTGTCGTTTTGATACCCTGTGTTTGTAATCAAGCCCTCAAGATTTTCACGACAATCGAGAGTCACCAATGTGTCATGTGGGTTCATTGTGGCTCGAAGAAAATCGACCACGAGTCAATTGCCCTGAAAAGTTCTGAAAACTACCCGGTAGTCTAGGTCACGCTAAAAGCACGCTGGAGTGAAATTAACCGTCAATTTGAGTCGATTTCAGAAATCGAAAGTTCGGTGATGTCACAAGCTATTTTTTAAACGTCAACTCGCCCTCGGAAGATTTTCGGAGATTCAGGAATTTTTATGGAAAACCGTTTCTGACGTTGAAATTTGGTGGAAATTCGATTGGTTAAATTGATGGAAAATTGGGCTTTCGGGTTGAGCTTTATGTGTTGGGGATTTATAGAAAATCATTTGGGATTTTTCTACATTAAGATTGACCTCAATTTGGGAAATCGAGCAAGAAAATTTAGTTTATTTGAAAAATTCGAAATTGGAAAAAGCAGCAGAAACTGTGGCTTCAAATCGGATAATTTAGATAAATATTAGTGCAAAGAAAAGACGGGACATTGATATTTGTGTGGGCTCTAAGGGGACCAAGCTTTAATTGAAGGTGGATATTTTTGTTGACTTTAATTCTCTCTCCCCTCAATCTTCGGCTGCACGCTTCATTGGCTTCTCCTTTGCGCGAGCACCACCCCCTCCTTCGGACGTTCACGGCCGCACAAACACCACAGCTGAAGAAGACAAGAAACCCACGCCATATGCTCTCTTTGTACGTGCGCTCTCCCCTCCGTTCCTATCCATCTTCGTGCAACGCCTTCAGCTTTTGTTCTCTTCTCTGCCGCGTGCGTTTACTCCTCGAATTGCTGCCCCATCTCGCACACCACTGAAGCAAGGAAATCTGCAGAAGCAGGAACGGCCGCACATCTCCACCATCGAAGACCTTCGCTTCAGCCAGCGCCTCCATGCGTCCTCAACCGGAGCTCCTTCGGTCAACCGCAGCAAGCCCACCGAAATTCAGTGGTTGACCGAGCAGCTTTGTTCAGCTGCCACTTGGCCGTGAGGCCTTCGGTCGGTGCCTCCCTCACACGCCCACCGAGCTGAGCTCCTCTCTGCTGGGCCAAAGTTGTCTCAACCGAAGCCACCGATTCCCCAGCAGCAACTCCACGTCGACGCTGCAGCCCCACTTCGGCTTGTCTTCAACGGAGTCAACGGAACCAGCAGCTTCTCCTCTTCTGTTGACTGAAGCTGCCAGCGGATGCCCCTTCTCCACTGAGGTTGGTCGGCCACAGAAGCCAGCAAGCTGCTCGAGAATTTTCTCCATCGTCAATCGAAGCCGTAGCACCTTCCAGCGAAGACCGAAGCAGCCCACGCTATTTTCCCTTCGTGGATTACAGCTCAACAGCAGCCTTGGCTGCTTCTCTTGCCGGCCCAGCTCACTCAAACTCGATTGAAGCCCAGCAAATTTGGCTTATTTCAGCCCAAAGAGAGCAGCCCATTTTCAGTTTAATTTCAAGTCCAGCAAGTTGCAAGCCCATTTGAGTTCAGCCCAGTCCCAAGGAAGCCCAGTCCAGTGCAAGAACAAATCTCAGTTGGGCTGAGATTTGTTGGGCCTAATTCAAGGCCCGGTCCAAGCCCATGGGAGTCGTCGCGAGCCCGTTTTCGATTGCCGTCGCGTCGTCGTCGCCGCGTCCTGGTCTTCGTTTTGTGCAAGTGAGTTTTACTCACTAATGCTTTATTAGTTTGCTAATTATGCTTAGGGTTGGTTAGATTTAATTAAGTGCAATTAGGTGGTTAGATTAAGTTAGAACAATTAATTTAGTGACTTAATGATGCATGTTAGGTGGTTAGACCTAGTTATTAGCAAGTAGAAATGTTCGGTTTTTTATTGAATGCATCTCGGGATTTTTCCCGACCCGTTTCGAGCTCCAATAAGGCAATACGGGCCTAAATTGGATTTTTATTATTTAATTAATTATTTTTCCAGAAATTCAACCGGGATGGCTGGTGACTAGAATTTCGTGCCAATTGTCGTGGTGCAATCCGTTTATTTAATTGAGCTCTACATTGCATGGAATTGAATTGATTGTGCAAATTAGGGACTTATCCCAAATTGAATGAAATTGAGTGATTGATTGGTTGATGGCCGAGTATGACTATTTAGCATTGATGAGCTGTAAAGCAGAGGGAATTATGAAAGTGAATTGGGGAAATTCTCGTCTGAAACCAATCAGGACCGATGTAATGAGACATACGTGGTTCGGTGATTAAAGGATATAATTGGTGAAAACAGTGCCTTAAAGAACGCACGAGTGCTGTCTATTACATACAGCAGTATGGACATACATGGTTCGGTGATGGATAGTATCACTGGTGAAAATGGCACCTTAAAGAACGCACGAGTGCTGTCCATTATACATGTCACCTTGGCAGAAGTAACGCCCGAGAGCACTGATGAAGCTCTGTGACTAAGTGTACTGCTGGGGGTGTGATGATGGGAAGTGAAGTGACCCAAAGATGGTCTGACTGATATGTGAATCGACTAGGTCGATTGATCAATGAGTTGATCCAGAGGTTGTGAATTGATTGAATGTTTTAATGCAATATATGAGGCATATGTGCATAACCTTAAATTGCAGGTTGGAATCTGAGGCCAAGGTAAGTCCTCCAACTCATGCCGTGTTTAGGCAGCCTATAGTGTATTGGCTTACTAATCGAGTCTTAGGGGGTAGGACTCGCTGAGACGTGGTCTCATTGGTTATTGAATAACCATTTCAGGACCTTGAGGAGAAGCTGAGGAGGAGGAACCTGAAGGGAAGAAAGACTTTTGAAGAAGAAGATGATCCAGAGAGGGATCTTGAGTATAACCTGGATGTGGACTGAGATCCCATCCCTTTTGTAAAACCTGCCTTAGTGTAGATAGGTGTGAGACAAGTATGCTATGAATAGTATTGTAAATATTCTATGAGGTGTGTTGTTAATGAAAGTGTGGTTATGAATTTCAGTATGAAAAATATGGCTTGCTTTCCTATCCCATTGTTTTATTGTCTGGGAATTTATAACTACTTCCGCATGTGCTTAATAAAAGAAAGGGTCTGCGATACATAGTCCTAGGATATCGCATTCTAAAATCGACCAAGCAGAAGGATGTGCGCGCGTCCGAGGATCGGGGTGTGACATTCCATTTTTGTGGTATCAGAGCGAAGTTTAGAGATTGGAGTGATAAGGAGCGTTGACCACGAGATAGTTTGTAGGAAAGGCCTTTAATTTCACAGCTGTGCATGTCTGTGGTAGCTCAATGCTAGAATTGCTTGTTGTTTGGGTCACTTAGTTTCTAATTCGTTGTGGAATTGGAAGCAGGTTAGTTGTAAGCTGAGCCATGAGTGATCAGGAGCCTAGGACTCCTGTAAAGAGGACCAGTAGGGCCGTTAATCGGGGAAGAGCTCCGACTCGTGTTGGGACCCGAGGCGAACGTGGTCGAGCGCCAGAACAGGCTAGTGCGAGTGGAGTGAATCCTGTCGTAGATGTCGGGGTAGCAGCCCCTAATGATCCCAGGGTGGATGGGATCTTGCGTGTCTTGGAAGTTTTGGGAACCAGAATGGATCAGCAAGCTGCGACAGTTGAAGCCGCCGCTCAGGCCGCCGCTAATGCCGTAGCTGCCGCCACTGCTCAGGCCGCTCCTGCCGCCGCACTTGTAGTCGCGCCTACCATAGTTCCACCTATAATGAACGTCGAAGGTCAGCCAGGGATAATGGTCACAGAAAGACCAATAAGTAAGTTAGTAGGGCACTTTCGAAGGCTCGATCCACCAAGGTTTAGGGGTACTGGAGATCTTGAGGCCGCATCACAGTGGGTGCAAGATATGGAGAAAGCATTCGCAGTCTTGATGTGTAATGAAGAAGAAAATGTGATACTAGCTGTGTATCAACTTCAAGATAATGCCAACATTTGGTGGAAAGCCACCAAGGATGCTGTGTTCCCAGAAGGAGTACCAAGGGTGTGGGATACCTTCCTCAGAGCTTTTAATGATCAATATTTTTCGAGTGTTGCACGAGAGTTGAAGATGGAGGAGTTCCAATGCCTTCGTCAAGGGTCGATGACTGTCGATCAGTATGGGGTTAAGTTCGCTGAACTATCTCAGTATGCCCCAAGATTGATTGAGGATCCCAAGGAGAAAGCTCGGAGATTTAGGAATGGTCTGCATACAGAATTGAAGCAACCTCTATTACCATTGGATTTGGTAGATTATCGTGAAGTCTACCGTTAAGCTTAGATGATAGAGAGAGGTATAGTGGAGCAAGCAGCCTCAAATGGATCGAGGTTCAACCTCCATAGAGAAAATATTCGACAAGGGAAGAGACCCATGCCTGGGGGTAAATCTCGTGCTTCGCCTTTCAAGAGAAGTGGATTTAATAGGCAGATGCCTAATAGTATGGGTATGTGTCGCTTGTGTGGAAGGCGACATGGGTCAGCTCCATGCCCAACAAGGTCAGGGGCATGTTATGAATGTGGCTAGCAAGGTCACATTGCAAGACTTTGTCCGAGGAAGCAAAGAGGACAAGCTCTAGATAATTACTAGAGCTTACCTAGGTTCTAATTACTCTACTCGAATCACCTAACATGCAATATCGAATGATTAAATTGCTAATCTATTCTAACTATCCATCTAAACCACTTAGTCTAAACTAATCAACCCTTAATCATAATTAACTTTATAAGCAGGGATTAATGAGTAAACTCACTTGATTAGCGATCCAACAGGACCATGACGACGGGGACGTGGAGATGATCGACAATCTCCAAAGCTAGGACACCAAGCGGGGTCGAGAAAGGCTCGGAAACAAGCCAAACAGCGAGTTGCAGACCTAGAAATCTCAGTGTTGCTTGGTGGGTTGAAGAGGCTGCTTCGGCTTGGCTTGGATTGGAAACGACGACAGGGATGGGTGGCCTAGCTGCAATGGGCTTCTAGCGGTTCGGCGGGCGTCCAGGCAGCTCTAGCAATGGCGAGGGGAATTTGAATAGCACGGGGGATGGCCTGGGGGTCGTGTCTGGGTGGAACAATGGCCAAGGACGTGCGGCTCATGGGCGGGGCTCGCGGTGGCAGCGATGGCGATGCGGCTGAACTCTGGTGGGCGGACGGGCTGCTCGACGGAGGAGGGGGCTGCTCTGCTCTATTTTCTTGGTTTGTTGGAGCTTCTTTGGTCTGCAAACGAAGGGGAGGTCGATGACAATGGAAGGGAAGGGGAATGGTTGCTGTGAGGGGGCCACCTTGGTCTTCTTTTATCATCTTTGTCTCGGCTTGGTCCCACCAAGGCTTGCTGTCTTCCTTAACAATTTTCCAAGCATTAGCTTGCTTAGGAAGCTTGGGAGATGGTCCAAAAGTGGTGTCCAAGGGGGAGCTACGAATTTTGATATGATTTCCCTCAAATTGAACCAAAATCCCACTTGAATCAAATCAATTCGGCTCTCATAAACTCCACCGACGTGTCCTTAATCAAATTGGCATTTTTCTTTATCAATAGAACCCATTTGCATCCCAAAAACCAAGTAAAAAATGATCCCCTGAATTTTCCCGACAAAAACGGCCTTATATCGACTTTTCGCCAAAAATATCGGTTTGCAGAAAAATCTTTGGAGGATGACAGAAAAATATCGGTTGCCAAAAATATCGGCCTTATATCGACGTTTCTAAAATGACTTGTGACATGACAAAGCTTTCAATTTTTGAAATCGGATTCAAATTCGTGGTTAATTTCAATTTGGCGCGATTTTGGCGTGACCTAGGCTACTAGGTAGCTTTTAGAAATTTTTAGTGCAAATGACCCATGGTTGATTTTTTTTGATCCACAATGAACCTCTTTGACACATTGCTGACTCTCGGCGGTTGGGAAAATCTCGAGATTTCAAATACAGACACAGGATACCAAAACGATAGAAAAATCGGTTTAGTACCAATCGATGAGAATTTTATAATTTGGTGGAATCACCCACATTTAGCCATATATCTCTGTCGAACCAACCTATCACTGATCTCTAATCAACTTTTAACTATGCCACAATGATCTTTGTGGATGAGCACGGTCAAGTAGCTGGTTCTTGGTCGAATTCCTAAGTCTATTGCATTGAAATCCCTTAATGACTTCCTCAGGTAGTTTAGTTATCTCAGGAGTGATTAACTTTGAGAATAGTACTATAGGCGTGTCGATGAAATGCCTATTTTATTTAATTGAAAATAGAATTGAAAATTTCAGGATGTCACACATAGAGAATCTGATGGTCAGAGGCTCACAAATGAGGAGAAAAGAATCCTAAACAGGTGTCCTCCCTTTCTGTTCCATCTATCCTTACTCGGCGGGTTTCTGTCGAATGCTGGAAAGCAGGAACGAGCAACATTAGCGAAATAGGGTTCTATGATGAAAATTTTTGAAATACTACAATTAAGTTGCCATAAATTGCCGGTCCATCTGAAACCATGCTTCATCTACATGGTTTTGTTCCCCGTGTCATTCCCCATTCTGACAAGAAGGCTTGTGAGGTTGTGGCTGGCTGAGGGCTTTTTGGATTCGTATTGTTACAATGAAGAAGGAAACTGCTAAGGCTGCCTGAGGATGTGGTGTTAGCTGTATGCCCTAAACCAACCATGTAATAGTTACATGTTAGGGATTATTTAATGGCAAATAAGTTTATTCATTCATCGTCTAATTTATATGAATGAAGTCTATAAGATTAGTTATGACTAAATCTATTCTTAAGGTGTTAAGAATATGTGCGGCAGGTTACAATTATGCTAAATCTTTAAACAGTTCCCAGTCAATGGATCATTGAGAGGATATTGATGATCCTATTGAGACCGGTGTATTCTCAAGCTTCAGTTCAATATTGGATACTTGAGGGAATGATGAGTCACAAGTTATTGGGTATTGTGATATCTAAGCTAGAACACAGGTGCTTGTCTTGGACAAGTTCATTGAACGTGACATACATAAAATGATTGGCGACATTGAAGCTTTTTAGTGGGGTCAATGTCTGATCGTTCATGCTTTGGTTAGGTGTAAGATTTTTAGAATTGAGGCACAATGCTAATTTGTGTGTTGGATGGCTATGGTTCACAAGTGCGCATATTGAAGCTTCGTCGAACCATCTTTGTACTTAATGGTCATAGTTTGTTCACATATGAAGGCACGTGCATGCGTAATATGGAATCTGTCTTTTTGTTATAGATAGATATAATATTGATATCATATGCGATCTAATCATGACATTGTATTGAAATCCTCAACCAGGGTTGTAATCGAGAACAAATGGTTCATATCTCGAAGAAATACATGTCAATTAGATTTAAGCATATGATCGAATTGGTGGCTTGACCACTAGTTCCATGGCCTTTGTTTGATCAGGACATGGTGAGACGGAAGGATTGAATTACATAGTCGCCAAAGCTGACAAGTTCATTATGTTCTGAAAGCATTTCACACTATTTGGATAGCTATGATATATTGCTAGATGTTACTCCTAGTTTGCAGGAACAGGAGATTGATTTGGACAATCAATTCTCATGGTTGTGCTAATGTGTTAATACAAGTCTTGTTGCCAGCTTAGTGATGAACTTAGAGATGTCACACACCACAACTAATTAGAATGACATTTAAATGAGAGAGAGAATATTGTAAATGTGTTTACAATTGAGCCAATCAGATTAAGTTGGGTTAGAAATAATAGTTCTAATTAAGAGGCTTTAGAGTTTACAAAGTTTGAAACAGATTTTAGACTCTACAGCTAAATCTAAGATTTGAAGCGTGTTCAGATTTAGTGACTAAATTAATAATCTGAAGTGAGTTTAGAGTTAATCGCATCATTATCTAAAGTGAGTTCAAAATCAATAACCAAATTAATGATCTGAAACCGTTTAACACTTAATGGCTAAATTAAAGATCTAAAACATTTTCCAGAACTTAAGTCACATTATTGATCTAAAACGGTTTTAGAATAAATGGGTAGTTTAATGATCTGAAACTGTTTCAGATTGATGACCAATTAGTGTTCTGAAATAGTTTTAGAAGTAATGGCCAAATTAAGTATTTGTGACAGTTACAAAGTTAATACCCAGAATAAAAACTTGTAACATTTACAAATAAATGTTTGGAATAATGCTCTATAACTGTTATAGAGTTAATGCCCGAATTAGTGTCTGTAACTCTATCAGAACTTACGTTCGTCAGGAGTTACGACCGAATTAATTCTAAACCGGTTTAGAGTTAATGCGCCAATTTTAATGTGATCTGCATTGTCTACAAAAAGATAATACAGAGAAAAGATAATTGGATGATGGATGAACGACAATCGACAATCGATAATTGAGAGTGCTGATACTGATCAACAAAATTATTCACACGAGAGCAATTGCTAGCACAATTGTAGTTGTGAGATCTCTCAATTTATCTCTTCTGTTCAACGTAAGAATAAGTGGTGTGTTTGAACTAGAGGTTCGACACTTGTGGGGCTCGATCTGAAGAATGTTAGAGCCTATGAAGAGATTAGACGTTCTGCATCTAAACAATGTCAGAACCAATATTATCGGAAGACATTCGACGTTCATGGTCAAGAATTCAAGAATGTCAGAACTAGTGTTATCAAAAGGCGTTAGATGTTCGCGGTTAGAGTCTAAAGAACGTTAGAACTACTGTTGTGAGGACATCAGATGTTTGTGTTCAGAACCCAAAGAAACTTCTGAACCAAAATTTGGAGCACGGTACAAGGTTAATATGATTAGCCCCTTTAGCTCTTCTATGCGTTTTTATTAAAATGCACGAAAATGCTTTGGAAACACGTGTATAAACGTTTTTACTTCCGCTGCGATCAGATGTTTGATCTTAATCTGCGATCAGACGTTTGATCTGAATTTACTTGTGCATGTATGCTTGTTTATCGAAACAAACACCATGTGGGAGAGATGTTCATTTTAGAGCTCGTGGATAGGAACGTGATTGATGTGGTGAACTGGAGGACGAATGGATCCCCCAAAGCTTGCCAAATGGTCATCCCTTTGCATGAGATGATCTACCCGATCGCGATGAGCATGGGGTTCCTCCACATACATGCCACTCGAAAGTCAAAAGACGGGAATTACCATGACCTAACCAGTCAGCAACAGCAGCTGTCCACCCAACCGCAAGAAAGAAACAAGATTCGGTGGCTTGCGGAGCACATGAACATAGTCACAGACATCCGCGGTGGCAGCTACCCCAATTTAAACCTCTCCCACGTCCACTCGTTTCTGTCTTTCTACTTGAGGAGAGGGGTGCTCACCAAAGACATCAACACGTTTCTTAGGAAGATGACGTCCCAGGCAGACTACAGCTTACTAAGGGTGCTTGATTTGGAGGGTGTGTATAAGCCGAACTTGCAAGGTGTGCTCCCCAAGCCGGTGCTCCTAAGGTACCTAGGATTGAGATCCACGGTGTTGGATTCGCTCCCGAGAGTCGTTGCAGATCTGCACCACCTTGAGACTCTTGATATAAAGCACACCAACATCACTTCGCTGCCCAGTTCCTTATGGAAGGCGAGGAACTTGAGGCACCTCCATCTCAACTGGTTCTACATCGACTTCAAGAACATCCTCAAGGCTTGTAGCGACAATGTCAATGCCTCGACTCAACTCCAAACCTTATCGGTGAAGTGAAGGAGAACTCGATGACGGGGTACATGAACAGCTTGACCACGCTCACCACGCTGAAGCTTTTCATGCAACACTCAGATACGGACGCCTCAGGCTCTGCAAGAAAAACAACAGCCGATTGGATTAGCTTCAACCTCACCAATCTCCAATCCTTGACCTTCGGGGTGATTTAAGAAGCCAAGCTCGCGGAAGAATCAGCGAAAGTAGCTCAGCCCGTGCATGAAGCGGAGCCTAAGGAAGAAGCCACAATAGTTGCCAAGCCCGTAAAAGAAGCCCAGCCCTCAAAACAAGCCACGAAAAAAGCCGAGCACGCAGAAGGAGCCAAGCCCACGACATTGCAGGTAGGCCCGTTACCGGAGCTGTCGTTGTCTGAGAAAGACGACGACCTGTTGGAGCTTTACTTGCTGAGCCAACTCAATAAACCCAACTGGACACAGTTCTTGCCAGTCTCGCTCAGGGTTTTGACTCTGTCGGGTTTTCACTCTTCAACATTCATACCGGTGAATAATCCGTGCGACCAGCATACTTTGAGAGCTCGTTGCTATACACCTGTTAGGAATATATAGCAGCTCATAATGGGCATCTCACTTTGAGTAGATTTAGTATGCAGTACCCCAGATCAATTTATCACATTTATCTCTCTTGATCTCTTTTAAACAATGATATATATATTATATTCACAATTATAATTATTACAAAGACATTCATAATTGGTCGACCGGTGAACACAAAACTACAATGTGATTCTCCAAATTCGATCTTCCTCTTTCCTTCAAACTCTCAATTTTAGTTCAGCTTGCTTTTCTAGAAATGTCCCATTAGATCGAATCAACTCATGACCATTGGCAACAACCTAAGATAACAAACACTAAATAGAAATCTTGAGAATAAGTAAGAGTCATGAGGGGACTAAAAATTAAGGAACTCTTTTCCTCAAGAGTCTCACACGACATAAAAGTTGAGATCAAACTTTTGCCACTCTTATTGGTCGTCTCATGCATACGTAGTATGAAATACGTATTACAGTATTAACTCCTTTCCTATTGAGCGTATGTCTATACCTTTCAATACCATACAAATGATAGTTCAGACATATTAAATGTCTAACTTGAGTTCACGTATCTACTCATTCACAAAATTCATCAAAACTCACATCTGGCATCATAGACAGATAAAGTAAAATATGTGGGTTATTTTACTTTCGGACATAGTAAGTATCATGTCCTCATCTTAACACTCAGTTAAGGCGACATACGTATTTTAAGCTTGAGCTCTCGATTATCACCTAGATAATAAGCTTAAAATTAGTCTCATCTCTATTTATCACACAGTAAATAGAGGCGATTACCCGTGTGAGTGGGCTAATCTTTTATCTGTCCGACATACTTTCTCAACTTAAAATAATGTACTGAGCATTAAGATGCATAAAGATCAAACAAAGATTCATAAACATTAATCAATGAAAAACAAAATTTCATAAATGTGAACAACTCAGGGAAATTACAATTCAGTACATCAGACTCTACGTAATCCTAGAGATTTTACATGACCACAAAACACATCTCTAGGTATTGGCTTTGTCATAGGATCTGCTACCATTCTATGCGTATATATGTACTATAAGTTCACATCTTTTCGTGCAACCATATCTTTTACAAAGTTATACTTGGTATCTATATGTTTGGTCTTGCCATGATACTTTGGATCTTTGGTGTATGCTATAGCTGCTTGGCTATCACAATTAACCAATAATTGATTTGCAGCTTTCTCAATAACACCTAAATGATCCAAAAATCTCTTAAGCCAAACTCCTTCTTGTACTGCTGCTGATAATGCCACGAACTCAGCTTCCATCGTGGATAAGGCTATACACGTTTGCTTCTTACCACTCCATGATATGGCGCCATTGTTCAGTAAGAAAGCAAATCCAGAGGTAGATTTTCTTTCATCTAAATCTCCTTCCCAATCAGCATCTGAATAGCCTTCAAGTCGCAGATCCTTTCCTTGGTAATTCAACTTGTGATCAGCAGTTCCCTTCAGATACCTCAGTATTCTCTTAACGGCCTTCCAATGTGCTAAACTTGGATTGGATTGGTATCTACTCACCATTCCAACTGCAAAACATATGTCGGGTCTTGTACACATTATAGCGTACATTAAGCTCCCAATAGCACTAGCATAAGGAACATGTTTTATTTGTTCCTTCTCTTGTGGAGTCCCTGGACACAGTCTATGACTCAATCCTTTACCTTTTGTAATAGGAGTGTCTATGGGTTTACAATCTTGCATACGAAATCGTTCAAGAACCTTATTTATATATGTTTCTTGCGAAAGAGACAACGATCTCTTCGAACGATCCCTCGAAATCTTAACTCCAAGAATTTATGCAACCTCACCCATATCTTTCATCTCAAAGTTGGAAGACAACCAACTATTGACAGTATTAACAAACTCCATATTGCTTCCGGCAATCAGTATATCATCAACATATAATGATATGATCACAAATTGATCCTTAGATTTTTTGATATATACACAATGATCCTCATCAATCATTGTAAAATCATATGCCATTATGGTATTATGAAAACATATATACCATTGTCTCGATGACTGCTTGAGGCCATATATCGATCTCAAAAGTCGACATACCTTTTCTTCTTGGCCTTTCACTATGAAACCAGCATGTTGTTCTATATATATTTCTTCCTCTAATTCTCCATTGAGGAAAGTAGTCTTTACATCCATTTGATGTAACTCAAGATCCATACTAGCCACTATTGCCAGAATAATGCGAATCGAGGTAAATCTCACTACAGGAGAAAATGTTTCTTCATAATCAATTCCTTCCTGTTGATTATACCCCTTCGCCACAAGGCGGGCCTTATGCCTTTCTATCGAGCCATCAGCCTTTCGCTTTATTTTGAGAACCCACTTGTTCCCAATAGCTCTGCGTCCTTTTGGAAGATCAACCAGTTCCCAGATTTGATTTGATTTCATTGACTCCATTTCCTCTTCTATTGCATGAATCCATTTTTCCTTACTAGGGCAATTCAGAGCCTCGTTAATATTTCTTGGCTCATCCTCATCTTGTGGAGCAACCATAAAAGTTTCCCCTTCAATGTCAAAACGTCGACGGGGAATACTTTGGGGACTTGTTCGCTGTATGGGAGATTGTACACTTTGTACATCATTCCCCATCATGCTCCCACTTGGATTAGATAATGATGACGTCATCTCATCATGTGGTTGCAATTGAGAATGAGTTAATTCAATTCATCACTTCTCATATTACTCCCACTTGGACGAACTCCACTAATATCATTATCTTGATCCAAGGTTTCAAATAGGAAATAATCTTCACCTATTTCGCCTTTCTTAGGAAATTCATCCTCTAAAAATGTGACATCTCATGATTTAAATTCAGTTATACTCACACTTTCCTGCTCACTTATGAACACATATCTTTTCGAGTGTTCGGAGTATCTTATGAAAATACTCTTCTTTCCTCTGGGACCTAATTTCCCAAACTTGTGAGAGGACTCATGTGTATAGGCAGCACAACCCCATGGCTTAAGAAAACTTAAGTCCGGTTTTCTACCTGTCCATAACTCATATGGAGTGGAAGTAACTGATTTGGAAGGCACCCGGTTAAGTATATAGGCAGCAGTTAACAATGCATCACTCCAAAAAGTGATAGGTAAGTTAGCATGCGCCATCATGGACCTAACCATTTCCAGTAGGATTCTGTTTCTTCTCTCCGCAACACCATTTTGTTGAGGAGTATACGAAATAGACAACTATCATTCTATTCATTTTTCATCACATAATTTTCTGAACTCATTAGATAAATATTCTCGACCTCGATCGGATCTCAATGTTTTTATTTTCTTGTCTAATTGATTTTCTACCAGGTTCATAAACCTTTTGAAACAACTTATTGCTTCAGATTTATGAGAAATCAAATAGACATATCCGAATCGAGTATAATCATCTATAAAAGTGATGAAATAAACAGCCCCATGCCTTCCTCTCACATTCATTGGACCACAAACATCAGAATGGATTAAATGCAGAGGAAATTCAGCTCTTTTACCTTTTCCAAATGGTTTCCATGTCATTTTCCCTTCTAGGCAATGCTTACATATGGACAAATCGACTTTTTCAATGTTGCCCAACAAGCCCTCTTTGGCTACTCTATTCATACGTTGTTGGCCAATGTGACCAAGTCTAGCATGCCACACATTCACATAATTATCATATGAATTAGGAGACGTGATAAGGGAATAACAAACATTTGCATTAACATAGTCAATATCTAATACAATGAAACCATCCAGAAAATAACCACAACCATAGTAATTTGTATCCAAAAACAAATCCACACCTTTATTATAGAAGTTCATATTAAAACCTAGTTTAACCAACACCAAAACAGACACTAAATTCCGACGAATCTCCGGAGCATACAATACATCATATAGGAATAAAGTGCGTCCACCACGCATGTTCGGTTGGCATGTGCCAATTCCTTTCACTTTAGCTCTGGAGTTGTTTCCCACATAGATCCACTTAGTTCCAGTTGATACTCGTCGAAATTCCACGAAGGATCCTCTATCCTTCGCTACATGGTCTGTCGCTCCTGAATCCACAGTCCACAAAGGATTAGACTCAGTTAAGAACACAGAACTCGACACAAAAGCAAAGTTCTGATAAGTACAAGGGGTGCATACCTTCTTTGGCTCACGACATTCGCGAGCATAGTGACCCTTCTTGTCACAGTTGTAGCATTTCACAATTGCAAGCTTTTTCGTGCGATGATGCTTTCCTCTATCATGTTGGTCAAACTTGGGTTTCTTCCCTGAAGGACCTGCTTCCTTGCCTTTCCCTTTATCAAACCAGTTAGGGCGTTTGCGCTTGGAGCTCGAAGCTCCATGTGAGCTAGAACTAGCATGATAGAGTTCAGCATCCGGCTTAGCCGCCAAGAGGCGGTCCTCTTCCAGCTCAAGATGGCGCATAGCATCCTCAAAGGTTTTGATATTATCATTATGGGTCAGGTGCACCTTCATATGCTCCCAACTCTGAGGTAAGGAACGAATCATTGCTTGCACTTGCTGCTCATCTGTCAGGATATGGCCAGCATCTTTCAGCTCATTTATCATGTTTGACATATTTCTAAGATGTTGCTTCATGGTCAAACCTAATAGTGAGCTGCCTTAGTCTGGTCACCGAAGTATGACCAAATCTTGCTGCCAATGCTTCCCACATTTCCTTGGCATTGTCAAAACGCCTAAACTCTCGCATGATGTCGTTGTCCATGCTGCTCAGCAACGTAATGCGAGCAAGAGAGTTCTTTCTTTTCCATGCAGCAAATGCTTCCTTATCTCTCTTGTGCTGCGCAGTGTTTCCTTCTTCAGGTTCTACCATGGTTAGGTTAAGAGCTTCTAATGCCTCTTGCTCTTCCAGCACATATTGGATTTTCATGTGCCATATTTCATATTTGTTGCCATTGAGCTTTTCACCTTTGTTCAGCTCAACAACTATGCTCTTTGTGGCTGAAGCCATTGATCTGAACATATCAGACATATATGCACGAATTATTAATGCCTATCATTTATGCATCCCTATTTGTATAGACCCATCATGTTAATGAATAATTTCAAGCAAGGCTTCAGAATCAAAAGGTCACTATGTTTCCAATCATCCTCCAAAAATCCTAACTTAAAATTATCATTAATATAATTGTCTTTTGCAAAGTAAATTCTATGAATCTGCAAAAACTTCTATAACTACCCACAGCAACCAGCAATAATAGAAATCAACAGATAATTGACATCCAATAAAACAATAATGCTTTCAACTAATACAACCAAGATGTTGGTTGCTACATCAACAACAATCAGGTAGTAAACATTACATAATATGTCCACAAAGCACACTTAACAAAGATCACCAATACATCTAACACCAAGTCAAAGACACGAACCGGAAAGATCCTCTTTTGTTCAATTTCTTGATCTTTTCCCTTGTAACAATCCAGTAATATTCATTTACAAAATCCATCACAATTTTCTTATATGAAGCAGCTTCGTTGATATCCCATATGCGATTCAACACATCTTGCCATTCAGGTGGAAGAGTGTTCATGAAAAATCGCACCATCTATGACTGTGGCATACGACGACCATTTGATATGACCTTTTGAATTTTCCCGTTGACTTTAAGGACATGATCAATTAAGCCACCACTCTCCCATCGATGATCAGTAAGCTCAGCTATCAACTTAGACAGCCTTTCCTTTTGTTCATCGGTAATTGCGCGGATAGGTGTGCGCAACCTCAGGGGAGGCATTATTCCTGTAACAAATGCAGAACAAATAAAGGATTACATATAATCCACATTGACTTAATTGAAAAAGAAACACATTCTTTTCCTTTTTTTTTTGGGTCAACGGTCAACGGTCGTCGGTCAACGGTCAACGGTCAACGGTCAGGTTGTTGGGTCGTCGGACCGGTCGAGCCGGTCGGGCCGGGTTGTACGAACCGACCACATGTGCCGCGTGTACACGTCACACAGACGTTAGCTGGCACGTGCCGCGCGTGTGCCATGCGTCCGCGGGTTGGGTCAGGTCAGTTCGCCGGTCGGGTCGCCGGCCGGTGATCGCCCGGCCAACCGTCGTCGGCGCTGACCGTTGGGTGACGTCATGCTGACGTTGGCACGTGTTGGTTCGCCGACCGGCGCGTGCCGGTTCGCCACAGGCGTCGCGCACGTGCCGGTTCGCCGACTGGCGCGTGGCGCCCACGCGCAGCGGCTTTTGACCGCGCGTGTGGGCGCGTGCGGTTTCGCTTGGCGGTGCACGACATGTCGCCGGACTCGTCTCAACGAGCCCTTTCACCCTATGCCATCATAATTTGATTTCGACTTACAGAAACTCGAAAAAACGGACGATTAGTGCTTGGGTGTCGGGATTTCACGCCCCGATCCGTTTCAGCCGAATTTCTTTGTGAAAAATCAATCAAAAAACATGAAAAGGATCGGGAAAACATGAACTAGGGCTCTGATACCAATGTTGGGAATATCGGATCCCCAAAAACCGGATTCGACACTAAATCAAACCCCTAAAACGAATGCGGAAGATAAGCCCGAGAAAACAACACATATCACCGATCCTAAAGCACACTACGGATTCGAGCGTACCTTGTTAGCCACAGATTAAACACCAATGCCGATAAGAGGAAGAGAATTCGGTCCTGTTCGATCCGATGACGCCAATTCGCCTTGAAGGGAAGAAAAACGTGCCTTTTGCTTACTGTTTTCTTTTTGGAAGAGAGAGGGAGAAGGAAAAAGATGTACGTACGTTATACACCAAAATGTGCGTTCTCCCTCTCTCTCATCCCTTTTATACCTCCCTCTATCCACGGGCCCTATTCCTGTGGGCCGGGCTTTTAGGCCCAACATGGGCAGACGGGCCTTAAGCCCATCACTAATAAAACCATCACAACTGAAGACCTTCAGGCTCTTGGCCGATTCCTTCCTAGGCACTAGTCGGAGGTCCGCCAAAGATGGGTTTCCGAGCCTCCAGTTCTTGAAGATTCGGAAGCTGCCTAACCTTCAGGAGGTGGTTATTGAAGAAGGGGCAATGCTACATCTTAGAGAACTCGAGTTTAGGCACCTCGATATGATGAAAAATATTAAAGGGATCAACGGGTGTAAGGAATTGGAGAATATTTGTGTGGTAGTCAAAAAGGGTGCTCACGATTTTGTTGACCATTTCAAGGACGCAATGGGACGAAGGACGTATTTATACAAAAGAGAAGACACCAGGACGCCTGAATCTAAGGACGATGACGAGGACGGCAGGTATGGGACCATATTAGATCTCAAACATGGTGAAAATGTTTTTATAGATTGATAATTTCAATAATTACATATTAGTTATTAAAAAGAACGATAAATACCAAGGACGAAAAAAGGAGACATTCTCTATCTGCACATTGAAAAGGACAGGCGCAAATCTATGGATGATGACAACAGGTATGGGTGATATTAAATCGTTCTTTACGCATGATGATGAAATTGTTTTCATAGTCTTGATAATTTCAATAATTACTTATTAGTTATTAAAAAGAATGATAAAAATTAGAGACGAAAAAGGAGAGACACTCTATGTCACCGTTAATAAGGACACCAGATAGCTATGGAACATGGTCTTTACCCATGGTGATGAAAATGTTTGATAGACTTGATAGTTTCTGATTAGTGAATAACAACGATAATGATTTTTATCGGATAAGAATTATGTTGGCTTATTTGCCAAATCAAGTCAATACATATTAAGAAACTATGAAGGCCACAATGAGTCCTACCAAAAAAAAAAAAAAAAAAAAAAACACATGGGTAGTATCATTTAACTTTTGTGAAACCTAATGCTGGATTAAAAGTAACCTTTGGAGCCAACTTTACTCCTCATAGCCTACACACATTGAGTAAGCCTTTCACCTAGTCACATACAAGACACTGAAGAAGAGATTACGAGATATTTTTACACTAGTTAAGACCTCTCCTTTAATTACTGTATCATAATTCAAAAAATGAAGCTTCTCATATAGGAACAAAATCTACAAAGCTAGTGTTTTGACTGTAGAATTGTTATTGAGAATGTATATTGAGTTTAGTGGAAGGTTGATAAGACTTCTGTAAATTGTATGTGTAAAGTTTAAAGTTAGTATGATTTTGCGAGTGTTAGTGTACGATAGAGAATCGTTTTCTAGAGTGATATGATCTTTTTTAGTGTACAATAAAGAATCATTTTCTAGGGTGATATGATCTTTTTGCCTATAATATGTGGAATAAGTTAATGCGAGAACTTGATTTGTTAAACTGTAAATCCTACAGAATTCTTACTCTGAAACTATGAGTTAGAAACCCTCAGGACTGCTTTTATTTTGGTTGCACGAGTCTTTACAAAAGTGCATTAATTACAGATTCAGGAAGTTCTGGGGTTGGCTCGGAGGATTGCAGTTTAATGTGTGTCGATGGCGAATGTAGATGAAGAAGTTGAAGGAGGGATTTCAATAGAGGACACTGGCAGCATGTGCATTGAAGACATACTGGAACATGAACTGGGTAAAGCAAAAGAGAGCAAGGACACCGTCAGATGGTTGGAGCTCGATGAGCTTGATATTTATGATGAGATGCTCTTATCTCTTGATTTTCCGCTACATTTGTGGTTGGCCTTCACTACATTCATTCTGAATTAAATGATACTAGTGTAGTTGGACCCTATAAAGATTTCTAGTTCATGTGTGATTATTTGTATGTTGTCCAATCTCATCTTCCATAACTAGTAGAAAAACTCTCACGTGTTATCTATAGACTGAAAATGTCACACCCCAAAACCACAAAAATAATGGGGATGACATGGCCGCCCTTATACACGAAGGACGCAGCCTCAAATATAACCAACAACTTGATATCAACATATATATCTCTAAACATATATACATATCTGATAAACCAATAAGTTGGTCACAACATTAGAGTTTCTATAAATCCATCAAAAAGAACATTTACAACTAGGACTCGACCAATCCAACCAATAGCAACAACTACTAAACCACTTCCTTAAACCATACCCAAAAATAGAACTCCAAAAAGTTTCCCACTAACGGCGCTCTCGTTCTATCGCGGCTAACCGAAGAACCTGAAAAGATTAAAGGACGAGTGGAATGAGGAACAACAGCTCAGTGAGTAGTATATATCTTTTAAGTAGATTGAGCAACCACTATGTATGTATGCAAAGCAGTGCCAAACTTCATAACTCGAACTCAATATTTAAAATACATACTGAATCATATAAGATTTATTTATGATCATCAAAGTTTTATACTAATATGAAAAACTCATTTAAATGACCATCATAATTCAATTATCAATGGTCCACCCATTGACTAATCTATTGCTCAATACTCTACCATGGTCATGACACAACGCTTGGTGACAAGGCGATCAATATTCCTCTCTTGGTAAGGTCTCCACCTACAAAGCCGGTGGCTCGGCCTAGAAGGATATCTTAAACTTCGTATGCATACCCCAAAAATCCCTTACTGGATTCATAGTCATATTGAGCATAAACAACCATCCTCCAATACCAGAAATCCAATCTAGAAATCAATATCTTAAACCAAGTAATAACATTTTGTAGCATAGCCCATCATTCATTTCCTATCCATTTCTCAAATCATCATAAACATTTCCATAAATCAATCGCAAAGTAATTTCATATATGTTACTCCATGAACTTTGTATAACACGCTTTTCAAACATTCATGATCAACCAAAAAGTAGCAAGTGCTCGATCCGACTTTTATGTAATAAAAATGCTCATCAATTCAATATATGTCTACATATATACTTCAATACATGGTTTTACAAAATCAAAGAAGATATAGTATTACTCACCTCGTAGCTTACGACCAAATGACAAACGATACTCATATCATTGAACTCACGGCCCTATCAAATAATCAGGGAATAATGTTAAAATCAAATAAATATCTACCTTAAATACGAAACGACTAAACTAAGCCTTAATGTTAACAAAAGGACTCCTATATGCTAACAAATCGCATAACCAAAGTGATTGTTCAAGCCGTTCACAATGCGGAGTTTAAGCGTAAAACTTAGTTACGCTATAACTTCCTCCTCTAAAGCCGATTCCAAACGTATTTAAAAAGAAAGCCCTTCACACATACTACAAGAATCCCAATTTGACCATCCTAAAATCAAGCTGAAAAATGACAAGATAAGGGCCCAAAGCTGCTGGAGGCGTATTGTTCACTGTGCATGGGAAACTTTAAAATTTTGTTTCAGACAAACTAACTCAAATCACGATCCGTAAAATCCCATGGCTCTACAACACAATAAACTATCATTTCTGCAAAAATACGTGGCCCAACAGCTCCAAATCGGACTTCACCGCTTGATTTTCCAAAAATTCTGAATTTTAGCCCTAAAACAGTAAATTACTTTGATTGGACAAACGAGGGGCCTAATCTCTTACTGGGCGCTGTGTTATGGAGTCGAGCGCTTGGTGAGGCATCCACGGCGTACATGCGCCAAAACCCCTTTCCTTTCTTCCCCTTTCTTTTCTTCTTCTTCTTCTTCTTCTTCTTTTCTTTCTTTTTGGTTGAGGGAGCTCTTAGCTTCTATTTACCCGAGCCCCCTCCCCTCTCCTTTTGCTTTATTGACTTTTCAACTTCTTTTTTTTTTCTTTTGGGGCCCACTAGCCAAATATTATAGAAAATTAACATTATTAAGTTTTAGGGACAATTTGTGTGACGGCCCAGGCGACGATGTGTGGGGAGGAAGGATGGCAGTGCGTTCGTGCCTCGGTCCCCAGATGTGTGTAGGGAGGCGGGCGTCTCTTGTCCCATATCACCTAGGGAGGGACATTTGGGCTGCCTCATATGGTAATGGGCCCTCTAACTATATACACGTGTTTTCTTAAGGTGGTATGAGCTGCCTTGAGAAGAATAAAATCGTGAGGACTTAGTGTCCAAAGTGGACAATATGTGTATAATGGAGACCCAAGGCGTTACAAGTGGTATTAGAGTCGACTCCCGACTGTGTGTGGGGCCACAGTGAGGATGCTTTGCTCCTAAGGGCTGAAGAGTGTGACGGCCCATGCGGCGATAGTGGTGAGGAGGGATGGCGGTGCGTCTGCGCCTCAGTCCTCAAACGTGCGTAGGGAGGGGGGCGCGTCTCTTGTCTCACGTCACTTAGGGAAGGAATTCTGAGCTACCTTATAAGTCAATGGGCCCTCTAACTGTATACACACGTTTTCTTGAGGTAGTACGAGCTACACTGAGAAGAACAAAATCTTGATGACTTAGTGTCTAAAGTGGACAATATATGTACAATGGAGACCTACGGCATTATAAGTGGTATTAGAGCTAACTCCCGACCGTGTGTGGGGTCACAGCAAAGACGCTGTGCTCTTAAGGGCTGGAGAGTGTGATGGCCCAGGCAGCATTGCAGGGGGAGAGGGGATGGTAGTGCATTCACGCCTCGGTCTCTAGACATGTGCAAGGAAGGGGCGCATCTCTTATCCCACATCACTTAGGGATAGAGTTCTTGGCCACCATGTAGGAGCTAACTGTATACATGCTTTTTCTTGGGGTATTTATGGGTTGCTCTAAGAAGAACAAAACTGTGAGGATTTAGTGTTCAAAGTGGACAATATGTGTATAGTAGAGACTCAGGGCGTTACCAGTGGTATCAAAGCCGACTCTCGGCCACGTGTGGGGCCATAGCGAAGACGTTGTGCTCTTAAGGGGTGGAGAGTGTGACGGCCTAGGTGGCGATGCGTAAGGAGGAGGGATGACAGTGCATTCGTGCCTCGGTCCTCGGACGTGCGTAGGGAAGGGGCATGTTTCTTGTCTCACATCGCTTGCCTTATAAGGCAATGGGCCCTCTAATTGTATACACGCTTTGGCTTGGTGTGGTATGGGCTGCCCTAAGATGAGCAAAACCGTGAGGACTTAGTGACCAAAGCGAACAATATGTGTATGGTGGAGATCTAGGGCATCACAATATGCACAAGCAATCATAATTTCCTCACGACGTACTTGCTCTGGAGATTATCTCTAGTACCATCTTTGAGCTTTTTGTGATGAGATGAAATTATGGCTTACATGCTCATTTTTTCTGGCGCTAGGATTTACTTGCTCTTAGCTTGTGTGGAAACAGGCTCGATATAACAAACATCATTTTTTGGTAAGTTACCAAATTCAAGCATCTAAAAGTTCCGTGGCTCTACATTAATCCAGTTGTAGAGAAATGGTATGTGTATTTGCGCCCAAGTAACTTAGAGCAGGCGTTTAAAGGAGGGAAAGCTTAACGGTTTTACCTTCAATGATAGCTGTTCGACAGATAAAATTCTTCCAACTTGTTCTGGGCTTGAAATCCTTAATTAATCTTTTACCCGTAATTTTAGTGAGTTGGGGTTGGGATTTTGTGTAGAAGTCTACGGATTGCTGTCTTGTGCTTAATAACAAGATCATATAATATTCTTTGCCCAACTCATATCGAATTACTTTATCACACTGCATCTTTTACTCGTTCTTCATTACTATTATGAGATAAGTGCATTAGAAGTCCTAAAACTTATTATGAAAATGCAATTGAGTCCTAAAACTTTCAAAAAGTGCAATTAACTCCTAAAACTTGTCATAAAAGTTCAATCAAGTCCTAAAACTTTTAAAAGGTTCAATAAAGTCCTAAAACTTGTCTCGAAAGTGCAATTGAGGCCGAAAACTTTCAATAGGTGCAATCAATGAAATGATTTAAATTGAATCACTTTGATAAGTTTTAGGACTTGATTGCACTTTTTAAAATTTTAGGATTTAATTGCATTTTGTGACAATTTTTAGGACTTACTTGCACTTTGTGAAGTTTTAGGACTTAATTGCATTTTCGTGACAAGTTTTACGACTTCCAGTGCACTTATCCCTACTATTATTGATGCCTTTGTTGTTATTGCTTTGATATCATTTTCTGTTTTGTGATTCATTTTTATAGTTGAGGGTTTAGGTTTCAATCTAGGATTATAGTAAATATTAAAACATTGCATGGATACTTAGGGGGCAAGAACTTTGTGACTCATAAATGGTAAAAGATTGCATGGACACCTTAGTGACAAAAAATTACTTTAGGTAATGAAAGGGTACTAGTTAGATAATTAGTGTAATCAAGGCTCTGATCCTAAATTTTTTGTTTCGTATGAAGTGAGGTGTATTCTCATACCTCATTTGTTCTAGTCGATCACAATAGACTAGTGGCGACTCTTCATTTAGAATTCTCTTGGAGTTAATCAAATTGAAACGTTAATACAACGTCACACGATATAAGGATTTGGGAGAACCCATGTCGATTGAGGACCGTTGGTCCCCAGTTCAACATTACCTCTATACCTGCCTTTTTCCGATGGTTGTGACCGGAGGATCACGACAGGATTCATTACTTCAAAGCAGTTTTCAAGGTCTGACCATCTTCCAGAGCTTGATTATATCGGGCGAATTTTCTCTCCAGAAAAGGACAACTTCCTGAGCTCTACCTCCATGTAGAGAGAGTCTGTCGGATCACCTTTAAACAGAAGGAAAAAATAGCCCCTCTGAACTAATGAGACATTGCATTCCTTCCACAGTTTGACGATCTCCTTCTGCAAGTTTTTGAATTGTGAAAACCATTCCAAAGGACTTCTTCTATTATCTTCAATTGGATACGAGACAACATCCATAGCATGTTTCGTTGGCGCAATGACGTGTGGTTTTCTATGTTGTACCTATCAATCACAAGAGGCCACACTAAGCAAAATGCGTGTATGTTGACAAAACTTCCGTATCTATGTCACTGAACATGTAGTTTTTTCTCCAAATATCAAAGCACTCTATATTCAAGTGAATGGTTATTCAAACTTGCTTGCATGTCCACATCTAAGAGTACGTTTGGTTCAGCTTTCCCAGGGAGCTTTTAGCCTTCAAAGCCTCTTGCGGAAATACTGGGATGTGGCAAATTTGTCCAAGAGATTTTAAGTCAAATGATGTTCTTAAAAAGCTAAAAGCTTAATGTTGATAGGCATTGGGCTTTTGGCATTTGTCCAAATACTAAAATTACTTTGTTTTTTTTTTTTTTTTTCAAAACTACTATAATAAATTTTTAGTTTTTTGGTTTTACCTCTTATTGTTCCAAAACTACCCTTACCTTCACGAGTTGGCAAAGAGTTTCATATTTTTTTAATAAAAAAGAAAAAAAGAAATCCAAAAGCCATTTTTAAAAAGGATTTGCCAAACACTTTTTATGTCAAAATAGCTTCGCAAATAATTTTTTACCAAATGCAATTTGCATTTCCCCAAAACTTTTTAGGTCAAACATATTTGCATTTCCCAAAGACCCATTTTCAAAGCTGAACCAAATACAGTCTCGTCGCGACCAAAAATTTAGGGTGAACCACCTAAGGTTTGGCTAATGGATTACTAAGCCTAAACTTAGCTTGGGCTCTCTCAAGCCCAAACCAATTCGCGACTTAGGTTTTAGTTCTTAACATGCAATTGATTTTCAACTAGGAGTCACCACTAATATATTTTTGATGGGTCAATTAGAAATCCAAGTAAAATAATGGGAGAATTATCTTACTCCTATGAACCATAGACTTTGGGTACGAGGACTTGATTACGCTAGATTTCTCTAACGCCTTTTTGTTACCTTTCTATTTTATTCTGAAAAAATATTTTGCAGGCAACTTGAGTTGATTTTAATTTACCTTCCTAACATGTGAGGAGATCATGCATGTGCACAAATCATCAATTTAACACTTAAGAAAGCAAATAAAAAAATATAGGACTTACCTCATAGTATCAAAAGCATCTGCACTATTAGATCATAATTCACATTAGCAATCCTAGATATGATTTCTAATTAACACGCAATTTTTTTTTGTTTTCACTTATTTAATGAGAGTCATGCAATGTAATGCAATCTGACTTAATGACAGGCAATTTCTAGCTAAATGGATCTAACCCCAATCACTAAGTAATATGCATTTCATGAACATAATCTTATATGACATGCACATGACATTTTTTTTTTTATTTTCTTAAAAAGCATGCAATCTATCCAAGAGATTGAAGCTAACTTATCCTAAGACATTTTGTTTTTTGTATTTTTTCATGAAATTCGAAATTAGAAAAATGTGAAAATTATCTAGCTAGATTAAGATTCCATCCAACTTATATTAAGGATTAGGTCAGGCTAAACCTTAATTTAAACTAAGATATTATCTTAACTTAGCAATCTCTCACCTAAGATGCAGGCTATCTAAAAAAATCAATCTAAACTTAAAATGAAACATGCAATTTTATCCTAATATGCAATAATGTGCAAAGATTGCCCTAATTCTATTTTTTTTCTTCTTTTTGTTGTTTTGTTTTGTTGTGTTGTTTTTATAAAATTTGAAACTAAAATTGTCAAATAATTAAACATGTGATCTAAGTTAAAAGAAACTAGCATCCTAAATTGATTTTTTTATTTTAAAATTGTCAAAAAAATTCGAAATAATTCCCTATGCAAAATAACCCTAAAACAAGAAATAAACCTAATCTAACTCACATTTTTTGATTTTTTTTTTTTTTACGAAAACAAAATTGATTCAAACGACGTGGCAGCAGATCAGAGCAAGATAAGATTGATATCTCAAAAATTGACGAACCATATTTCACGCATGAGATTCGGTTGATCAATTTTAAATAAACTGCGAATCGAATCTCGAGCGTGAGATAGGATTGATGATTTTTTAGGCGATTATGAGTCAAATTTCGAGCGCGAAAATCGGACTTTCAATCCCAAATTTTAGAGGCAATTTCATGTTGGGAAATCTTAATGTTACATTAAGGAATAATTATACTAAAAAGAAAAATATAAAAATAATAAAAAATAAAATAAGGTAAATAAATAAAAGAAAAACTACCTAAATTGATTTTTGCCTTTTTTTCTTCCAAATAGGGCTTGGCAGCTTCGTGGAGGTCGGCGGTGTTCTAGTAAGGGGGTGGCGGCGGTGTCGGAGCTTCGACGAGGCTGGACTAGTAGCATTGGCAGCAAGGGAGCTCGGCAGCAGCATCGCAGGCGGATCAACAGTGACAGGCAATATCTGTTGGACGCCGGAGCAGGGGCGAGCTACTGGCGGCAATGAGGAACTTGGCTGCTGGCATCATTAGCGCTCGAGCAGAGGTGGCGATAGCAAGCTTAGGTGAGGCATGGACGGCCGTAGCGCGACATTCGTGGGTTAGCGGTGGTAGAGATGTGGTGCAGGGGGTCACAGTGAGGGAGGCAATCAGAGTCACCGATGCCGCAATAGGGGCGACCGGTGTGGAGGATAGCAGGGGCGGCTACTGTCGTTGCCGACGGGAGAGCGGTGGCATGGTGAGGGCGGTGCAGTGGCACATCAACAAGGGTGTCGCGACCTTCCCAAAGCGGGTTGGACCACGTAAGGGTTCGGCTAATGGATTGCTAAGCCTAGACTTAGCTCGAGCTCTCCTAAGCCCATACCAATTCGCTACTTATGGTTTAAGTTCTTGACATGCAAATGATTTTTCAATTAGGAGTCACCACTAATCTATTTTTGGTGGGTTTATTAGAAACCCAAGTAAAGTAATGGGAGAATTACTTCACTCCTACGAACCAGAGATTATGAGTTCGGGGACTTGGTTACACTAGATTTCTCTAATGCCCTTTCGGTACCATTCTTTTTTATTTTCAAAAATGTTTTTTTTTTTTTTGCAGGCAGTTTGGATTGATTTTAAATCTATTTTCCTAACATGTGAGGTGATCATGTGGGTGCGCAATCCACCAATTTAACACCCAAGGAAAGCAAATAATAAAAAAAAAATGCGGAGACTTACCTCGTAGCAACGAAAGCATTTGCATTGTTAGATCAGAATTCACATCAACGGACCTAGATATGATTTCTAATTAACACGCAATTTCTTTTTTTTTTTACTTATTTAATGAGGATATAATCCATCTGCAATGTAATGCTTATAATCTAACATGAAATGATATGACATAATAACATGGCCTAAGCTACATGATGCAAATGAGATGTTTTTGTGTTTTCTTATACGCATGCAATCTATTCTAAATAATGAAATTAATTTATTCAAAGACAATTTTTTAGGTATTTTACATAAAATTCGAAATTAAAATCGTTCAATAATTAAATGTGCAATCTAAACTAACAAAATGACCTAATTCTAATGACGGGTAATTTCCAATTAAATGACCTAGCAATAATTGCTAAATGACGTGCATTTCATGAACCTAATTTTATATGACATGTGCATGACATTTTTCCTTTTCTTTTTTAAATGCAATTTATCCTAGAAAATAAAACTAATTTATTCTAAGACATTTTTTGTATTTTTTATGAAATTCGGAATTAGAAAAATGTGGAAACTATCTATCTAAATTAAAATATCATCTAATTTGTATTAGGAATGAGGTTAAGCCAAATCCTAATTTAAACTAGAATGTTATCCTAATTTAGAAATTCCTAACTAAAATGCAATCTATCTAAAAATCCTAAAATGACATGCGAAGAGTGCCAAAATTCTAATCTTTTTTTTTTTTTTTTCCTGTTTTTGTATTAATTTCGAAATTAAAAATTGTCAAGTGATTAAACATGAAACCCAGGTTAAACAACTAGCAACCTAAATTGATTGATTTGATTTTTTTATTTTTTTTTAAAATTCGAAATAAAATTCCTATTCTAAATGTGCAAACCCTAAAATAGGAAATAAACCTAATTCTAACCTACATTTTTTTGTATTTTTTTATTTATTTTATGAAAGCGAAATTAACTTAAACGCCATGACGGCAAATCAGAGCAAGGTCGATATCCAAATTGATAAACCATATCTCGCGCATGAGATCGGGTTGGCCAATTTTAAATAAATCGCAAATCGAATCTCGGGCATAAGATTGGATTGGCGATTTTTCAAGCAATTGCGAGTCGGATTTCGGGCGTGAAAATTGGACTGTCAATCACAAATTTCACAAGCTATTTCATGTCCAACATTCTCAATCTTATACTAAGGAATGATTCCACTAAAAAGTGAATTAAAATGAAAAACAAAATAAAATAGATAAAAAACTACCTAATTTGCTTTTCCTTTTTTTTTTCTTTTTGTTTTGCTCCCACGCACGGCTTGGCTGCTCGATCAATTGAGAGGGGCAACACCGGTCGGAGCTCTAGCAGGGGGAAGACGCCAGCGATGAGCTCCGACAAGACCACAACAGGAGTCACGTGCGGTTTGCTGGTGTAAGACCGACGCAGGCGAGTAGGGGATGCCGGGCAGCAAGGACCGGTGGAGCAGGAGCGCTCGGGCGGAGGACTCGGGGCCGGCAGTTGCAACAGATTGGTGACGGCAGAGGCGGAGCAGGGTGTTGGGGCTTCTGGCGCTACAGGTCGGGGTCATGTGCAGGGAAGATTATAGCTGGCGGTGCTTCACATGGCTAGTCTTCGTTGGTGCACCTGCAAGGAAGAAACAGCAGCGCGCAGCTTGGGCCAGGCGAAGACGGAGGAGGCGCGGCGATGGGCGAGCAGAGGTGCGGCAACGGGTAGGGCACAGCAACGGGTGTTGCAGCTTGTAGGCGTCTGGGTGGTGGCGCGGCGTCAGGCAGAGGTGAAGACGTGGTGACGAGCGAGCAGGGGTGATGAGCAGCGACGGCAGGGACGGTGGCGCGGGCTGCAGGCGTAGAAGCGGGTGCTCGTGGCGTCAGGTTGCTGGCGTCAACAGGCGATGTCGTCGCAGTCACAGCAGGAGCGACGAGCGGCGGTGCGAGCTTGTGGGTGAGCCGGGTGCTGGTGGAACGACGAGGCAGCAGCGGGCGTGGAGGTGGGGCAGGTTGACGGGGCAGCGCTTGGGTAGAAAGGGCGTCGGGTCGTCACGGCTGCAACAAGGGTGACGAACGGTGGTGCTGGTGTAGTGATTGGCGCGAGGGGACGATGGGCGAACCGACGTGGGCCGCAGGCGAGGCTGGGTGCTGTGGTGGTCGGTGGCTCTGCGGCTTTTTTTTCAAATAGGGCAGAGGCTGGCGGAGGCGCGAGCTCGCGGGCGATGGAGGCGCGGCGCTTAAGCTCGGGCAGCAGAAGAAGAATTTGCAAGGAAGAAGATGAACAGTGTTTTTTCCTTTTCTTTTCTATTCTGCCGCACGTCCTCTCTGTAACTTCACTTTTTTTTTTTTCTCTTTGACAGACTCTCTCTATCTCTCTTCTTTTTGAACGAAGGAGAAGCCCCCCTCACGATCAAATTTTTCTTTTTTCCCCCCCAGTCGCGAATGCTTTGTTCTCCTTTTTTCTGCCTCCCTCCTTGCTCGCTTATTTATAGGCAACAAGTGAACCGGAGGCAGCCGCAACTTTTCCTTGCTTGTTCAAGTTTGGTTCTTTTTTTTCAAATATGGTGGCCGCTGCCTGACACTCATTAATTTAGCCACAACTGTTGACTTTTCTTTGCTTGTTACTTGTTTCTTTCTTCAAGACACTTCTTGCTTCACCAAAATTCACGACCCACACTTGAGAGAGTATATTATAATATATTATGGGCTCCCTTTGCTTCTTCAAGGCTCCTCACGTCCGCCGAATTCTTGTGCATGCATGTGCATGCATTAATGAGGGAGAGACAACGAACGTACAGGAACTTCTTTCTTCTTTCTTCTTCATGCCTGAAGCTTCTTATGCGGCTACTTGTTCCCCCTTATCTATAGGATTGCCGTAATTTTTGACTTTTCTTATTTGCTTCCCCCTTCAGCAAATTTCTCGTTGCTTCTCCTGACAACCCACACTTGAGAGAGAGCATATAATATTATCATGGGCTCATTTTGCTTCTCTGAGGGTTCCTCTAGAATCCGCACGTCCGCCGAATTTGTGCGTGCATGCGCATGCATTAATGAGGGAGAGACAACGGACGTGCAAGAACTTCCTTCCTCTTTCGCTCTTTTGCGTGCTTAGACCAGTGGAGAGAGACCATCCCTTTGATCGCGAGCCCCTGCTTCTTGTTGCCTTTTGGTATCGATGCAAATGCAACTACACGAAATGCAATTTTACTATTTTTTAATTTTTTAATTCTGATTTTTTTTTCATGCAACTAATTACTAAATGATTAGGCAAAATTTAGGTGTCAACAATGGGCGACGGAGCCGAACCACTGTGACGTCGGGCAGATCGCGGGCAGTGGGTCGTTGCGAGGAGTTGAGCGGTGGTAGCTGGTGCAAGCGTGATAGGCTTCGGCTATGGGGCTAGTGTCTTCTAACGGTGGCAACGGAAACTCGACTTCAGGTCAAGTGGAGCAAGAGCAGCACCGGAAGCGCAGGTTATAGCAGTGACCAATGGACTTCAAGTGTGTGGCAACTAGCTTGGGTTGCTGTTGCAGCGGCGGTGACCGGCGAAGGAGCGACAAGCGACGGTGGTGCGTGGTGCCAGTAGATGAGCTGCAACGCCGTGCAGTGGCCTGAGTAGCAGAGGCTTCGAGTGGCTGGGGGCAGAGCGCAGTGACGGAGAAGATGAATAGCCGCTCCTCTTTTCCTTTTTTTTTTCTTTTTCTTTCTATTGCACAAGTCCCCTCACGTCTCTCTGCTGTCCCCTTTTCCCTCTGCACTCTTCAGCTGACTTTTGCTTTTTCCACAAAAATCGAAAACCTTTTTTTCCTTTTTGTTTTGTGTTGTTTTCTCTTAACCCTAAAAGAAACGAAGGAAACCCCCATTTTGGAGTGCGGGACACCTGAGTCTGTAAGCATAACTCTGACTACTTTTACACTTAAGTCCGCCATAACTTTAAAATGGTACACTTAAGCCATCATCGGAGTAAAATGGAACACTTAAGTGCCACTCCGAAAATCCGCCAAATGGTGACGTGGCGACTTTCCGACGAGCTCGGTCCAAAACGGCGTCGTTTTTGCACGCCGACGCGTGGCGGAGAAAATGCAAAAACAACGCCGTTTCGCGTCTACGTGTAAATAATAGTATATAAATTAATTAAATTAGATTTAAAATATTCAAAAATTTTAAAAAATTAAGAAAATTTTAAAAATTTTAAAAATTAAGAAAATTTAAAAATTTTAAAAATTTTAAAAAATTTAAAAAATAAGAAAATTTAAAAATTTTAAAAAATTAAGAAAATTTTAAAAAATTTAAAAATTTAAAAAATTAAGAAAATTTTAAAATTTTAAAAAATTTTAAAAATTAAGAAAATTTTTTAAAATTTTAAAAAATTAAGAAAATTTTAATTTTTTTTTAAATTAAGAAAATTTTAAAATTTTCTAAAAATTAAGAAAAATTAAAAAAAAAATTAAAATTAGAAAAATTATAAAAAGGGGGTGGGAGGCCGAACGGGGCGGCTCCTTGCCGCCGCCGCCGGCTCCCTCACCGCCGCCGCCTCCCCCACCCCCTTTTTTCAAATTTTAAATTTTTTAAATTTTCTTATTTTTTTAAAAATTTTTAAATTTTCTTATTTTATAATTTTTTAATTTTTAAAATTAAAATTTTTAAAATTTTCTTATTTTTAAAATTTTAAAAATGTTTTAGAATTTTTAAAATTTTTAAAATTTTTAAAATTTTTAAAATTTTTTAAAATTTTTAAAATTTTTAAAATTTTTAAAATTTTTAAAATTTGTTAAATTTTTTTAAAATTTTTAAAATTTTTAAAATTTTTTAAAATTTTTAAAATTTTTAAAATTTTTAAAATTTTTTAAAATTTTTAAATTTTCTAAAATTTTTAAAATTTTTTAAAATTTTTAAAATTTTTTAAATTTTTAAAATTTTTTAAAATTTTTAAATTTTTAAAATTTTTAAATTTTTAAAATTTTTAAAATTTTTAAATTTTTTAAAATTTTTAAAATTTTAAAATTTTCTATATTTTTTTTAATTTTTTTAAAATTTTTAAAATTTTTAAATTTTTTAAATTTTTTTAATTTTCTAAAATTTTCTAAAATTTTTGTAATTTTTAAAATTTTCTTTTTATAAAATTTTTAAAATTTTTAAATTTTCTAAATTTTTTAATTTTTTAATTTTTTAAAATTTTTAAATTTTTAAAATTTTTAAAATTTTTAAATTTTTTAAAATTTTTAAATTTTCTAAATTTTTAAAATTTTTAAATTTTTAAAATTTTTAAATTTTTTAAAAATTTTAAATTTTCTAAATTTTTTTAATTTTTTAAAATTTTCTTTTTATAAATTTTTTTATAAATTTTTTAAAATTAAAATTTTTAAAATTTTTAAAATTTTAAATTTTTAAAATTTTTAAAGTTTTAAAATTTTTTTAATTTTTTAAAGTTTTAAAATTTTTTTAATTTTTTAAAATTTTTAAAATTTTGAAATTTTTTAAATTTTCTAAATTTTTTTTTTTTTTTAAATTTTTTTTTTTTTAAAATTTTGTTAAAATTTTTAAAATTAAAATTTTTAAATTTTCTAATTTTTTTAAATTTTTTTTAAATTTTTTTAAATTTTTTTAAATTTTTAAAATTTTCTAAATTTTTTTAATTTTTAAAATTTTCTTTTTTTATAAATTTTTTTATAAATTTTTTAAAATTAAAATTTTTAAAATTTTCTTATTTTTTAATTTTTAAAATTAAAATTTTTAAATTTTACTTTTTTAAAATTTTTTTAATTTTTTTTAAAAATTTTTATGCCGATTTAGACTCCTATGAGCCACGTAGAAAAAAAATAATAATAAAATATTGCCATCGTAGGATTTCCAAGGGTGCCGGAGGTGGCACTTAAGTGTCCCACTCGAAAAAAAAAAAAAGTGGCGACTTAAGTGTCACTGTTTTGAAGTTATGGCACCTAAGTATCCCGGCGTGCCAAGTTATGGCACTTGTGGTGTACTTCTGCCCCCCATTTTGTATTGAAATTTGAACTAAAGAAATGAAGGAAAAGCATTGAAAATTGGGAGCCCTCGTGTGTGGCCATGTATCCAATGTGTGGCCACCCCTTCTTTCCTTGACCAAGCGGCATTTTATAGTATGATCTCATTAGGGAAAGAAAATTTGCACATGAAATCTCTAATGACCAAGCAATCTCTCTCATTTTGAGGCAAAAAATATATCGTTTGTTATATCCTAAAAATGCAATATTCTTTTTTGATTATTTTGATACTTCCTCTTAAATCTTCCAATCTACTGCGAAGTATATCACTCAATGTATATATCGCATAAATATATGAAATGTTTACTGAATATTGGAAGAATATTATGAATCTTTTCCAGAAATATCAAATAAGTCAATTGTTGGTCATTAGAGAACAACGGGCTTGGCCAATTTTGTGGCACCCCGAACCCTTCCTAGGTCGCCACAGGCATCAACGTTGCACCTTATTACATCTCTTAGAAGAAGCGTCGTAATTCATAGACATTTTTTTTTTAAAACGGTCCCAATGCGACTCATTAGCGGAAGCAAAATAAAACATCGCCATCTCACCCTCCACCAACCATGATACAATTTGCACACCACTAATCATCATAATTAAAAGACAAGCCATGACACTTTATTTACATATTTTCAAGATGGGTTTCTTTGGGTCAGTATATCAAAAGAAAGGCCAGGACATGAAGCCACACTCGGCCTAAAACCCCAAAAAGAAACACTTGACCCACTACGACTCACGTGCAAGATCCCCCATCACTAGTGTCGACTAACCATCTCAAAACGTTTCAGCTCCTACTCGTCACGCACGGGCCCTCACACCCATCTCGGTGCATCAGGCGGTGGCGGCGGCAACATCCCACACATCACTCCGTCGCGACGAATGTGGACGGATATGAACTCTTGGACAACGGGGCCCCCAGCCAGGCCTACATCGTACATAACTAAATATTGCACTCGAATATATGTCAGTCCAGGAACAGAGGGACAGCCAAACTCCTTGCACTCAACCTCTACATCGGAAGGTAGGCCGTAAAACACACCCCGCGTGACAGCAGGGAGTGGCATGCTGCTAATCTGAAATGTTGGTCCCCAAAGGGGTGAGTACAACCACTCAGCAGGTAAAAGAATCCAATAACCACTCAATGCATCATACAATACAATCACAACATCATACATGCCATTCATGCATTCAAGCGTACTTACCTTGATGCCATGCATATACCATCATACATCATCATCGCAATCATATCATATACATGTCATCATGCCATAGGTGATCATCATCATATCATATCATATATGCATATCATCATCATGCCATAGGTGATCATCATCATATCATATCATATATGCATATTATCATCATGCCATAGGTGATCATCATCATATCATACACATGTCATCATGCCATAGGTGATCATCATCATATCATATCATCATCATATCATATATGCATATCATCATCATGCCATCGGTGATCATCATCATATCATATATGCATGATTCAATTTCCACTTTGGCTTTCAATTCGATCACCACATCACTCTTCCTCGGGATCATCAATTTCATCTCATACTTTACACTCGCATCCTATCCTAGCATCGCGAGAAAAACCTCCGGCATTCAGCCATTTAAGGCCACTGGGCATCCGGCACCCCCACATTCCGGGTATCTCGCATCCCAACTGGCATCACGAGGCATCCCCTCGGGCAAAGACCTCCGAGGCTTTCGGCACCCAACCATTTCGGGCATCCTGATACTCCTAGGGCCATCTGGCCATGTATCTCTATACATTCCGGGCATCCGGCACCCCCCATCCCGGGCATCCTGATACTTCCAGGCATTATCATCCGCCACAAACGGTTTCCTCATCATTATTCATGCTTACCAATTTAGGTCTCAACTCAGCATGTCACATGATGTAATGGCAAACAAAATTACTTTCATCCTTCGATCTATACATACATCATATATGCAGCAATATGCAATCAATCATAAAATTTACGGCATTCGTACAATTTAGCATAGTCCATTTATCAGGCCTTTTTGGAATTTATTTAAATTCCAGCTCGTACTATTTTCAAAAATAATTAAATTAAATATCCATATGATTCTAAAAAATCACGAAATTAAGACATGTAATAGACAAGACAATAAGACATTGATTTCATGAAAAAACACATGGCCAATAAAATTCCACACAAAAGATATCATTCACACAAATACAGCATGAAATTTCGGATAAAAACAGAATGTGCAGTTTTTGAAATAATTCGATTAAAATACCCGAACAACCTCCGAAAATTATGAAACTTTACCAGATTCTAGTTAAGACACTGAAGTAGATCTTGCATGAAGACTTCTCGGCCAAATTCGTTTTAGATAATTTTCTATAGTCGTCTGAATCTTCTGGTCCTCATACCGAAACGTCCAGTGTAGTCATCTCCGAAATACCGAGTTTTTACCCACTTATTCTTCTTCGTTTCCTCTGAAATTTGGATATGTTTTACTTCAAGAGGTTCCCTACAACTTTCATGAAGGTATCTAAGTCAAATTTCCAAAGAACAGTCACCATATAGGTCCATGAAGTCTCGGGTGTCCTGTACCACGTCTCCAGATTTACTGTCTTCAAGAGTGAGTCGATTTACTAGGTTATAATTGTTCATTTTACTTCATATTTGAGTATGTTGTATTTTAATATGTTCTCTACAAGTTTCATGAAGAAGTCAAAGAGATATTCTTAGTAAAAATCAACATGCAACCACAAATCCACCGAAAGGTCAGTGAAATCGTTCCAGATCTGGTGTCTCCGTAGGATGAGGGTTTGACCCCTTAAATATCCACCATTTTGTACCAAATTTTAGTATGTTGTATTTTAAGATGTTGGATACAACTTTCATGAAGTAACAAAAGTCAAAATCGAACTCAAAACATACATGCAAGCTCTCACAAGGTTCTGGCTCAGGCGGATTCATGCGAAAACAGCAAGCATCTCCAAGAGCAAACCTCATGTACTTCGATTTCTAGCCTCTAAACATCCAAGAATTCAACCACACATGCAAGACACACATGCAAGAGTAGGAAGTGGATTCCCAACTTGCCTCTAGACGGAGCTAGCGATGAGCACACGGCGGCGAACGGGCGGCAAACGGGCGGCGACGGGCGGACAGACGGCGAGCTCCTTCCTCTCCCTCTTGGCTTCTCCTCTCTCGGCCTCACTCTCCCTCTCTCGCAACTCTCTCTCTCTCTCCTTCTCACTTGGCCAAACAACCGGCCACCTCTCTCTCTCCTCTTCCTTTTATTCCCCTAAATCCCCATCATTTGCAATCATTAGATTGCCTCTCCAATTGGCCAATGCATGGAAGTTCTTCTTGCCACTTGGCAAGACCCATGCAATGGGCCGGCCACTTTCTTCTTGGGCCTCCTTTGGGCCGGCGACAGCCCCATCCGTGGGCCTAATTGGGCCGGCCATTCGGCCCACTAAAGCTTAGGCCAATGGGCCTAAGGCTCAAACTTAAATAAAATTAATTTTTTTTCCTTTTTATACTTTCTTCTATAAATTTTAAATTTTAAATTCCACATGGCCAAAGTCTTGTAACATTTTATTTATAGGAATTTAATTTATGAGGTGCATAGCCAAGCATAGATTATTCTCATTAATTTATCATATAGTTCAAATTTCAAAATTCATGGACACAAGCATATATCACTTAGCCTTAAAAGAAAACTAATGGCTAAAGAATAAACCATAGGTAATTTCATTACCTAATTATTGGCTTTAATTCCTCTAGAGGATGTCTTGAATTTTTGGGATGCCACAAATTTGCTCTCTTCGTTGGCTTAGCCCAACTCATCAAATTAAAGTTCTGAACTATCAAATCAAACCCATCCACAACCAGTCCAATGTAAATGCAAATTAAAAAGAAATGCACCTAAAATTATATGCTATGCAACTAATTAATTAAATTTTTTTTTGTAGGGGTTAAAATTAATTCCTAATTTTTAATGCGATAAATGAATAAACGGGTCACCAACATTTAGGTGTAAACAGCTACCCCTCTTTGAAGGTGAGCACGTAGAGATTGCCTTTAAAGACAAATTGAGACCTAAATTTTGATTATGCACATGCAATGAATGATTTTTTTTTTTTTTGAAAAATGAATCCCATTTTAAAATGCAATTTTTATGATGCATGAAATGCTAATGCAAATGATAAATGAACCTACCTAGAATAACTTACCTTTAAGGAGGATAGAGTAATTCAAGATAGTTGGTGTTACATGTCCAGGACCTGTATCTTTTTTATAGTTTCCTAGAATAGTAATGAGGTTTTGTTAGGAGACTGCTTTCCTAGGACCCGTACCTTTCTACGGTCGCCCAATATGACAAGAATGTTTTGTAAGGAAACTGCTTTCCTAGGACTCGTACTTTTCTACAGTCGCCCAGTATGGCAATATTTGGTTGTGTCTAAGACTTGTACCTTTCTATGATCACTTTGACGAAAAAAATTAATTTTCTAGGACCCGTACCTTTCTACGGTCACCTGAATGGGGAAGTTGCATTTCCAGGACCCGTACCTTTCTACGGTCGCTTGAATAGGAAATCAATTTCTAGGATCCATACCTTTCTACTGTCACCTGAATGAGGAATAGCTTTTCCAGGACCCATACCTTTCTACGGTCGCCTGTTAAAGCAGCAAATATTCTCTAGGACCCGTACCTTTTTACGGTCGCCTAAATTGAGGATTTGCTTAGCTAGGACCCGAACCTTTCTTCGGTTGCCTAACACTGCAACATTGATCATTTGATCAGGACCTGAACCTTTTTTCGGTCACCTTAATCAGACTGAACCTGGAGAAAAAACCTTTGGGGGACAGCTCAATCGAGTGTCAATTAAGAGAAACTTCGGGCTACGGAAACGTGCTGAATTTATAGGGGGACTCACGCCATGTCGATGAAAATGACTCTGTGCTACGAAAGCACGCCGGGTTGATAAAAGAAATACAGGCTACGGAAGCACACCGGTTCGATAAAAGGGACTCTGGGCTACGAAAGCACGTCGGCTCGATAAAATGGACTCTGGGCTACGAAAGCATGCCGGGTCAATATAAATGGACATCAGGCTACGGAAGCACACCGGGTTGATAAAGAGGGACTTTGGGCTACAAAAGCATGCCGGGTCAATATAAATGGACACCGGGTTACGGAAGCACGCCGGGTTGATAAAGATGAATCTAGGCTATGAAAGCACGCTAGGTCAAGAACTTCAGGCTACGGAAGCATGCCAGGTGTATTTAAAAGAACATCGGGATACGGAAGCACGCTGAGTCGATAAAGAGGGACTCCATGTTACAAAAGCACGCCAGGTCAATAAAAATGGACACCGGGCTATGGAAGCATGCCAAGTCCGTTAAAATGGACATCGGGTTACGGAAGCATGTCGAGTCGATAAAAAGGACATCGGGCTACGAAAAGACGCCAAGTCAAGTACGCCGAGTTATGGAAGCATGCTCGTTCTATTAAAAGGGACATTGGGCTACGGAAGCACGCCGAGTCGATGAAAATGACACCGGGCTACAGAAGCACGCCGGGTCAGTAAAAAGGGTTTCGGGCTATGAAAGCACGCTGAATCTCAAGGCTTCAAGGAGTAACTTGAACGTCAAGTATTACTCGGTCTTCAAGGAAATATTACCTATCAGACATGATTAGAGCAAAAACCGATATGCATTCATTAAGGACGTAGACAATTTGAGTTACTGTAGAATGCACATTTCAAAGTTTAGTGGGGTTTTCATCAATTCAATCAAGGTTTATGCATAATGACTTCACCATATTTGCATCACCCTAATTTCCACAGGAGAGAATTGCCATTTGAGAAAATGACATGGATTTTTTTAAGAATACTAAATGAGAGACTTTCAGTTAGAAGTGACTTTCACTCACTCTCATTCAAAATGGCTATTCTATGAGAATTACTCAATCTCACCATCAACATATCGACAAGGGTTCGAGTATTCTTGCAAGTGATACGACCTTACCAATTTGAGAGGTCTTTAATGAGGATCGTAAAGTGGGCTTGATCAATGGCTTAACAAAGAGGACTCTTTGAGTCAAGGAAAAAACAATTCTATAATTATCTCCGGGTTTACAAGTCAAGAATCTTGCAAAATGAGAAAGAAATAATCTTGCTCGCACTTTTTCGAGCAATGCTTAAGACATGTGAACTTCTATGTTAATTCAAGTGTCATAATCTGAAGAGACTTTGTAAGGGATGTAACATGGGTTGGGTTCATGGGTTGAGAAAAGAAAGGATCATTAGGTTCAAAATGCGTGTAAAGGGTGAGAGTTGATGACCATCTTGGCATTGCCACTAGTTTTCTTTTTCACCATTGGGGATTGTCTTTATGAAGTGCCCCCATTGATTGTAAAAACTTAGCATTTGAGTTTATTGAGTATTGCTCCATTGGAGATACAACCGATAGTCCTTATCTTGACTCTTTTTTCATCTATGGGCATCGGCCTTGCTTTTACCAGGCACACCGCTTTTTCATGCCCCTAGTTGTCATTCATTTTTCTTGACTTCTTTTTTCATGAGCATTGGCCTTGCTTTTACCATGCACACTGCTTTTTCATGCCCCTTAGTTCTATTATGGTTTCAATTTTTGCGCACAATGCATGCGTCAAACAATTACACTTTGAACGACACTCGAACTTTCAAGGGTTTTCATCTGCCTTTTGCCTTGCCCTAATGTGGGGGATGATTGTCAATTGGGTTTGAAGAAATAGAATTGTAGGCTCAAGTGGGCTATGCAAAGGATATAAGTATGTAGGATAGAGAAAGAAATGCTCTTCGTCATCCTAAGGCACTTAAATTACCTCATGAATTCAATGTAATAGCACGACTTGAAGATTAATGCAAGCGAGAGCAAGAAAATTTCTTTTCATTTTCCTCACCTCATGATGCCATATTCCCTCCAATTTGCCTCGATGTAGGGTAGTTCTTGATAGGGGTGATTTGAAAAGAATCTCCACAAGTGTATAAGGCTCAAAGAGGTTAAACAATGGACCACCTGTAGTGTTTGGGATAGAGAAATAAATTGCCCCTCATCATTTTAGTCATCGTACCTTTTGCGAGAAAACTCTTTACCTTGCGGATGTAGAACTTTTTACACTTATCTCACAAGTGTATAGGTAGGGGATTGTGTATAGGATAAGGCTTGCCTTTCATCATCCTGACACGTCTCATTTAGCATGCTTAATCCATTCCACATAATTCATTGAATTAGTCCATCTTGATGTTCTTTAGTGGAGTTGGTGGACTAAACATGTAAGAGTCATCATGCAAAATCCTTTTTAAAGGAGTTTAGTAGCTTTAAGCATGAAAAATTGCAAACTTTAGAACCAACAATTTACAACACTCAAAAAATGCTTTCGTAAGTATGAAAAACATGATTTTGAGCGTTCATTCGAGGAATTGTCCCATGAGGGGATTGTCTGTAACGAGCAGCTGTGATGTCCCAGGGCATCACGTACTAAGCGCAAGCGGAATTATAATTATTATTGACATCTTATTAATCTAGTAAACTCCTTTGAATAGCATATAGTATTTACCATTGAAGGTTAGCATGTATAACATGAATTATTTAAATTCCTAAATTTATATTATAAGGTTATCCTGCAATGCACATAGACAAGATCATAAAAGGCTTCCTTTCATTTTATCATCATCGGGGCATACAAAATTATCACCTGGACTCATTCCATGTTCTTCGCCTATATAGTTACATCATATACAAAACAAAAGTAAGGCATAACAAAAGCCAGGGATAAAGGGTGAGGTTATCTACTCCACAAGTTCCCACACTAGCCTGCATCTAACAAAAAACAAAAGTCAGTCAGCCTCTACACGATCCAAGGTGTCTAGGCGCCGTCCATCCCCGCTCCAAGTCCTCCTGCTCCAAAGGGTAAAGGTTCGAACATCTCCCCTTCATGGGTGATAAACCATGCAACGAACGTCATCGGTATCAACTCAGCTCTACCGTCATCCATCCATAAAGTCGCCTCATACTTGGAGAAAACCATGTCAATGTCGGGATCATACACGTCATGAAGAGAGACATCAAGACACACTACCGCCACATATCGAGCTACTGGCGGTACATCCATGCTATCAATCTGAAAATGTAAGGTATGAGCAAACAACCTTGCCCAGTAAAGAATGATAAAACTCTAACTTAAACAATCCATAGCCATCAAAGTTACAAGTGAATCATCAAACAATTTAGGATGCTAAAGGAAGTATATCACCAGCATAAACAATTGGATAATAACACACTATGTACATAATCACCTTATGAGCATCCATTTCTATGCTTATCTTTCTCAAACTCAATCTCATATCAAGATGTAATGCAACAATAATAAATGAACTCACTCGCCAAATAGAATTATATTTAGTGTGCATAAAATCCTCCCTCGAATCAATCACAACCGGGACTCTACCGGCCTGATCAAGTCACTTCCGGAAAGTACATTATCCGGACTTCCACAATACCTCTAATTGTGGGCATCTCACTCCGAGGCATCCCGGCATCACACAACCGAGGTCCTCCCAAGACCACACAGCAAGGGGCATCTCACTTCGAGGCATCTCAGTATCACACAACCGAGGCATCCTTGATCACACACAAGGGCATCTCACTCCGAGGCATCTCAATATCTCTCTACCGAGGCATCCAAGACCACGCAGCAAGGGCATCCCAAACTTCCAGGGGCATCACTAGTATCTTGGTACCGATGGGTTCATTCATCTTAATCACACGTTTCACACCACCACACCTTTGATTAATGCATTTATCGTATGCAAAAGAAAAGACTTCAAAGTATCTAACTATATATCTAACTCTCATGAACCTAGCACACGTATGTGTCCAAATTATAAGATAAAACCCATTACGTCATGTCCCATTCCATGGCGAACATATATTTATCCCATAATCAAGCACTATGCACCGCACTCATTGCACACGCATGATACTATATGCATCTACGCCTCAAATAATATGTGAGACTTACTCTTACACAATTAACATCTATTAGAGGTTTATTAGACTCTATGTGTGTCATACAAGTCTAATATAAAAGACACATCATCTAATATATGTTCTCGGGTCTAGACGGTTTACTAACTAAATGTACAGTTTCGGTTTCGGACGCAGAAGGTATACTAATTCTAGTCGAAATATTACCAAATTTTAGTATGTTATATTTAAGACATATAATAACAATTTCCATGAAGAAACTTAAGTCTAATTCTCACTGTATTAAGAGTAACAATTGCCATAATCTTTACTAGTACCCTGTTCTGACGTCCAGATTTCGTATTTACAAAGAAAATTGTTTCACTAACTAAATCTTATCAATTTAATCTCAAATTTTGACACGTCGTTCCTTAATATGTTTTCTACAATTTTCATTAAGGATTAAAAGTCCAAATCTAACTAGGTAAATACAGAAAATTCGCATAATCAGTAAAGGTCATACCGTTTCTCACAAAACAGTTTGCTGGTTTTACTAAGTACACTTCTGTCTCTATGTTTTTATAGTCATATGGTTATAGCTACGTGTATAACTTGATCTTATAGATGTTCTATCATGTAGAATAGTTTCTTTCTTATTTCTATTAACATACATAAAGAAAACTAAACACAAACAGAAGACTCCATAACTATTTTCACTTAGAACAAAATAGATACATAAATTTTCTCACTTCTAACTCAACGAAACAACTTGTCTATCCACAAATCTCTTCTAAAATACTCCAATGCTTACTCACAGAAACACAAAGCAACTTCAGCATATATTTCTCTAACAAATGATCAATTCCACAGCTCGGCTCGAAGTGTCGTTGCATCCATAAGCCACCTATCATGATTTCTACCAAAACAACACACTCGGCATCCATTTCATCACTTCGCTCAACAAAACAGCATACTCACACAAGGATTTCGAGACATGCAGTCCTCAAAAACAACATGCAATGGCTTCTAACTCTAATCTAATGCTTACTCAGCTTAGATCAATCATAAAACAGCAACTACAAACTATATCCATCACTATTTGGTTAGATCCTCAAGCTCCCTTGATGAAACAATGGATAACTTTCAATTTAGAGTTAGATCTTTCCTTACCTTGTTCAGCTACTAGACAACACAAAGATGCTTCAAGATCAACACCAAAATCTCTCATGCAAGAAGAAGAAATCACAGGTTTGCTTCTGGTTTGCTTCTGGTTCTACCGCTCAGCTGAGAGAAAAGAAAGAAGAAGATGAAGATGGGTTGCTGGGTTTTATATGGAGAGAGAGAGAGGGTACGAAACTTAAGGGGGAAAAATAGGTCTACAAACTAATCCCTAGGCTAGAGTAATGATGATATTTGCTAATGATTGTTTTCCTTGAAGTTTACATGTCTCGGTTCGTGGGAATCAAAACCATGGGTAAAGAAAAACAGAGAGAGAAGAGAGGTGTCGTGGCCTCTAAGTTTATTCTCTCAAGTTTAATTTGTCACTCAAAATTAATTAGTCTCTAATCTGAGTCATTAGTCGATTCATTGATTTCTAATACTTTTCAATTAATTTTCTTTTGTTTCTACTAGATTTCAATCATTTTGTGATTATACAAAGTCATGACATATATATAACATATCGACTAGTCAATGTTGGTCTATAAATAATTCATCAACAAAATGCTAAAGTTAGAAATTGATATTAGCATTAAAAACATTGAGATAGCTAGTATAAGCACCTAGAGGGGGGTGAATAGGTGTAAAAATAGTTTCTCGTGATAAGTGAGCAATACTAAACAGACAATAGAAAGGAAGTTTGCCTTTTGTTAACACAACGAATTATGATCAAAGCAAAAGAGAGTAGGGAAGAGAAAATGAACACAGAGATTATAGTGGTTGGGCTTATTCCAAGCATACGTCCACTCTTCCGCACTGACAGCCCACTGCCTGGATTTCACTATGAACAAAAGAGTTGTTACAGCAAAGCTCTCCCTTGATTTCACAGTGTAGATACTCTACCACACTTCCTCAAGGTTTCTCAAAGATATAGACTCTCTTTTGCCTACAAGATTTCGCTCAATAAATGAATTGACTAAGAACAAAGAGCTTCAGACTTTAGAATTCTTCTATCGCGCAGACACTTGAACAACTGGAACGTCTTCCTTATATACTCCTTTATGCCATCATACTCGTTGGCACTTACCAAAGGAATTCTTCCAATCTTCCCGTCGGACAGAATCAATTAGGAAGATCATTCGAGCTATTTAAGGAACATGACGATAGCCCATCAATCATGCTCGCCTATACAATCAGGATCTCGGTTTCCATAAGTAGAACCCTCCAAGTATACTTCACCAATCATCGGATCCTCAATCAATCTTGATTCGAATAAAGGATTCCATTATGTCATATCTAGTCAAGAGATCTTCTCAAGTCGATAAGGTCAAATCCTTAACGAAACATCTAGTCCTGGATAGGCCTTCTTAGACGGACTAGAAACTGTCAATGAGAATAGACTTTGAGTCTTGAGTCTAGCAGTCCGAAGGTCTTCATACTTTAAATAGTAGAGTCTGCAAATCTTCAGACTAGACTGATGGAAACGTTTTGTCAGCTTCAAAACACTTAAAGAAGATTTCTCCAACAATCTCCCTCTTTTTGATGGTGACAAAACTTTCCTACAGATTTGGATAACTTTGATCTACAAAACATTACTTAAGTAAATATGGACATCTCATAAAGATAAATGGCTTAGTGATAACACTAGAATCTGCAACCACAGAAAATAGGTTAGTCTTGTAGATTAGTAAAGCCATAAGATATCAATAGTACTTAAGATAAACAAATGTTCAAATAGTCAAACCCAAATCTAGTCCAAATCCCAACAGCCAAACACAAAAGTCAAGTCAAAATAAATCAAGAGTTTAAAAAGTTCAAAGTTCAAATCTGCATCATATCTCTCCCCCTTTTTGTCATCATTAAAAAGGTAGAGATGGAAAGAGAATGGAATTAAGATTACTTGGGAACACGAATAAGCTGAAAATCTCCCATTGACTGGACAATGCCTTTCAGCTTTTTCAATTCCTCCTTCAGTTGAGCCACAACTTCACCCTTAGCATTTGCTTGAAACTAAAGAAGCTTGATCTGCATTCTGCAAATTATGTACTTCGTATCCCAAAGCATATATTTGACCTTGCATCTCTAAGAGAATATCAAGAATTCTGCAAAAGTCTGCTGAATTATCAGTCTGTGTGCTGGCTTCTACACGATCAGATGGAGTAAAGGCAGATGATGGCAAATCAGCATAGTCACGCAGATTGGGCGATGAAACATCATGTCCATCCTTAGGAAATTGAGAGGCATAGATGTCCTCTGGATCTGCTAGAGAGCGGCTTACTCCTTCACTAGTGGCAGGGTATGAGGACATTCCTTTTTTCTCATGATCTCCCCCTGTTTCCATGCCTTCAGGTGGAGAAGAGTGTTCCTCATGCTCTGCTTCCACTTGATCTCCTCTCTCCTCCTCTTCTTCTTCTTCAATTCTTTCCTTCTCTGCATCTCTTTCTTCTGCTTCTCTCTCATCTGTTTCTTTCTCCTCTACTTCCAAATTTTCTCTTTCTCCAATCCTCTGTTCTGTCTCAATTGTGTCTTTCTCTTGTCGTACCGTTGATTCTGGAACAGAACGACTTAGGTTCTTTAATGCCAGTGCAGAAATGGTGATGTCATCCTCATCTTCTTCATCCTCAACGATGAGAGCTCTTCTTTTCTTGGATGAAGCAACCATGGGCTCCTTCCCTTTTCTTTTTGCAGCCAAAGAGATTTGATGATTCTTAATAAGGGGTTTCTCCTTGAATTTCTTCAATGCCTTGTTGAGTTCCTTCAGATGCATTTTAGACACCATTTTCAGTCCCACTACCATTTGATCACAAGTTCTAACACAGAGAATCCGAGGAGGTTGAACATTCAAATGTCTAAATAACTTGGTCACAAGAGCTGGATAAGGAAGTTGACTCTTGTCCTTCACCACTGCTCTGTTCATGTGGAACATAATAGTGTGAGGAAGAGAGAACTTTTTCCCAGCATTGATGGCATACATCAGCTTTGCCTCTGAGTTTGAAACATCAGTCTTTGAAGTAGATTTTGGTCTGAGGCAGTTAATCACAATCTTGTGAAGCAGAATGTTGAACGCACTCATCCTCAAGTAGGAAATCTTTCCCTCTGTCCTTCTATCCTTAACAAGTTCCAACGTAGCACGAGCAATAGACACATTGATAGGTTGATATCTCCCTCTTTCAACCCCAATCACATTAGCCAACATATCTACATCCACCACATAGTCATGATCTCGGACACTAAAAGAGAATCTATTCGCATCCAAGAAACTGATATTCGAATAGAAATAAGCAGTGAGTTCAGCATAGCCTTTTGTAGATTCAGAACAAAACTATTCAAGTTGAAGAAGACTGTATTTTTCCCGCAAATTAACGTTCACAGAGTCAAGAAAATCAAAATTCACACTTCTAGGGTTTATCACCCCACGCTTCAACAACTTAGAGTATAGATGCTTGTGTTCCTCCGATCGAAACAAGTCTGTCCTTTTGCTCCAAATTTTTGCCGCAACACCCATTCTCGGTTTAAACTGACTGTACAACTTGTCATCATCATTCCCATCTGGCTGATTCAGCCCTCCAATACGTGGATCGCTTGGGATATTTGCCATTGCCTCTTCCGCCGACCCAGTAGGGGCAATTCCCAATCGTTCCATTATGCATAAAAAGAAGGTTTCATTTTTATACCCTTTGTCTTTCAGAAATTCATCAATGTAGTTCAAAGAAGTTCTACCCCTTTTCAAAGCACGATAAAGCTTGTAGGTAAAAGAGGGCTTTTCGATTATTTCTTCCTTTTCTCGATTAGCAACATCCTGTGGTCTAGATGGAGGAGATGGACGTTGCTGAGAATGTTGTGCGTTCTGCTGCTGACTAGGAGACTCTTCTTCCTCGGTGAGATCAAAGTGCGTAGGCCCCTCACACATTTGCTGTGGTCCCCTGTTCGCGATCCTTGAAGACTTCCTTTGAGATGATATCTTTCACAGTCTTTGAAAGATTCCAAACTTGTTTTCCCAAGAAAGATGACAACTTTTCGAAGATTAAACAAGAGAAAAAGACAGAAATGGAAGATCGATGCTTTTTAGGGTTTTTGGAGTAAAACGAAGAGGAACTGACAGTATATAGGATAATCGAAGAGAGGCATACAAAATGTCATAAAAGAAAGTGTAAAGATACCTTTTAAGAATAACTGCCTTTTTCAAAAATTAGATAACTGTCATTTAAAAATAACTCCATTTTCGAAAAAGAAAGATTGCAATAATCACAGAAACTGAAAATATCAAAAATCAATTATGGATAGATGATCGTACATTTTCGAGATTTAATTTGAGAGAGAATAACTTTCAGTAAAAAATCTTGATTGTCTGAGTCTGAAAGTCTCTAGACTTTTACTTCTTCAAACCTCAAGATGTTGAGTCTGGAACGAATAACTTCAAATTGATTTTTCTCCAAAGGCTTTGTAAATATATCCGCCAGTTGATTCTTTGAGTCAACAAATTGAATCGAAACTTCTCCATTTTGAATATGATCTCTAATGAAGTGATGTTAAATCTCTATATGTTTTGCTCTTGAGTGAAGAATTGGATTCTTGGTGAGATTGATTGCGCTGGTGTTGTCACACTTAATCTCCGTGCATGAATCTTCAATTCCAAAGTCTCTTAGCTGTTGTTTTATCCACAGAATTTGTGAACAACAACTTCCAAGAGCTACATACTCTGCTTTTGTTGTAGAAAGAGCTACTGTATTTTGCTTCCATGAAAACCAAGACACTATCCTGCTTCCAAGTAGTTGACAGGTACCCGATGTGCTCTTTCTATCAACTTTGCATCCGGCTAGGTCTGCGTCTGAGTATCCAAGAAGAGTAAAGTCTCCTTTTTTAGGATACCAAAGACCAAAGTTTGAAGTTGATGCAATGTATTTGATAATACGTTTTGCAGCACTTAGATAATATTCTTTAGGGTCTGCTTAAAATCTGGCACAAATGCAAACACTAAACAAAATGTCAAATCTAGAAGCAGTAAGATAAAGAAGTAAACCAATGATACTCCTGTAGAGCTTCTGGTCAACTTTCTTTCCTCCTTCATCTTTGTCTATCTTCAAGGAACTTGACATTGGTATATCAGTCTTTTTGCAATTTTCCATTCTAAACTTTTTGACAAGATCATTAGCATATTTTTCTTGATGAATAAAAGTTCATTCCTTCAATTGTTTCACTTGAAGCCCGAGAAAGAAGGTTAGTTCACCCATCATGCTCATTTCAAATTCATCCTGCATAGACTTAGAGAATTTCTTGCACAGATTCATTAGAGGATCCAAAAATAATATCATCAACATATATTTGAACAAGCAGAAAACTTTTGCTTTCTCTTTTGATAAACAGTGTAGTGTCTACTTTACCTTTGACAAAGTCGTTTTGAATTAAAAACTTACTCAGCCTGTCATACCAAGCTCGAGGTGCTTGCTTTAAACCATATAAAGCCTTTTTCAGTATGAATACTGAATCTGGTTTCCTTGGGTCTTCAAACCCAGGTGGTTGTTCCACATAGACTTCTTCATGGATAAATCTATTCAGGAAAGCACTTTTGATGTCCATTTGGAATAACCTGAAATTCTTATAACAAGTAAAAGCAAGTAATAATCTAATTGCTTCTAACCTCGCTACTGGTGCGTAAGTCTCATCATAGTCTATCCCTTCTTCTTGCGTATATCCCTTGGCCACGAGTCTTGCTTTGTTTCTTACGACATTTCCTTTCTCGTTCATCTTGTTCTTGAAAACCCATTTAGCTCCAATAATAGATTTACCTTTCGATTTAGGAGTCAATTCCCAGACATCATTAATACTGAATTGCCTGAGTTCTTCTTGCATAGCTTCAATCCAGCTTTCATCAGATAAAGCTTCTTTTATACTTTTGGGTTCTATTTTAGAAATAAGAGCCACAACACTAGACTCTTCGCGCCTTTTGGATCTTGTGCGAATTCCTTCATTAATGTCGCCAATAATGAGATCTTTAGGATGACTGAACTTATGCTTCCAGTTGCTAGTTGATTTGTCAGATTGTTGATCTTTTCTTCATTTGAATTTTCGACAATCATTTGTTGCTGGCCTTTTGAAGTCTTAGCTGCTTCTTGAGATTTAGACTTTGTAGAGTCTGGAGTAGGTTCGATTATTCAAGATGAGTCTGAATAGATTCATTTTGCATAGAATCTTGGAATTTGACATTCATTGATTCATCCACAGATTGAGTCTTCTTGTTGTAGACTCTGTAAGTTTTGCTTGTGGTTGAATATCCAAGGAAGATGCCTTCGTCTGATTTTCCTTCAAACTTGCCAACTCGATCATTTGCATTTTTCAATATAAAGCATTTACATCCAAACACACGAAAATATGAAACAATAGGCTTCTTTTCTTTGAATAACTCATAGGGGTTTTTTCCAGAATAGGCCTTTGAAAAACTCTATTAATGATATAACATGCTGTAGAAATTGCTTCAGCCCAAAAACGTGAAGAGATGTTACTTTCAATTAAAAAAGTTCTAGCCATTTCTTGAAGCGACCTATTCTTTCTTTTCACAACTTCGTTTTACTCTAGAGTATATGGAGAGGAGAACACATGCTAAAAACCAGATTCATCACAGAATTTTGTAAAATCTTGATTTTCAAATTCACCTCCACGGTATGTTCGTATACTTGAAATAACATACCCTTTCTCATTTTGGACCTTTTTAGCAAACTTTTCAAAGTAAGAAAAGGTTTCAGACTTACTTGCCAGGAAATATACCCAAGTAAATCGTGAGTAGTCATCCACAATTACTAGGCAATATTTCTTACCTCCAATGCTTTAAGTTCTGGTTGGTCCAAAGAGATCCATATGCAGAAGCTACAGTACACCATTAGTGGAAACTTGATTTATTGGTTTAAAGGAGTTTCTTACATGTTTTCCCAATACACATGGTGTACATAGATCAGTCTTTTGGTATGACAGATTGGGTAGACCATGAACAAGCTTCTTTGCTGAGATTTTGACTATTTGCTTCATATTGATGTGATCAAGTTTTCTGTGCCATAAGTTTGCTTTGTCTTGTATTGAGATTAGACATTGGGTTTCATCTGGTTTGATATCCAAGAGGTAGATATTTCCATGTCTTCGACCCATGAATGATTGGGTGGAATTTTTACTGGTTCCTGAACATATTCTCTTTTGAAAGTTGATTTTGAAACCGGTATCACACAGCTGACTGATACTAAGCAAATTGTAGTTGAGTCCTTCAACTAAGGGAACATTACTGATTGTGAGGCTTCCAATCTTTATAGTTCCGAATCCCATAATTCTTCCTTTGCTGTTTCCTCCAAATGAAACTTTTCCACCATTTTACTTGAATGAGCTTTATGAAGCAATTTGAATCTCCTGTCATATGTCTTAAGTATCCATTATCTAGATACCATTTTACTTTCTTCTTGATAGTAACCTTAAATTCACTATTTGAATCTGAGTCTGTCTCGGAGTTTGAATCTGAATCTGATTGTGCCATTAGACATATATTGGCATAATCATCATCACTTTCTTCACATTCTGTATCACTCCAGGTTTCTGCTTTGAGAGCCTTTTGATATTTTTAGGCTTTTCCTTTCTTCTTCCTCAGAAGGGGATAGTTGGGTTTGATGTGTCCCTTTTTCTTACATTCAAAGCAAACTACATCTCTATTGGATTCATCATCCTCAACAGACTTAGTATGTTGCTTTTGAAAACTCTGTTTCTTTGGATTGAATCTTCTTCTTTTTTCTGTTCAGCTTTCTGAATCTTCTTATCATGAGAGCAAGCTCCTCATCATCCATATCGTCTTCAGAATCTGTAACATCATAATCATCATTGGATTTTAGTGCAATGGATTTCTTACCTTTAGGATCTTCATCTTCATTGATTTGCTCCATTTCATAAGACTAAAGAGTCCCAACCAACTCATCGACAAATAGTGGCATAATTCTTTATGTCTCACTTATTAAGGTCTTTATGTGATTCCAATCTTTGGAGAGTCCACGTAGTAGCTTGTTTACTTTCATGGGATCAGAAATTGGTTGACCTTGATTTTGAAGACCATTCACGATTTCTGTAAAACGACTAAACATGTCAGTAATAGATTCTCCTGATTTCACTTTGAAGGCTTCGTATTGACCGAGGAGAATGTTGATTCTGGTTTCTTTCACTCGATCAGTTCCTTCATAGGTGATGTGTAATCTATCCCAAACTTTTTTGGCTGTAACACAAGAAGATATTCTGTTATATTCAGTAGGTGATAAAGCGCAATATAAAGAATAAATTGCTTTTGCATCAAGAGCTTGTCTCTTGGTTATCTCTTCCTGAGTCATTTCATTAGACTCAACAGCTTCTTTTCCTCTCTCTGAAACAGGTGCAGCTTTAGGAATGATTCCTTTGTCTACTACGTCCCATTCCAGAGGATCTTTTGATCTTAGGAATGCCTTCATCTTGTTTTTCCATATGTTGTATACATTTCCATCAAAGTAAGACGGTCCAGTATTGCTTTGCCCTTCTACCAGCCTTGGAGCCAACATACTATTGGAGAAATCTTCTTGAAGTGTTTTGAAGCTGACAAAACGTTTCCATCAGTCTAGTCTGAAGGTTTGCAGACTCTGCTATTTAAAGTCTGAAGACCTCCGGACAGCCAGACTCAAGACTCAAAGTCTATCCTCATTGACAATCTCTAATCCATTGAAGAAAGGTTATCCAGAACTGGATCTTTCGTTAAGGATTTAACCTTATCAACTAGAGAAGATCTCGTGGCTGGAAAAGACATAACAGAATCCTTTGATTGATCGAGATTGACTCGATGATTGAAGATCCGATGATTGTCTGAATATTCTGGGAAGGTTCTACTTATGGAAACCGAGATCCTGATTGTATGGGCGAACATGATTGATGGGCTATCGACACGTTCCTTTAATAGCTTGAATAATCTTTCTAATTGATTCCGTCCAATGGGTAGATTGGAGGAATTCCTTTGGTAAGTGCCAACAGGTATGATGGCATAAAGGAGTATATAAGGAAGACGTTTTAAGTTGTTCGTGGTGTGCGCGATAGAAGAATTCCAAAGTCTGAAAGCTTCCTGTTGTTTAGACAATTCCTTTGAGCGAAACCTTGTATACAAAAGAGAGTATATATTTGTGAGAAACCTTGAGGAGGTGTGGTAGAACATCTACACTGTGGAATCAAGGGAAAGCTGTGGTGTAACTTCTCTTTTGTTCATAGTGAAATCCAGCCGGTGGGCTGTCAGTGCGGAAGAGTGGACGTAGGCTTGGAATAGGCCGAACCACTATAAAATCTGTGTTCAATTTTCTCTTCCTTACTCTCTTTACTTTGATTGTACTTCATTTTCGTTAATCAATAGTGAACTTCCTTTCTATCGTTTGCCAAGAATCGCTTCCGTATCTCGATAAATTGTTTGTGCACCTATTCACCCCCTCTAGGTGCTTATACTAGCTATCTCAATTGATATTAGAGATCGTGTACTCACTTTATTTGAAGTGTTTTACTTCAGAGTAAAAGATCCATGGCTAGTATGTTGGCTCCAGGGCTGGTAGAAGGGTAAAGCAACACCAGACCGCCTTACTTTGAAGGAAAGGACTACAACATATGGAAAAACAAGATGAAGGCGTTCTTAAGATCAAATGATCCTCTGGAATGGGACGTTGTAGAAAAAGGAATCGTTCTTAAAGCTGCTCCTGTCTCGGAAAGAGGAAAAGACACTGTTGAGTCTAGCGAAATGACTCAAGAAGAGATAATCAAGAGACAAGCTCTTGATGCAAAAGCAATTTATTCTTTATATTGTGCTTTATCACCTACTGAATGTAACATAATATCTTCTTGTGATATAGCCAAAGAAGTCTGGGATAGATCACACATTACTTATGAAGGAACCGATCGAGTGAAAGAGACTAGAATCAACATTCTTTTCGGTCAACACGAAGCCTTCAGAATGAAACCAGGAGAATCTATTACTGACATGTTTAGTCGTTTTACAGAAATCGTGAATGGTCTTGAAAATCAAGGTCAACCAATTTCCGATCCCATGAAAGTGAACAAGCTACTACGTGGACTCTCCAAGGATTGGAATCACATAAAGATTTCAATCAGAGAGACCCAAAGAATCATGCCACTGTCTGTCGATGAGTTGGTTGGGACCCTTCAGTCTTATGAAGTGGAACGAATCAATGAAGACGAAGATCCTAAAAGTAAGAAATCTATTGCATTAAAATCTAATGATGATTATGATGTAACAGATTCTGAAGACGACATGGATGATGAAGAACTTGCTCTCATGATAAGAAGATTCAGAAAGCTGAATAGAAAAGGAAGAAGATTCAATTCAAGGAAACAAAGTTTTCAAAAGCAACAGACCAAGTCTGCTAAAGATGATGAATCAAACAAAGATGTAGTCTGCTTTGAATGCAAGAAAAAGAGACACATCAGACCCAACTGTCCTCTTCTGAGGAAGAAGAAAGGAAAAATTGAAAAGTATCGAAAAGCTCTCAAAGCTGAAACTTGGAGTGATACGGAGTGTGAAGATAGTGATGATGATTATGCCAACATATGTCTAATGGCACAATCAGATTCAGAATCAAACTCCGAGACTGATTCAGATTCAGAAAGTGAATTCGAGGTAAGTAACTTCAAAATTCCTATTAAAGTTTCAAAATACATTGATGAATTATGTTTTAGTCTTAAGACTTCTCTTAAAAGAATTTCTGAACTCAAAAAAGAAAATTATGCTTTAAAACAACAAGAGAATGTTTTGGAAGAAAAAGTGAAATTCTTAGACCAGAATATTTCTTCTCTCAGAGAAAGTAAATAAAATATTTTAAAAGAAAATGCATTTTGAAAAATGATATTTCAAATATTTCCAAAAGATTTTCTCTACGATTTGAAAACTGGAGAAAATACTTTCGGTTCAAAGACCTTATTTCAATAAATCTGGTTTAGGAATGACTGTTGAAACTATTCCTTTAATCGACTTTCCTAAAGTAAAAGAAAGAATCAAACAAAGACCCACAAGAAATGCTTACAAAAATCATTTTGAAAGGAACTTTGTAAAACCAGTAGGTCGTAATGCTCTTAGATGTTCAAAATGCAATAGTGCAGATCATTTTGAGAAAGAATGTCCTATGGTTTGGAGACCTGTCAGTAAAGTCTGGCCAAAAACCATATACCAGACTAACTCAAAAGGACCCAAGAAAATATGGGTACCAAAGAAAGCTTGAGTTTCTTTTTAAATGCAGGTCACTATCAAGAAAAAAGTGAAATGGTATATGGATAGTGGATGCTCGAGACACATTGTGGCATCCCAAAATTCATGGCAACCTCTAGTTACATTAAAGTCTATGAATAGGTGATGGAAGTACCATCAAGTTATTTTATGACCATTTAATCCATAATTTTAATAAGATTTATGGCCAAGCTTTTAAGGGATAATTATGTGATAGGAAAGAAAATCCTATCATTGGCCATGTGTTTTATAAATTGGGATTTATGGAATTATGATTTCAAGATTTTGGCCATGTGGAATTTAGTAATTAAATTCTTAAAAGAAAGAATTAAAGATGAATAATCGAAAGGTGAAATTAGGATTTAAATTAGGTTTGGGCCTTAAGCCCAAAAGGTGGATTTTAATGGGCCAAGTTGGCCGGCCCATTGAAGCCCACAAGGGGGCTGTCGACCAGCCCATTTGCCGGCCCAAGATAGGCCCAAGAAGAAGGCCCATTAGCCTTGCATGTCCTCCAACACTTGTTCTCTCCTTTTTGCCACTTGTTCTCCTCGTGAGAACACTTGTCCCTCATGCAAGATAAGAATGCATGCACTATAAAAGCAACCAAAAAGAGAGAGAGAAAGGGAGAGAGAGAGTGGCATTCGGCCAAGCCAAGTGAGAGAGAGTGAGTTGCGAGAGAGAAGAGGGAGGCCGAGAGAGGAGGAGAAGGAATCGCCGTCCGTCCGCTCGTGCTGTTCGTGAGGTCTAGAGGCAAGTTGGGAATCCACTTTCTACTCTTGCACCAATGTTTTCGCACGAACTGTTTGGAGTCAGAAACTTGTTTGAGCTTGCATGTGTATTTAGAGTCCGATTTTGGCTTCGATTTCTTCATGAAAGTTGTAGCTAACATATTGAACTATAACATACTGAAATTTCGTGGAAAATGATGGAGATTTGAGGGGTCAAACTCTCATCCTACGGAGATGCTAGATCTGGAATATTTTCGTATGAACTGTTTGAGTCAGAATGTTGTGAGAGCTTGCATGCATGTTTAGAGTTCGATTTTGGCTATGATATCTTCATAAGAGTTGTAGCTAACATCTTGAAATACAACATACTGAAATTTCGTGGAAACTTATGGAGATATGAGGGGTTAAATTTCTATTATACGGAGACCCTAGATCTGTGAAGTTTTCACTGACTTCTTGCTGGATTTTTGTTTGCATGTTGATTTTTGTTGAAGATTTGACTTTGATGTCTTCATGAAAGTTGCAGGTAACACATTAAACTACAACATAATCAAATTTTAAGCGAAAAGAACAAGTATAGCTTGGTGAATCGGCTAGATCTTGGAAATGATGGTTCTGGTGAAGTATTCCGAGACACCCGAGACTTCATGGACTTAAATGGTGACCATACTTTGGTTATTTGACCTATATCTCTTCATGAAACTTGTAAAGGACACCTTGGTACATAACATACTCAAATTTCAGAGGAAACGAAAGAGAATAGATGGGTGAAATCTAAAAATTCCGGAGATGTGTATTCTGGACGACGCGGTAGTGGTTCCAGAGGTTTTGTGGGGTTGTATAAATTAATCTAAAAAGAATTTGTCTTGGCTATCACCCTGTAAAATTTCGTAATTTTTGGAGGGCGTATGGATATTTTAATTGAATTTCTACAGAAACTGTGCATTCTGGTCATTATCCGAATATCATGTGCTATTTTGTGGAAATTGTGAAATTATGTGAAATTCAATTTGGGCATGAATTTTGTATGGAATTGCCATCCTATTGGTTTGTTTAGTGATTGTTTGAATATTATGATTTTGGGAAAATCATAGATATTAAATTTAATATTTATTTATGAAAATAAATAAATATAATAATAAAATATTAAAATAATATTAAAATAATATTAAAATAAAAAGGGGATTATTTTATTGGCCATGAGTTCCATTGAATTTATTATGCATTGGTGTATGTATGATCATAAATTGTGATGCATGTGTGAATCATATGCCATGTAATAATGAGATTAAAAGGATGGTGAATGTGGAAAATAATAAGTGAGGAGTGGTTGTGGTGGATGATGATGTCTGGTGGCCGAGTGGCATAATTCCAGAGATTCCCCGGGAGTGTCGGGATGCCCGGTGGTATACGGTACGTAATTCCAGGGGAGGCCTGGTGGTATGTCGGTACATAATTCCGAAAGCCCTGTCGGAGGTCTTTGCCCAAAGGGAATGCCTCGCGATGCCAAGATTTGGGTGCGAGATGCCCGGCTAGAAGGGTAAAGGCCGGATGTCCAGTTGTATCTTGGATACATGCCCGGAGGTTCCTCGTGATGCTAGTTGGGATGCGAGATGCCCGGAATGTGGGGGGCCGGATGCCCGGTTGTATCTTGGATACATGCCCGGAGGTTTTTCTCGCATGAGATGCGAGTGTAAAATATGAGATAAAATTGATGAATCGAGGAAGGGTGATGTGGTGATCAAATTTAAAGATAAAGATGAAAATTAACTCATGGCATGATGATGGTGATGATATGTGATGTGATATGATGATCACTCATGGTATGATATGCATGATGATATGCATGATGATGGTGATGATATGTGATGTGATATGATGATCACCCATGGTATGATATGCATGATGATGATGATGATGATGATGATGATGATGATGATATGTGATGTAATATGATGATCACCGATGGTATGATATGCATGATGATATGCATGATGATGATGATAATATGTAATGCGATGATGTCATGATAAGGATGACATGTATGATATAATGATGCCATGATGATGATGACATGTGTGATGCGATGATGTCATGATGATGATGACATGTATGATATAATGATGCCATGATGATGATGACATGTATGATATGATGATGCATGATAGTATGCGCATGGCTTCAAGGTAAGTAACGCCTGCAATGCATGTATGATTTGTATGATGCATTGAGTGGTTATTGGATTCCTTTACTTGCTGAGTGGTTGTACTCACCCCTTTTGGGGACCAACATTTTAGATTAGTAGATGGTTTGAGCGGTTGGATATGACCGTGGGGAGAAGGATAGCAAAGGAGGGAACCTTTGGACGCCGACACTGGTTGATGGACCTTAAGCATACGATTGTGGGAGGAGATGTCGGTCATCTTTTAAAGTATAGCCAAATATAGAAAGACTATGGCATTTTGATGTACCGATGAATGATGTCCATCTGCTTTATGTAGATAAACGTGTCCGGCTTTAACTTATAAATATTTAGTAGGTGTGCATCGTTTTCTGAATATAGGGAAGGGAGTTGTTGGATGTGCTTCCGCATATAAATTGCGCAAGGGACCGATCGAAAAAAAAAAAATGTAAACCCCCAAGTTGTATGGACCCGCTGCAACTAAAAATGGTATCAGAGTGACTTGTTATTTGGGAAAGAAAAAGGAAAAGCGAACTGTGGTGACTCTAGCGGATCGGGGGCCGTCGAGGGGTGCCACACACATGACATGAGATTCAAATTGTTTCATAAAGCTTGCTTAAGTGAATGGTGGAAAAGTCTCTTTTGGAGGAAACATCAAAGGAAAAATAGTAGGATTTGGAACTGTAAAGATTAGGAACCTCACAATAAGCAATGTTTCTTTAGTTGAAGGGCTCAATTACAATCTGCTCAGTGTCAGTCAGTTTTGTGATGCCAGTTTTAAAATCAACTTTCAAGAGGGTATTTGTTCAGGAACCAGTAAAGACTCAACTCAGTCATTCATGGGTCGAAGACATGGAAATATCTACCTCTTGGAAGTGAAACCAGATGAATCGCAATGTCTAATCTCAATCCAAGACGAAGCAAACTTATGGCACAAAAAGCTTGGGCATATCAACATGAAGTAGATAGCCAAAATCTCAGCAAAGAAGCTTGTTCGTGGTCTACCCAATTTATCATACCAAAAGTCTGATCTATGTACACCATGTATATCGGGAAAATAGGTAAGAAATTCCTTTAAGCCAATAAATCAAGTTTCCACTAACCGTGTACTGCAGCTCTTGCATATGGATCTCTTCGGACCAACAAGAACGTAGAGCATTGGAGGTAAGAAATATTGCCTAGTAATTGTGGATGATTACTCACGATTTACTTGGGTATATTTCTTGGCAAGTAAGTCTGAAACCTTCTCTTACTTTGAAAAATTTGCTAAGAAGGTTCAAAATGAAAAGTGTTATGTTATTTCAAGTATAAAAACAGACCATGGAGGTAAATTTGAAAATCAAGATTTTACTAAATTTTGTGAAGAATCTGGCTTTCAGCATTTGTTCTCTTTTCCATATACTCCAGAGCAAAATAGAGTTGTGGAAAGGAAGAATAGATCTCTTCAAGAAATGGCTAGAACTCTCTTAATTGAAAGCAATATCTCTTTACGGTTTTGGGCTGAAGCAGTTTCAACATCATGTTATATTATCAATAGAGTTTTTCTAAGGCCTATTCTAGAAAAAAACCCTTATGAACTATTTAAAGAAAAGAAGCCCATTGTTTCATATTTTCATGTATTCGGATGTAAATGTTTCATATTGAAAAATGCAAATGATCGAGTTGGTAAGTTTGAAGAAAAGTCAGATGAAGACATCTTCCTTGGATATTCAACCACTAGCAAAGCATACAGAGTCTACAATAAGAAGACTCAAATAGTGGAAGAATCAATGAATGTCAAATTCCAAGATTCTACACAAAATGAATCCATTCAGACTCATCTCGAAGAGACTGAACTTGCTCTAGACTCTATAAAGTCTAAATCTCAAGAAGCAGCTCAGACTTTGAAGGACCAGCAACAAGTGACAGTTGAAGATTCAAGTGAAGGAAGTGACCATCAATCTGATAAATTAACCAGCAACTGGAAGCATAAGTCCAGTCATCCCAAAGATCTTATTATTGGCGACATCAATGAAGGAATTCGCACAAGATCCAAAAGGCGAGAAGAGTCTAGTGCTGTGGCTCTTATTTCTAAAATAGAACCCAAGAGCGTAGAAGAAGCTTTATCCGATGAAAGCTGGATTGAATCTATGCAAGAAGAACTCAGACAATTCATAATTAATGATGTCTGGGAGCTGACTCCTAAACCAAAAGATAAATCAATTGTTGGAGCTAAATGGGTTTTCAGGAACAAGATGGATGAGAAAGGAAAAGTCATAAGAAACAAGGCTAGACTCGTGGCCAAGGGATACACACAAGAAGAAGGGATCGACTATGACGAGACTTATGCACTGGTAGCAAGGTTAGAAGCAATTTGTTTATTACTTGCATTTGCTTGTCATAAAAATTTCAAATTATTTCAAATGGACGTCAAAAGTGCTTTCCTAAATGGATTCATCCATGAGGAAGTCTATGTGGAACAATCACCAGGGTTTGAAGACCCAAAGAAACCAGACTCAGTATTCAGACTCAAAAAGGCCCTATATGGTTTAAAGCAAGCACCTCGAGCTTGGTACGACAGATTAAGTAAGTTTTTAATTCGAAATGGTTTTGTTAAAGGTAAGGTAGACACTACTCTTTTTATTAAAAGAGAAAGCAAAAGTTTTCTGCTTGTTCAAATATATGTCGATGATATTATTTTTGGATCCTCTAATGAAAGTCTGTACAAGAAATTTTCTAAGACTATGCAGGATGAATTTGAAATGAGCATGATGGGTGAGTTAACCTTCTTTCTTGGACTTCAGATAAAACAATTGGAGGAAGAAACTTTTATTCATCAAGAAAAGTATGCAAATGATCTTGTCAAAAAGTTTGGATTGGACAATTGCAAAAAGGCTAACATACCAATGTCAAGTTCCTTGAAGATAAACAAAGATGAAGGGGGAAAGAAAGTCGATCAAAAGCTGTACAGGAGTATCATCGGATCACTTCTTTATCTTTAAATGCTGCGAAGCGTATTATCAAATATATTTCATCAACTTCAAGCTTTGGTCTCTGGTATCCAAAAAGGGGAGACTTTACTCTTCTTGGATATTCAGACGCAGACTTTGCTGGATGCAGAGTCGATAGAAAGAGCACCTCGGGTACCTGTCAACTACTTGGAGGCAGGACAGTGTCTTAGTTTTCAAGAAAGCAAAATACAGTAGCTCTCTCTATAGCAGAAGTAGAGTATATAGCTCTCGGAAGTTGTTGTTCACAAATTCTGTGGATAAAACAACAACTGAGAGACTTTGGAATTGAAGACTCATGCACGGAGATTAATTGCGACAACACCAGCGCTATCAACCTCACCAAAAATCCAATTCTCCACTCAAGAGTAAAGCATATAGAGATTCGACATCACTTTATTAGAGACCATGTTCAAAATGGAGATATTTCAATTCACTTTGTTAATTTAAAGAACCAACTGGCGGATATATTCACAAAGCCTCTGGAGAAAAATCAATTTGAAACCATTCATTCCAGACTCAACATTTTAAGGTATGAGGAGATCAAAGTCTAAAGACTCTTAGACTCAGACATACAAGACTTTAACTGCAAGTTAGTCTTGGTATGACCATCAGACTGTAAGTTAGTCTTTCTCTCTCTTGAATCTTATCTTGAAAAGGTATGATTGTTAACCGTGTTTTATTGCTATCTTTAATCGGCATAATTATTCTATCGTTTCCTTTTCGAAAAAGAAGTTATTTTTTGAAATGACTATTTTCACGGAAAAATGACAGTTATTTTAAAAAAAGGCATCTTTTTACTTTCCTTTGTGACGGTTCGTTTATCTCTCTTTTTAACCGATCGTGCACTGTTGATTCCTCTTCACTTTACTCTCGAAAACCCTAGAAAGCATCAATCCTCCATTCCCATTTTCTTCCCTTATTTAATCTTCAAAAAGTTGTCATCTTTCTTGGGAAAGTCAAGCAAGGAATCTTCCAAAAACTGAGAAAGATGTCATCTTCAAGAAAGTCTTCGAGAATCGCAAGCAGGGGACCACAGCGAATGAGTGAGGGGCCTACGCACTTCGATCTTACTGAAGAAGAAGTGTCTCCAGAACAGCGACAGAGCCCACAACATTCTCAGCAGCGTCATTCTCCTCCATCTAGTCCTCAAGGCGTTGATCATCAACAAGATGAAGAAATCATTGAGGATGTAGATCCAGTAAGAGTTCAAAAACCCGCTTATATTTATAAGCTATATCGTGCCTTAAAAAGAACTCGTACTCCTTTGAACTATGTTGATGATTTTCTTAAAGACAAAGGATATGGGAATGAATATATCTTTTTGCGAAAGATGGAAAGTTTGGGAATTGCTCGTAAAGGGGTGGCTGAGGAAACCCTTGCGAATATCCCAAGTGATCCTCGTGATTGGGGACCGAATCCTGTAGATGGGAATGATGATGACAAATTGTACAGCCAATTTCAACCGAGAATGGGTGTTACGGTTGAAAATCGAGGAAAAAGGGGAGATTTGTTCAGATCGAAGGAACAAAAGGATTTGTACTCAAAATTGCTTAAGCGTGGGGTGATAAACCCTAGAAGTGTGGATTTTGATTTTCTGGATCTTTGTGAATGTGAACTTGAGGGAAAAGTTCGGTTATCTTCAACTTGAAAAGTTCTACTCCGACACTACAGAGGCCTATGCTGAATTAACCGCATGTTTCTATTCAAATCTTAGCTTTTTGGATGCGAATAGATTTTCTTTCAATGTCAAAGATCAAGACTATGTTGTGGTATATGGATATGCTGGCAGATGTGTTAGGAGTTGAAAGAGGAAGATATCAACCGATCAAAGTTTCCATTGCTCGGGCCACACTGAAACTGGTGAAGGACAAGAGAACAGAGGAGAAGATCACCTACTTAAGGATGAGTGCATTCAATATCTTGCTTCACAAGATTATGATCAATTGCCTCCGACCGAAATCAACTTCCAAGACTGATGTTTCAAGTTCAGAGGCAAAGCTGATGTATGCCATCCTCACTGGGAAAAAGGTTTTCTCTCCCTCACACTATCATGTTCCACATGTATAGAGCGATGATGAAGGACAGAGGTCAACTCCCTTACCCAAGCCTTGTTACAAAGTTATTCAGACATTTGAATATTCAGCCTCTGCAAATATTTTGTGTTCGATCGTGCAATCATATGGTGGTAGGACTGAAGATGGTGACCAAAATGCGTCTGAAGGAACTGAACAAGGAGTTGGAGAAATTCTAGGAGAAGACTCCAATGAAAGCTCATCAAACCTCTTCTTCAAAATGGAAAGGAAAGGAGCCCTTGGTTGCTTCAAAACCGAAAAGAAGAGCTCTTATTGTGGAAGATGAAGAAGATGATGACCTTACCATTTCGGCCATAGCTTTGAAGAAGCTAAGTCGTAGTGTTCCAGAGTCAATGGAACAACCTGAGATAGAAGGAAAGGAAAGAGAAGGACAAGAGGAAAGAGAAGGTCAAGAAAAGGAGAGAGAAAAAGAAGAAGAAAGAGCAGTTGGCGAAAAAGAAGCAGAGGAGGAAAGACCTGGAAAAGAAAGAAGAGAAGAAGGAGAACCTGAGGAACACTCTTTCCACTTGTAGGCATGGAAACAGGGGGAGATTAAGAGAAATGAGGGAAGTCCTCATATCCTGATGCAAGTGCAGGAGTCAGTCGCTCACTTGCAGACCCAAAGGACGTTTATGCCTCTCAATTTCCAGAAGAAGGTCATGACATTTCATCGCCAAACCTGCGAGATTATTCTGATATGCCATCATCTGCAGAACGTGCTGAAGCCAGTACGCAGATCGACAGCTCAGCTGATTTTCGCAGAGTTATGGATATTCTCTTGGAGATGCGCGGTCAAATTTATGCCTTGGGATGCGAGGTTCAAAACTTGCAAAATGTGGGTCAAGTTTCTTCATGTTCATTAAATGATAAAATCCAAGCCCTCACTGTTCAGATTTAGGCCAATGCCAAGGGTGAGGAAATTGCACAACTGAAGGAAGACTTGAAAAGGCTGGAAGGGATCGTTTAGTCTATGGGAGATTTTTAGCTTGTTTGCGTTCCCAAGCAATCTTGGCTTCATTTTATTTTCATCTCAACCTTTTTAATACTGACAAAAAGGGGGAGAGATGCAAGATTTGAACAACTTGACTTTTAACCGTGTGGTTTGTTGGACTGTGTGGTTACAGTTTATTGGATTTTGTTGGATTGTTTTGATCTGTTTGACTTTGTTTTTGTGTTTGGATGAGAACTGAACTAGACTTGGACTTGATTGCTTCTATTAACTACTATTGATATCTTATGGATGGCTTTATCGCATATTAGACTAACCTATTTTTTGTGGCTGCAGATTCTAGTGTTATTCATTTAGCCATTTATCTCTATAAGATATGCATATGTGTTTGACAAATGTTTTGCAGGTCAAAGTTGTCCAAATCTACAGGAAAGTTTTGTCACCATCAAAAATGGGGAGATTGTTGGAGAAATCTTCTTGAAGTGTTTTGAAGCTGACAAAACGTTTCCATCAGTCTAGTCTGAAGGTTTGCGGACTCGCTATTTAAAGTCGAAGACCTTCGGACAGCCGGACTCAAGACCCAAAGTCTATCCTCATTGGAGTCTCTAATCTGTTGAAGAAAGGTTATCCGAGCTGGATGTTTCGTTAAGGATTTAACCTTATCAACTAGAGAAGATCTCGTGGCTGGAAAAGACATAACTGAATCCTTTGATTGATCGAGATTGACTCGATGATTGAAGATCCGATGATTGTCTGAATATTCTGGGAAGGTTCTACTTATGGAAACCGAGATCCCGATTGTATGGGCGAACGAGTTGATGGGCTATCGACACATTCCTTTAATAGCTCGAATAATCTTTCTAATTGATTCCGTCCAACGGGTAGATCGGAGGAATTCCTTTGGTAAGTGCCAACGGGTATGATGGCATAAAGGAGTATATAAGGAAGATGTTCTAAGTTGTTCGTGGTGTGCGCGATAGAAGAATTCCAAATTCTGAAAGCTTCCTGTTGTTTAGACAATTCCTTTGAGCGAAACCTTGTATACAAAAGAAAGTATATATTTGTGAGAAACCTTGAGGAGGTGTGGTAGAACATCTACACTGTGGAATCAAGGGAAAGCTGTGGTATAACTTCTCTTTTGTTCATAGTGAAATCCAGTCGGTGGGCTGTCAGTGCGGAAGAGTGGACGTAGGCTTGGAATAAGCCGAACCACTATAAACTCTGTGTTCAATTTTCTCTTCCTTACTCTCTTTACTTTGATCGTACTTCATTTTGTTAATCAATAGTGAACTTCCTTTCTATCGTTTGCCAAGAATCGCTTCCGTATCTCGATAAATTGTTTGTGCACCTATTCACCCCCCTCTAGGTGCTTATACTAGCTATCTCACATACTAGCCATGGATCTTTAACTCTGAAGTAAAACACTTCAAATTAAGTGAGTACACAAGATCTGATACCAATTGAGATAGCTAGTATAAACACCTAGAGGGGGGTGAATAGGTGTAAAAATAGTTTCTCGTGATAAGTGAGCAATACTAAATAGACAATAGAAAAGAAGTTCACTTTTTGTTAACACAATGTATTATGATCAAAGTAAAAGAGAGTAGGGAAGAGAAAATGAACACATAAATTATAGTGGTTCGGCTTATTCCAAGCCTACGTCCACTCTTCCTCACTGACAGCTCACCAGCTGGATTTTACTATGAACAAAAGAGTTGTTACAACAAAACTCTCCCTTGATTCCACAGTGTAGATATTCTATCACACTTCCTCAAGGTTTCTCAAAGATATAGACTCTCTTTTGCGTACAAGATTTCGCTAAACAAATGAATTGACTAAGAACAAAAAGCTTCAGACTTTGGAATTATTCTATCGTGCACACACTCGAACAACTAAAACGTCTTCCTTATATACTCCTTTATGCCATCATACTCGTTGGCACTTACCAAAGGAATTCTTCCAATCTTCCCGTTGGACAGAATCAATTAGGAAGATCATTCGAGCTATTTAAGGAACATGACAATAGCCCATCAATCCTGCTCGCTCATACAATCAAGATCTCAGTTTCCATAAGTAGAATCTTCCAAGTATACTTCGCCAATCATCGGATCCTTAATCAATATTGATTCGAATAAAGGATGTGACACCCCGAACCCTTCGCAGGTCGTCACTAGCGCCGGTGTTACATCTTTTACCATCTCTATCTCTTGGCTAAATTAAGCCTTGCCAGATTACAGGCATATATATTTTTTTTCTTAAAGCGGTCCCATGCGCGACTCATAGCGGAAGCAAAATTCACATTGTCATCTATCTCCCTTCTAACCCATGATACAAATACACACCAGCTACACATCAGGATTTCATATACGAACATCGACACTTTATTTACATATTCTTTTAGGATGGGACTCCTCCTTTCTCGGGTCGATACATAACAAGAAAAGCGAGGACTCGCCATGTCCCGCCTAAAATCTCAAAAAGAAACTATCAACCCTCTACATCAAGCGCACAAGCTCCCATCAAAGGTGTCGATTATCTACATCAAAAAGCTCGGCTCCTACTCGTCGCACGTGAGTCTCACACCCAACCCGGTGCATCAGGTGGTGGTGGCGGCAGCATCCCTCGCATAGCACCATCTCGACGGACGTGAACAGAAATGAACTCTTGTATGACAAGGCCCCCAGCCAGGCCGATATCATACATAACTAAGCATCGCACTCGGATGAACGTCAATCCGGGCACAGAGGGACAATCTAACTCCGTACACTCCACCTCAACATCAGACGGTAGACCGTAAAATACCCCACACGAAACAGCAGGTAGCGGCATAGTGCTAATCTGAAATGTTATCCCCAAAAGGGGTGAGTACAACCACTCAGCAGATAGGGAAATCCAATAACAACTAAGTGCACCATGCATACCATCATACAATGCAGGCATTGCTTACCTTTTTGATGTCAAGCGTATTCATGCATCATCATAACATATATATCATCATTAGCCATGCATCACCATGCATATCACATCATCATTAGCCATGCATCACCATGCATATCACATCATCATTAGCCATGCATCACCATGCATATCACATCATATCATCATTAGGCATGCATCACCATGCATATCGCATCATATCATCATTATCCATGCATCACCATGCATATCACATCATCATTAACCATGCATCACCATGCATATCACATCATAGATCAATTTCCATTTTTATTTATCAATTGATCCCCACATTATCTTTTCTCAAATCATCAAATTCACCATCATCACCATCCCTTCGGGCAGAAACCTCCGACAGGGATCCCAGTATCCCAGCCATCTCATGGCCACTGGGCTTCCGGCCCCCCACATTTCGGGCATCTCGCATCTCAACTAGCATCACGAGGCATTCCCTTCGGGCAGAAACCTCCGACAGGGCTTCCGGCCTTTACCCTTCTAACCGGGGATCTCGCACCCTAATCCTGGCATCGCGAGTCACTCCCTTCGGGCAGAAACCTCCGACAGGGCTTCCGGCCCCCCACATTCCGGGCATCCTGAAACTCCCAAGGAATCTCTGGAATTACGCCACCAGGCCACCAGACAACATCCTCCGCCACAACCTCTTACTCACATACCATTTTCCACTTTTTTTATCATCCTTTTCATCTTGTTATTTCATGGCATATGATTTACATACATGCATCACAATTCATGATCATTCATATATCAATGATCATAATTAATGATCATACATGCATCAATGTCATATAGCAATGCATCATAATTCATAATCATCCATACATCAGTGCCATATAACAATACATCATAATTAATGATCATACATGCATCAATGTCATATAGCAATGCATCATAATTCCATAGGACTCATGGCCAATAAAATAATCCACCTTTTATTTTATTATTATTTTATTATTATATTATTATATTATTATATTATTATATTTATTTATTTCCATAAAGAAATATTATATTTAATATTTATGATTTTCCAAAAATCATAATCTTCAACCAATCATTAAACAAACAATTAGAATCAAATTTTGCATAAAATCCATGGCTAATTTGCATTTTACATAATTTCCCAAATTTCCACAAAATACAAACAACATTCGGATCATGGCCAGATTGCACAGTTTCCGAATTAATTCAATTAAAATACACATATGACCTCCGAAAATTCCCAAATTTTACAGAATGATGGCCGACACATTTTCGTGCATTTTTCATGCAGAACTCTAAGCCAAATTCTTTATAGATTAATTTATATAACTCCACGAAGCTTCTGGAACCTCTACCGTTTCGTCCAGAACGTACATCACCGAAAAACTTAGGTTTGACCCATCAAATCTCTTTCGTTTCTTCTGAAATTCGAGTATGTTATATATATCAATGTGTCCTTTACAAGTTCCATGAAGAGATCTAGGTTAAATAACCAAAGTATGATCCTCTTTTAAGTCCTTGAAGTCTCGGGTGTCTCGGTTCACTTCAACAGAACCATCCGTCTCAAAGATCTAGCTGATTAACTAGACTATACTCATTTTTTTCTCCTAAAATTTGAGTATGTTATAGTTTAGGATGTTATCTACAACATTCATGAAGACAACAAAGTGAGATCTCCAACAGAAATCAACATGCAACCAAGAAATCAACAAAAGGTCAGTAGGAAATTCGCAGATCTAAAGCCTCCGTGAAATAGAACTTTTGACCCCTTATATCACCATCGTTTTCCATGAAATTCGAGTATGTCATACCTCAAGATATTAGCTTCAACTTTCATGAAGACACCGAAGCCAAAATCACATTCCAAATACACATGCAAGCTCGAATAAGATACTGTCTACCACCAACCGAACGGAAACAGCCACATAAGATGAACACATTCAACCCTTACTTCGGTATTTCGCCCAAATCACCCTTAAAACCGAACATGCAACCATCAAAACAACATGCAAGAGAAGTTAAGGACCCCCCACTTGCCTCCAAAATGAACGAACAGCAAGCACAAGGCGGCGTAGGACGGTCGGACAAGGCGGCGACGGCGAGACACGGCGGCGGCAACTCTCGGCTCCACCTCCTCTCTCTCGGTTTCTCCCTTTCTCTCAAGCCCTCTCTCTCTCTCTCGCACACCTCTCTTGGACGGAAATGAAGAAGCAACCGCCCACTCTCTCTCCTAATCCCTCTTATACTCCCTCAATTGCAATGATTAATCCACCTCAACCATGGCCAATGCATGAGGACTTGTCTTGCCACTTGTCATTTCTATTTTTGAAATTTGATTTGGGTTAATGGGCTTGGGCTTAGGCCCAACCGGCCATTCCCCCTTGGGCTGGTCGAACTCCCCTCTTGGGCCCAATGGGCCGACTAGCTTGGCCCACCAAGCTCTAGGCTAATGGGTCCAAGGCCCATTTCGAAAATAACCCTATTTCCCCTTTTTTTTTGAATTCCTTTTAATTAATATTTCTAAATTCAAATTTCATCTTGGCCAAAAACCTTGGGATATTTTAATTATTGAAATTTAAATCATATGGCCAAGCTTTTAAATTTAAATTTCCACAACACAAGCAAAATTCATCAAATTAAAAGACAAATTGGCTAAAGCATAAGCCATAAAATTCTATCACCTAATTAAAGACATTTAACACACCTTAAGGCTCGGCTTTGAATTTCCGGGATGCCACAAAGGATTCCGTTATGTCATATCCAGCCAAGAGATCTTCTCCAGTCGATAAGGTCAAATCTTTAACGAAACATCTAGTCCTGGATAGGCCTTCTTCGACGGACTAGAAACTGTCAATGAGAATAGACTTTGAGTCTTGAGTCTAGCAGTCCGGAGGTCTTCAGACTTTAAATAGTAGAGTCTGCAAATCTTCAGACTAGACTGATGGAAACGTTTTGTCAGCTTCAAAACACTCAAGGAAGATTTCTCCAACAAACATTAATCAAGTTATCATAACTATAATTTATAAAATAAAATCATTTCGGCCTAATTATCCATTCCCGGCCCAACAAGCTCAATCTACAACAATTCTAGCCCACTAAACTAAATGTACAAATCTAATAGTTCCAAACCTTGGCCCGCTTCAAGCCAAGTCCAAGTCCATAATCTCTCATTCGATTTCTTAAGTCCAATTCGTGTGGCCCATTTATTTATCAAGCCCACACGTTTCTCACGATCCATCGGGTTCACTTTCTGGCCCAATCTAATTAATCTAAGTTCCTAATGATCTAATTACACTAATGAAGGTTAATGAAATTTGGGATGTCACATTGTCTCAGGAATTGGTGTTCTTGGATTGTCTGTGAAAATCCGCTTTTGCCGCTGCACAAGAGAATGTGCAAGAATAGGATACCATACAACATTAGAGTAAATTCAAATTGCACATCCATTTTGGCTCGAATCGAGATTTTGTCTTAGTCATGTCACTACTAGAATCTGTAGTGCCTCAATTCATCATTTGCATGGAAAAGAACAGAGTGCCAATTCCAAAATTAATGGCAAAAGAATGCTTCAAGTACCATAACTTTGCACAAAGGGACACTTAAGTGCCATAACTTACGAAAGGTATACTTAAGTGTCACATTCGAAAAAAAAAACGAATCACTTGAGTGCCACTTTCGCTAAAGTCCGGCCAAAACGCCGACGCGGCATTTTTCCGGCGAAGCGCGCCCAAAACGAAACCGTTTTGCACGCTAACGTGGCCAAATAATGCAAAAACGGCGTCGTTTTGGGACGTGGTAAAAAAATAATAAAAAAATTAATTAAATTAAATTTAGTTAAAATATTTAAAAATAATAATTTTAAAATTAAATTTAGCTAAAACATTTAAAAAGAATAATTTTAAATTAAATTTAGTTAAAATTAAAAAAATAACAATTAAAAAAATTAAAAAATTTAAAAAATTTAAAAAAAATTTAAAAAAAAAAAAAAAGGAAAGGAGGGGGAGGCAGCTGAGGGCTAATCCCTCAGCCACCGCCACCGCCGCCCGCCCCTGCTGGAAAGGGCCGGCGACGGTGGGGGGAGGGTCGGTGAGGGCTCGTGAGCCCTCGCCCTAATTTGGGGCAAGGGTTGCAGCCCTCGCCTAGATTCGGCGAGGGTCGGTGGCGCTTGGCCCACCCGAGCGAGGGCCTCCGACCCTCGCCGAATCTAGGCGAGGGCCGCGACCCTCCCCAGATCTATGGCCAGTGGCGAGGGCTCGCGGCCCTCGCCGGATCTGGGTGAGGGCTGCGACTGTCACCCTGATCTAGGGCAAGGGCTCGCAAACCCTCGCCGCCGGTTAACTGGGGTCGATAGCCCCTGGCTAGGGCCCGGCGACCTCGGCCGACCCTCCCCCCGCCGTCGCGGCCCTTCCCGCGGCCAAGGCGACGGCGCCGGCGAGGGCGATCTTTCACCGCCTACCCTTTTTCTTTTTTATTTTTTTCAAAATTTTTTAATTTTTTAATTTTTAATTATTAATTTTTTTTTAATATTTTAACTAAATTTAATTTTAAAATTATTAAATTTTAATATTTTAACTAATTAAATTTAATTAATTTTTTAGTTATTTTTTACCCGTCACCCAAAACGACGTCGTTTTTGCATTATTTGGCCACGTCAGCGTTTTGGTCGGACTTTGGTTGGATTGGCACTCAGGTGATCCATTTTACTCTGGTTTTGGTACTTAAGTGTACCTTTCGTAAGTTATGGCACTTAAGTGTCTATTTGTGCAAAGTTATGGCACTCCAGGAGGTCGCACGTCCAAAATTAATTATATTCATGAATGCAATGTATCCATTTCATCCAAGACGGATGATCCTCTTTTGACTCGTTCCATCATTTAAGTGTACCTTTCACACAAATTGTAATGAGATGTGCCACACATGACACTTTGGAATCTATATGATCTTCTTTTGACTTGCCCTTGGTTTCTTATTGATGTGCAAGGAAATCGCTTGGGACAAGTAAGAGAATAAGTAGTGTTTAATGTCTTCTTTACTCTTGAGAGATATCATCAAGATCAGCTAGGAAATGATCCTTTGCCCCCACGTCTATTTTTCCTTCGGATGTATGTTCCCAAATCAATGGGCCCACTATCACCGAAAATTGATGTGTTGTTTTCAAACGCCTCTTTGTTATGCTCTGAGACATGAAGTAAATAAGTTAGAAAAATAAACAAGCGTAACTTAATGCATGCTTTGGAAATGGCTTACAATCTGGGTCTGAACATATCCTGCTTCCGAATAGATTTAGCTTTAAGGTCTGAATACAGTCTGAATAAGTTCAGCTTCAGCATAGAGTCTGTATTCTGGTTCTTCATTCATGTTCAGTTTGGAATTTGTCAGAGTAAGCAGAATTCTGATGTAGAACAGACTTTGACATTAAAGTCTGACAGTCTTCAGACTTTGACATAGAAGTTTAGAAATCTTCAGAATATACTTTGGACATGTGTTACGTTTAGTCTTCTGGCCGTCTTCAGACTTTAACAATATATTTTACATGTTCTATCATCTGCATGGTCTATTACTTAACCATTAAACACGTTAATAATCTTTGATTTATTTTGTCATCTTCAAAATATCATAAGGGATTTCCCTAACAATCTCCCCTTTTTTGATGATGACAAAACAATCTCTGAATATGCAGACTCGTAAACATACTTTTGAAAATATTAATTTAAATCAAAGGATATAAGAAGAAAGCAAATAAATTGAGCATAACAATATATAGAAAAATAATCACAGCTCAATATTATGCAATAAATAATATCAACCAATCAACACATATACATATTCATATCTTCTCCCCCTTTTTGTCATAATAAAAAAGCAATAATAGATATAGTATCACATAGAGAATATAAAATGATAACAATTATGTCTTGCATGAAACACAATTTTCAAAAAATCAGCTTTTATAAAGTAAGTCGAATATTAAAGATATGCAATATAGCTTACTTCGATCATATATATTAGCATATATCCTTTTTGTCATAATAAAATGATAATATCAATAAGAGATTTGTTAATGACAAAAGGTAATAAAAGATGCATTAACTGGATTTTATAGAACTTAAATTCTGACACATTTACCTTTTCCTTTCTTCCAAAACAAGATCACGATCAATCCAAAAAGATTTTTACATAATTGATCATTGCTCCCCCTCAATTTCTTGCTTTTTTGAGATGAGCACAATTCTTTCATTTCTCTTAGATTTGCTTTCTCCCCCTCTGGAAGATAGTATAGAATCTCCTCAATTTTCTGATCAAGCTTTCCAAAATCCACACTGAAGATTCTTTTTGTCACTTGCAACTTCTTGTATAATAGATAATAACCTTTGCAAAAACAAAAAAGAATATATAAGATATAAGATATCTTTTAAGAATATAGCAAGAATGTCCATGAATTTGCAGTAATATCTTTCGAGATCAAAGAGATTTCTTTGAACATAAATTTCAGATATGCATTTTGCAAAAGGAAAATAGATATTTCCGTCATGTGCCAAAATTGCAATACCTTATATTTATGACAAAAGATATTCACAATATAATAAACAATCATTCAAAATCATGAAAAATGCACGTAGAAATTTGCAAGGCGGGATGAATTTTTTTTTCTCTTACCCAAGGTATATATTTCAAATATACCATTGATAAAAAAAAATCATTACCAATCTTTGCATGAGATACATTTCTGATTGCATCATGATTTGCACAGATTTGCGATCATTCTTCCCTGAAAGAATTTCCTGCAATCAACTCATTTTCCTTTTTGGTATCCATCAATTTGGATCCTTCCTTGACATTAGAGCAAAATAGAAAATCTCCATGAACAAATATTTTTCTTAACTCATCATAAATATTATTCAAAAAAGAATATTATGCACAATAATATCTTTGAAAAATAAATTCTCACTTAGTCATAGTACGACAAAAATAGAGAGAATAAAATTCTTAAATATCTAAGAATATCTTGCATCATCAAGTAAAACAGATTTTTACTTTGCAAAATATGACTAATCCGAGAGTATAAAATTAGACAAAATAATCTAAATTATCTTAAATAATCACATGTATTAAATCAAATCTTAACTCACGAATCAAAAAATAAATCATACGATTCTTTCTTCAATAAAACAAAATATGATCATTATAAAATCTCAATTAACCAAGGATATATCGAATATCGGGTATAATTGGAAATTTTAAATTGTGTACTCAAACCAAATTGAGAATAAAAAATATATATATACATTCCTTACCAAACTCTCATTCTTCTCTTCCTTTATTTCCTGCAAAAATAACTCATCTTTTCTTTGGTACCTATTTTTTCTTGGGTCCATGAGAGTTAGTAGAATATGCTGCTTTTATCCAATCTTTCTTAATAGGTCTCCAGACTTTAGGACATTCTTTTTCAAAGTGTTCCGAATCTCCACAATTTGAACACTTGAGGGCATTTCTACCAAAGGGTTTTACAAACACTTTTTGAAAATAATTTTTGTAAAATGCCTTTGGAGGTCTTTGTTTAAGTCTCTTCTTGACTTTAGGAAAATCAATTAGAGAATCACTTTCCTTATTGAAACCAAGTCCTGACTTATTATAGTAAGGTACTTGTATGGAAATGATATGCTCCAATGTTTTTGATACATTTGAAAATCTTGTCGAAATATTTGAAAGTTCTTTCTTTATAGAATCATTTTCTTTGACAAGTAAATCTCGACTTTCTTTTGTTTGTAGAAAATCTTTTTGCAAAATTTCAAAATTTTCTTTTAAGAAAGATCATGTTGCCTAAGCCAATAATTCTCCTTTTAAGTTCGGAGATCCTTTTATGAGAAGATTTAAGATTTGAGCAAAGCTCATTTATATACCTAAGAACTTTAGCAGGAATTTTTGAATGGCTTACCTCAATTTCCTCATCGGATTCTAAGTTTGTGTTTAAGTCGACTCTAATTCTTAGTCTGTGTCTGAGTTAGACTTTGATTCTGATTCTGAATCTGAGTCTGAATGTGCCATCAAACATATATTTCCCTGCTTGTCATTTTTTTTTCATTGTTCTTTTCTGGCCATTCTGCTTGTATTGTCTTTTTCACTGAATTTCCTTCCCATTCTACTTAGCTTTTTGAATTTCTTGATCATAAAAGCAAGTTCTTTGTTGTCCATATCATTTTCTGAGTTTGTTTCATCAAAATCAGCGTTAGATATTAGAGCGATGGACTTTTTACCTTCGGGATCTTCGTCGTTGAGTTGTTCCACTTCGTAGGATTGAAGAGTGCCGATCAATTCATCAATGGAAAGTGGCATAATCCTCTGAGTCTCCCGGATTGAGGTCTTGACATGGTTCCAATCTTTTGAGAGACCTCGCAAGAGTTTGTTGACCTTCATTGGGGAAGAAATTGGCTAACCTTGGTATGCTAAACCATTTACAATTTCTGTAAAATGGCTGAACATATCTCCAATCGACTCTCATTGCTTCATCTTGAAGGATTCATATTTGCCGAGAAGGAAGTTTACTTTTGTCTCTTTTACACGATCAATCCCTTCATATGTAACCTGAAGTTTATCCCAAACTTCTTTTACTATTTCACATGAAGAGATTCTATTATATTCAGCAGGAGACAATGCGCAATATAAAGAATAAATAGCTTTTGCATCAAGCGCTTCTCTTTTGGACATCTCCATCCGAGACATAGGAGCGGTGGGTTTGCTTTCTTTGTCTTTGCCATTCTTATTGGATGTAGACGCAATAGTGGGATTGATTCCTTTTTCCACAACATCTCATTGTAAGGGATCTCTGGATCTTAGGAATGCTTTCATTTTGCTCTTCCATACGTTGTATTCCTTTCCATCAAAATATGGTGACCCTGTGTTGCTTTGTTCCTCCATAAGTCCTGGTGCCAAGATACTAGCCATAAAAGATCTTTAGCTCAAAAGTAAAAACACTTTTATAAACCAAGCACTTGGCTTTGATACCAATTGAAAGTGCTAATATGAACACCTAGGGGTGAATAGGTGTAAAAATAGATTCTGCAAAATGCAGTGAAAACCTTTATTTTTAACCTGAGTCTAAATAACAACAGACTTTTGAAATTGAGTCTCAAGAGCAGCAGATTTTGAACTAAATCAAACTTCAGCAGTTAAATAGAAGTATAAACAAAATAAAGAGATTCAGGGAAGAGAATAAGAACACAAGGTTTATAGTGGTTCGGCTTAATCCAAGCCTATGTCCACTCTCCCACGCTAATAGCCTTCCTGGCTGGATTCTACTATGCAATCAACAAGAGATTACAACTTTGAGTGCAAACATTTAGTAGTAGATCACACTATCTCACTAAGTCACTTTTTTGGTATTTCTCTCACAATCATAAACGTTTATGCTCACCAAAGACAAGTGTATAATCGAAGGTCACTTAGACTTTGGAATTATAAATTCTATGCTCCGTCTCTTATTTGCTCATCGGTCCTTCATCTCCTTAAATACTCTTCCACTTCCAAACTAGACATTGGACAATATCCCAAGGATCGTCTTCTAATCTACCCATTGGACAGCTCTATATCTAGAAGATTTGGTAGCCGTTGAGTGACAAAAGTAGAATCCCAAATTGATTCCGATCGTCCATACAAACAGAATCTTAATTTTCATAAGTAAAGTTTCTTCGCATAGAAAGTTCTTGTCTTCAAGATCCAATTGTCAATCAATTAGATTGAGTCAATCAAATCAATCTTAATGTGGAATCCAAACCAGATCACTAGCCGTTATATGATTGGGCTTGTATTACATTTTGTCGAATCTGGATGTAAAGTTGAGTGCAATAGATTTTACAATCTAAGTCTGAGTGCAATAGACTTTACAATCTGGGTGGGTCTGAACATATTTTGCTTCTAAACAGATTTAGCTTTAAGGTTTGAACATAGTCTGAATAAGTTCAGCTTCAGCATAGAGTCTGTCTTTTGGTTCTTCATTCACGTTCAGTTTGGAATTTGTCAGAGTGAGCAGACTTCTAATGTAGAATAGACTTTGATACTAAATTCTGGCAGTCTTCAGACTTTGACATAGAAGTCTAGAAATCTTCAGAATATACTTTGGACATGTGTTACGTTTAGTCTTCTGGCCGTCTTCAGACCTTGACAATATCTTTTACATGTTTTATTATCTGCATGGTCTATTACTTAACCATTAAACACGTTAGTAACTTTTGATTTATTTTGTCATCTTCAAAACATCATAAGGGGTTTCCTTAACACACTTCATATGTGAAAGTAGACCAGGCATTCCTACACCTTCTTGCAGAACAAAGGTAAACAAACACCTCCCTTTATACCTCCCATCCTGTAAGAACATTTAACACCTTAAATGTTAGGGATGTACCACGGATACTCGCTGCCAAAATTTTAGGGTGAAGTTGCTAAGAGTTTCAACTCAAGTCCCTGGTGGAGTTGCTAAGCTATCGCGACCAAAATTTTAGGGTGAACCATCTAGGGTTTGGCTAATTGATTACTCAGCCTGAACTTAGCTCGGGCTCTCCAAAGCCTATACCAATTAATGACTTAGGTTTAAGTTCTTAACATGCAATTGATTTTCAATTAGGAGTCGCTACTAATATATTTTTGGTGGGTCAATTAGAAACCCAAGTAAAACAATGGGATAATTATTTTACTCCTACGAACTAGAGACTTTGGGTACGTGGACTTGATTACTCTAGATTTCTCTAATGCCCTTTCGGTATCTTTCTATTTTATTTTTTAAAAAAATTTTGCATGCAACTTAAATTGATTTTAATTTACCTCCCTAACACGTGAGACGATTATGCATGTGCATAAACCACCAATTTAACACTAAAAAAAGTAAATAAAAAAATGTAGGACATACCTCATAGCAGCGAAAGCATCTACATTGTTAGATCATAATTCACAAAAGCAATTATAGATATGATTTTTAATTAACACTCAATTTTTTTTTTTTATTTAATGAGAGTCATGCAATGTAATGCAATCTGACTTAATGACAGGCCATTTCTAGCTAAATGGATCTAACAACAATCGCTAAGTAATATGCATTTCAGGAACTTAATCCTATATGACGTGCACATAGCATTTTTTATTTTCTTAAAAAGCATGCAATACAACCAAGAAATTAAAGCTAATTTATCCTAAGACATTTTTTTTTTGTATTTTTTTTCATGAAATTCGAAATTAGAAAAATGTGAAAATTATCTAGCTAGATTAAGATTCCATCCAACTTATGTTAAGGATTAGGTCAAGCTAAACTCTAATTTAAACTAAGATATTATCTTAACTTAGAGATCTCTAACCTAAGATGCAGTCTATCTTAAAAATCAATCTAAACTTAAAATGAAACATGCAATTTTATTCTAATATGCAATGACGTGCAAAACATGCCCTAATTCTAATTTTTCTTCTTTTTGTTGTTTTGTTTTTTTATATAAAATTTTAAATTAAAATTGCCAAATAATTAAACATGTGATCTAAGTTAAAAGAAACTAGAATCCTAAATTGAATTTTTTTAATATTTCAAAAAAATTAAAAATAAATTCCCTATGCAAAATAACCCTAAAACAAGAAATAAACATAATCTAACTCATTTTTACCAAAAAAAAAACATAATCTAACTCACATTTTTTGATTTTTTTTTTTTTACAAAAACAAAATTGATTCAAATGACATGGCTGTAGATCAGAGCAAGACAAGATTGATATCTAAAAAATTGACAAACCATAACTTGCGCATGAGATCGGGTTGAATAATTTTAAATAAACCGCGAATCTAATGTTGAGTGTGAGATCGGATTGGTGACTTTTCAGGCAATTGCGAGTCGGATTTTGAGTGCGGAAATTGGATTGTCAATCTCAAATTTCAGAGGCAATTTCATGTTGGGAAATCTCAATGTTACATTAAGGAATAATTATACTAAAAATAATAAAAATAAAAAATAAAATAAGGTCAATAAATAAAAAAAAAACTACCTTGTTGTACTTTAGCTGGTACGTCCATGATAGGGTGTGATTGGATCGCACCATATCGACTTGATACGTTGCGTTGGAAAGACACTAATGGAGGGATACGAAGGGAGACATATAAAAGCCTCCCGAACACAACCGTTGGAGCGATTGGCAGATTATTCACACCAAAATTTTCTCTCCCTTTCCATTAAAAAAGAAGGCATTCCATTTCAGTTTTGCAAGAACAATTTGCATTTACGCCGTGGAAATCGGGTGTTTTCCTTGTGATTGCATCTAGACTAACGTGAGGAAGTGTTGTTTGTGTTCCATCGGCAATTCAACATTTGTTCTAGGGCCATTTGCTGTTTACGCATCAGAATCAGGTAAGTTGTCTTCTGCCGACTTGAATTCCTACATTGGTATCAAAGCCCGGTCGTGATTTCTGCCTTGTTTTTCATCGAGTTTTCTCATTTACCACTTGATATTAAGATCAAGAGATTGTATTCTACACTATTTTTGATGTTTATTGGTAGGAATTGCAATCTGAAAACTCGAATTCGAACCGAAGCAAAGAACAGGTTCGGGGTCGCGTGCATCCATGAGGTTTTGCCCGTTTTTCGAATTATTTTTTTGGCCAAAATCAACTTTTGAATATATAGGATGAAAGTACTCGTCGAGATGAGTCCGGTGGTGGTTCGAGTGCGACCGGAGGACGTCGGACATGCCCACATGCGCGGCTAGAAGTCCCTACGCGTGGGACTCACGAGCCTGACGCGTTGGAGACGTCCGCTTGTGCGCAACACGCGCCGGTCAAAGAACCGACGCGCGTGCGTCACGCGAAGCGACGCGATGCTCGATGACGTCACAGATGACGTCATCGATGACGTCATCCAACGGTCGGTAACCGCTGGGATGACGTCATTGATGACATTAGCACCGGTGGCAGTTGGCCGATCGGTTATCGTATGGGGACCTGACCCGACCGGCGACCCAACCCGACTCGTGACTCGAGATTTGACTCGGTTGACCCGACTCGACCCGACCGTTGACCGGTCAACGGTTAGACCAGTTGGACCTGTCCGACGGTCAAACTGGTCGGATCGGTCGGACCAGCTAGGAGCCATTTGGCTCGCTGGCGCGTGCGCCACACGCGCTGCGCACTTAGGCAGTGCATGGAGGCGCGTGCGGCCTCTAATCGGAGCGTGGTCAGCAGCGTTTGATTCGTATGAATGTTGTCTACACAGTGGTATAATTTTTTTATACTTTTGAAATTTATAAACTTATGAAAATGCATAAGAAACCCTATGTACGCGTATTTTTTTGGGTTTAATACAGTTTATTCATTTATAGCTTGTATTTTCTTGTGATTTAGGAAATACAATAGCTAGCTTGTGTGCAAATGATGTTATATATGTTGTGTAGAGCTTGGTTCAATGATATGATGTATATATTTTAAATATACTTGCAATTCTCTAGTTGCTAGAAAATTAGAACAATGGTAGGAAATCCATTACACGTTGAATTGCATTTTTGATTATAGTTGAAGCATGATTGTTGTTTACACATCGGTTATTATCATGCTATTTTTGGTGTTAAGGAAAAATGTAGAAATTACATAATGTCATGTAATTATTTTTCCTAGTGGGAGTTCGTAGGTTGGTAGAATTTGAAAGGGTTATCACCTAGAACTTAAAATTTGCTCAAATGAAACTAATTAATGATAATAGAATAATTGTACATAGAAGTTGATTGAGAACATAGTGAACTTTTGCCTCTGTATCTTTTGTTGAATTATCATTAATTTAGTTTGTCTTTACTGCAAATTAAATATATGTGTTACTCTGTAAAGTGTGTTGTATTGATTCTGCGTTTATTGTGTCAATGTCATATAGCAATTGATTATGGCTTCGGCATCCAAGATCATTGTGATTGACCTTAATAAGGGTGAGAAGATGAACAGTGACGATTATGATATTTGGCACCGAAAGGTTCAGTACATCCTTGAGGAGCAAGAGGTTTTGGAAACACTTAACCATACTATGGATGAACCTGAGCATGGAACTTCAGCTCAACACATGAGAGATCTAGAAGCTTATCAAGCTTGGAAAAAGAAAAATAGCATTGCTCGCATCAGGTTGCTGAGCTGTATGCAAGATGATATCATGTGTGAGTTTGAAGGTTATGATAAAGCTCAAGCTATGTGGGTTGCCTTGGAGGATAAGTTTGGGGGTATATCTGCCACTAAGCTGAGGAGACTCACCATCAAGTTTGACACATTCCGAAAATGCCCAAATGTAACGATGAGGCAGCATCTTCGGGAGATGTCAAACATGATTCGTTTGCTGAGGACAGCAGGTCACTCCCTTACTGATGAACAGCAAGTTCAGGCTGTTATAAGGTCTCTTTCTGACAATTGGGAGCATATGAAGATCAATATGATGCATAATGAGAATATTGTCACTTTTGATGATATTGCGTGTCATTTGGAATTAGAGGATGAGCGCCTAAAGGCTGCGAGATCCTCTACCCATGCTTATGTTGCTGAATCGAGTTCGCGCAAAGCTTTGGGTTTCAAGCACAAGAGGAATCTTCAGTTCAACAATAAAGGGAAGAGGACTAATCAGGCACCCAAGAGGGCTAAGACCTTTCGACGCAAGAAGCGTGGTGGAAAGAAGGACAAGGCCAAGATGGAGTGCCATAATTGTGTCATTTTGCTCGTGAATGCACTGAGCCGAAAAAGGTACCCTATTACTCCATTACTTTGAGTAATGCTTTTGTTTCTAGTACTGTAATGCTTGCTGAATCTCATCTAATGTGAATTGTAGACTCAGGAGCAACAGACCATGTAGCTAGAGACCGAGAAGCATTTGTGGAGTATTGTCGAATACCGCCTGGAAGAAGATGGATATATGTTGGGAATAACTCAAGAGTTGAAGTGAAGGGAATCGGCACATGTAAATTAATCTTACGTGGTGGTCGAAATCTATTCCTGCATGATGTCCTTTATGCTCCAGATATTCGACGAAACTTGGTCTCTGTAGTTGTTCTTCTTAGCTTAGGTTATGTATTGAATTTCCATGGTAATTGTGTTGACATATGTATGGAATAGTTTATTATGGTTCAAGTCATGTATCGAATGTTTTTATGGTGTTAGATATTGACTATGATCAGTACAATGTTAATGTTGATAGTTGTTTTTTCTTTAATTGCGTCTTCTAATAACGTTGAGATTGATGCAAGTACTTGGTATGCTAGATTAGGTCACATTGGATTGCAAAGAATGCAAAGATTAGCTAGAGAATGCCTTTTAGGGTCACTCACTAATGTTAGTCTATCCATATGTTAACATTATCTGGCGAGAAAAATAACTAGAAAACCATTCGATAAAAGGGACTAGAGCTAAATTTCCATTACATCTCATACATTCTGACATTTCTGGTCCTTTGAATGTGAGGCCGAAGCATGGAGTCTCATATTTCATCACTTTCATAGATGACTTCACACTTTTCGGTTATGTCTTTCTGATCTCCCATAAGTCAGAAGCATTAGACTGCTTTAGACAATATATAGCGATTGTAGAGAATCAGTTGAACAAAACAATAAAGGCATTGAGAATTGATTGTGGACGTGAGTATTTATCAGAACAATTCAAGGCTCTTTGTGATGAAAAGGGAATTGTATGACAATTGACTACTCCTGGTGCTCCACAACAAAATGGGGTAGCTAAGAGAAGGAATAGAATCCTATTGAAAATGGTTAGGTCTATGATGGCGCAAGCAAATTTACCTATTTCCTATTGGGGAGATGCGTTATTGACTGCTGCCTATATACTTAACCGTGTGCCCTCAAAATCGGTCACTTCCACCCCTTATGAATTATAGACTAGTAGGAAACCAGACTTGAGTAGTCTACGTCCATGGGGATGTGCAACTTATGTTCATGATTCTTCCCACAAACATGGCAAATTAGGTCATAGAGGGAAGAAATGTATCTTTATAAGATATTCCTAACACTCTAATGGGTACATGTTCATAGGTGAACAAGCTGATGGAAGTGTAACCGAAATGGAGTCACGAGATGTCACGTTCTTGGAGAACGATTTTCCTAGTAGAGGTGAGATTGATAAGGACTTCCAATTATATGATATGGAAGACCTTGATAACACACCCACTGATGTTGTAAAGAGAAATGAAGATTTACCTCAACACACAAGACTTAGTGGGAGTGTTGCATCACCTGATGAATTGAATTCAAGAGAAATTCAATTGCGTAAAAGTAATCATAAAAGTATTCCCATCGTCATTTTGAGATTGAAGGAGAAGCATTTATGATTGCTCAAAAGGACGATGCCAAGCTTAAGACTGTTCAAGAGGCTCTTTCATCCTCTGATAAGGAAGAATGGAGAAAAAATTTGGAAGATGAGATGGAGTTAATGAGGGCAAACCATGTTTGGGACTTGGTTGATCTAACACCCAATCATAAGGCCATTAGAAACAAATGGGTCTTCAAGATTAAGCGAAGGGCGGATGGATCCATTGAAAAGTATAAGGCTCGCCTTGTGGCGAAAGGTTATACTCAACAATAGAGTATAGATTATGAGAAAAATTTTTCACTAGTTGTAAGGTTTGCCTCAATACGCCTTATTCTAGCCATCGTTGCACATTTGGACTTTGAATTACATCAGATGGATGTAAAGACGGCATTTCTCAATGGAGAACTAGATGAGGAAATCTATATGAAACGACCAATAGGTTTTGTAGTTAAAGGTTAAGAGCATAAAGTTTGCAAGCTTCATCGCTCAATATATGGCCTTAAACAATCATTTAGACAATGGTATATTTGTTTTCATCGAGCTATAACCACTTTTGGTTTCATGATGATCGAGGAAGATCACTGTGTATATGTCAAGCGATCCGAAGATAAATTTGTGATTTTATCACTTTATGTGGATGATATTCTATTGGCTGGAAATGACAAGGTTTCGGTTATCACCATAAAAGAATAGTTGTCCTCCAATTTTGAGATGAAGGACATGGGAGAAGCTACTTATATATTAGGAATTAAGATTGAAAGAGATCGATTGAGGAAACTCCTTACTTTATCATAAGAGTCTTATATTATGAAGATTCTTGAGCGTTTTAATATACAGCATTGTAATCCCATTGATACCCCTGTCATGCAAGGTGAAGGCCTGAGTATTGAGATGTATCCTAAGACTCCAGAAGAGATTAAAATGGTGGAAATTGTTCCTTATGCTAGTGCGGTCGGAAGTTTGATGTATGCTATGATGTGTACTTGACCCGACATATGTTATGCCATGGGATTGGTGAGCCGATATCAATCAAATCCTGGTTAAGTACACTGGAAAACAGTGAAGAGAATGCTAAGATACTTGAAGGGCACCATGGACTATCGACTTTGTTACCAAGGGAATGATTTACGCCTATTGGGTTATTCAGATGTCGATTGGGGTGGAGACCTGGATGAGCATAAATCGACTTCTGGATATGCGTTCTTACTCAATGGAGGTGCGATTTCTTGGAATAGCAAGAAACAGACATGCACGGCCTTGCCTACAATGGAGGCAGAATTTAATGCATGTTTTGCCGTAGTGCAAGAAGCAGTATGGCTAAAACATTTCTTGAAAAATTTAGCCACTGTCATTGAAGTTCCAAGACCGGTGACAGTTTATTGCGATAGTCAAGCAGCCATTGCCTATGTGAAAGATCCCAAATATCATGGAAGGACAAAGCACTTGACATAAAGAATAACTTCATAAGAGATATTATAACGCATAAAGAAGTGATCCTGCAATACATTTCAACCAATAGAATGGTTGCTGATCCATTTACGAAGGCTATTCCTAGAGACATATTCTTGACCCATATGATGTCACTAGGATTGTGTGGAATGTGATATCTGTTATTGAAGAGGATCATTGGTTTATGTATTTTTGGACAGATGTATTGTACTTGTTTATTTATTAGTGATTTGATGTTTTATCAATAAGTATAAATCCACTATGAGACTAGCACAAACACACATGTATTATTAAAAAAGGTATGTCAACGGGCAATGATTGACTTACTCACACGAGCAATCGCCTCAAGTGCTGTAGTTAGCATGTTGAGATGAGACGTTATGTACAAATAAATACTGAAGAGCAAGTCTGGTACATAAAATATGTCGCCTTGATTGGAGTCCAGATGAGGTCTGTGATTTGTTTATAACAAGACCGAATATGACATTCCCACAATCATATATGCCTGAAAGATGCCGGATGCGAGTACTTAATTGGGCGCTATAGAAAGCCAGCTGATATAGCACTCGAGCTAAACATGAGTACGTGAGAAGCACGTGACTATGTTTAGGCTAAGATCTATATGGTGGATATATTTGATAAATGACATATGCTCTTATAGAAAGAGTAATCCACTATGGCATGTAATTCATACTACATGTGCATTGTACGACTAATAAGGGAAGATGAGTAAAATTATCCCTATTTACTCATCATGTGAGCCCTTGAGGTAATTTATAATTTACCTCAATTTTTGTGCCCTATGTTACTTCTGACTATGTTCTCGAAGTGAAAGATCAATGTTGCTACTTTAGCATGTTACGGGCGGTCATGAATAGATATGGTCTATGGGGCATGTCTAGGAAAGCAGTTGTTCTATATTGAGAGAGACATGAGTGCGAAGGAAGACTATTGTTGCTTTACATCTATCACATGTATTTACTGGTCGACCAATTATATCGCCCTTTGTGGTTGCGGATATAATTGTAAATACATTGTGTTTTGAGAATAGTCAAGTATAGCCTTTAAGGGATAGGTATACTTAGACTGATGTAACAAAATATGTCTAGGGCACTGTGAGACATCTATTGTTTATTTCTTTTTGGGGTTGTAGTCATTATGTCATCCCTAACATGTATATAATTTTAGCTCCCAAGTGCAAATATACTCACTGGTCGCACGGCTTATTTGCCAGTATGAATTGTTTTGTAAAGTTCAATGCCTTATATTCTCGATAGAACGCTGTCAAGCCCATCATGTTTGAGTGGGAGATGTTGTACTTTTGCTGGTATGTCCATGATGGGGTGTAATTGGATCGCACCATATCGACTTGATACGTTGTGTTGGAAAGACACTAATGGAGGGGTACGAAGGGAGACGTATAAAAGCCTCCCGAACACAACCGTTGGAGCGGTTGGCAGATTATTCGCACCAAAATTTTCTCTCCCTTTCCATCAAAGAAGAAGGCATTCCATTTCAGTTTTGCAAGAACAATTTGCATTTATGCCATGGAAATCGGGTGTTTTCCTTGTGATTGCATCCAGACTAAAGTGAGGAAGTGTTGTTCGTGTTTCATCGGCAATTCAACGTTTGTTCAGGGGCCATTTGTTGTTTGCGCATCGGAATTAGGTAAGTCGTCTTCCGCCGACTTGAATTCCTACATACCTAAATTGATTTTTGCCTTTTTTTTTTTCCTCCAAATAGGGCTTGGTAGCTTCGTGGAGGTTAGCGGCATTCCGGTAAAGGGGCGGCGGTGGTGTCAGAGATTTAGCAAGTGTGGACCGGCAGCGTTGGCAACAAGGGGGCTCAGCAGCAACGTCGCAGGAGGATCAACAGTGACCGATGAGAGTTGCTGGACGCCAGAGCAAGGGCAAGCTACGGGTGGCAGCAAGGAGCTTAGCTACTAGTGTCATTGGCGCTCAGGTAGAGGTGGCGACAACAAGCTCAAGTGAGGCTTGGACGGCTGGGGGCAAAGCGCAGCGATGGAAAAGATGAATAGCCGCTCCTCTTTTCTTTTTTTTTTTCTTTTTCTTTTTGCTGCACAAGTCCCCTCACGTCTCTCTGCTGTCCCCTTTTCCGTCTGCACTCTTCATCTGACTTTTGCTTTTTCCACAAAAATCGAAAACCTTTTTTTTTTCCTTTTTTGGTTTGTGTTGTTTTCTCTTAACCCTAAAAGAAACGAAGGAAACCCCCTTTTTGTATTGAATTTTGAACTAAAGAAATGAATGAAAAGCATAAAAAATTAGGATCCCTCTTGTGCAGTCGTGTATCCAATGTGTGGCCACCCCTTCTTTCCTTGACCAAGTGGCATTTTATAGTATGATCTCATCAGGGAAATAAAATTTCCACACGAAATCTCTAATGACCATGCAATCTCTCTCATTTTGAGGCAAAAAATATCACTCAATGTATATATCCTCCAAATGCAATATTCTTATTTGATTATTTTGATATTTTCTCTTAAATCTTCCAATTTGCTGTGAAGTATATCATTCAATGTATATATCGCATAAATATATGAAATATTCATTGAATATTGGAAGAATATTACAAATCTTTTCCAGAAATATCAAGTAAGTCAATTGTTGGTCATTAGAGAACAACGGGCTTGGCCAATTTACTCTTTTCATTGGCTTAGCCCAACTCATCAAATTAAAAATCTAAACTATCAAATCAAACCCATCCACCACCAGTCTACTGTACATGCAAATTAAAAATAAATGCACCTAAATATATATGCTATGCAACTAATTAATTATTTTTTTGTAGGGGTTAAAATTAATCCCTAATTTTTAATGCGATAAATGACTAAATGGGTTGTCAAAATTTAGGTGTCAACAAGTCTAAACATGACAAGACTTGTGTAGGCCAAAACCCTTGCTATGCAATATCATTGCACCGGCCATCATTTCTCATTTGCACAAAGAAAGCCACAGTCTGTCAATGCATTTGGAGGATGACGATGTTGAAAAATGATCCATTTATTGAAGAGATCTGTGACTTCCTCGAATTTGACCCCTATCCTAGACTTGATGAATGGTCTAAAGCTTTGATGTGCCCTTAATGAGAATAGACTATGGATTGATTTAAATATCATTTATAAGTCAACTATCTAATTGGGAGAGGTAATTGTGGATCGAGAAATGCACTCAACTAGAGTACTCGACCATGGAACGATAGCTCAACCATAAGGATCGATGCGAGACAACCTTACACCAGCACGGATCAATGAATGAATGATTATAGATTGATTCAGCTTAAGTATATATATAGATGGATTGCGGTGATTCCACACGGTTATTATCCTATTCCTGAACGACCCTAAATCGATTCTAAGTGACCATGGACCAAAGTAAGTAAATCGATTCCCGCTCAGTTACTTGACAGCCGAGGATTATCCATGGATCGATTAGGCTCAAATATGGATTGGTTTGGAATCAACCATGGGTTGTGCAAGCGATACCCCAAGAGACCCCCCAATTCATATAGGCCCCGTTAAAGCCATTTTCAATTGAATTTAGCCATGAACCTCGGTCCGGTTATGGGTATCCTTTGTGGATAATTAGAAAACATCCCTAATCGGTCTAACCAATGTTTAATCCCGTGAATAGTAATCTAGCCTCTAGAAGCCTAATTTTAGGCTTGTCTTCAAAGTCTTGGTTCATTAATGTCCTCTAGAAGCAATGATTGCAAGAGACCAAGACTTTGGTCTTGAAAGAAGACTTGCCACTTTTAGTTTCTTAAATTCTACTTTGATTCCAGTTTTTGAAATTCCTGGACCCTCACTATTTACCTATTTTATAGAACTTCTTTTGGTTTGAATTTGGAGAAACTTCCTTTAGAAAAATTGTTCAAAACATCTTGATGTATAATATACTTTAATTTCAGATTTTTCTAAGGTGAAATTATTGGTATGAAAGCCTATTCTTTTACCGGGTGAAAACTATTTAGTGTAGTAAAGACAGTGACCTATTTGTCTTCTCGATTTTTTTTTATGATATTTTCCCTTTGGAATCTTCTTTCTTCAAAAAAGTTGTAGAGAACATATATATCTATAACATACTAAAATTTCAAAGTGTTTTATGAATATTTGGATGTCAAAATGAATTTTCTTCTGCGGTCATTGAATCTGTCCGAGGGACAAAATGTTGGGTTGTCTTTGGTGATTTTCTACTCTTTATACAAAATAATTTAGGCTTGGCTTCCTCATGAAAAATTTCATTTAAAATCTTCTCTACACCATATTAAACTTTCATAATTTTTCGAATCCGTTTGATAAGGTAATGACATTTCTTTCAAAAGTTGCTCGAAACTATTCTTTACATTGGAGGGGGAGGGCCACACGCCCAAGCTTGGAGGACAAGCTTAGGCAATTGCATGGTTGAGATCAACCCTTGCTCCCCAAGCTTAGACTATTGAATGGCCACGATTGCTCATTGCTCCCCAAGTTTAGTCAATCGTGTGCTCTCCAAGTTTAGTCAATTGTGTGCTCCCCAAGTTTAGGCAATTTTGTATGGTGGAGATTCACTCTTGCTCTCCAAGCCAAGAAGCCAACATGAGCATAGTTCTATAAATTAGCATTGCATTTGATGCTTTGAAGACCCACTTCTCTCCCTTTCTCCCCCTTGCCGACCCCCTCACTCACACTCTCTCTTTCTTTCTCTCTTTCCCTTTGGTTTGCTGCTGTACTACCACCGTTGCACCATCGTCTTCACGCCATCTCGTCGCGACCTTGCTGTCCACCGTCCAGCACCACCGACCACCCCTCATCCTTGTCTTGGTTGTTTGTAAGTGAATCCCCTAAATGCTGGCTAGGCCGTTGTGTTACGTTGCTTGGATTTAGGTTGATTTTACTTGTATTAGGAGTAAGATCAAGCTATCCTAGAGAGGTTAGAACCATGGGTTGATTTTGTATGGTTTGATCATGAGTTTGCTTGGATTATGAGGTATAAGGTAGACAAGAAAAGTTTAGTTATTGCTAAGGTTGCTTGATTTGATATTGTTATTGAAAATGACTTGTTGATGTTCATACTCGAATTTGGGTTTGAGAAAACATTGTTCTAATATGAAATCTTGTTGTTTTATAACTTAGAACGAGTTATTTGGAGATCTTGTCATATTATTGGATGTGGTCATTCTATATGATGTTTAATATTAATGGCAATGTTTTGGATGTGTTCATTGGAAATAGTCCTTATATTTATATATGTTCATAGTCCATGGTCAACGCGTGAGAACACCCGAGCCTCTGAGACGAGATTGGTGATGGTTTTTGGACGTCCGTGGAAGCACGTCGGGCTAAGTCTCTCTCTTGGATCAGCGATATTGAGACATATCGTTCCTGAGCCACGTTTGATACTAGGTCGGTGATCATATCACGACGGGTTGGTCCTTCTTGGTCTTGGTGCGATATTAAGACATATCGTTCCTGAGCCAAGGTTGATACTAGGATGGTGATCTTGTCACGACGGACTTGTCTTCTCTTGGTCTCGATGCGATATCAAAGCTTATCGTTTCTGATCCGGATTGGACTTAGGTCGGTGCTCAATGTAACGGGTCAAACCACGGACTCTTGTTTCGTGCTTGGCATATTTATTGATGTAGTTTCAATAGATCATGAGGTACACTCCGCCTGGCATGCCATTGAGGCATTCATACTTGGCTAATGAGAAAGAAAACAATGGACTTGAGTGATGGTATGCTTGTGTGATCACCTAAAAACTTGATGCATTTACGTGGGGTAGTGAACCTGTCCTGATACGTTCATGCAGGATGATGCTTGATAAAATTCAGATGCCTCCAAGTCAATGGGATGCCGTTCGCAGGATGTGTTACATCGGAACAATGCCCGATGGGAGTTCGGATGCTGTGCTCGATGGGGCAAGACGATTGTCCTGGATGTTTCCGGAAGAGCTGGAGGGTTTCAGCTATGTGTGATTAATAATTAGACTCAAGATAGCATGGTAGTATGAGATGTGATGTGACTCTCAAGGCGCTAAATGTGTGCGAAACATTTGAATGTTATGTGCATATGTGGCATCCGGAATTTTGTGGCGACCCTTAAATATACAACGGTCTATGACTAAGTGATGGAAACATCCCTGGTACTATATTCGACCCCATTGACCCGTGCACACTTGTTCCGATAATACTATACAACAACACCACCTAGGTATGTATGAAATAAGAGGGGGATTTGGACTTTAATGTGTTGATTATTTGGTGAGTTGAAGGAAGGGATCATCCACGTCCCAAGCTGCCCCAATCTCTCTCCATTTTAGTTGACACATGGAGTCAACGAATCATGGGATTGTTGACCGAGAAAAGCCCAGCAACAGCCACGTTGCTTCTCCTTCGGTGGCCAGCGCATGGAGAGGAATCGAGCAAGGGAGAGCCATGCCCCCACCAGCTGTCTTCAGCCTTGGTTGCCACCGAAAATTCCCATGCAATTGACTCTCAAAGTCAACAAACCAAAGAACAAAAGGATTCGGAATTGAGAGGAGGAGAGAGAAGAACAGAACAGAATTTTGAGTGAGAGAGAGAGAGAATTCGAGTGAGCAGGACAGTGTACAGAGAGAGAGTTCGAGCGAGAGAAGCAGGCGCACGAGTGTGGGCCATGAGGAAGGAAGAGAAGGACTGCCTTCCATCCGTGCTCGAGCTGCCGCCGTCAACGCCGCTAGTCTCCACCGCCGTTGAGCCAAGCCCGAGAGCCACGAGCCCCTATTTTGCTTGCAATTGAGCTAAAGAGCTAGAGGCAAGTGAAAGTCCATTAACCTATATCATGCTGTGCTGTTGTTGTCTAGTGGAGTGCAATAGACTTGGAGATGTTTGGGTTGTGGATGTTGGATGTTGGATTTTGAATGAGCAGAAGTAGTTCTCTTAGAATTAGTAAACTGTTTCGTAGAAAACAGCATGACCTTTGATGATTCCGTGAATTTTCTGTAATTATCTAGTTAGAATTGGACTTCAAACTCTTAATGAAAGTTGTAGGGCACATCCTTAGGAATTACATATCAAAATTTGAGAATAAATGGACAAGTTTTTGTCAGTAAAACGATTTTCTCTGTAAATGTTAAATCTGGAAGCTATTACAGAATGTTAGTAAAGAATATAGCAATTACTGCTCTTGATATACAATGAATCTGACTTAGTGTTCTTCATAAAACTTTTTCCTTTAGGTCTTTTTTATAACATATCAAAATTTCAAAATTTTCTGAGTTCATTAAGGGGTTATTCCGAAATTGTTACTAAAATTGTGCATTGTGAGGTTTGAGCTGTTTTGTTCCGAATTTACTCCATTTGTCCCAAAGGTGAATGCATCTTGAGTTATTATTTGACATGATGATATTGGCATTCAGCATATCATGCAATATTGAGATTTGATGAAGACTCACGGGACATCTTGTCATTGCATTGAAAAGTGTTTTTGATATTAAGATGTTAATTGTTACCGTTGGACCCTTAGGTCAATGCTGCCCCGGGAGTCAGGATGCCCAAAGGATCAAATGAGTCGATGCCTTGTGGATGCCTAGAGACCGTAGTGCCTCAGAGGTTTTTCCCTAGGAGCATCGGGATGCCCAGTGGTATGTCGGTATGTAATTCCGGAGGTTAGGGGTAACCATGTCTATGGCCCCCAGTGATTCCTCGTGACACCAGGTGGGGTGTGAGATGCCTGGAGATGTGACACAACGCTCTGGATGCCCGGTGGCCTTGTGGCCAGATGCCAGAGGCTTTTGCGATGCCAAGTTGGGTGTGAAATCCCAGAAGGACGCAAACATTGGTCCTCTGGGGGGATAAAACCATTTGAATGATTAAAATTGATGAGTATATTATGTGTGAGTGTGGTCTAGTTATGGGACTAAATTGTATGGCATGGAATGGGACGTGTCATAACAGTTTGGCCCTATGATCGGGACTTGTGTGACTGGACATGATGCATCTTATTGGTTGGAACTATACTGGTCATTGCATTGAAGTGTTATATGGTTTAGATGCATACTCATTCATTGATGACCTGTCTTGTCTATCTTGCATAAAACTGGATTGTGATGACTTGCATAGTATAGTTTAATGGATCGGTTGAACTCACCCCGTTTGGGGACGAACATTTCAGACTAGAAGATATGCCTCTGCTACTAGTCACCCCTAACACATTCTATGGTATACCGGTCGACCTTGAGTATGAGTGTACGGAGCACCACCATCCTAAGATACGAGGGTTGGTTTTTGTTCAGGTGCGGGTATTGATCATGCATGACATCGGTTCTCCCGCCGGCCCAGTATCCAGGAGTTTTTGACTGTGTTCGTCCACCGTGATGGGAGTATGCTGGGGCCGTCGCCGCCGTTGCTAACTGATGGACCAGACTGGGTGTGACCGAGAGTGATGGTCAGCAGATAAAGCATTTTTGGACCGCTGACACTGATTGATGGGCCTATGTACATCGTTGTTAGAGAGTTGAGTACCTTTTGAAAATAGCCAAGTTTAGAAAGATCTTGGCATTTTGATGTACTACCCGTAATGTCCATCAAGTTATGTAAATAAAAGTGTTTGGCTTTAACTTATAAATTGTTTAGTTTGTGTGCATTGTTTCTGAATATGGGATAGGGAGATGTTGGATATGCTTATGCTATATAAACTACGTAGGGACCTATAGAAAGAATATAAACCCCCAGGATTCATTGATTTGTTAAACTTCTATGGTATCAGAGTATAGATGTTCAGGTTAAGAGAAAGCAAAGGTGAGTGTGATTTGTGGCAACCCCAACGGATCGGGGGCCGTTCAGGGGGTGCCACAGCATACCTTGAAAATTGTTTTATGGCTTGTGCATGGTTGACATGGCCTTATATGAGATGCATGAGACACTTGCATAATTTAATTGTCATTTTAGTGACTTGAAAGGCACGTGGATGTTATAATTGTTATTTGGGATGAGAGAGGCAAGTGAATATTTTGGAAGTCATTGTTTGAGACTTGAAGGCCATGGTGATATTTTAGAAAATGATATATGACACGTGGGAGTAGTATTGGCTATTTATTGCATGATATGTAGCATGTGTGAATTTTTATGCTATTATGGAGGACTCGAGGAACCCGTGTATGTAGTTGAAGTCATTAATTGGCATGCTTATAAATTTTATGAGTATGAGATAAATCGTAGATTCTTGATAGGATGGATGTTTAGGTAGAGGAAGATTTTCCTTCATGTTTATAGTTAAGACAAAGCAAATGTTTTGCTATTGATCTGCCATCAACAAGTGGGTGTTAAGTTTGTAGGTTCCAAAACGAGGCATCTGCCTATCTGGGGTTTAGGTGATTTACTTATTGAGTTGTGAAACTCATTCCTCATTGTTTAACAGTTTTTAGGCTTGTAGTATGGAGAATCATCATGTTCGGTTCGAGGTTACCTTGGAGATGAGAGTTTGGCTTGGCATTAGTGAAGTTTAGGTTAACCTTGACCCATTGTTGGTTTTGTTGGTTGGTTGGAAGTTGCCGGTGTAAAGGCTTGTAATCACTAAACTTCCTAGGATCAATAGTAAATTTGTAAAGGAAGTATTTGGTTTGATGTTATGATGTATACCTTTTACTATCCCTATAGTTTGTTAATAGTTGGGAGATGTTTGTTCTACTTCCACTTGTGTATAATCAAAAGATAAAATGAATGGGTCGGCGATGCGTCCTGGGACGTTGCAATTCCATGACAGAAGAGATCGAGGGATGTTGTGCGCTCGAGGTTCGGGGAGTGACAAAATCTCTAGTCCAAACTTGAGAACCTAGAATTACATGAGAAGCAAGAAACTTCCGTCTGGAAAATGTCTAAGTCGGTGACGGAAAGCTGTTGAAGAACATCCAGCAATCAAGTTGAATAAGAAAAGCTTAGCTTAGTCAAATACGTGGCTAACAAAAGGTTAAAAAAATCCAACTGTATTTGAGCTATCTTCTAAGGCGGTTGTGATGCTGGTTAAACGGAATTGCTCTATAAATAGAGCTTAAAATCATTTATGTAATACTACGTGGAGGCAATGTGGATGATCCTGCAGCAAGAACAGCCGGACGACTATGTGGTCGCGATGAAGGAGTCGCACATGGTGGAGGAATTCTTGGACGTGGCATTTGAGTTTGTGGGGCTAAATTGGAGGGACCATGTGGTGATGGATAAGAGGTAGTTCAGGGCGGCGGAGGTCGACAACTTGGAGAGAGATGCGACTAAGGCCACGAAGGTGGTGGGTTGGAAGCCCAAGGTTGGGTTTGAGAAGTCAGTGAAGATGATGGTCGACGCGGACAATGAATTGGCTAATAGAGAGAAGGTTCTTGTTGATGCTGGGAACATGGATGCTCGGCAACAGCCCTGAGAATTGGGTGCTTCTTATCTCCTTCCATTCCGCTTTTCTTAAACCCTTTTGTCTGGGCTCTGTTTTGGTTATTTATTGGAAGATCAGCTCGAAGCAAGTGAAGTTTTCTATTTTCAAGGTTTAAAGGGTTTGAGATGCTCTAGGGATGGATATAGGTTCTTCCCCACTTAATTGTCTATATTGTTGGGTAGCCAATGAACTCAAATGTCCGTTCGATTTGTTGTAACTTACCCTATCCATTCGTTTTCAATTGGTACATTTAGATGCTTTCATTTTCCTTTGTTTGCCTCATTTGAAGTTGCTACCTTCTTGTTCAAGTTCGGATGAGCTTTAGAATAATTTGAAGCTTGTATGTCTACTTTCTTTACATCTAGTTGAGTTTTGGAGATTGCAATATGTTGGGCACAAGAAATATGAGAAAAGTATAAAAAAAAGTTCTAAACCTATCATATTTGTATCAATTCAGTCATAAACATTTCAATTGAACCAATTTAATCTTAAACTTTTTTGCATTAATACTAATTTAGTCCATTCGGTCAATTTGAGCCAAAAATTACTAACATAGACTTCGATGGTCCTACATAATATGATTGATGCTAACGTGGACAAATTTTAAATATATATATATATATATATATTTTCATATGTTATTTTCTATCTTTTTTCTTTTTCTTCACCTTTTGGCTGATGAGGTCATTGGTCGACCATTGCTGGCCACTGGTGAGGGCCACCGTGCCCTCGCTAGTGACAAGTGATGGCGTCGGGCCCCCACCCAAATCTAGGCGAGGGCCAAAACCTTTGCCTGTTGACCGGTGAGGGTTGCGATGCCCTTGCCTAGATAAGGCGAGGGCGTTGCGACCCTTTTTGGCCATGAGCGAGCGTCTCTGCACCCTCACTAGCCACAAGACACTCACTGGCCATGGGCGAGGCTGCGAAGGCCCTTGCTCGTGGTAGGCGGGGGCTGTAACGCCTTAGGCTAGGGCATCATGGCCCTTGCCTGTATCTGGGTAAGGGCTCAATGCTCTCACTCGTGGTGGGTGAAGGCACGAAGCCCTCACCTGTGGCCAATGAGGGCACAAAGGCCCTTGTCGACCAACAGGCATGGCGGCCCTCGCCTGAGGATGGCAAATTTGCAGAGGCCCTCACTGTGACATCCTAGAATTTCAGTTCTGTCTTCAATTGAATAAATCGGGCCTTTCATTGACGCGCCTATAGTGCTATTATCTGAGCTGATCACTCAAGAGATAACTAGACTATCCGGGGAAGTCATTAAGGAATTTTAGTGCAATAGACTTGGGAATTTGATTAGGAATCGACTGCTCGATTGTGCTCATCTGCAGAGATAATTACAGCACAGTTAAAAAAAAATTGATCAGAGATCAGAGATAGGTTGGTTCGACTGAGATGTAGGGCTAAACGTGGGTGATTCCACCAATTTGCAAAAGTTTCGTCGATCGGCACTAGACTAATTTTTCTATTGCTTCGGCGTCCTATGTTCGTATTTGAAACCTTGAGATTTTCACGACAACTGAGAGCTGCCAATGTGTTGAAGAGGTAAGTGTGGCACGAAGAAGATCGACTATGGGTCAATTGCACCAAAATTTCCTAAAAGTTATCCGGTAAGTTAGGTCATGCTAAAATCGGGTTCGGTTGAAATTAACCGCGAATTTGAACCTGATTTTAGAAATTGAAAGTTTTGTTATGTCACGAGTTATTTTAGGAACGTTAATTTATCTTTCGAGGAATTTTCAACAAGTTCGGGATTTTTACGGAAAATCGATTTGGACGTTTCGGAAAAGAACAGAAATTTGGATGGCTAATTTGAAGGGATTTTTGGCCTCCAGTGTGAACTACTTGGTGAAAGGAAATTGTGTGGGCTTTTTCTTCAACAAAATTGGACATCAATTGGAGAGATTTGTTACGAAATCGGACTCTAGGGAAAAATGAAATAGAATTCGGAATTGAGGGAAATTCGTAGGTTTGAGGGACTTCAATTGGACTTCAAATTGTGCAAATTGGTGTTGAAATTGGTCTTGGATGACCAATTGATAATGTTATTTAAAGATGAGTTGAAGATAAGGATGAGCAAACTCTTGTTTAAATTATTTTGTGGACTTTAACCCCCCATCCGTGGCCTCCCTCACGCATGTCTCACTCTCTCACACTCTCTCTCTCTCGCACAATTTCCCCTCCCATCCGACAAACCCCCTGCAGCAGTCTTCATTCCCATTCTCCTCCTTTGACTTTCGGGCACCCTTATCCATCCAGCTCATCCACGTTTCTCTCTATCTCTTTTCTTTCTTTCACACGTTCTCTTCCCCCTCCCCCCTTGGCCGACATCTGCCTCCCTCATCTCTTCTCTTTTATTTCTTTTTTTCTTTTTCTGCTTTTCCTTGGTTCGGTCAAAAGAAGCTAGTTGCCCCCTTATCTTTTCCCCATTCTGCTTGCGTTGCACCCAGGGACCGAACTCCTCCATTTCCCCCATCCCCTCTCCTTCGTTGCTAGCTGCCGCGCACCCAACAGCAGCACCGTCAAAGCTGCTTCTCCTCTTGCAGCTCCACCAGCGAACAGTCCACCTTGCTAGCAGCTGCCGCTCGTCCCCAGCATGACCGCCCATGGTCAACGCAGCAGTTGCCCCACGTTTGGAGACCACATCCAAAGCTGACTTCTCGCAGCCCCTGTCCCTCGACCTCTCGCCCGTTTTCTTCTCGGGCTGCTCCATTCAGCCGCGTGACAGCCCATCTCCACCGAAACAGTAAGGCTAGCAGCTCACAGGCAGAAACTTAGCTCAGCATGGGCTTTGCGGGGCCGATTTCGACCTGGTCCGGGGCCCCATTGGTGCCGCCACTTTGAAGTTTATTGGCAGCCATCGTGTCACTGTTGTCGTGGTTCAATCAGAACGCAAATCTAGTGAGTTTAACTCACTAATCCCCGCTTAGTAAGTTAATGACGCTTAAGGGTTAATTAGTTTAGACTAAGTATGGTTTATATGGTTAGTTAGAATGGTTTAGCAATTTAATCGTTCGATATTGCATGTTAGGTGGTTAGAATAGTGCAATTAGCGAGTAGATAAGTCATAGTAATTATCTAACGAGTCTCGGAATTTTTCCGGCCTCGTTTGGTATTCAATTAGGCTTTTTTGGCCTAAGTTGCAATTTTTGACATTTATTTATTAATTTTCGTAATTAATTAATTAATTAATTATTTTCCGAAAATTAGACTGGGATAATCGGCGACTAGAATTTCATGCTAATTTCAGTGGTGTGATTGGTTTATTTATTTGACTGCTATATTGTGCAAATTGAGTGTGATTTGCAATTTTGGGTATTTATCCCAGAATTTATTTAATTTCAGTATTTAAATAGAAAATCACTGGGTGTCGGTTTACAGTATCAAAAATGTTCTTATCGACTATATAATTGGTGAGAATTTCTAAAGGAAAGATATTATATCGTTTTGGCTGAGGCCAATTGTGTACCCACACATGATTATTTTTATCGGGTATGATGAAAGTGGTGCAATGGTTGGTTGAGTAGAATGGTATATTGTATCAAATTGCAGGCTTGATACATCAGCTTAGAGTGAGCAGTATACCCTAAGTATCACACATCTTTGGTGAGCAATTAAGTATCGCACAGCTTTAGTGAGCAATTAAGTATCGCACAACTTTGGTGAGCAATTAAATATCGCACAGTTTTGGTGAGCATTAGTTGTATATTATATCAGCCTGAGGGCTTGGATATATTAGCTTAGAGTGAGCAGTATACGTGGTTGTCAGCTTTTGGCGAGCATTTCTATCTATTTTTAGCTTAGGGTGAGAAGTCCTTGATATGATCGGACTTTATAGATAGTATTGAATGGATTGACCGAGAGATGGTCTTGATGACATGGAATTGATTGAGTCGATTGATTGATGATTCAATCCGATTTGATGCCTTGATGTGTTGAAATAATTGGTTGAATATGCAAATTGTACTGACTTGCAGAAAGAAATGAGGTTAAGGTAAGTTCTTTGAATCGTGATTGTGCTTAGGCAGCTCTCTGGGCATATTTTCTTCCTAGTCGGGTTTTAGGGGGTGAACTTCCTGAGACGTCGTCTTACCCCGTTGTGGGATAACATTTTCAGGTCCCTAGGGTGAAGAATCCCGGAGCTTGAGGCGGAAGGGTCAGGAACATGGATGGCTTAGAAGTTCTTTTTGGAAGATAGATTTCTTGTACTTAGACCCTAGAGTTGGCATCTGTTTGTAAACTAGATGGTGATTTTTAATAATGTGTTGATTTGAAAATTGTGGCCCTACTTTTCTATCCCATTTTGTTGTTGTTTGGGAATTAATTATTCGCTTCCGCATGTACGTTAAAATGAATGGGTCAGCGACACGTCCTCGGACATTGCTATTTAATCGACCACGAAGGGATAGACATGTGCTCGGAGGATCGAGACGTGACACTCGCCTAGACCAACTTGTTGGTGATGGTTGACCAGCAACCTTGTCAACTAAAGGGTGAAGAAAAAAAAAATAATAATTCTAAAAAATATTTTAAAATTATAATTTTTTTCACTTTAGTGTTGGTTATATCATGTAGGACCAACGGCATCCATGTTAGCAATTTTTGACCTAAATAGATTGAATGGACAATTGGTACAGATACGGATAGATTTAAGACTAAATTGGTTCAATTGAAAAACTTAGGACTAAATTGGTACCAATGTGTTCACATCCAGAAGTGTCTGATATTTAGTTATTATTGATATGCGATGATCACTTGAAAGCAATAAAAGTGGAGTCGACAACCTCATATGCAACCTTCAAAATTAACAAAGAAAAAGGGGAAAAGAGTGGAGAACATCCTATCCGGGCATATTTGATCATCCGTGGAGGAAGCCAATTTAATGGATTGAAGATTGGTTGATATTACATGGTGTTGATGACTTGGGTATAAATGTTGGCACATATTGACAAGTGGCAAATGATTGCGGATTATTTTGCCAACTTGTCAATGAACATCTTAACTGAAAATGTCGATGAGCATCTTAAATGAGGAGCAAGATGATTTATTCAAAGAATTGCACCAAGGCTCAAGGCTCATGCACGTGAAGACCCACTAAGAGAGATCATGGATAATAGTTGACCAACGTGGAGAGATTGACAATTGCTTTGAAGAAAAGACTCGGGCAACGTCGGAATGTGGGACTAAATTCTTGGAGAAGCAAAAGCACGATTACAAACACGAAGAAATTTCCCTCAGACAGTTTTGATAGAAGATCTATAAATACCAAGTTTTCGTCAATTGGAAGGGGACCCTCGACAATCAAAATGTAATATTTTATTATCTTTACTTTCCTACACTTTATTTTTCTTAGTTATAGCTTTCCAATTTGTATTGTCGATTAGATTCTAACACATATCTTTATCCCGATACTTCGTTGTCAATAAAATTCGAGTGTACATTTCTACCATGGGTGTCGCATTGTCGATTAAATTCCGACGCTACATCTTTACATGTTCTCGAGCTTTGTCGTCTATTAAATTTCGACACATTTTGTTCACATGTATTTTTTGTGGAGATGGTTGTACTTTCAAGCCTTGTTGTTGATTGAATTCCGACACGGTTTGTATGGACAATTTGGTTCAAAGTTCGAATTAAAGGTTTGCAATGATTTCTTGTCTGCCTGGATATTTTCTATCTGGAGTCGCCATAGAACCCGTTTCCTTTCAACAAAAGCTGAAGAACGACTTTCAGAAAAGATGTTTCATCATCGATTAGATTCCAGCAAAGCAAATGGCACGCCTGGTGGACCATTGTGGTTGATTTGAGGAGATATGATGGTGAGGATAAGAGATCAACTTGATCATGATAACGCTAGCGGTGACAACTCTTCATCACAACCTGGTAATAATAAAGCGGAAAAGTAATTGATTGCACTATCGATGGCAGAGCAAGAACAATACGAAGATGTCGGTATCTCAAGACAACTCACCAATAAGCGTGGAAGACAATTAGAGCCAAGCCTTATAATGTTGGTTGTCATGCGATGGTTATTGGAGGAGCACAAGCATGAAGTGATTAACTATATGATAAATTATCTCATTGACGTGATCAAGCCATTTACCGTCAATACCTTTCATGAAGTGATGAATGGGCTGGGAACATTGAGTCATTCAATTCAAATGCAAGCAAGTCCTAATAATCTTGCATTTTCTTTTCAGAGGCTGTGCCTATTAGTAGAGGCATGTTGGCTAATCTCATTCAAGTTAACTCTAGTTGTATCAATTATAGCGATGACAATGGGGCACATGATGACTATTTGGTTTCCTAATTTAAAAGAATCAAAAGATTAGCAAATCATTCAATTCTTTTAAAAGGGGGCATATGTTGACTGTGACGTCCTGAAATTCGAGCCCTTTAAGGGATGAATGAATGTGAATTTTGTGACATTCTGAATTTCCGGTACTGTTTTCAATTGAATAAATTGGGCCTTTCATTGACACATTTATAGTGCTATTCTCATAGCCGATCACTCGTGAGATAACTAGACTATCTAGGAAAGTCATTAATAGATTTTAATGCAATGGACTTGAGAATTTGACCAGAAGTCAACTACTCGACCGTGCTAGTTTGCAAGGGTCATTACGGCATTGTTAAAATCTATCAGAGATCAAGGATAGGACGATTTGACTGAAATGTGTAATCAGAGTGTGGGTGATTCCACCTGATTGCAAAATTCTCGTCGATCAGCACTAAATCGATTTTCTATCGTTTTGGGTACCCTATGCCCGTAATCGAAACCTTGAGATTTTCACGACCACCGAGAGTCGCTAATGTGTCAAGTGGGTTCATAGTGACTTGAAGAAAATCGACCATGGGTTATTTGTACTAAAAGCCTCTGAAAACTACCCGGTACCCTAAGTCACGCTAAAAACACACCCAAGTGAATTTAACCGCGAATTTAGACCTAATTTCAGAAATTGAAAGTTCTGTGGTGTCACGATCTATTTTAGGAACGTTGACTCATCCTTTGAAGATTTTAAGAGATTCCGGGATTTTTGTGGAAATCCATTTTGGATATTGCGAAAAATTAGCGGAAATTCATATGGGCCAAATTAAAAGAAATTTGGACTTCCAAGCCGAGCCTTTGAGTGTTGGGGACTCACAGAAAATTGTCGGGATTTTCCTTCATCGAAATCGGACCTCAATTTGGGAAGTTGAGTGAAGAAAGTGAAATTAATTGGTGAAATTCGAAATTAGGAATGGGGTTGGAAATTTGGACTTCAATTTAGAAATGATTGTGAGATTTAAATTGTGGAAAGAATTAGGGGGACAATGCATTTAATTTAGAGGATGAGGCTTGGACTCTTGAGGCATTTTAATCATTTCTTTGACAGTTTGTCCTCACCCACAACTTCCTCCACACACCTCATCCCCTTCATTTTTGTGCGAAGCCTCTCTCTCTCCGTCTTCCTTTTCACTTCACCGAAAACCCACGCCCCCGTAATTCTTCATGGTTGTCCTTGTCTCCCTCATTTCCTTCATTTGCTGCCATCAATGCTCACCGAAATTCTCAACTCCAGCTCTCTCTGTTGACCATCCACCGAAGAAATCTTCACTCGTCTGCAAGCCTTGCTTCCTTCTGTCGCTAGCGGCACCAAAGCGAAGACCACTGAACTCCCTTCGCCTACCACATTTCAGTCCACTTCTTCGGTCAAAACCCAGCTGAAAACCATCGAAGATTGACTGAAGAAATCTCCACCGAGCTCTCTCTGTCCACGCGGCCTCACTCAGCTACTTCCTTGTGTTTTGCTCGGTCAAAACCTCAACAGAAACTCTTCCCCAAAGTTGACCCAGCTGCCACCAAAGTAGCTACCTCGAAGACCTTTGCCGCACACTCATCAGTCCACGCCACCTCAGCATCAACGGCTTCGCTACTTCATTCTTCTCAGCATTCACCGAAGCCAGCAGGCCAGCAGAGCCAATGTACGAAATCCTTCGGCCTAGCTTGCAATTTGCTCCGCCCAACTCTGCAGCAGCGCACAAGACCAGCGTCTTCAGCTTGTGAAGCCTAGTGAGCCCAGCAAAGTGGCATCCTGAAATTCCTTGCTAGCCAATTAGGGGTGCTTTAGTTATTATCTTGTTTTGAGATCTATGGCCGAGTTTAAAAGGATAGATCTTGGAAGAGAATGACTTATCTTTGGCCATATGCCTCGTGAATTATAATCCATAGGTTTGTAATTCTAAGTGTTTACTTATTTAATTTTACCCTATGGTATTTTAGTTTAATAAGATTTAATTAGTATTTAAAAGGAGATTAAAATTGAATTAAATAAGGTTGGGCCTTAGGCCCAAAAGCATGAATTTTTGGTGGGCCGAATGGCTGGCCGAATTGAGCCCATGAGGAGTGACCGTCGGCCACAAGGGAGGCCGGCCCAATCCAAGCCAAAAATGTCCCCAAGCCCATTGCATGTGGCATGCCAAGTGGCAAGAGGAGGTCTTCATGCATTGGCTATCAAGGGTGGCAAGTAATCATTGCCAATGATGGAGATTTGGGGGAATAAAAGGGGAGAGGAAGAGAGAGAGTGGCCGGTTGAGAGCCACCGTCCAAGCCAAAGAGAGAGAGAGAGGAAGTTGCAAGAGAGAAGAGGAACCAAGGAGGAGGAGAAGTCGCCCGTCGCCGCCCGCACGCCGTCCGTCCGTCACTGGTGTGCCGTTCCTTTTGCTGTCATCCACTTGGTTTTAGAGGCAAGTTGGGACTGATTTCCACCCTTGCATGCGTGCCTTGCATGTGTGATTTGTTGGTGGTAGATTTCGGATGCTAGGGTAGGCAAAACCGAAGCTAGAATGTGATTTGTTCTTGATTTTGCTTGCTGATTTCGTGAGATCCGCCTGACCAAGAATCTTGTGAAGGCTTGCATGCATGTTTCAAGTTATATTTTGACTTTGATTCCTTCATGAAAGTTGTAGCCAACATTTTAATATACCACATACTAAAATTTGAGACAAAATGATGGAGATTTAAGGGGTCAAACCCTCATAATACGAAGACACCAGATCCGGAACAGTTTTGCTGACCTTTTGGTAGATTTGTGGTTGCATGTTGATTTTTACTAAGAATATCTCTTCAACTTCTTCACAAAACTTATATAGAACATCCTAAGGACTAACATACTAAAATTTTAAGTAAAATGAACAAGTGTAGCCTAGTGAATCAACTTATTCTTGAAAACGGTAGATCTTGAGACATGGTATTGGACACCTGAGACTTCATGGACTCATATGGTGACTATTCTTTGGAAATTTGACTTAGATCTCTTAATGAAAGTTCTAGAGGACCTCTTGAAGTAAAGCATATCCAAATTCCAGAGGAAACGAAGAAGAATAAAGGGGTGAAAACTTGATATTTCGGAGAAACATACACTGGACGTTTCGGTGCGAGAACCAGGAACTTCGTATGACTATAGAAAATTATCTAGAACGAATCTGGCCTAGAAGTCTTCATAAAAAATCTACTTTAGTGTCTTAACTATAAGCTGGTAAAATTTCATAATTTTCAGAGGTCGTTCGGGTATTTTAATTGAATTATTTCGGAAACTGTGCGTTCTGTTTCTATCCGAATTTGCATGCTGAAATCGTGTGGATTATATCATCTTGTGTGGAACTCTATTGAGCATGTGTTTTTCATGAAATTACTATCTTATTGACTTGTCTATCACATGTCTTGATTCCATGATTTTTGAGAAGCATATGGATATTTAATTTAAATGTTTTCTAAAAATGGTACATGCTGGAATTTTGTAAAAGGCATGAAATATGGACCATTTTAAATTGCATGGACTTCATGTCTTGTATTGATTGGATGATAGTGTCTTGCTACATGAATGATAATGATTTGAGATGCATGTACGAAATCAATGATGAATATGATCTTGATTGCCATCACATCGCATGCCATGTTGAAATTGAACTATAATTGAAAATGAGAATTGAGATAAATGAGAAGGCCGTCGAAGGTATGAGCCGACGATACCCCGGGAGTGTCGGGATGCCTGGCTAGAAGGGTACGGCCGGTTGCCCGGTGGTCATGAATGGCCGAATACCGGAGGGCCTCGGGAGTACCGAGGGGTGTCGAGATGCCCGGAGAGTGGGGGAGCCGGAAGCTCGGCATGGTAATTATGCCGAGGGATACCTCGCGATGCCAGTTTGGGTGCGAGATGCCTGGCTAAAAGGGTACGGCCGGTTGCCCGATGGCCTTAAATGGCTGGATACTGGAAGGTCCTCGTGATGCCAGTTGGGGTACGAGATGCCCAGAGAGTGGGGGAGTCGGATGGTCTGATTGTATCTTGGATACATGTGGGATGCAAACATTGGTCCCGAGAAAGAGAAATGTGGCGGTTCAAAATTAAATTGAAATTGAATTATGCATGATGGTATATGCATGACATGATGATGATGTTACATGCATGGATGCATGGTAATGATGATGGTACATGTGATATGTATCATGGATGCATGGCAATGATGATGGTACATGTGATATGATGATGATGTTACATGCATGGATGCATGGGAATGATGATGGTACATGTGATATGATGATGATGTTACATGCATGGATGCATGGCAATGATGATGGTACACATGATATGATGATGATGTTATATGCATGGATGTATGGTAAGGATGATGCCATATGTGACATGATGATGGTAAGTGTACGATATGATGGTGATGTCTATATGATGATGATGGTACATGAGGTATGATGACATGTGCATGATGCCATGGTATGTTGTGCACGGATGCTTGTATGACATGTGATGCTATGATTGTGATGATTGTATGGCATGATGTATGGAGTGGCTTATTAGTCCTTTACTTGCTTAGTGGTTGTACTCACCCCTTCGGGGACCAACATTTCAGATTAGTAGGATGCCACTCCCTGCTGTCACGTGAGGCGTATTTTACAGCCTTCCTTCGGATGTAGAGGTCGAGTGCGTGGAGATCGACTGTTCCACCGTCCCTGGTCTTACGTATATTCGAGTTCGTGCCTTAGTGATGTACGATGTTGGCCTGGCTGGGGGCCCTGTCATTCGGGAGTTTATTTCCGTCCATGTTTGTCGAGATGGAGTGATGCGTGGGATGTTGCCGCCGCCACCGCCTGATGCACTGGGATGGGTGTGAGGGCTCGTGCGTGAGAAGTAGGAGCTGAAACTTTTTTAGATGATTAGCCAACACTAGTGATGGGGGATCTTGCACGTTAGTCGTAGTGGGTCGAATGTTTCTTTTTGGGTTTATGGCCAAGTGTGGCTTCATGTCATGGCCTTTCTTTTGATGTACCGACCCAAGGAAACCCATCTTGAAAAATATGTAAATAAAGTGTCATGGCTTTGTTTTTTATTATGATGTTTAGTGGTGTGCAATTGTATCATGGTTGATGGAGGGGGAAATGACGATATTGTATTTTACTTCCGCTAATGAGTCGCGCTGGGACCGTTTTCAAAAAAAAAAAAAATGTCTATGATTTACGATGCTTCTTCAAAGAGATGTGATTAGGTGTAGCATTAGGTGCCTATGGCGACCTAAGGTGGTTCGGGGTGCCACAAGTAGTCTTCGGCCCAATCCAGCTATGTCAGCCCAGGCCAGTGAATTTGCTCAGCGCATCTTCAAACCAGTAAAGCCCAAGTCCACAAGTGCAGCCCATTAATTGAGTCTTCAGCCCTGTTTAGCGAGGCCCAATTCCAACAAATCAATTGAAGCCCAGCCCAGCATTATGAAGCCTGTGAAGACAAGCCCAAGCCCAGAAATTTCTGTGGGCTTGCATAGCTTTTGGGCCCGATCCAAGCTCATCGGTGTTGTTGAAAGCCCAATTTCGGCCACCATCGCGGTGATTCGATCTCCACTTTTAATCAAGTGAGTTTTACTCACTAATGCTTTCTTAGTTTGCTAATTATGCTTAAGGGTTGATTATATTTAATTAAGTGCAATTAGGTGGTTAGATTAGAGTAGATTAGTGATTATTAGATAATTGTGATGCATGTTAGGCAATTGAATTGTGCAATTAGCAAGTAGAGACGTACTATTGAATGCATCTCAGGATTTTTCCCGACCCTTATCGGGCTTCAATCAGGCATTACGGGCCTAAATTGGATTTTTAGTATTTATTTATTAATTTTCGAAATTAATTAATTATTTATTTATTTTCCGAAAATTAGGTAGGGATAGGCGACGATTGGAATTTTATGCGGATTAGCCGATGATCGGAATTTTTTGCGGATTGTCGTGGCGCAGTCCGTTTATTTAATTGAGCCTTATTTTGTGCTGAATTTAATTATCTGTGAATTTGGGATTTATTCCTAAATTGAATAAGGTTGGTTATTAATTGAAAAATAACCGGGCGTCTGTTAATAATGCAAAAAAAAATTTTTATAGACTACAGAAAAGGTGGGAGTTATGGAAATGAAAATATTATATTTTGGCTAAGGTCAACCGTGTGCCTATGCACGATATTTTATCAAGTATGATAAAAGATGAAAAGAAATGCCGTGTGACGTGGCTCGGTGACTATTACATCGCTTTGGCATGTAGGATGCCTTAGAGAATGCACGTAAATTGTTGAACATTGATCATGCCTATGTAGTGATAATTGATCATGCTTGTGTGGCATAGAACATGCCTGTGTGGCATAGATCGTGCCTGCGTGGGCATATTTCTGTGTGTTGAGTATCGTGCTCGTGTGGCTGAAAGTAATTGGAATGCCTAAGAGCATGCACATAAAGTGTTTATTGTACATAACGTTGGCGAAAACGACATCCGAGAGCATTAATGTAGCTCTACGACTAAGTATACTATTGGAGATTACATAGTGTGGAGTGAAATGACCTAGAAATGGTCCGACTGACATGTAATCGACTAGGTCGATTGATCATTGCTTTGATCTAATGTCGTAATCAAATTGATTGAATTGAAATGACCAGTGAATGGTTCGATTGACATGTAATTGACTAGGTCGATTGATCGAGATAACGATTTGTGATGTGATTGCTTGGGTGCCTATTGAACTGTGCTAATATGCAGGTGGAATCTGAGGCCAAGGTAAGTTCTCTAACCCGTGCGTGCATAGGCAGCCCGGTTAGCGTATTGGTTTACTAATCGAGTCTTAGGGGGTAGAACTTGCTGAGACATAGTCTCATCCCAGTTGTGGGACAACATTTCAGGACCCTGATGTGGAGCTTGAGGAGAAAGAACTTGAAGAGGAGTACTTGGAGGAGAACCCTGATGACGATCCGAGTACAACTCGGATGAGGACTATGATCCCATCCTCTTTGTGAACCTTGTTTATAGGTGGTTGAGTGTGAGCCTAGACCTTTGTGAATAGTATGGTAAAATACTCTGAGGTGTGGTTGTATAAAAGTTTGGTTGTGAATTTTAATATGAAAAATATGGCCATACTTTTCTATCCCATTTTTTTTATTGTCTGGGGATTATAATTGCTTCCGCATGTGCATATTACAACGAAAATGGTCGGCAATACGTCTTGGGATATCGCTTTTAAAATCGACCAAAGGTAAGGGATGTGTGTGTGCCGAAGGATCGTGGTGTGACAAATTTCGTCAATGCATTGTTGGTTGATCTCACTCGGAATTGATCACTCCTGAGATACTGACCTTGAGGGGAAAGGCTAATGGGAATAGAACTTGTGCGACTAAAGAAATTGACCTGGGAAAATGACTTGACCATGAGACTTGCGTGAGGACAAACCTATAGATAGGCAGGCCGATTTCTGGGACGACTAGAAGTTGGACAAAACATAATGAGACAATGGGTGATTCTGTTTACTATTAGCGAGCCCGCAAACGACCATATGTTGATTCTTGGTAATCGTGTATTTTGAAATAAGAATCTATCCTTCGCAATTTCAAGTAGTCAAGGATGTCCATGTGTTAAGATGTCTTGAACATGGTTTGGCACAAGTCGGTTAATCATGAATCCTCGAAACCGCCTGTTAGTTTGAGTTGTACCAAAATGGCATTTGGACGAAATTGACATGGCATGAGAATCCAATATTGGACTTTGAATTTTTGGGAATGTTCGGGACAGACTTTTGGATAATGCTACTTCGACAGTTGATAGTGCCAGTTGAGCCGAGTCTTTGGAAAAATGATTTACGGACCGAGGAAGCGAGCCTATGAAAATGTGGGTCGGGCTAGGCCAACGTGAGCCTCAGGCCTAAGGCTGGACATGTCACGCTCCAAACCTCGAGCGCGCGCACATCCCACTACCGTCGATACAAATACGACTTCCCAGGACTAGTCGTCGACCCTTTTTTTTTTTATTGCACATGCGGAAACGAACAATAACCCTTGACGACAAAGAACATGGGATAGGAAAAGCATGGCAACCTTTCACAAAAGCACATTTCATAAACGACGAGGTTTAGGTATAGGACGAGTCTTGGTAAAAGCCTACAAAATGATCGACTCTCAAAAGAAGCTATCCTATAACATACTAGTAGGACACTGACGTCGATCATTTAGACTCCACCTCCACAAACTCCAAGGCTTCAGTCCTCCACCAACACCATCTAAGGACCTAAAAATAGTTATACAATAACCAGTGAGATGATGTCTCAACAAGTTCACCTCCTAAACCCCTATTAGAAAGAAAATACACCCAAGGGTGGCCTAGCTACACAATGGAGAGAACTACCTCACCTTAATTCCCTCCTACATGTCAGCATAGTTTATATCACTCGATTATATGTAGTAATACAACTCAAAAACTGGAACGCAAACACTTTCATCTCAAACAACCACATGAGTCCAGATTATAAGACCAAACCGTTATGACATGCCTCATAACATGTCACACATTTTTGTCTCATAATCCGATGCATCTATTTCACACATCATGCGTTCCAATTGATAATTACTTCCCTCTAAGGTACGGTCTACTTGAAGTTCGGCGGTCTACTAGCATAACCAGGCATCGTCTCACCCCATTGAGCACGGCTACGTCTCTCAAAGATAGCTTTCCCAAAGGAGTATAGGCCTAGACTTTACCGCGACCCAAATCCCACTAAGTGGGTATCCCATATAGGGTAACATGCATCCGACATAGTTCGGAGACAGGTTCTTTTAACCAACACATGATCACTCAATCTGGACCCAGGACACCGTGCGTTGCACTCAAATGCCTCAATTAAAGTGGTGAGAGTGGCCTATTTTCTTCGTATTACAAATAATTGGTGAAAATAGTCGTGTGTGGGTACAAGTCAAATCGAACCCAAAAAATTGATATCCTCCAATTTAAAATCCCACTGTTTTATATTATATATAAAACCATTTTCAGTGTTAAAATTCGACATCTGGGATTTTTGAATAAATATTAAAATTCACAAATTTTGGAATAAATTACCAAAAATCCAATCGGTACTCAATTTGCACAAATTAACATCCAATTGCATAAATCAACCACACCATTGCAATCGCAAGAAATTCTGGTCACCGACTATCCCGGCCTAATTTCCGAAAAATATTTAATAATTAAATAATTACCAAAATTAATTAAATAAATCAATTAAACCCAATTAACTTAATGTAATCACCCTCTAAGCATAATTAACCTACTAATCGAGGTTTAGTGAGATAACTCACTTGATTTGTGATCCACTCAGACCAAAACGACGGGGACGCGACGAGGATTGTTAATTCCTAAAACCGTGACCCCAACAGGGCTTGGATTGGGCCCGAAAATTGGCCCGCAAGCTCTCTGCTCGAGCTGAAAAGATTGACTCTGAAGCTGCTGAACTTGCGGCTAAATTCGCTGGCGCTGCTAGGCCTGCTTTGCTGACCTTGTGGAGATGCTGGGCTTGGCCTCTTGTCGTGGAGATGCTAAAACATGGGGCGGTCTACAAACGGCTTCTTTGGGGTGGGGTGCTAACCAAGAGAAACAAAACTTGGTGGAGATGGCAGAAGACTTTGGCTTCGCGTGGCTTTGAGGCGGCTAGAATCAAACGAATGAAGATGAAGAATAGCCGAAGCCACGTCCAAGCGAGCAAGCGAAAAAATATGAAAACAAAGAGAGAGAGAGAGAGAGTGAAGATGAAGAATAGCCGAAGCCACGTCCAAGCGAGCAAGCGAAAAAATATGAAAACAAAGAGAGAGAGAGAGAGAGAGAGAGAGAGAGAGAGAGAGAGAGAGAGAAGATAAGAATGAAAATAAAAGTCAAAGAAGAAAGTTAAGGGACACCAAGCTGCAGGTGTATGGTCGGCTGAAAGGGGGATGCGCGAAAAATAAAAGGGAAGAAAAGAGAAAGCGGTGAGGGCATGAAAGAGAGGGGACGTTCGGCCAAAAAGGGGGGGGGGAGAAAAGAAAATTAAAAGAAATTCCTATAACCAAAATTCTTGGTCCCACTTGCCCTTGTTTAATCGAATTTGGTCTCCAAAAATCCCCATGCTAAAAAACTTGATCGTCATTAGCTTTCTTGCACCATAATTCCCCCAAATAATGAGTCTTAGGGAACAAAAATGACAATTTCCCTCAATTCCGAATTCTATTTCACTTTTCTCAGAATCCGATTTCTGAATGAACCTCTTCAATTGAGGTTCAATTTTATCAAAGAAAAAGCCCATACAATTCCCTTTCACCAAGCAGTTCCCATAGGAGGCCAAAATCCCTTCAATTTGGCCAATTCGTATTTTTGTTTGTTTTCCAAATTGTCCGAATCGATTTTTTGTAAAAATCTCAAACTCTCCGAAAATTCTTCGGAGGGTGAGTCGACATTCTTAAAATAACTCGTGACATGACAGAACTTTCTATTTCTGAAATCGAGTTCAAATTTGCGGTTAATTTCAATTTGACACGATTTTAGCATCATCTAACCTACCGGGTAGCTTTTATGAATTTTTGGTGCAATTGACCTGTGGTCGATTTTCTTCGAGTCAGATGTACCTCTCCGACACACTGGCGACTCTCGGTTGTCGTAAAAATCTCAAGATTTCATGTGGCATCCCAAAAATTCAAGACAAGCTCTAAGATGTATTAAAGCCCATAATTAGGTAATGAAATTACCTATGGTTTATGCTTTAGCCATTAGTTTTCACTTAAGACTAAGTGTTATATGCTTGTGCTCATGAGTTCCAAAATTACTATTATAAGATAAATTAATGAGAATAATTTATTCATGGCTATGCACCTCATAGACTAAATTCCTATAGATAAAATGTTACAAGATTTTGGCCATGTGAAATTTAAAATTTGGAATCTATAAACGAAAGAATTAAAGGTAAAAATTTGGGGTTTAATTAGGTTTGGGCCTTAGGCCCAATAGCATGGACTTTTGGTGGGCCAAATGGCCGGCCCATTGGAGCCCAAGGAGGGGCTGTCGATTGGCCCACTTGCTGGCCCAAAGCCTAGCCGAGAATGAGGCCCATTTTTGCATGAAGAAGGCCATGTGTCTCTCCCAAATTGCCAAGTGTAGATCATGCAATTAGCAATCATTGCTAATGATGGAAGGGAAGACCATTGGGGGGGGGGGAATAGTGGCCGGTTAAGGTGAGAAAGAGAGGGAGAGAGAGGGAGTTGCATGAGAGAGAGTGAAGCCGAGAGAGGAGGAAGAAGGAGCCGCTCGCCGTTTGTCTGCCCGTCGCCGTCCGTTCGCCGTCCGTGTGCTGTCCGTGTGCCGTTGTTCACTTGATCTTAGAGGCAAGTGGAAATTGAATTATGCACATGTGATATGATGACTACGTATGGATGTGTGACATGATGATGATGATATGTTTGTGACATGATGATGATCATCAATGGCATGATGATATGTGTGTGGCATGATGATGATCCCCTATGGCATGATGATATGTGTGAGACATGATGATGATCACCTATGTCATGATGATATATGTGTGTGACATGATGATGATCACCTATGGCATGATGATATGTATTTGACATGATTGTGATGAATATATGAGGATGTATGATGACATATGCATGGCTGCAAGGTAAGTTATGCTTGGATGCATGAATGGCGTGTACTGTGTTATGATTGTTATGATTGTATTGTGATGCATTGAGTGGTTAATTGGATCTTTTACCTGCTGAGTGGCTGTACTCACTCCTTCGGGGACCAACATTTCAGATTAGAAATATGCTGCTCCCTATCGTCACGCGGGGCACCTTCTATAGCCTCCCATCGGATGTAGAGGTAGAGTGTACAGAGATTGACTGCGTCCTCGTCCCTAGACTGACATTTATGTGAGTGTGAGTGCTGGTTATCTACGATGTGGGCCTAGCTAAGGGCCCTGTCATTTAGGAGTTTCTGTCAGTTCATGTCCACCGAGATAGAGTGTTTAGGGGGATGTTGCCGCCACCACCGCCCGACACACCAAGATAGGTGTGATGGCCGCGTGAGGGGTAGAGAGCTGATGTTTCTTTTTGGGAGTAGCCGCCACTATTAGATGGAGGATGTCATGTGATCACTTTAGGGGTCGAAGTATCTTTTTGGGATGTGGCTAAGTGTAGCTAAAAATCTTGGCTTTCTTTTGTTGTATTGACCCGAGAAAAAAATCCATCATGAAAATATGTAAATAAAAGTGGCCTGGCTTTATCTTTTCCTATGGTACTTAGTGGTGTGCATTGTATCATAATTGTTGGAGGGAGAAATGGCGATGTTAAATTATGCTTCCGCTAATGAGTCGCGCTGGAACCGTTTAAAAAAAAAATGTCTATGAACTACGACACTTTTACTAAGAGATGTAACTAGTGTCCATTAGGTGTAGCAATAGGTGCTTGTGGCGACCCTAGGTGTTTTGGGGTGCCACATTTCAAATACGGACACAGAGCGCCAAAACGATTGAAAAATCAATCTAGTGCCGATCGATGAGAATTTTGCAAATTAGTGGAATCACCCACGTTTAGCCATACATCTCAGTCGAACCGACTTATCTCCAATCTCTGATAGGTTTTTGATTGTGCTGTAATAACTCTTGTAGACCAGCACGGTCGAGCAGTCGACTTTTGGTCAAATTCTCAAATTTATTGCGTTAAAATCCCTTAACGACTTCATCTGATAGGCTAGTTATCTTGTGAGTGGCCATCTCAGAGAAAAGCACTATAGTCACGTTAATGAGAACCCAACTTATCCAATCAAAATCAAAACCTGAAATTTAAGACGTCACAAATTTTCCCCTCTTATAAAAATTTCATCCTCAAAATTTAAACCTTTACCAATCATTAAACGAAAAGGTGGGGGTATCATCGTCTCATCGAGTCTCACTTTCCTTGGTTGCTTCTTTAGTCCTGTGGTGTTGTCAAACCACTTTGACCAAGGGGACCCTCTTGGTACATAGAATCTGCTCTTTCTAAACCACTCTATGAATCGGGCTTTCTATGTATGACACTCTGTCGTCCACGTCTAATTCTTCAAGATTTAGAATGTTGGTCGAGTCATGCTCATATGTCCTCAACATCAACACATGAGAGACGTCATGCACTTGCGCCTACTTCGGCAGCAATGCAAGACAATATGTTAGGATTTCAATTCTCTCTCCAGAATTTCAACGAAACCTATGTACCTCGGTTTCAATTTTCCCTCCTTGCTGAAGTGCAAGGCATCCCTCATTGGTGACACATCAAAAAAATGTATTCAACAATTTGGAACCCTAAGGGTCTTCGATGCTCAAGGATACAACATTTCTGGCGGCTCTTAGCGGTCTTGAATCTGTCTCTGATCACGGCAACTGCAATCACTGATTGATGAACTGACTCTAGGCTGCGATCTTTCATTCTCTAACCTCATCTCAACAAACTAAAATTCCTGTACACTCTGCTTTGCCTTGCTTCAAAAGGAACTATCTGACTATTTTGCTGAAACTGGGAATCCTCAGATCTAGATTTGATATAAATTCATCATTGGCACTCCATGCAGACGAACTAACTGACACACATACACTTTTGTATGCCTATTCAAAACGAGATCTTTTCATACGGCGATAAAGTGAGCCGACTTTGTCCATCTGACGACCACTATCCCAAATAGAATTATTACCTCTCTAATTTCTTGAAAAGCTAGTCACAAGGTCATTGTGATATACTTCCATTCCCACTTGAGACTCTCGAGTGATTGTAAAAGTTCTTCCAGCTTGCATGACTGAACTTCCACTTATTAGCATATCTAACACTTGCAACTTGTCCGGTGATATCTATCTTTATATTGGTCTACCAGTCGAGCTGACATCGATCTTGACCTACTTTATACCGTCTAGTCGAATACTGCAACTGCTACAGTGAATTTCTGATAAGGTTTCTTCCCTGAGTGCTACATCATTAGGTACACCTAATCACTCTCGGAACTTGAGTGTTCCATCCTCAGAAATTTGAAAGTCTGTCCCTCTCTTATCAGTATCCTCTTACAGGATCTTCTGAACATCCTGGTTTGTCAACTGAAGCATCTGATTCTAACCTGAATATTCGATTTAATTCTGAGGGTGGCCATAAAATTCGAAAGGTGGCCCACCTCAAATTTGAAAACTGAATTTTGAACTTTCTCAAGTAAGGTCCATACTTTAACCAGCATATGCACAAATCAAGACTCTTGACTCAACGCATCAGTGACTTGTTTCATCCTTCCAAGGTGATACCAGATACCACCATCCTAGTCCTTCAAAAGTTTTGATTCATAGCGCTATCTCATATTCAATTCATTTTGAGAGAATAAATACAGGAGACTTTGTTGCTTAGTGAAGATCCATAATCTTTCTCCACAAAACTAACATCTCCAAATATTCAGTGCAAAAATTAATGCTGCGAGTTCCAAGTCATGCGCCGGGTAGTTCAATTCGTGAGATCACAACTAACGGAATGCATATGCAACAATCCTACCATGTTGCATCGATACGCAATCCAGTCCCCTAAACGACGCATCACTATAGATCTCGTGTCCTTCAGGACTAGATGGAATGGTTAGCACAGGTGTGGTAGTCGGTTTTTGCTTAAGCTCTTGGAAACTATGCTCGTACTTGTCTGTTCACACGAACTTTTCTTCTTTCTTCAGGAGTCTAGTCAACGGCGACACAGATGTTGAAAATCCTTCCATGAACCCTCTGTAGTAATCTATCCAACCTAAATGGCTTTTGATTTTTGATATTGTTATCAGTCTTGGTCCACTGATACTACTTCGATCTTGGTCAAGTCCACGGAGATTCCTTTGCCTGAGGTCACGTGACCTATGAATGCTACATGAGTCAACCAAAACTTGCACTTATTGAACTCAACATACAATCCTTGTGTCCTTAAGGTCTGATGTACCATTCTCAAATGGCTCTCGTGTTCATCAACACTCCTTGAATATAACAGAATATCATCGATAGACACGATCACGAACTGACCTAGATATTCCTCCAATACTTGGTTAATCAAATCCATGAAAGGAGCTCGATCATTCGTCAGTCCGAACGACATTACAGTAATTTCCTAATGGTTGTCTCGAGAACAAAATGATGACTTAAGTATGTCCTCCCTTCTGATCCTCACCCGATGATACCCTGTCCTCAAGTTGATCCTTGAAAGTATCAACACTTTTGTAACTGGTCACATAATTAGTTGATCTTTAGCCATGAACACTTGTTCTTGATCGTCACTTGATTGAGTTGACGATAGTCGATGCATAATTGCAACGAACCATCTTTCTTTCTCACAAACAAAACTGGTGCATCCCAAGATGATGCACGGGTGTGTATAAATCCCTTATCCAGTAATTCTTGCATCTGCGCCATCGGTTCTTTCAGCTCAGACAACGACATCTAGTAAGAAGCCTTAGAGAGTGGCTTTGTCTCGGGTGCTAATTCAATCGCTAATTCTATCTCTTTCTCTGACGACAGGCTTGACAATTCTTATGGAAAGACATCTAGAAATTCTTGGATTATTGAGATGTCCTCAATCTTCGGTTCTTCAATTTGTCTTATCTATGACAATCGCCAAGTAACCTTGGCAACCTCCATCTAACAAACAGGTTGCCTCTAATGACGAGATTAAGGAAGTCGAGGGTCCTTCTCGACTCCTAATAAACTTGACACTTCCACCTACTAATAGATTAAGCTAGTTTATGTTCTGACATCAATTCACTACCACAAGATGCTTCATGAGCACACTTTATTCACATATGATGTCAAAGTTATACCTCAACAATTAGTTGAGCACAACTCTAGTCAGTGGTTCTTCTCCTACAACCTTAGCATAACAAACCGAAATTCAACAAACTTAATCACTAAAATTTTGTTGCACTACTCTGATAAAATCATCCCAAAAACATTCTTTCTCTTATTAGTGCATGGTCGGTTCCATTCCTGTCCCTTTCACCATCCTAGTGCATCCTATCTGCGATAGCGGTGTCTATGCTCCCTTGCACTCACTCTAATAGTCCCTCACTTGATGGTTGCGCTAGCCACAATCAAAGTACGCTCTAGTTATACCAGGACACTGGGTTGATCCATGCTTCCTTCTACTAACTCGGCACACAACTAGCGAGTCCTTTATCTCCTGTCGGATGACAACATGCACTGGGGTCTGTCCCAAATACCCCACGGTGTGTTCTACAGCGCATTCTCGTTGATTTGTCCCATTGGTCCTCGGGGACCTTTTCTGACCAGGTAACCCTGTTGGTCACACTTAGAACAAGCACTTGTCTTAACAGGACATGGGGTTGATCGATGTCGGCTTCCATTAGCATGACACACTCCATTTTGATTCATTGCGGAACTGACCATCCCACATTTCCAGTTTGACGGAATAAGATACTTTTCTCCAATCATAGGCTCCTTCCCAAATTGGTTTCCATCTCTACTGAATCTGAACTTCGACTCGGATGCAACGGCTTGCTCCCAGATCACATCTCCATGTTGAACCTCAGCAGGTGTGGCAACAACAACAGTTATGGCACTGGCGATGACAGTGACAGTGGCAACAACGGCGGCACGATTCTAAGCTTATTGGCTCGACAAGCTCCCTAAGAAAACTAGCGCCTGAACGATCTCGTAGAACCTAGTACCGACCTACAGCGGTACTCTTACACTAACGCTAGCCTGAGCCAGTGCTCTACCACAACCATCTCGGGCACCGATCCTTGTCGGCATCCTACCCAGAGTCAGTGATACTATTGACCTCTGCCTAGGAGTCCGTGGCTCTTGATCACTCATCCTACAAGCTATTTATAGACACCCGTCTTCCAATTCCAATATCATATTAGAATTTGAGTGACCACTAAACAAGCTACTTAACAGCTATCACTCACATGCATTAGCATAAAATAGATGTCATTCCTACTAACTATCCCATGAATCCATCGCACCTTATCACTCCAACTATTAACGACTTTGATAGCACTAAACGGTGATGTCACGCCCCGAGCCTCGAGCGCGCGCACATCCCACTGCAGTCGATATAAATGCAACTTCCTTGGACTAGTCGCCGACCCTATTTTTTTTATTTTTTTATTTTTTTATTGCACATGCAGAAGCGAACAATAACCCCTGATGACAAACAACATGGGATAGGAAAGCAGCGCAACCTTTCACAAAAGCACACTTTCATAAATGATAAGGTTTAGGAACAGAACGAGTCTGGGCAAAAGCCTGTAAAATGATCGACTTTCAAAAGAAGCTATCCTACAACATACTAGTAAGACACATATGCCGATCCTTTATACTCCACCTCCACAGACTCCAGGGCTTCGGTCTTCCACCAACACTATCTAAGGACCTGAAAATGGTTATACAATCTCCAGTGAGACGATGTCTCAGCCAATTCACCCTCTAAACCCCTATTAGGAAGAAAATACACCCAAGGGTGGCCTAGCCACACAATGCACATAACTTACCTCGCCTCAGTTCCCTCCTGCACGTCAGCATAGTTTATATCACTTGATCATATGTAGTAATACAACTCAAACAATTGGAACACAAACACTTTCATCTTAAATAAGCACATGAGTCCAAATTGTGAAACTAAACCGTTATGACACGTCTCATACCATGTCACACAATTTTGTCTCATAATCCGGTGCATCCATTTCACTCATCATGCGTTCCAATTGATAATTTCGCCCTTCTAGGGTACGGCCTATTTGAAGTTTGGCAGTCTACTAGTGTAGCTAGGCATCGTCTCACCCCATTGAGCATGGCTACGTCTCTCAAAGACGGCTTTCTCGGAGTAGTATAGGCCCAGACTCTACTACGGCCCAAATCCCACTAAGTGGGTATCCCATATAGGGTAACGTCCATCCGACACAGTTCGAGGGTGGGTTCTCTTAACCAACACATGATGACTCAATCTCGGCCTAGGACACCGTGCGTTTCACTCAAATGCCTTAATTAAAGTGGTGAGCTTGGCCTATTTTCTTCGTATTACAAATACTCGGTGAAAATAGTCGTGTGTGGGTACACGATCAGATTGAACCCGAAAAATTGATATCCTCCAATTTAAAATCCCACTATTTTATATAGTACATAAAACCATTTTCGGTGTGAAAATCCGACACCCAGGATTTTCTAAATAAATATTAAAATTCACAATTTTTAGAATAAATTATCAAAAATCCAATCAACACTCAATTTGCACAAATTAGTATCCAATTGCATAAATCAACCACACCATTGCAATCAAAGCACGAAATTCTAGTCATCGGCTATACTAGCCTAATTTTCGAAAAATATTTAATAATTAAATAATTACAAAAATTAATTAAATAAATCAATTAAATACCAAAATTGCTAACCTAGGCCGAAATTGCAAAATTAAATAGCGAGACAGGCTCGAAAAATTCCCAAACCAATCTCGATAATTAATACAACATGTCTAGGCCTTAATTGATCAATTCTCACAACCTAACATGCGAAATTAACTAATTAAATCACTAATCTAATCTAACTAACCATCTAAAGCTTAGTTAACTTAATCTAATTACCCTTTAAGCATAATTAACCTACTAATCGAGGTTTAGTGAGATAACTCACTTGATTTGCGATCCGCTCGGACCAAAACAATGGGGACGCAACGAAGATCATTAATTCCCAAAACGGCGAAGCTAACGGGCCTCGGATCGGGCCCGAAAATTGGCCCGCAAGCTCGCTGCTCGAGTTGAAAAGATTGATTCCGAAGCTGCTGAACTTGCAGTTGAATTTGCTGGCACTGTTGGGCCAAAAAAGATCGACCTCGTGGAGATGCTGGATGAAAGACAGCTTTGTGTGCGGGATGGCGGTCTTCAATGGAGCGGTTTCGGTGGACCATGGGGTCTTCGAAGCAAACGGACGTGGGGCGGTATACAAACGGCTTCTATGGGGAGGGGTGCTGACCTAGAGAAACAAAACTTGGTGGAGATGGTAGAAGACTTCAGCTCCGCGTGACTTTGAGGCGGCTGGAATCGAACGAATGAAGATGAGGAATAGTTGAAGCCACGTCCAAGCGAGCAAGTGAAAAAATATGAAAACAAGCAGAAGTAGAGAGAGAGAGAGAGAAACGATAAGAATGAAAATAAAACTCAAAGAAGAAAAGTTAAGCAACACCAAGCTGTAGGTGTGTGGTCGATTGAAAGGGGGATGGGCGAAAAATAAAAGGGAAGACAAGAGAAAGGGGTGAGGGCGTGAAAGAGAGGGGACGTTCGGCCAAAAAGGGGGGGGGCTAAAAAGAAAATTAAAAGAAATTCCTATAACCAAAATTCTTGATCCCACTTGCTCTTGTTTAATCCAATTTGGTCCTTAAAAATCCCCATGCTAAAATACTTGATCCTCATTAGCTTTCTTGCACCATAATTCCCCCAAATAACAAGTCTTGGGCAACAAAAACAACCATTTCCCTTATTTCCAAATTCTATTTCATTTTTCTCGGAATCCGATTTCTGAACGAACCTCTTCGATTGAGGTTCAATTTTATTGAAGAAAAAGCCCACATAATTCCCATTCACCAAGTAGTTCCTATAGGAGGCCAAAATCCCTTCAATTTGGCCAATCCGAATTTCCGTTCGTTTTCCAAATCATCCGATTCGATTTTCAGTAAAAATCCCGAACTCTCTGAAAATTCTTCGGAGGGTGAGTCGACATTCCTAGAATAACTCGTGATATGACAGAACTTTCAATTTCTGAAATTGGGTTCAAATTCGCGGTTAATTTCAATCTGATATGATTTTAGCGTGACCTAACATACTGGGTAGCTTTTACGAATTTTTGGTGCAATTGACTCGTGGTCGATTTTCGTCGAGTCACACATACCTCTTCGACACAGTGGTGACTCTAGGTTGTTGTGAAAACCTCAAGATTTCAAATACGGACATAGGGCGCCAAAATGATAGAAAAATCATTCTAGTGCCGATCAACGAGAATTTTGCAAATTAGTGGAATCATGCACGTTTAATCACACATCTCAGTCAAACCGACGTATCTCTGATGTGTGGTAGGTTTTCAAATGTGCCGTAATGACCGTTGCAGATCAGCATGGTCGAGCAGTCGATTCCTAGTCAAATTCTCAAGTCTATTGCGTTAAAATCCCTTGACGGCTTCACTTGATAGGCCAGTTATCTCATGAGTGGCCATTTCAAATAAAAGCACTATAGTCGCGTTGATGAAAAGCCCAACTTATCCAATCGAAATCAGAACCTGAAATTCAAGATGTCACAGGATAGCCACCATTGGACCCAATCAACCATTTTACCCTTCCGAGCCCATTTTCTAACCTTGAGGCTTTTCGAGTCCAACCAATTCCTGAGCTCATTCCTATTCATTTCCTAGCCCATTTCTTAGGCTTGCCCATCATTTTTAGCCCAAAGGCAAATTAGGAAATGTGCAAGGTGGAAATGACCATTTTGCCCCTAGATATTTTGAGGAAAGTCAAAAAGAAGAGAGAGAGGATGATGTCATGTGGACGGGGAGTTGAAGCAAGCCATTAATGGCTTTGGTGAGGCTTGAGAGCCAGCCCTCACATCACTCTCTCTCCCCTTTTTCAACCCAAGAATTCGTAGCCCCGTCTCTCCCTTTGTTTCTTCTTATTTCCTTCTTCTTCTCTAGCAAACCTTTCTCCAAAAACCAGATTTGTTCGTTGCATTCCCGTGCAAATCACCGCCCATGCCACCCACCACCATGCTCAAGACATCTAGTCCGTACGGATCATGGGGGCCGTTCACTGATCGGAGCCGCTGGTTGAACCGCCAACTGACCAGCCCGCCGGTTTGATCGCCGGCTTGCACTGTTTCGCTCAAATCAGTGGTTTCCTCCTATTTTGACCCTACCTCCACCTAGCCTAGCCACCAGCAAGTCCCCTTTGACCCTTAGGTGCGGCAGTCGCCGGAGCTCCGGCTAGCCCATTCAGCTCATTCTCCTCCTTCAGCAGTCAATTTTCCAGAGTTGCAGTGGGAGTTTGAGTTTGTTGCTATTGTTTTAGCCTTGAGACCGCCTTAGATCGTCGTGGCTGAGGTCCCTGTTCATCACCTTCGTCATCGCTGCCGTGTCCGTGTCTCTGGCCCGTTTAACGTGTGAGTTTAGCCCCTAATCCTTCGTTTAGTGCCCAAACTTGCTTAAGGTTGGTTTAGTTAGGGCTAATTCTAGTTTAGGTGGTTTAATTAAGTTGTATTAGCCCTAAGATAGGTGGTTACATAAATGGTTAAGATTAGTTTAGGCTAATCTTGTTTTTTGTTAATTAATTGTGGTTTGTGTTTAATTAAGCATGTTTTGCCTTAATTAATTGATTGATTGTTTGTTTGTCTTAATCAATGATTTGCTTAATTTATGAATTTAATTTATTAAATATTGAATTATGAAATTGTACTGTTCATGTGCACTGTTCACGTGGTATTGTTCATGCGATACTATTCACGTGCACTGTTCATCTGAGAGTGAAAAATTTCTTTGTTTCATGTACTTTGGTCCTATGAGGTGAATGGGATGTGTCATTGCATGGACATCGGCCTGAATCATATGATTTCCACAAAAACAGGAAAATGGTTTGTCCGAGCGACACCAAAATGGACCATTTTTATGAGAAAATGATTTGAGGTTGTATATGCAAGCATGTGTGGATTGGCTAATGCTCAAAGATAAAAAGTGATGGTATGCTTGCATAACCCGCCGCCCCAATAGGAGTTCAGGGGTGATAGTTGAAATACCCGCCGCCACGACAGGAGTTCGGGGGGTGATAGTTAAAATACCCACCGCTCCGATAGAAGTCCAGGGGGTGATAGTCTGATTTATCGGAAACCCGGTTTGAGTTCGATTGTAGCTTTGAGGGGCAGTAATAACTGGAACATGCATGAGTGTTGAGATTGTTGCGCCTTATTATGGGGTAAAATTGTGTGGCATGGAATGAGACGTGTCATAACGATTTTACCTTATAATTGGGACCTGTGTGATTGATTGATATGTGATATGTGGCATACTAATGTGCAAGAGCGTATGAGAATCATGGCATCATTGGTTCCGATTATGCGTGAGTTGATCACATTGTTATGGAACACACACATGAATCGATAATGTACAGGGTGTGGCAATGGCCAGGTGAGATCGCTCGTGACATGACTCATATGTGATTGATGTATTGCATCATCTAATGGCCATGTCCATTACGTGTATTGTGCTGAGATATAACGTGTAGGGTTTGGCATGCCGAGTAAGGTTGCATGTGAATCGACTATTTGATTGTTGGTTTACCCTAGCTGTTGTTATTTGTTGTGTGTTGGTTGTTGGTCGTTGGTTTGTTTGTGGGGTGGTTCTGGAGAGATACCCCGAGTTGAGTTAGTGTTCTAACCGGAGCTTAGGGGGAGGACTCGGTGAGATTTTATCTCACTTGTTATTGTATAACAACTTTCAGGTCCTTAGAATGGCGCACTCGTTAGTGCGATTCAGGATCCCTAAGGACTGGGAGACTGTTGTGATGTGCCACCGCTTCACCAGTGATCAACCCAAACGCCTTCAACTACGACCGGACGGAGCCTAAGTCCGATGGGTCCAAGTGATAGGGGTGTTGAACCCAAGGGTTCGTTTTGTATAGTTGAATTAGCCTAGTCTAGTTTCTTTTTGGTCTAGCTTAGAGGATGGATCAACCTCTCTGGTGGGCTTGTAAATCAGAACGATCCTCCGTTGGTTAATCCAATGAAAATGTATATGCGAGTAGTTACTCTTGTTCTTGCTGTTCATCCCTCTATCCATGTTTGATTGCTTGATTGTTTGTTTAATTAGGGGATGGTTCGTCTTTCGTTTGGGCATAATGAAAGATTAAAATGAATGGTCATTGACAAGTTCTGGGATGTTGCTTTATATTGACCAAGGGAAGGGGTTGTTGCGTGCTTGGGGTTTGGGGCGTGACATCCCCGTCTGGTTTTGGTATAAAAGCAAGGTTGAGACCTAGAGTGATAAGATGCATGGGGTTTTCGGAATAGTGAGATAGGGATGGCTTTTGCTATACATGCTTATGATTGCTTGTGTGATCTGGTGTTGTGGCGGGTTGCTCCTAGTTTCTAATTCCTGGTTGGAATTGGAAAGTAAGACCAGTGAGTGTGTAGAGTGATGAGCAATCCTGAAAAAGAACCCTTAGGCATAGGGTAGTGTCTAGTCAGACTAGTGGTAGAGATAGAGTGCAAAAGGACCCCAGGTTAGATAGGATCCTGTTGGTGCTAAAGGCCTTATTAGGATAACAAGTTGAGGATCGAGCTGCTGTTGCTACTGTTGCTATGGTTGCTACTGTTGCCATCATTGCCACCATTCTTGTTGCTCCTACTGTGGACCCAGTGGTTCCCGAAGTGAGAGGAGAGGTCTGTGAGAGATTGATGCACAAGTTGGTAGAGCAGTTCTGAGACTTAAGCCACCGAGGTTCAGTGGTGTGGGCGACCCTAAGGTTGCGACCCTTTGGATAAAGGATATTTAGAAGACCTTCAAAGTGCTGAGATGTTCATAGGAAGATTGTGGCATCCCAAAATTCAAGACAACCTCTAGATGAATTAAAGCCCATGATTAGGTAATGAAATTACCTATGGTTTATGCTTTAGCCATTGATTTTCTCTTAATACCAAGTGTTATATCTTTGTGTTCATAAGTTATTCAAAATTAGTATCATAGGATAAATTAATGATGAATAATTAAAAGTAAAATTGGGGTTTATTAGGGTTAAACTTTAGGCCCAAGAGTATGGACCTAAAGTGGGCCAAATTGGCTTGGCCCATGAAGCCCATGGAGAGGCTGCCGTCGGCCACAAGGGGGAGAGGCTGGCCTAATTCATCCAAGCCCATTTTGCATGAGTCTTGCCAAGTGGCAAAAAGGAGACTCCATGCATTGGCCATTGTGGGTGGCTTCTAATCATGACTAATGATGGGGTTTAGGGGAAACAAAAGAGAGAGAGAGGCCGGTTGAAGGGGGCTGTCATCCAAGTGAGAGAGAGAGAGAGGGTCGCTGAGAGAGAGAGAGAGGAACCGAGAGAGAAAGGGAGAAGCTTGCCCGCCCGTTGCTTGCCCATCCGCCCGTCCGTCGCCGTCCGTGTGCTGTTGTTCGCTTGATTTTGGAGGCAAGTTGGGATCCATATTCTGCTCTTGCATGTGTGTCTTGCATGTGTGATTGTTTGGTGGTAGATTTCGGATGATTAGGGTATGAGAAACCGAAGCTAGAGTGTGTTGTTCTTGAAATAGCTTGCTGTTTTCAAGTGTGCCGCCTGACCCCGAACGTTGTGAAGGCTTGCATGCGGGTTTTGAGTTTGATTTTGGCTTTGACTTCTGCATGAAAGTTGTAGACAACATCTCATTGTATAACATACAAAAATTTGAGACAAAATGACTTAGTTTTAAGGGGTGAAACCCGTCCTCTACGAAAAGGCTAGATCCGAAACTGTTTCGTCGACCTCTTGGTGGTTTTGTGTGTTGTATGTCACTTTTTACTAAGAATTGCACTTCAACTTCTTCAATAAAGCTGTAGAGAACATCCTAATGATTAACATATTCCAATTTGAGGTAAAACGAGCAAGTGTAGCCTAGTGAAACAATTTTCTTTTGAAGACGGTAGATCTGGAAGTATGGTACTGGACTCCCGAGACTTCGTGGACTAAATGGTGACTATCCTTTGAAAATATCACCTAGAACCGTTTATTAAAGTTGTAGTGGACTTCTTGATGCACAACATATCAAAATTTCAGAGGAAACAAAGGACGATAACTAGGCGAAACCTCGATTTTTCGGAGACAGCTAAACTGGACTGTTCGGTACTAGGAACAGAAGCTTTGTCCGGCCATAGTAAATTATCTAAGACGAATATAGCCTAGATGTCTTCATGAAAAATCTACCTTAAGGTCTTGAATATAACCTGGTAAAATTTCATAATTTTTGGAGGTCATTCGGGTATTTTAATCGAAATATTTCAAGAACTACACAATCTGATTTTATCCGAATTTACATGCTGTATTGTGTGAACTATATTTTCTTGTGTGAAGCTCTTTTGGGCATGTGTTCTTCATGAAATTGTTACCTTATTGTCTTGTCTATCACATGTTCTGATTTCATGATTTTGAAGATCATATGGATATTTAATTTACATGTTTTCCGAAATTGTGCAAGCTGGAATTTGCTAAATCTCAAAAGTCATGATTTATGGATTTTTCTAAGTTGTATGGACCCCATGAATTGTATTTTCATGAATGATTGTGTCTTGCTGCATGTATGATGATGATTGGAAATGCATATATGAATCAAATGATGAAAATGATCTTGTTTGCCATCACATCATATGCCATGTTAAAATTGAGTTATAATTGAAAATGTGGACTAAGATAAGTGAGAAGGCCATCAGAGGTGTGAGTCGACGATGCCCCGGGAGTGTTGGGATGCCTGGCTAGAAGGGTAAAGGCCGGTTGCCCGGTGGCCTTAAATGGCTGGATGCTGGAGGGTCCTCGGGAGTTTCGAGATGCCCAGAGCGTGGGGAGCCGGAAGCCTGGCAGGTATTGTGCCGGGGGATGCCTCGCGATGCCAGTTGGGGTGCGAGATGCCTAGCAGGTATTTGTGCCGGATGCCCGGAGGTTTGTGCCGGAGGGTTCTCGCGATGTCAGGATTGGGTGCGAGTGATAAATGTGGGATGCAAACATTGGTCCCAGGAAAGAGAAATGTGGCGGCCCAAAATGAAAGGATAAAATTAGGAAATTGAAATTGAATTATGCATGATGTGCTAATATGTATGCATGAATGCATGGATGCACCTATGGCATGATGGTATGTGTGACATGAGGATGGTGAGTGCATGGATGTATGTGCACCTATGGCATGATGGTACATGTGACATGATGATGGTAAGTGCATGGATGTATGTGCACCTATGGCATGATGGTACATGTGACATGATGATGATAAGTGCATGGATGTATGTGCACCTATGGCATGATGGTACCTGTATGACATGATGGTGATGATTACATGAGGATGTATGTACATGCGGTATGATGACATGTGCATGGTTTCAAAGTAAGTTATGCATGGATGCATGGATGACATGTATTATGCTATGATCGTGATGATTGTATTGTATGATGCATTGAGTGGTTTATTGGTCATTTATCTGCTGAGTGGCTGTACTCACCCCTTCGGGGACCAACATTTCAGATTAAAAAGATGCCGCTCCCTGCTGTCACGCGGGGCATCTTTTACGGCCTTCCTTCAGATGTAGAGGTCGAGTGTGTGGAGATCGACTATCCCACCATCCCTAGTCTGATGTTTATTCAAGTTCGTGCATCAGTGATGTATGATGTGGGCCTGGCTGAGGGCCCTGTCATTCAGGAGTTCATATCGGTTCACGTTCGTCGAGATGGGGTGATGCAAGGGATGTTGCTGCCGCCACCGTCTAATGCACCGGGATGGGTGTGATGGCCCGTTCTTGAAGAGTAGGAGCTGCAACTTTTTGGGATGATAGACGACACTAGTTGATGAGGGATTTTGCATGATAGACATAGTGGGTCGAGTGTCTCTTTTTGGGGTTATGGCCGAGTGTAGTTAAAAGTCTTGGCCTTTCTTTTGTTGTATAGACTCGAGAAAATCTATTATGAAAATATGTAAATAAAAGTGTCATGGCTTTATCTTTTCTTATGATGTTTAGTGGTGTGCCATTGTATCATGGTTGTTGAAGGGGGAAATTAGTAAGACTTGATTATGCTTCCGCAAATAAGATGCGCTGGGACCATTTAAAAAAAATGCCTAGGTACTAAGGTACTTCTTTGGTAGGATGTGGCGACCTTGGGTGCTTCGGGGTGCCACAAAGATAGAGTACTTCTGGCGGCTTATCAGCTTCAAGGTAATGCCAGTATGTGGTGGGAAGCCACCAAAGGAAGAGTGTTCCTTGAAGGCACGGCTCAAACTAAGGGTGCATTCTATGAAGCTTTTAATGGGAAGTACTTCTCAGACAGTGCGAGAGAGTCAAAGATGGTAGAGTTCTAATGACTTCGCCAGAATTAGATGTCCGTGGATCAGTATGAGGCAAAGTTCGCTGAGTTGGCCAAATATGTGCTGAGGTTGGTAGAGGACCTTGTAGATAAAGGAAGATGGTTTAGGGACGGCTTGAAGCCGGAGTTGAAAGACCAGCTGGTTCTCTTGAACTTAAAGAGCTTTGATGAGATGTACGAGAGGGTGCAGATGATAGAGAAGAATATGATTGAGAGGGCGACTGCATCTGGCTCGTGGTTCGTGTCTAACTGAGATAATCGTTGGTTTGGAAAGGGAATGATGATGGGAAGAAGGAATCCCATCCCACCCAATAGAAAGAACTACGTGGGGAAGCTGACACCCAATGCCATGGGAGTATGTCGAGTGTGTGGAGGGAAATATGGAAATCTCCCCTGTCCTTCAATGATAGGAGCCTGCTTCGGATGTGGTCAGCAAGGCCACCGATTGGCGAATTGTCCGAGTAGGCATGTGAGGACAATCTTGCCACCGCCGCAGGGAGGACAACTTGCTAGGAACGCACTGCCGAACAACCAAGGTAGACCCCTAGCGCAAGGACGAGTTTATGCCATTACCCGAGGGGAGGTGGAGGATTCGCCCGCCATTGTTACAAGTACTATATCCTTGCACGATCATGTTGCTTATGCGTTATTTGATCCTGTAGCATTCTTTTGTTGCTGATCATTTTGTTAGGATAGTGGGGTTAAGTCTCAAACCATTGGGAGTGGTTTGTAGTATTTCTACTCCGTTTAAGGATAAGATATTATATGAGGTAGGTTGTTCTAGCTATAAGTTAGTTGTAGGCGGTTGCGAGGAAGTAGCAATGTATGACTTTGATGTCATAATTGGCATGAATTAGCTCACCAAGCAACGAGCTATGGTGAATTTTCATGGAAAGACAATTTAGTTTAACCCAGTAAGGGGTGATAGTTTTGAGTTTGTAGGAAATCGAGGGGGACCCTCCGTTCCTCTGATTTCGTCACTCGAAGTGACTCGGTTGTTGGAAGCTGGATGCCAAGGGTATTTGGCATTAGTTGTGGATATGATGGTAGAAGGATCAAAGGTGGAGGATATTGCAGTGGTACAAGAGTACATGGATGTATTTCCTGAGGAATTGCTGGGATTACCTCTAGAGAGGGAAATTAAGTTTATGATTGAGTTGGCCCCTGAACTGAACCGATTTCCAAGGTGCCTTATAGGATGGTTTTGTCAAAATTGAAGGAACCGAAAGTGCATATGCAAGAGTTACTGGATAAATGACTCATTCGTCCTAGTGCATCCCCTTGGGGAGCAGCGGTACTGTTTGTAAGGATGGGTCTTTACGTCTCTGCATTAACTATCGACAGCTCAATCATGTAACCATCAAGAATAAGTATCCGTTGCCAATGATTGATGATTTGTTCGACCAACTTGAAGGAACCTCGGTATTTTCCAAGATAGACTTAAGGATAGGCTACCATTAGTTGAGGATCAAAGGAGAGGATATACTGAAAACGGTGTTTCGGATGCGCTATGGTCATTTCAAGTTCACGGTAGTGACGTTTGGATTGGTGAATGCCCTTGCAGTCTTTATGGACTTGATGAACTAAGTGTTCAATAAGTATTTGGACCAATTCTTGATTGTGTTTATTGACGATATACTAGTATATTCGAGGAGTCCCGGATCATGCGAAACACCTGAGATCAGTATTGCAGACCTTTGAGAGAGCATGAGCTATACGCTAAGTTCAGCAAAAGTGAGTTTTAGTTATCTCGTGTGGCATTTTTAGGGCATGTAATTTCAAGTGAAGGGATCTCCGTTGACCCGACTAAGATCGAAGCTATCATGAATTGATCGAGACCTACGACAGTGAAAGAGATCATAAGCTTTTTGGGGTTGGCAGGTTACTACAGACGGTTCATGGGAGGATTTTCAGCAATAGCCATGCTGATGACTCAATTGCTAAAGAATGAAAAGAAGTTTGAATGGACAGATAAGTGCGAGTGTAGTTTTCAAAAGCTTAAGTGGAAGCTGACTACTGCACCTGTGCCGAAAATTCCGTCTAGTCTTGATGGGTATGAAATCTATAATGACGCGTCGTATAAAGGACTAGGCTACGTGTTAATGCAACATGGCAAGGTGGTTGCATACGCATCCCGCCAGTTAAGGCCTCGCGAGCTTAATTATCCGACGCATGATTTGGAATTAGCGGCGATCATCTTTGCACTTAAGATCTAGAGACATTACTTGTGTGAGAAAATGTTTCCAATTTTTATGGATCATTAGAGTTTGAAGTATTTGTTCTCTCGAAAAGAGTTGAACATGAGGCAATGACGATGGATGGAACTTCTTAAGGACTACGATTGTGAGATTCTATTTCATCTAGGGAAAGCGAATAAAGTGGTGGATGCGCTCAGTCGAAAGTCGACAATTGCTCGGATGATGGTACATGAATGGATTCTTTTGGAGGGTGATATAGCTAGTATAAGCACCTAAAGGGGGGTGAATAGGTGTAAAAAAAATTTCTCGAAAAAATTTCTCGAGATATGAAAGCAATACTAGGCAGACAATAGAAAGGAAGCTCTCCTTTAGTTAACAAAACGACTATGATCAAAGTAAAACAGAGAATAGGGAAGAGAAAATTAAACACAAGGTTTATAGTGGTTCGGCTTATTCCAAGCCTACGTCCACTCTTCTGCACTGACAGCCCATTGGCTGGATTTCACTATGAACAAAAGAGATGTTATAGCAATGGTTTCTCTTGATTCCACGGTGTAGATATTCTACCACACTTCCTCAAGGAATCTCAAAATATAGACTCTCTTTTGCTTATAAGATTTCGCTTAGTAAATGAATTGACTAAGAATCAAGGAGCTTCAGACTTTGGAATTCTTCTATCGTGCACCTCTTCGAACAACTGGAACGTCTTCCTTTTATACTCCTTTGTGCCATCGTACCCGTTGGCACTTACCAAAGGAATTCTTCCAATCTTCCCGTTGGACAGAATCAATTAGGAAGATCATTCGAGCTATTAAAGGAACATGTCGATAGCCCATCAATCTTGCTCGCCCATATAATCAGGATCTTAGTTTCCATAAGTAGAACCTTCTAAGAATACTTCGCCAATCATTGGATCCTTAATCAATCTTGATTCGAATAAAGGAATCCATTATGTCATATCTAGCCAAGAGATCTTCTCCAGTCGATAAGGCCAAATCCTTAATGAAGCACTCGGTTCTGGATAGCCTTTCTTGAACGGATTAGAAACTGTCACTGAGAATAGACTTTGAGTCTTGAGTCTGGCAGTCTGGAGGTCTTTAGACTTTAAACAGCAGAGTCTGCAAATCTTCAGACTAGACTGATGGAAACGTTTTGTCAGCTTCAAAATATTCTAGAAAGATTTCTCCAACAATCTCCCCCTTTTTGATGGTGACAAAACTTTCCTACAGATTTGAATAACTTTGACCTGCAAAACATTACTCAAGCAAATATGGATATCTCATAAAGATTAATGGCTTAATGATAGCACTAGAATCTGCAATCACAAAAAATAGGTTAGTCTTGCATGAGAGTAAAGCCATTCATAAGATATCAATAATACTTAATATAAAAGCAGCAGTCAAATCCAAATCCACATTCAGTCCTTATCCAGACACACAAGTCAAACATCAAAACAAACTAAAAATTCAACAAGTTAAGTTCAAAGTTCAAATCTCACATCTCTCCCCCTTTTTGTCATCATTAAAAAGGTTGAGATGGGAATAGAATGGAGTCAAGTTTTCTTGGGAACGCGAATAAGCTAGAAATCTCCCATAGACTGAACGATGCCTTCCAGCTTTTTCAAGTCTTCCCTCAGTTGAGCCACCTCTTCACCTTTAGCATTGGCTTGAATCTGAAGAGCAAGGGCTTGGATCTGATCAAACAAGGAAACGAAAGAAGTTTGTCTAGCATTCTTCAAGTTCTGAACCTCGCACTCCAAAGCATATATCTGACCCCGCATTTCCAAGAGAACATCAAGGATTCTGCGAAAATCTACTGTATTATCAGTCTGCGTACTGGCTTCGGCACGATCTGATGGAGTAAAGGCAGACGATGGTATATCAGCATAATCACGCAGATTTGGCGATGAAGCATCATGTCCCTCCTCAGGAAATTGAGAGCCATGAATGTCCTTTGGATCTGCTGGAGAGCGGCTGACTCCTTCACTGATAACAGGATATGAGGACATTCCTCTTTGCTCCCCATCTCCCCCTGTTTCTATGGCTTCAAGTGGAGAAAAGTGTTTCTCATGCTCTCCTTCCTCTTGATTTTCTCTTTCTTCTTCTTCTTCTTCAAACCTTTCCTCCTCTGCTTTTTCTTCAGCTTCTCTCTCCTCTTCTTCCTTCTCCTCTGCTTCTTGCTCCTCTGCTTCTCTTTCCTCTGCTTCTCTCTCCTGTTGTTCCATTGACTCTGGAACATCAATGCTATAGCAAAAATGGTGAGGTCATCCTCATCATCTTCATCCTCAATGATGAGAGCTCTTCTCTTTTTGGATGGAGCAATCATGGGCTCCTTCCCTTTTTCTTTTCACTGCAGAAGAGACTTGATGAGTTTTGACAGGGGTTTTCTCCTTAAATTTCTCCAATGCCTTGTTAAGTTCTTTCAGACGCATTTTGGACACCATTTTCAGTCCTACCACCATTTTGTCACATGGTCGAACATAGAGAATTTGTGGAGGTTGAATATTCAAATGTATGAATATCTTTGACACAAGACCTGGATAAGGAAGTTGGCCCTTGTCCTTCACCATTGCTCTATACATGTGGAACAGAATAGTCTGAGGAAGAGAAAACTTTTTCCCAGCATTGATGGCGTACATCAACTCTGCCTCTGAGTTTGAAACATCAGTCTTGGAAGTTGATTTCGGTCTGAGGCAATTGATCACAATCTTGTGAAGCAGAATGTTGTTCGCACGCATCCTTGAGTAGGAAATCCTTCCCTCTGTCCTTCTGTCTTTAACCAGTTCCAATGTGGCACAAGCAATAAAGACATTTATAGGTTGATATCTTCCTCTCTCAACCCCAATCACATCCGCAGCATATCCACATCAACCACAAAGTCCTGATCTCGGACACTAAAAGATATTCTATTCGCATCCAAGAAACTAAGATTTGATTAGAAATATGCAGTTAATTGAGCATAGGCCTCTGTGGTGTTAGAACAAAACTGTTATAGTTGAAGAAAACTAAACTTTTCCCTCAAATTGACATTCACAGCATCAAGGAAATCAAAATCCACACTCCTAGGGTTTATCACCTCACGCTTCAACAATTTGGAGTATAGATCCTTCTGTTCCTTCGATCGAAACAACTTTGTCATTTTTCCTCGAATTTTTGCCACAACACCCATTCTCGGTTGAAATTGGCTGTACAATTTGTCATCATCATTTCCATCTGTCGGATTAAATCCCCCAACACGCGGATCACTTGGGATATTTGCAAGGGCTTCTTCTGCCAACCCCTTAGGAGCAATTCCCAAACGCTCCATTTTTCACAAAAAGATGTACTCATTCCCATATCCCTTGTTAGGATCTGTGTCTTCAACGATTTCTTCCTCTTGTTGATGACCAACACCCTGTGGACTAGTTGGTGGAGAATGACGCCGCTGAGAATGTTGTGGGCTTTGCTGTTGACATGGTGACTCCTCTTCCTCAGTGAGATCAAAGTGAGTAAGCCCCTCCCTCATTCGCCGTGGTCCCCTGCTTGCGATCCTCGAAGACTTTCTTGAAGACAACATCTTTCTTAGTCTTTGAAAGATTCCTTGCTTGACTTTCCCAAGAAAGATGACAACTTTTTCAAAGATTAAACAAGGGAGGAAGACAGGAATGGTAGATCGATGCTTTTTAGGGTTTTGGAGTTAAGCGAAGAAGAACTGACTGTATATAGCCTAGTCGAAAGGGGAAATACCAAACGTCGTAAAGGAAAGTGAAAAGATGCCTCTTTTAACAATAACTGCCTTTTTAAAAAATAAATAACTGCCATTTTTTAAAGAGAAATTATTCTTTTTGAAAAGGTAAAATTGCAATTTTCACGGAAATTGAAGATAGCATAAATCAATTATAAATGATCGTACCTTTCCGAGATTTAATATAAAAGAAAATAAAATAACTTACGGTCAAGACCATTGATTGTTTGAGTCGAGAATCTCTAGACTTTAACTTCTTCAAGCTTCAAGATGTTGAGTCTAGAACGGATGATTTCAAATTGATTTTTCTCCAAAGGCTTTGTAAATATATCCGATAGTTGGTTCTTTGAGTCAACAAACTGAATCGAAACTTCTCCATTTTGAACATGATCTCTAATGAAGTGATGTCGAATCTCTATATGCTTTGCTCTTGAGTGAAGAATTGAATTTTCGGTAAGATTGATTGCACTGGTGTTGTTACAGTTAATCTCTGTGCATGAATCTTCAATTCCAAAGTCTCTTAGCTATTGTTTTATCCAGAAAATTTGTGAACAACAACTTCCGAGAGCTACATACTCTGCTTCTGCTGTAGAAAGAGCTACTTGTTGACACCTAAATTTTGCCCAAAAATATTTCATTCCGGCATATAGATTATCTAGGTGTTTAATATCGTGTTTTAAATGAAAGATGTTTTTCCTATAAAAAAATAATAATAATTTAAAAAGAAGAAATCGAAAAAAAAAAAGAAAAATGTTAAAAAAAGTTAAAAAAAAAAAGAAAAAAAAAAAAAAAAGTTGTGGCCAATGATCTAAATGTGACTAGCCAAGCCCAGGAGGTCAGATTGGAATTAAAATGGCAAATTGGAGTAAAAATGCAATTTCCAAAAGTTGAGGGACCAATTCGCAAATTTTGCAAAATTTCACCCGAGCCCTTAAATCATCATCGTAGCCCCCAATTAAGTTGAAATTGAACTTGGGTCAGGTCTAATTAATCGAATCGGGCAAAAAGGACCTAATTGCATTGAATTTGACATTTTCGGGTAAGAAAATGGCCAATTTTGAGGGACTTTCTTGCAAAATTGGGTGGAGACAATTGCGAAAAATGGTCAAGATCTTAAACTACTATACATGAGCTTTCTAATTGATCAAAAAACGTAGCCAAATTAGTGGATTAAAGCATTAAAATCAGCAGCCAAAACTCTGTCCACAAGTTGGTCTTAATTTGGAGTTGCTGATTAAGCAATTTGGTGGCCCCACCATATCCTCCTCAGCTGCCCAACCAGCCCGATCTTTGCACGTGATGGAATATCATATATAGTAGTGCAAGTGGATGGAAATTGGCCAGGGATAAGCCGCTGACAGCACGGGAAAATCGCAGCAAAGTTCGCACACTCAACAGCTGCAGAAGTTAAAAAATTGGCTAAGTCAGAAGAGTAGGTGAACTAGCCCTGTTGACAGGCTTGGTAGGTGGACAAAAGGCTGACCAAAAATCCCTTAATTCGGGGGATAAGATCAATGAAGCAAGGTCTTTCAAGGGGAGAGAGAGATTAGACGAGAGGGAGAGGAGAGAGCTCGGAATCGTTACCCAAAGACACCTTCAGAAGCAACAACAGAAAAGCAAAAACCCAGAAAATCCAGACCGACCTGGAGAGAGAAAAGTGAAATTTTCACAACCCTTCGGCCAAAACTAGCCAAAACCTTCAACTAGAGAGTGAAACTTCACTCAAAGATCTTTCCATCCATAGGTCGCACGCCCAAAATGGAGATCGGCAAGGCCTCCTAAAGCCCCCCGAAACAGTGCCCTCCTGGCGGGCCAAAGAAAGTCTGAAAATTTTTCTAAGTGTTGAGCCCGGTTGGTCACGAGTGAGAGAAAGCAAGTATTTTTGAGAAATTTGAGAGACAAATGAGGAAAATATTGACTTTTAACCCAAACTAGAATACATATAGTTTGGTGTGGTGTCAAGTTTTCCAATAAAATACGTCTTGAAATCTAATGTTAGAGGTCAACGAAAACCTTCGTTGTCAGTTCTCTTTTTTGCAGATCTCATTTCCAGTTGAAGAAGCCAACTTCCACGTGCTTCCAGAGGACAATTTCTCGGTTTCCTTGGCCAAGAACCACTTGAAAAGGAAACTAGGAAGTAAGGTAAGCATCCTAGATGTACATATTTTCGATTTTGAGCATGTTGTGATCATGAAAATCAAGAGGGAAACCAGCCCGAAAAACTAATTTCTGAGGTTGAAATTTTTCTAAGTGTTTGAAATCTTTTCAAGAGTGTTACATGTGTGCTTCTTGGAGAGGTCGTTTTGATGTTGTTCGATGGGTCATTCTCTGTGATGTTTATTGCATTTGAAAGCTCATGTTACCTACTTTCACTCGGATCAAGTAATGTTTCCTTTAGATCTCGTATGCGATGAGTGTTGGGGCTTGAATATGGGCATGCAACCTGTTTGCTTGACTTTGGTTCAAACCCAGATTTCAAAATCAGCTCAACCCACATATTTGAGGTCGATTTTAGCTTGGTTCTTGTGTGTTGTAGGCTACGATTTCCATCTAATATTGCTCATTGCATGTGGTAGTATAATCTTGATGCTTTAGTTCCACATAAGATTGCTCATGGGTGAAGATTGAAGGCCACAAACATGGCCCGAGGAAGCTGATTTGAGATGATTTAATACACGCCAAGTGTTCAACAAAATGCGCAAACCAAGTTTCGATATTGAAACGGTCGATTTGAGCTTGATTATTGTGATATTCATGTGCTGTGTTACTCCATGTTAGCATAGATCGGCTTAAAGAATTTATTATTTTTAAAAAAATAATTAAAAAAAAAAAAGAAAAAAAATATGAAATTTTCAAAAATATCAAAAAATGTTAGATAGCATCAAATTAGGATAGAAATGACATATATGAAATTTTCCTAATTTTAAAAGGTCATTTTCCTAATTTAATGCTATTTTTTGTATTTTATAACCATTTTGTAAATAATCTATTTTGCGTAGATTAAAACTATTTAAAGTAATTTCATGCACATAGAGCAATTTCATGCATATTTGAATTCTCACTTTGCTCATGGGGGTCCTGTCCCGGGCGTGATAACAAGGCCATGTAATATTATTTGCCCGACTTGTAACGGGTTTACCTTTTCCGCGTTTATTTTCAAGTCATTTCAATTTCTTGGATGTTTACTTACGCACCACTTGTCATTAATTTGAGTGTAAATTTCTATTTTAAATTATGTTAGGATTAGTCTAGACATTTAAAAAAAAAACTACAAAAACATTTGCATGGACACTTAGTGGTTTCATAAAGATTATAATTGGTAATCAAGATTGTGTGGCCATTTAGATAAACAACCTTCTTAGTTAGTGGTACCGCAAGGGCGTTAATAGAAACATTGGCGTAAATAAGTCCCCGTTCCTAGAAATCTCTGGTTGCGTAGGAATCGAGACAACACTCCCGTGTCTTGATTGGTTTCTAGCCGACCCCAATAGGCTAGTGGCGACTCCTAGAATTACATAGGTTGTTAAGAACTAAAATTCAAAATCCAATGTCACGCGAGGTATGGGCTTGGGAGAGCTCGCGCCTAATTTGGGGCCATTGGTCCACCTCTTTAGGCAAATACCCCTAAACCTTTCTTCTTTTCCCCGAACGGAAAAAAGGAGGTCGTGACACTACTGTGCTTTACTTCCTTGAAAACCAAGATACTGTCCTACTTTCAAGTAATTGACAGGTACCTGAGTCAACTCTGCAACTGGCTAGATCTGCGTCTGAGTATCCAAGAAGAGTAAAGTCTCCCTTTTTAGGATACCAAAGGCCGATGCTTGAAGTTGAAGCAATGTATTTGATAATACGCTTTACAGTACTTAGATGAGATTCTTTAGGATCTGCTTGAAATTTAGCACAAATGCAAACACTAAACAAAATGTCAGGTCTAGAAGCAGTAAGATAAAGAAGTGAATCGATGATACTCTTGTATAACTTCTGGTCAACTTTCTTTCCTCCTTCATCTTTGTCTATCTTGAAGGAACTTGACATTGGTATATCAGTCTTTTTGCAATTTTCCAGTCTAAACTTTTTGACAAGATCATTAGCATATTTTTCTTGATGAATAAAAGTACCTTCCTTCAATTGTTTCACTTGAAGTCCAAGAAAGAAGGTTAGTTCTCCCATCATGCTCATTTCAAATTCATCCTGCATAGAATTAGAGAATTTATTGCACAAACTTTCATTAGAGGATCCAAAAATAATATCATCAACATATATTTGAACAAGTAAAAAACTTTTGCTTTCTCTTTTGATAAACATAGTAGTGTCTACTTTACCTTTGACAAAGCCATTTTGTATTAAAAACTTACTCAGCCTGTCGTACCAAGCTCGAGGTGCTTGCTTTAAACCATACAAGGCTTTTTTCGGTCGAATGCGAGTCGGCTTCCTTGGGTCTTCAAACCCAGGTGGTTGTTCCACATAGACTTCCTCATGGATAAATCCATTTAGGAAAGCACTTTTGACGTCCATTTGGAATAACCTAAAATTCTTATAACGAGGCAAAAGCAAGTAATAATCGAATTGCTTCTAACCTTGCTCTTGGTGCATAAGTCTCGTCATAGTCTATCCCTTCTTCTTGCGTATATCCCTTGGCCATGAGTCTTGCTTTGTTTCTTACGACTTTTCTTTTCTCGTTCATCTTGTTCCTGAAAACCCATTTAACTCTAATAATAGATTTACCTTTTGGTTTAGGAGTCAGCTCCCAGACATCATTAATGCTGAATTGTCTGAGTTTTTCTTACATAGCTTTAATCCAGCTTTCATAAGATAAAGCTTCTTCTATGCTTTTTGGTTCTATTTCAAAAATAAGAGCCATAGCACTAGACTCTTCGCACCTTTTGGATCTTGTGCAAATTCCTTCATTAATGTCGCCAATAATGAGATCTTTGGGATGACTGGACTTATGCTTCCAGTTACTGGTTGATTTGCCAGGTTGATGATCACTTTCTTCATTTGAATCTTCAATAACCACTTGTTGCTGGTCTTTCAGAGTCTGGGCTGCTTCTTGAGTTTTAGACTTTGTAGAGTCTGGAGCAGGTTCAGATTCTTCAAGATGAGTTTGAATAGATTCATTTTGTATAGAATCCTGGAATTTGACATTCATTGATTCCTCCATAGATTGACTCTTCTTGTTATAGACTCTGTAGGCTTTGCTTGAGGTAGAATATCCAAGGAAGATGCCTTCGTTTGATTTTTCTTCAAACTTACCAACTCGATCATTTGCATTTTTCAATATAAAACATTTGCATCCGAACACATGAAAATATGAAACAATAGGCTTTTTTCCTTTGAATAACTCATAGGGGGTTTTTTCCAGAATAGGCCTTAGAAAAACTCTATTGATAATATAACATGCTGTTGAAACTGCTTCAGCCCAAAATCGTGAAGAGATGTTACTTTCAACTAAAAGAGTTCTAGCCATTTCTTGAAGAGATCTATTTTTTCTTTCAACAACTCCATTTTGCTCTGGAGTATATGGAGAGGAGAACACATGCTGAAAACTAGATTCATCACAGAATTTTGTAAAATCTTGATTTTCAAATTCACCTCCATGGTCTGTTCTTATACTTGAGATAACATACATTTTTAGCAAATTTTTAAAAATAAGAGAAGGTTTTAGACTTACTTGCCAGGAAATATACCCAGGTAAATTGATAGTAGTCATCCACAATTACTAGGCAATATTTCTTACCTCCAATGCTTTGAGTTTTGGTTGGTCAAAAGAGATCCATATGTAAAAGCTGCAGTACACGATTAGTGGAAACTTAATTTATTGGTTTAAAGGAATTTCTTACCTGCTTTCCCAATACGCATGGTGTGCATAGATCAGACTTTTGGTATGATAAATTAGGTAGACCACGAATAAGCTTCTTTGCTGAAATTTTGGCTATCTGTTTCATATTGATGTGCCAAAGCTTTTTGTGCCATAAGCTCGCTTCGTCTTGAATTGAGATTTAAGCTCGCTTCATCTTGAATTGAGATTAGACATTGCGATTCATCTGGTTTCACATCCAAGAGGTAGATATTTCCATGTCTTCGACCCATGAATGACTGAGTAAAATCTTTACTGATTCCTAAACATATTCCCTCTTGAAAATTGATTTTGAAACCAGTATCACAAAGGCGGACCGATGCGAAGCGGATTGTAGTTGAGTCCTTCCACTAGGGAAATATTGCTTATTGTGAGGTTTCCAATATTTATAGGTCCAAATCCCACAATTCTTCCTTTGCTGTTTCCTTCAAATGAGACTTTTCCACCATTTACTTGAACGAGTTTTATGAAGCAATTTCAATCTCCTGTCATATGTCTTGAGCATCCACTATCCAGATACCATTTTACCTTTTTCTTGATAGTGACCTGCATTTAAAAAAGAGATTCAAGCTTTCTTTGGTACCCATATTTTCTTGGGTCCATTGGTGTTAGTATGATATGTGGTATTTGCCCATACTTTCGTAATAGGTTTCCAAACCATAGGACACTCTTTTTCAAAATGATCTGCACTATTGCACTTTGAACATCTGAGAGCATTTCGACCTACTGGTTTTACAAAAACCTTTTTAAAATGATTGTTGTAAGCATCTCTTGTAAGTCTTTCCCTAATTCTTTCCTTCACTTTAGGAAATCAATTAAAGGAATGGTTTCTTGTCATTCCTAAACCAGATTTATTGAAATATGGTCTTTGTGCTGAAAGAATTTTCTCAAGTTTCTCAAATCCTATTGAAAATCTTTTGAAACATTTGATAAGTCATTTTTAAAATTGCATTTTCTTTTAAAAGATTATCTTCGCTTTCTTTAAGAGTGAAAACATTAATGTCTAAACTTTTAACTCTTTCTTTCAAAACATTTTCTTGTTGTTTTAGTGCATAATTTTCTTTTATAAGTTTGGAAATCGTTTTAACAGAAGTCTTAAGACTAAAACACAGCTCATCAATGTATTTAGAAACTTTAACAGGGATTTTAAAGTTACTTACCTCAAATTCACATGCAGATCAATGATACAGTCTCGGAGTTTGATTCGAATCGGTGTGCCATCGGACATATATTGGCATAATCATAATCACTTTCTTTACACTCTATATCACTCTAAGTTTCTGCTTTAAGAGCCTTTCGATACTTTTAGGCTTTTCCTTTCTTCTTCCTCAGAAGAGGACAGTTGGGTCTGATGTGTCCCTTTTTCTTACATTCAAAGCAGACTACATCTTTGTTTGATTCATCATCATCAACAAACTTGGTATGTTGCTTTTGAAAACTCTGTTTCTTTGGATTGAATCTTCTTCCTTTTCTGTTTAGCTTTCGGAATCTTTTTATCATAAGAGCAAGCTCTGTATCGTCCATATCGTCTTCAGAATTTGTAACATCAGAGTCATCATTGGATTTTAATGCAATGGACTTCTTACCTTTAGGATCTTCGTCTTCATTGATTCGCTCCACTTCATAAGACTGAAGAGTTCCAACCAACTCATCGACAGATAGTGGCATGATTCTTTGTGTCTCTCTTATTGAGGTCTTTATGTGATTCCAATCCTTGGAGAGTCCACGCAGAAGCTTGTTTACCTTTATGGGATCAGAAATTGGTTGACCTTGATTTTCAAGACCATTCACGATTTCTGTAAAACAGCTAAACATGTCAGTTATAAATTCTCCTGATTTCATTTTAAAGGCTTCATATTGACCGAGGAGAATGTTGATTATGGTCTCTTTCACTCGATCAGTTCCTTCATAGGTGATATGTAATCTATCCCAGACTTCTTTTGCTGTAACACAAGAAGATATTCTGTTATATTCAGTAAGCGACAAAGCACAATATAAAGAATAAATTGCTTTTGCATCAAGAGCCTGTCTCTTGATTATCTCTTCCTGAGTCATTTCACTTGACTCAACAGTTTCTATTCCTCTCTATGAGACAGATGCAGCTTTAGGAGTGATTCATTTTTCTACAACGTCCCATTTCAGAGGATCCTTTGATCGTAGGAACATTTTCATCTTGTTTTTCCAGATGTTGTAATCCTTTGCATCAAAGTAAGGTGGTTTGGTATTACTTTGCCCTTCCACTAGCCCTGGAGCTAGCATACTAGCCATGGATCTTTAACTTTGAAGTAAAACACTTCAAACAAAGTGAGTACACAAGCTTTGATACCAATTGATATAGCTAGTATAAGCAACTAGAGGGGGGTGAATAAGTGTAAAAATAATTTCTCGAGATATGAAAGCAATATTAGGCAGACAATAGAAAGGAAGCTCTCTTTTAGTTAACAAAACGAACTATGATCAAAGTAAAATAGAGAATAGGGAAGAGAAAATTGAACACAAGGTTTATAGTGGTTCAGCTTATTCCAAGCCTACGTCCACTCTTCTGCACTGACAGCCCATTGGCTGGATTTCACTATGAACAAAAGAGATGTTATAGCAATGGTTTCTCTTGATTCCACAGTGTAGATATTCTACCACACTTCCTCAAGGAATCTCAAAATATAGACTCTCTTTTGCTTATAAGATTTCGCTTAGTAAATGAATTGACTAAGAATCAAGGAGCTTCAGACTTTGGAATTCTTCTATCGTGCACCTCTTCGAACAACTGGAACGTCTTCCTTTTATACTCCTTTGTGCCATCGTACCCGTTGGCACTTACCAAAGGAATTCTTCCAATCTTCCCGTTGGACAGAATCAATTAGGAAGATCATTCGAGCTATTAAAGGAACATGTCGATAGCCCATCAATCTTGCTCGCCCATATAATCAGGATCTTAGTTTCCATAAGTAGAACCTTCTAAGAATACTTCGCCAATCATTGGATCCTTAATCAATCTTGATTCGAATAAAGGAATCCATTATGTCATATCTAGCCAAGAGATCTTCTCCAGTCGATAAGGCCAAATCCTTAATGAAGCACTCGGTTCTGGATAGCCTTTCTTGAACGGATTAGAAACTGTCACTGAGAATAGACTTTGAGTCTTGAGTCTGGCAGTCTGGAGGTCTTTAGACTTTAAATAGCAGAGTCTGCAAATCTTCAGACTAGACTGATGGAAACGTTTTGTCAGCTTCAAAATATTCTAGAAAGATTTCTCCAACCGAGGGAGCCAGGGACTTAGATTTCAAAATTGAGGTTGGCCATCTTGCTAGTCTAATGGCCACTCTTAGGGTAGAGCCTGAGATGCAAAGTAGGATAAAAAGTGCCCAAGCAACGGATCCCGAAGTTCTTAAGATACTGCAAATGGATCAGACAAAGAGAAAAGCAGACTTTCAAGTGTCCAAGGATGGAACATTGAGGTTTAGGGGACGATTATGCATTCTAGATGATGCGGAACTTAAGGAAGTAGTCTTGTCGGAAGCTCATCGTAGTAACTATAGCATCCACCCTAGCAGTATGAAAATGTATCAGAATCTGAAGCAGCACTTTTGGTGGAATGGTATGAAGTTGGATATTGCAAAGCACGTGGCTAAGTGTTTGACGTGCTAGCAGGTAAAGGCTCAACATTGTAAGCCTGGTGGATTGCTGGAACCTCTTGAGATTCTCGAATGGAAGTGGGAACACATTAGCATGGATTTTGTGATAGGGTTACCAAGGAGTCAACGAGGAAATGACTCGATTTGGGTAGTGGTTGACAAATTGACAAAGTCAGCTCACTTTATTGTCGTACAAAAGGATTTCACGTTGGACAGGTATGCAAAGTTGTACGTGCGTCTGATTGTATGCATTCATGGAGTTCCAGTGACGATCATGTCTGATCGTGATCCTAAGTTTACGGTAACTTTCTAGAAAAGTTTGCAATCCACTCTGGGGACAAAACTGCAATATAGTATGGCGTACCATTCGCAGATGGACGATCAATAAGAAAGAATGATCCAAACTCTTGAGGACATGTTACGAGCCTGTGTTTAGATTTTAAAGGAAGTTGGGAAGAGCAGCTTCACTTGGTTGAGTTTGCCTACAACAATAGCTATCAAAAGAGCATCAAAATGGCACCATTTGAGGCTTTGTATGGGAGACCCTACAGAACTCCGCTTTGTTGGGACGAGGTTGGTGAGCGAAAAATCATGGACCCGGAGTTAGTATAGCAATCTTTGAATGCAGTTCATATTATCCGAGACAGACTAAAGATGTGACATCCCAAATTTCATTAACCTTCATTAGTGTAATTAGATCATTAGGAACTTAGATTAATTAGATTGGGCCAGAAAGTGAACCCGATGGATCGTGAGAAATGTGTGGGCTTGAGAAATAAATGGGCCACACGAATTGGACTTAAGAAATCAAATGAGAGATTATGGGCTTGGACTTGGCTTGAAGCTGGCCAAGGTTCGGAATTATTAGATTTGTAGATTTAGTTTAGTGGGCCGGAATTGTCGTAAATTGAGCCTGTTGGGCCAGGAATGGATAATTAGGCACGAATGATTTTATTTTATAGATTATCGTTATGATAACTTGATTAATGTTTATAATGCTAATATCAATTTCTAACTTTAGCATTTTGTTGATGAATTCTTTATAGACCAACATTGACTAGTCGATATGTTATATATATGTTATGACTTTGTATAATCACAAAATGATTGAAATCAAGTAGAAACAAAAGAAAATTGAAAAATTAGAAATCAATGAACCGACTAATGACTCGGATTAGAGACTAATTAATTTTGAGTGACAAATTAAACTTGAGAGAAAAAATTAGAGGCCACGACACCTCTCTTCTCTCTTTGTTTTCTTCACCCACGGTTTTGATTCCCTCGAACCGAGACATGTAAACTTCAAGGAAAACAATCATTAGCAAATTTCATCATTACTCTAGCCTAGGGATTAGTTTGTAGACCTATTTTTCCCCCTTAAGTTTCGTACCCTCTCTCTCTCTCCATATAAAACCCAGCAACCCATCTTCATCTTCTTCTTTCTTTTCTCTCGGCTGAGCGGTAGAACCAGAAGCAAACCAGAAGCAAACCTGTTATTTCTTCTTCTTGCATGCGAGATTTTGGTGTTGATCTTGAAGCATCTTTTTGTTGTCTAGTAGCTGAACAGGGTAAGGAAAGATCTAACTCTAAATTGAAAGTTATCCATTGTTTCATCAAGGGAGCTTGAGGATCTAACCAAACAGTGATGGATATAGTTTGTAGTTGCTGTTTTGTGATTGATCTAAGCTGAGTAAGTGTTAGATTAGAGTTAGAAGCCATTGCATGTTGTTTTTTAGGACTGCATGTTTCGAAATCCTTGTGTGAGTATGCTGTTTTGTTGAGCGAAGGGATGAAATGGATGCCGAGTGTGTTGTTTTGGTAGAAATCGTGATAAGTGGCTTACGGATGCAACGACACTTCGAGCCGAGTTGTGGAATTGATCATTTGTTAGAGAAATATATGCTGAAGTTGCTTTGAGTTGCTGTGAGTAAGCATTGGAGTATTTTAGAAGAGATTTGTGGATAGACAAGTTGTTTCGTTGAGTTAGAAGTGAGAAAATTTGTGTATCTATTCTGTTCTAAGTGAAAACAGTTATGGAATCTTCTGTTTGTGTTTAGTTTTCTTTATGTATGTTAATAGAAATAAGAAAGAAACTATTCTACATAATAGAACATCTATAAGATCACGTTATATATATAACTATAACCATATGACTATAAAAACATAGAGACAGAAGTGTACTTAGTAAAACCAGTAAACTGTTCTTGTGAAAACGGTTTGACCTTTACTGATTATGCGAATTTTCTGTATTTACCTAGTTAAAATTGGACTTCGAATACTTAATAAAAATTTTAGAACACATCTTAAGGAATAACTTGTCAAAATTTGAGATTAAATTGATAAGAATTGGCTAGTGAAACAAGTTTCTTTGTAGATACGAAATCTGGACGTCGGTACAGGGTACTAGTAAAGATTATGGCGACTGTTATTTTTAATAAAGTGAGAATTAGACTTAGGTTTCTTCACGAGAATTGTTATTCTATATCTCAAATATAACATACTGAAATTTGGTAATATTTCGACAAGAATTAATATACATTCTGTGTCCGAAATCGAAACTGTACATTTAGTTAGTAAACTGTCTAGACCCAAGAACATATATTAGATGATGTGTCTTTTATATTAGACTTGTATGACACACATAGAGTCTAATAAACCTCTAATAGATGTTAATTGTGTAAGAGTAAGTCTCATATATTATTTGAGGTGTAGATGCATATAGTATCATGTGTGTGCAATGAGTGCGGTGCATAGTGCTTAATTATGGGGTAAATATCCGTTCGCCATGGAATGGGACATGACGTAATCGGTTTTAGCTTATAATTTGGACACGCACATGTGCTAGGTTCATGAGAGTTAGATAGATACTTTAGAGTATTTTCTTTTGCATACGATAAATGCATTAATCAAAGGTGTGGTGGTGTGAAACGTGTGCTTAAGATGAAAGAACCCATCGGTACCGAGATACCGGTGATGCCCCCAGAAGTTTGGGATGCCCTTGCTTCGTGGTCTTGGATGCCTCGGTAGAGAGATACTGAGATACCTCGGAGTGAGATGCCATTGTGTGTGATCAAGGATGCCTCAGTTGTGTGATACTGAGATGCCTCGGAGTGAGATGCCCCTTGCTATGTGGTCTTGGGAGGACCTCGGTTGTGTGATACTGAGATGCCTCAGAGTGAGATGCATACAATTAGAGTTATTGTGGAAGTCCGGATAACGTACTTTCCAGAAGTGACTCAATCAGGCCGGTAGAGTCCCGGTTGTGACTGATTCGAGGGTGGATTTTATGCACACTAAATATAATTCTATTTGGCGAGTGAGTTCATTTATTATTGTTGCATTACATCTTGATATGAGATTGAGTTTGAGAAAGGTAAGCATAGAAATGGATGCTCATAAGGTGATTATGTATATAGTGTGTTATTATCCAATTGTTTATGCTTGTGATATACTTCCTTTAGTATCCTAAATTGTTTGATGATTCACTTGTAACTTTGATGGCTATGGATTGTTTAAGTTAGAGTTTTATCATTCTTTACTGGGCAAGGTTGTTTGCTCATACCTTACATTTTCAGATTGATAGCATGGATGTACCACTAGTAGCTCGATACGGGGCGGTAGTGAGTCTTGATGTTTCTCTTCAGGATGTGTATGAACCCGACATTAACATGATTTTCTCCAAGTATGAGGCGACTTTATGGCTGGATGACGATAGAGCTGAGTTATTACCGATGACATTCGTTGCATGGTTTATCAACCATGAAGGGGAGATGTTCGGACCTTTACCCTTTGGAGCAGGAGGACCTGGAGTGGGGATGGACGGCGTCTAGACGCCTTGGATCGTGTAGAGGCTGACTGACTTTTGTTTTTTGTTAGATGCGGGCTGGTGTGGGAACTTGTGGAGTAGATAACCTCACCCTTTATCCCTGGCTTTTGTTATGCCTTACTTTTGTTTTGTATATGATGTAAATATATAGGCGAAGAACATGGAATGAGTCCAGGTCGATAATTTTGTATGCCCCGATGATGATAAAATGAAAGGAAGCCTTTTATGATCTTGCCTATGTGCATTGCAGGATAACCTTATAATATAAATTTAGGAATTTAAATAATCCATGCTATACATGCTAACCTTCAATGGTAAATACTATATGTTATTCAAAGGAGTTTACTAGATTAATAAGATGTCAATAATAATTATAATTCCACTTGCGCTTAGTACGTGACGCCCTGGGATGTCACAGCTACTCATTACAAAAGACTGCTCAGAGTCATCAGAAGAGCTACGTAGACAAGCGTCGTACACCGTCGGAGTTTAAGGTGGGCGATCATGTGTTTTTGAAAGTATCGCCAATGAGGGGTACTTCCAGGTCCTGCAAGAAAGGAAAGTTAAGTTCGGGGTACATTGGACCCTTTGAAATTTTGGAAAGGATTGGGGTTTGGCATATTGTCTTGCATTGCCACCGAAGCTTGCTCAAGTACATAATGTTTTCCACGTGTCCATGTTGAAAAAGTACGAACCAGACCCGACCCATGTATTGAACTTTGAAGAACTGGACGTAGATGACAGGGTGTCATACGTGGAGAGGCTGATATGAATAGAGGACTGTAAAGAGCAAGTACTTCGAAACAATACTATCAACTTTGTTAAGGTGATCTAGCAGCATCACGGGATAGAGGGAGCTACATGGGAAAGTGAGAAAGCAATGAAGCAATAGCATCCCCATTCTTTTGAGAATCACCAGTAATTGCAAATTTCGAGGATGGAATTTTTGGAAGGGGAAGAATTGTGATGTCATGAAATTCAAGCCCTTTGTGGGATGAATGAGCATGAATTTCGTCAATGCATTGTTGGTTGATCTCACTCGGAATTGATCGCTCCCGAGATATTGACCTTGAGGGGAAAGGCTAATGAGGACAAAACTCTTGCGACTAAAGAACACGACTTGACCATGAGACTTGCATGAAGACGATCCTGTAGATAGGCAGGCTGATTTCACGGATGACTAAAAGTTGATTCGTGGATAGAACATAATGAGATGACGGGTGATTCCACTTACTATTAGCGAGCCCGTGAACGACCCTATGTCGATTCTCAGTAATCGTGTACTTTGAAATAAGAATCTATCCTCCGCAATTTTATGTAGTCAAGGATGTCCATGGTTTAGCATGAGTTGGTTACGCGTGAATCCTTGAAGCCACCTGTCAATCTGAGTTGTACCAAAATGGCATTCGAACGAAATTGACATCTCATGAGAATCCAAGATTGGACTTTAAAATTTCAAGAACATGTGGGACAGACTTTTGGACGATGCTACTTCAACAGTCGACAGTGCCAGTTAAGCCGAGTCTTTGGAAAAATGATTTACGGACCGAGGAAGGGAGCCTATGATGACGTGGGCCAAGCTAGGCCAACGTGGGCCTCAGGCCCAAGGTGGGATAGCCACCATAGTAGGCCCAAGGTAAGCAAGTGAGCCTATTAGACCCAACCAACCATTTTACCCTTCCGAGCCCATTGTTTAACCTTGAGCCTTTTCGAGCCTAACCAATTCCCGAGCCCATTCCTATTAATTTCCTAGCCCGTTTCTTAGGCCCACCCTTTATTTTCAGCCCAAAGGCAGATTGGGAAATGTGCAAGGTGGAAATGACCAATTTGCCCTTAGATATTTTGAGGAAAGTCAAAAAGAAGAGAGAGAAGATAATGTTATGTGCATGGGGAGTTCAAACAAGCCATTAATGACTTTGATGAGGCTTGACAGCAAGCCCTCACATCACTTTCTCTCCCCTCCTTCAACCCAAGAATTCGCAACCCCTTCTCTCCCTTTATTTCTTCTTCTTTCCTCCTTCTTCTCCAGCAGACCTTTCTCGAAAAACCAGAGTTGTTCCTTGCCTTCTCATGCGAATCACCACCCGTGCCACCCACCATTGTGCTAAGAACATCTAGTCCATATAGATCGTGGCAGTTGTTCGCTGGTTAGAGGCACCGGCTGACCTGCCGGCCGGCCAGAGGCTAGTGCCGATCTGATCGCCTAGCCTGCACTGCTTCGCTCAAATCAGTGTTTTCCTCCTGTTTCGATGCTACCTCTGTCCAGCCCAGCCTAGCCACTAGCAAGTCCCCCATGACCCCTAGATGCTGCCGGTCGTCGACCAGCCACTTGCCAAAGCTCTAGCCAGCCCGTTCAGCTCATTGTCCTCCTCCGACAGTTAGTTTTCTAGAGTTACAGAGGGAGTCTGAGTTTGTTGCTGTTGTTTCAACCTTGGGACTACCTTGGATTGTCGTGGTTGAGGTCCCCGTGTGTTGCCTTCATCGTCACCGCCCTATCCATGTCTCCAGCCCACTTAACGGGTGAGTCTAGCCCCTCATGCTTCGTTTAGTGCCCAAACTTGCTTATGGTTGGTTTAGTTAGGGCTAATTCTAGTTTAGGAGGTTTAATTAAGTTCTATTAGCCCTAAGATATGTGGTTAGATAAATGGTTAAGATTAGTTTAGGCTAATCTTGCTTTTTGTTAATTAATTGTGGTTTGTGTTTAATTAAGCATGCTTTGCCTTAATTAATTGATTGTTTGTCTTAATTAATGATTTGTTTAATTTTTTAATTTAATTTATTAAATATTGAATTATGAAATTGTATTGTTCATATTGCGGTGTTCACGTGCACTGTTCACGCGCATTGTTCATCCAAGAGTGAAAAATTGCCTTGTTTCATGTACTTTGGTCCTATGAGGCGAATGTGATATGTCATTGCATGGACATCCACCTAAATCGTATGGTTTCCACAAAAACAGGAAAATGATTTCTCTGAGGGACACCAAAATGGACCGTTTTTATGAGAAAATGATTTGAGGTTGTATATGCAAGCATGTGTGCATTGGCTAATACTCAAAGATAAAAAGTGATGGTATGCTTGCATGATCACTAAGTTGAACCAGCCGCCCCAATAGGAGTTCGGGGGGTGATAGTTGAAATACCTGCCTCCCCGACAAGAGTTCAGGGGTTGATAGTCGAAATATCCACTGCCCCGACAAGAGTTCGGGGGGTGACAGCTGAAATAACCGCCACCCCGGCAACAGTTTAGTGGGGTGATAGTCCGATTTATCGGAAACCTGGCAAAGGTCGATTGTAGCCCCAAGGGGTAGTATTAATTGGAACACGCATGAATGTTGAGATCATTGCGCCTTATTATGGGGTAAAATTATTTGGCATGGAATGGGACGTGTCATAACGATTTTACCTTATAATCAGGACCTATGTGATCAATTGATATGTGATATGTGGCGCACTAATGTGCAAGAGCGTATGAGAATCATGGCATCATTGGTTCCGGTTATGCGTGAGTTGATCACATTGTTATGGTACGCATGCATGAATCAATAACGTGCAGGGTGTAGCAATGGCCAGGTGAGATCGCTTGTGGCACGACTCTTATGTGATTGATGTACTACATCATCTAATGGCCATATGCATGTAGGGTATGGCATACGGGGTAAGGTTGCATGTGAATCGACTATTTGATTGTTGGTTGACCCTGGCTATTGTTATTTGTTGTGTATTGGTTGTTGGTCGTTGGTTTGTTTAACGGGTGGTTCTGGAGAGATACCCCGAGTTAAGTTGGTGTTCTAACCGGAGCTTAGGGAGAGAACTCGTTGAGATTTTATCTCACTGGTTATTGTATAACCACTTTTAGGTCCTTAGAATGACGCACTTGCTGGTGCAATTCGGGATCCCTAAGGACTGGGAGATCGTCGTGATGTGCCACTGCTTCACCAGTGATTGACCCGAACGCGTTCGACTATGACCCGACGGAGCCTAAGTCCAAATGGTCGAAGTGATAGGGGTGCTGAACCCAATGGTTCATTTTGTATAGTTGGATTAGCCTAACCTAGTTTCTTTTTGGTCTGGTTTAGAGGATGGATCGGTCCCTCTGGTGGGCTTGTAAATTAGAACGATCCTCCATTGGTTAATCCAATGAAAATGTATATGCGAGTAGTTGTTGTTGTTCTTGCTGTTCATCCCTCTATCCCTGCTTGATTGCTTGATTATCTGTTTGATTGGGGATGGTTCGTCTTCCACTTGCGCACAATGAAAGATTAAAATGAATGGTCGTCGACGAGTCCTGGGACGTCACTTTCTATCGACCAAGGGAAGGTGTTGTTGTGTGCTCGGTGTTCGGGGCGTGACATTGACACTCAAAAGTGTTTGATATTTAGTTATTATCAATAAGTGATAATCATTCGAAAGCAACAAAGTGGACTTTATAGCCTCATATACAACAATCAAATCTAACAAAGAAAAAGGGAAAAGAGTGGAGAGTATACTATCAGGCATATTTAATTATCCATGGAGGAAGCCAATTTAATGGATTGAAAATTGCCCGATATTACATGATGTTTGATGACTTGGGTATAATTGTTAGTACATACCGACAAGTGGCAGATGATCGCGGGTTATTTTGCCCAAGTTGTTGATGAGCGTCTTAACTTAGGAGTGTCCATGGGCATCTTAAATGAGGAGCAAGATGATCCATTTAAAGAATTGCACCAAGGCTCATGCACATGAAGACCCACTGAGGGAGATCATGGATAATAGTTGACCAACGTAGAGAGATTGACAACTGCTTTGAAAAAAACACTCGCCAACGTGGGAATATGGGACTGAATTTTCAGACATGTAGAAACACGGTTACAAACACGAAGAAATTGCTCTGACACAGTTATGATATAAGGTCTATAAATACCGAGTTCTCATCAATTGGAAGGGGACCCTCAACAATCAAATTTTAATATTCTATTATCTTTACTTTCTTGCATTTTATTTTTCCTTAGTTATAGCTTTCTCATTCATGTTGTCGATTAAATTCTGACGTGTGTCTTTATCCTGATACTTCGTTGTCGATTCAATTCCGGTGTGCATTTCTATCATGGGTGTCACATTGTCGATTTAATTCCATTGTTACATCTTTGCACGTTCTTAAGCTTTGCCATTAATTAAATTCCGACACAACTTGTGCATGTGTATTGATGTGGAAATGGTTGTATTTTCAAGCCTTGTTATTGATTGAATTTTGGCACGGTTTGTATATACAATTTGGTTGAAAATTCAAAATAAAAGTTTGCAGTTTTTTTTATCCGCCTTGCTATTTCCTGTTTGGAGTCACAATAAAACCCGTTTCCTCATCAAAAGTCGAAGAATGACTTTTGGAAAAGATATTTCGTTGTCGATTAGATTTTGGCAAAACATAATGTAATAGGTTTAGAACTTTTTTAGTTGTTTTCCCCAAGAAAGAGAATGGACCAACCCTTTGTGTCATTTCATCTATTGATAGGTTTCCCAATAAGCGATCAATCCAAAGAAATCTCGATCTGGTCATTTTTGGTGCGGTCCCTTTGTGTGAAATTTCAAACTTGGATGATTGTCCTTTTCGTTTTTCTTTTTCAGTCAAATTGTCCATTTCATCAGAGAACTGTGTTTGTGTTGAGGACTTGTATTGGTCAATGCGCATTGGGAAAGAAAGGGACGTTTGTAAAACTATTAGATGTCCGAAACTTTCGAAGATCCTCTTGTTGAAGTAGTACGTTCATAAAAGGATTTATCATGAAGTGGAAAAAATGGTAACACGATGATTTAACAGATTTTCTATAGGCTTACAAATTGTATATTACAGTGGGGCTTGCTGGCTGGTGTGGCATTGTATGTTGAATTGAGATCATAGCTCTTTATTCGCAAGATGATGAGAAAGCCACTCGAAGGTTAACCGAAAAATGATCTAGAACTTTTGACCAGCTTTTTTTTTTACTGTCTAGTACTATATAGAAGCTGTAACAACCCCAACCTTATCTCCTGAGCAACAAGGTCATTTTCGCGACGTCCCAAGCTCGTTGCGCTCTCAATTCTTTTTATCTTGTTATCATGCAAATGCGGAAACATGAATAAACAACTCCCTGGACAAACAACAGCTGGAAGACTGGGACCTATATCAAGCATAACACCCTAAGTTATATTATAACAATACTTTTACACGCTAAACAGGGTATTGCGGTGCCGCTTCATACAACTGCGACAGATCTCGTTTGGAGCGGAATTCAGTCTTAGATTCTTATTCTTCTTGTAAGGACGTTTTTCTTCCTGCATCAACCTCTTGTCATGATGTTGATTGACTGGAAAGGCTAAAAAACAATGACTTCTTTGGTAAGTTGCTAGGGTAGTTCGCTCTAGGAAATCTTTTTCTACCAACTGGGCCCGTTCGTACAACTCATTGTAGTCCTTAAGGTTCAGTGGCACCAATTGACTCTGAATGTTCGGATTTAGGCCATCTTGAAATCTTTTGCTCAGTCCACCGGATCTTCAATTAGTCTAGGAGTGTACCTTGACAACTTGGCAAATTTTGCCTTGTACTATTCGACTGTAATGTTTCGTTGCTGGAGTTGCAAAAACACTGGCATCTTGTCTCGGGTGCACTCGGAAAAATATTTTCCATTCACAGCTTGGACGAAGGTGTCCCGAGTTATGGGAGTATTTTCAAGAAATTCTCTCCCTTTTGTTACATCCTACCAGTGACTAGCATTACTGTCATGCCTTGATCCTTGAGCGCATGCCCATCCCTCGGTGGTGGATTAAATTGCGATGTCCCAGGACATCGCTGACCCATTCATTTTAATGTGCATACGGAAGTGTATAAGTAAATCCCAAACATCAATAGAGATGAGATAGAAAAGCAGGACCACAATTGCACAACCACAACACACCTTTATACACAGCTGACTAGTTTATATACAGTAGTAGTCTAAAGATAGAAGTCTATAAAAGACCGGCTCTCAAAATGAAGCTATCCTAAGATCAGCTAGCAGGACTCATTCACCAATTCTTCGATCTCCATAGGCTCTAAGGGCGTTAGGTCGTCCACCACACCATCAGGAGGGTTGGCTGCATCCTCATCTAGAGTAGCATCAATTACCATAGTGGAGATTTCAAAACCCCGGAGGGCACCCACCTTGAATCCATTAGGTTCCTAGCGAAAGCATGCTCTGAATCGATGAGGTACCCTATGAGGTAAGTTCTATTCGACACAGACAGTGGTTACCACAAGTTCATAAACCTAGTGACTTCCCAGATCGGAGTAGCTAAAAACCTGCTCGGTAACCCTCATGGGCCAACCAAAACGTTCTGGAGAAACTGCCATCTAAGGACCTATAAAGGGTGAGCCCATGACGGGATGAGACAATGTCTTAGTAAGTTCACCCCTCTAAGCTCCAACTAAGAAGGAAATACGCCTAAAGATAGTCTATGCACACGCAAGACAGAGGACTTACCTCGCCTCAGTTCCTTCCCACACATCAGTACAATTCATATGCTCAACCAATCAATTCAATTCAAATCATTGATCAATCAATCCACTCAATCTGATACCATTAATACCATCTATCAATTAGTACCATCTATAAATTCAACACCATAAGCTGATATAGATGGTCACAGCTCTCACAAGCTAATATAGATAGATAGTAGCTCACACAAGCTGATAAACGATCATTGCTCACATAAGCTGATAAATAGTATACTACTCTCACAAGCTGACATATCAAGCTCATATAGTATGTTGTTCTCACAAGCTAACGTGCAATAATGCTCTCACAAGCTAACGATTAACCGTGTAAAAAATACCCGATAAAAATAATCATGTGTGGGTACACGGTCGGCCTGAGCCAAAATCTCAATATCTTTTTTTTCAAAAATCCCACTATTTATATAGTGCATAAAGACATTTTTTCTGTTATAAACCGATGCGCGGTATTTTCTAATTAAAATACCAAAATTACACAATTTTGGGATAAATACCCAAAATTACAATTACCACTCAATTTGCACAAATCAACACTGAATTAAATACACCAAGCACACCATTGTAATCGATCTGAAATTCCAATCATTGACTATCTCGGTATAATTTCCAGAAAATAATAAATAATAAATATATACCAAAAATAATTTATTAAATGCAATTAAATGCCAAAAATAGAAACTTAGGCCGGAAATGCCTAATTAAACACCGAAACAGGCCCGAAAAATTTCTGAACGTATCTAGATAAATAGTACAACTTATCTAGTCTCTAATTAAGCCATTCTAACCACCTAATATGCAAAATCAAATAATTAAATCATTAATCCATTCTAACTAACCACCTAAACCATACTTAGTGCAAATTAATCAACCCTTAAGCATCATGAACTCCATAAGCAGAGTTTGGTGAGTAAACTCATCGGTTTAGTGATCCGATGAGTCCATGAAAATGGCGACGTGGAGATGAGCGACAAACCTCCTAGCGGCGACACTTGACAAGGCTCGAAAGAGGCCTAAAATGGGCCTTGGAGTTCATGCCTGGGCTGGGCTTCTCAATTCTATCTAAGGCCGAGCAAGCTGGAACCAAGGCTGGAATGGCGGGCTGAGGTGGATTGGCGGCCAGACGAGCGAGCAGGGGAGGTGCCGGGCGACGACGGCTACTAGACGGCATCGAAGGGGCTCTAGCTGAGCCCTACGATGACCAAGGAGGCTCGGGGGATGGGGGCTAGGCTCATGGGACAAGCGGAACGGGCATGCGAGGCCCGATGGCAATGACGGGCTCCGGCGGCGGGCGGAGGGGCTCTGGTGGCTTGGGGTGGCTTGCGACGGCAAGGGGGAAACTTTGCTAGTTTCTATGCAAATTTTGGAGCTTCAAAGGCCAACAATGGAGAAAATAAGCCTGCTGAAGAAGAAGAAGAAGTGGCTGAAGGCTTGAAGGGTCCCTCCTTGGCCCAAAAGTCCTCCATTCTTTCTCTAAACACTCATTGGCAAGGCCCCACTTGCCTTGGCTGTCATCCAAGCCAATTTGCAGCCCAAGACTTCCCTTAAAAGCTTCACCAAGTGGTCCAAAAGTTGTGGGAGCCATGGCCTACGAATTTGGTACCATTTTCCTTAAATTGAACCAAATTCTTTTTCAAATGGACCTAAATTGGAGTCCATAAAATCAACCAAGATGCCCACACTTCAATTCACATTTTTCCTCACTAATTGAACCCACTTGAGTCCCAAAAAAAAAAAAAAACAGTGCTATGATTTTTCCGGTAAAAAACGACCATACTTTGAAATTTTGCCAAAAATCTCGATTTGCAGAAAAATTTTCGGAGGATGAGTTGACATTCCTAAAATAAATCGTGACATGATAAAATTTGAAATTTCTAAAATCGGGTTCAAACTCATGGTTGATTTCAATCTGGCATGATTTTAGCGTGACTTAGCCTACCGGGTAGCTTTCAAGAATTTTATTACAATTGACATGTGGTCAATTTATTTTTGAGCCACAATGTTCATCTTCAACACATTGACGACTCTTGGTTGTCATGAAAATCTCGAGATTTCAAATACGGGCAGAGGGTACCAAAACGATAGAAAAATTGGTCTAGTGCCAATCGACAAGAATTTTGCAATAAGGTGAAATCACACACACTTTGATCACATATCTCAGTCGAATTGACCTATCTCTGATCTCTAATCAATTTTTAACTGTGCCGTAATGACCCTTGTAGATTAGCATAGTTGAGCAGTCGATTTCTAGTCGAATTCTCAAATCTATTGTGTTAAAATCCCTTAACGGCTTCCTTAGATAGACGAGTTATCTTGTGAGTGATCAGCTCGAAGAATAGAACTATAGGCGCGTCGATGAAAAGCCCGATTCATTCAATTGAAAACAAAACTTGAAATTTAGGATGTCACAATTACCTTACAGCTGGTATACTGCTAATGTCACTTTGTCATCATCTGAGCACCTCAAAAGTGTGAATATCTTTTCCATTTCTTCAATCCATAATTCGACCTCTTCGAGATTTCCCGTCTTAGCAATTCATGAGGGCCGTAACTTTAGGAATTGCTCAACCAATCCTTGCATAGGAGGGTCACCATTGCTATTCCCGTTACTAGACGCAGAGGCATTGGTAGAAGCAGAGGCTTATTGCTATTGAGCCTATTGCTCCATCATGCTTTCAATGGTCGTTAATGCTTGCAAAATTCCGTCTAGTTTGGGGTCCTTTTTCGACTTTCCTTTCGAAGTGACCTGGTCCTGAGCACTCATGTTGTCTACCAATAGGACAACTATAAGAATTCTAGGGAAACCTTTTCACATCATAATCAAAGGTTAGAAGTCAAAAGCTACCACCACACAATAAATCAATCGAGCAAACAATCATATGCAAGAAATGTTTTCCTAACCAACTATTCCACGACTCCCAGCACACCTTATGACTCTACTCTGATACCAAAAACTGTAACGACCCCAACCCCATCTCCAGGGTCGCGAGTGATAAGGGTTATTTTTGCGATGTCCCAAGCTCGTCGCAATCTCGATTCTTTTTATCTTGTTATCATGCACATGCGGAAACGTGAATAAACAACTCCCCGGGCAAACAACAATTGGAAGACTGGGACCTACATCAAGCAAAACACACTAATTTATATTATAATAGTACTTTTACAAGCCCTTTCTCTACGGGCCCTCTTTTCTTTTGATATCATAGTACAAGTCTTCCACATAGGCCAAGGGAAATCTTATCTCCTCTAGCGTGACTGCAGCTCCCAAAATTGACGCAAGATTTCCATGCCTACAAGACTGAAAGATGAGGGATGAGTTTTGGGGAAACTCAGTAAGTAAAATTCCTAGTTCTCTACTAGGAAAGCATCTCATCATCAAAGCTTTGCAAGTACAACACTCGCAAACAGTGTCGATGGTAGATCAATAGCAAACTTGTTGCTCCCTTGACTACATACAAATATCTATTGCAACATGCTTCAATGCATACTTACCTTTGGCTTATCAATAAATATATCAACATATCATGCTTATGCATAACCGGCACTCATACAAATTCATTTAGCGTCGTCTTGGCTTGACCGGGCCCTCTCAACTCAACCGAGGCTTCCAAATTCTTGCTGGGCTTCCTAGCTCTACTAAGGCATCTCGGCTTGACCAAGGCTTCTCGGGGCTAGCTTCTCAAGGCTTCCGGGTTCAAAACCTAGGCATTCCGTCTCAACTGAGGCATCCCATTCAATGAATGAGGCATCGTTGCCAACACTGTGGGGCGACGGGCACCTTTTCCTCTTTAAGTGCATGCATAAATGAATCATACAAGCTGGTTCTTATCTTTTCTCTTAGCCGACACATGTATGGCCCGAAGGTGTGCTCAGTCGTTCGTATGTGTCATGAATTCTTATACTTCGCTAATACATATGTCGGAATCAATCTTTGATCCATAACTTGAATTAGTCACTTAGCGCCAATCCCCACACCAGATAGGGCTTGGAAATGGTACACTTTGATACCGATCCAAGACCTTAAGGCTTGGGTACACCCTGCTTTAGTGACGATCCCAAGCTTGAAAAATCTTGGCTCTAACCCAATGTGAATACACATGTATCAAGAATGACCTTCGACTAGCGGTTTTATTCAATGCCAATCACAAAGTCCCTGCATCCATTTAGACCATGGAAATTGGCATGCTTGGTGCCTTACCCAGACCTCATTGATTTGGGCGATCCCTTTACTGATCAAAGCATAAGATCGACATGCCTCAATGTCAACTTAAGACCTTGCGGCCTCGGGTGGTTCCCACACCAAGCGAGACTTGGACCCGACATCCTATTTATGCCGAAACCAAGGCTTAATGGCTTGGGCGACTTTGTCTTGCGATGAACTCAATCTGAATGAATCTCGGCTCCATTCCAAATGTAAACAACTCAAGCACATGTTCAAGCACAAACATGAGCAAAACCATACAAAAGATCCAACATCCTACCCACAGCTTTGACGGGCGAGTCAAAATGCTAGTATTACCACCTAGAGGGGGGTGAATAGGTGATGTTGACATCGAGCCATATCAAGGAGGAGGTGCTGGGACCCATTGTCTATTTCTACTGGTTCGATTACTCGAGCTCAGACTAAGCAATTCGGGCAAGTTGTTAGCGTCATGGTTCGTGATCTTTGGCGTGGAGATGACCTTGGATCAAATTTTGAAGAATATTGCTAACCTTGGTGTAATTTTTGGCATGGAGATGACCATGAATCAAATCTTGAAGAATCTTGGAAATCTTGGCATAATTTGAATATCTGGTCACCAAATATTTGACTAAGTCAAAAAAAAAAATTTCTTCTTGTTTAGGCATATTCTAGAATATGACACATTACATATTTTTTGGGGCTGGTTTAGGGTTTGTGTGGCGGCTAGAAAGCCTATATTAAGGATTTGCGGAATTTCTTTGGGAGACATTTTATTTTTGAGGAAAAAAATTGATAGGTTCTCTTTAATTGTTCTTTCAAGGACTTGATCTTATCAAGATTCTCTTGTGGCGGTCGATTCGGCTTATCGAGCCAAATAGCGAATTCTTTCACTCGTGGTGTCTATAACGTTGGTTGGTTGACATGCGTTTGTCAATAGGTCACATTCATACCGAAATTGCCAATCACAGGTTCGATTGAAGGTCGAGGTTCACAATTCGCACCATCCAAACCTTCAATGATTCACATCATTTGGTATCATAGCTTGCTTCTACAAGGTCTATTTATCTTTAATTTTCTATTTATATTCAACAATTTAAGATTTATTGAGGTAGGGTTTCGGTTCTAGCTAATTTAGGGATCTTATTGCTTTTGTGCTTCTATATGTAGTTGTTTGCTGTTAGTTTTATTTATTTATTTATTTATTTATTGTCCTAGCATCTTAAATTGTATCTGAGTTCGTCAGAAAAAAAAGTTTGTCAAAAAAAAAGAAGAAGAGAAAGAAAACGCACAAAAAAAAAGTGCGCAAGAGAAAAAAAAAATAGATTCGGTAAAAAAAAAAAAAAGCCAAAAAAATCAAGAAGGTGACTCGTTTATTGGTGGACCGAATTGGAACAAAAACAGTAGTGATTTGCGTTTCAATTGGAATTTCAAAAATTGTACTTGTTGGTTTGAAATTGTTACTTGCTGAAACAAAATCAGTAGTGATCTAATCTTGTTTGATTAGTTTGATTGATTGTCATGAGGGGGTTGAGAGATGGGATTTGAGTCCAATAAAGAGCTTGTGAAAAGAGAATACAAGAGCGAAAAAGCAGAGTGTGTGAGCTTAATTGAGGGTGAAAAAAAGCCTAGACTTGAGTTAAACACGAGGGGAGTGACAAACACCTTGAGAGAAACACTTGAGGGAGCGATTGTTGAGGATTTATGTTATTAACATTTACTTACAAGTCTAAAATATGTCACACGAGGAAAGCATGAATCAAAGGGAAGTTGACTCCAAATGAAGGGATGAAGCGCTCATGGAAAGCATCTAACAATTGAGGGCCGTATTGGAGGAGCTTAGTAGTTGAATGATGGGGAATGGCATGAGGGTTGATGGTGACCGAGAGATACCCCGAGGAAGGCCGCAACATCAAAGAGATGCCTCTAGAACACGAGCTAGAAGGCGGCATTATGATGATGATGAGGTCGACATGGAGGATGATCAAGATACTCGATTTGAAAGGTGGAATGGAGGCCAAAGGTTTAGACACCGAGAAGATGATGAACTTGGCAACATCAAGATGAAGATTCCTTCCTTCCAAGGGAAGAATGATGTTGATGCGTATTTAAAGTGGGAGAAATGCATGGAGATGATATTTGATTACAAACGATACTCCGAGCTCAAAAAGGTAAAATTTACAGCTATTGAATTTACTGATTATGCTATAATTTGGTGGGATCAACTTGTGACTAGTAGGAGGTGCAATGGTGAAAGACCGATAGAGACGTGGGATGAGATGAAAGCGGTGATGAGGAGGTGTTTTGTACCAAGTCATTACCATCAAGATTTGTTTCAAAAGTTACAAAATCTCACACAAGGCAATGAGAGCGTGGAAGAGTATCACAAAGAGATGGAGATTGCCATGATCCGTGTTAATGTGATGGAGGATCGTGAGGCCACAATGTCAATATTTTTAAGTTGTTTGAGCCGAGACATAGCAAGGGTGGTGGAACTGCAACATTACGTTAAATTGGAGGAATTGGTGGGCAAAGCCATAAAAGTTGAGCGACAATTGAAGTTGGACCGAAATCACAAGAGTGGAGGAGGTTCAAATCAGAATTGGAGATCCAATTGGAAGAGAGATGAGAAGCCACATTGGAGAGGAAACAACACCAAAACCAAAACCTCAAAGGAGAATGAGAGGGACGGTAAAGTTGGAATAAATCCTGCTTCAGGTAAAATCGAAAACCCTAACACTAGAACTCATGAGATTAAATGTTTTAAGCGTTTGGGTATGGGTCATATGGCGAATCAATGCCCTAATAGAAAGGTGATGATCATGACTGGACATGGTGATGTTGAGTCTAAAAGTGAGAGGGAAGAAGAGGATGATGAGATGGCACCATTAGAGGATTGTAATGATGGAGAAATGGCTATAAAAGGAGACTTATTGGTGGTTAGGCGTTTTCTGAGAGTACAAGTAAAGGAGGAGGAGCATCACCAACAAAGAGATAACTTGTTTCATACAAGATGTGTGGTGAATGGTAAGATCTATAGTATGATAATTGATGGAGGTAGTTATGCGAATGTGGCAATTTATACTATGGTGGATAAGTTGGGTTTGAAGATGACAAAGCACTCTAGGCCTTATGGACTTCAATGGTTAAATGATAGTGGTGAGGTAAAAGTGTCTAAGCAAGTTCGAATCCCATTTGAGATAGGGAGATATAAGGATGAGGTAGAGTGTGATGTTGTACCTATGCCAGCGGGTCATATCTTACTTGGAAGAGCATGGAAATATGATCGAAAGGTATATTATGATGGGTACACTAATTGTTATTCATTGGTGATGAATCAAAAGACTTACACTTTGGTACCAATGACACCTAGCAAGGTGTATCAAGATCAGTTAAAGTTACAATGAGAAGCCAAGAGAGAGAGAGAAAAGGTGAGAAATCCGAGGGCTTGCGCGGTGTGTTTGAGACGCAGGGAATAAGAGAGGCTAAGAGGATAATTGTGGTAAAAAATGAGGGAAAAGAAGAGAGGAAAGAAAATATGCAAAATAATTTTTATGCAAAATCGAGTGAGGTGAGGAGAGCTTTAGTTCTAGACTGACCGATGCTTGTACTTTTGTATAATGAGGTTTTGTTTTCTACTAACGATCTTGACCCAAGTTTGCCTAGTCCTATTGTGTCTTTATTGCAGGAATTTGAAGATGTCTTTCCTGATGAACTTCCTGGAGGGATACCACCGATTTGAGGTATAGAACATTAAATCGACTTGATTCTTAGTGCGCCATTACCTAATCGACCCGCATATCGAAGCAATCCCGAAGAGATAAAGGAACTACAACGACAAGTTAACAAATTATTGGAGCGAGAATATGTGAGAGAGAGTCTTAGCCCGTTTGCCATCCCTGTTTTGTTGGTGCCAAAGAAGGATAGAACTTGGTGAATGTGTGTCGATTGCCGAGCAATCAATAACATTACGGTAAAGTGTTGACATCCTATTCCTAGGTTAGATGACATGTTGGATGAGTTGCATAGTTCTTGCATTTTCACTAAGATTGATTTGAAAAGTGGCTATCATCAAATTAGGATGAAAGAAGGTGATGAATGGAAAACTGCAATTAAGACCAAATATGGATTGTATGAGTGGTTAGTCATGCCATTTGGATTGATTAATGCACCGAGCACGTTTATGCGACTTATGAATCATGTTTTGTGTGCTTTTATTGGTCGATTTGTGGTTGTTTATTTTGATGACATTTTGATATATAATCGAAGCCCTGATGACCATATTGAGCATGTGCAAGCTGTCTTGTATGTTTTAAGGGCTGAGCAATTGTACGCTAATCTAAAGAAGTGTTCTTTTGTTACTAACAAATTAGTATTTCTAGGATTTGTTGTTAGTGCTGATGGTATAAAGGTCAGAGGTGCATAGCTTTCATGGATTGGCAAGTTTTTATCAGCGATTTATGAGGGATTTTAGCACCATTGCCACACCTTTGACTGAGGTTATCAAGAAGCACATGGGTTTCATGTGGGGAGAAGAGCAAGAGAAAGCATTGAATATGCTAAAAGATAAGTTGACTAATACTCCTTTGTTATCTTTGCCGAATTTCAATGCTACTTTTGAGATAAAGTGCGATGCTTCTGGTACAAGAATTGGAGCCGTGTTGATGCAAGGAGGGCATCCCATAGCTTATTTTAGCGAGAAATTGAGTGGAGCAATATTGAATTATCCTACCTATGGTAAGGAGATGTATGCTTTAGTGTGAGCTTTGGAGACTTGGCAACATTACCTATGGCCGAAGGAGTTTGTGATCCACACCAACCACAAGCCTTGAAGTACTTGAAAGGGCAGCATAAGTTGAATAAAAGACATGCCAAATGGATGGAGTTCATCGAGATTTTTCCATATGTGATCAAGTACAAGAAAGGTAAGGAGAATGTGGTAGCCGATGCACTTTCTCGAAGGTATGCAATTCTAACTATTTTAGAAGCAAAGTGTTTAGGCTTTGAGCATATCAAGGGCTTATATACTGATGATGATGACTTTGGGAGAGTATTTAAAGCATGTGAACATACCGCATTTGATAAATTCTATAGGCGTGAAGGTTATATTTTCCGTGAAAACAAACTATGTTTGCCTAAGTGTTCTTTACGTGAATTGTTGGTGCGAGAAGCACATAGTGGTGGTTTAATGGGACATTTTGGCATTAATAAGACTTATGAAGTGCTACATGAACATTTTTATTGGCCACATATGAAGAGAGATGTCACATGTGTTTGTGAGAGATGCATTGTTTGTAAACAATCGAAGTCTACAACTAAACTGCATAGCTTGTATACACCATTACCTATTCCAACGCATCATTGGATTGATATTTCTATGGATTTTGAGTTAGGATTGCCTAGGTCTAAGTATGGTAGATATTCTATTTATGTGGTTGTTGATCAATTTTCAAAGATGGCTCATTTTATACATTGCCATAAAACTGATGATGCATCTCATGTTGCTGATTTGTTCTTTATAGAGGTTGTACGTTTACATGGCATGCTTAGATCAATCGTTTCAAATCAAGATTCTAAATTTCTTAGCTACTTTTGGAAGACATTATGGAAAAAACTAGAAACACAGTTGTTATTTTCTACTACTTGTCATCCACAGATTGATGGTCAAACCAAGGTAGTTAAAAGAACTTTAGGGGTATTGTTACGTGGCATTATTAAAAAGAACATAAAATCTTGGCAAGATTGTCTACCATATGTTGAGTTTGCATATAATAGGAGCATGCATTATACTACTAAATTTACACCATTTGAGGTTGTCAATGGTTTTAATCCGTTAACTCCATTAGATTTAACCCATTTACCTGTTGATGAGCGTGTGGATTTAGATGGAGCAAAGAAAGCTGAATTTGTCAAGGTGTTGCATGAGAAGACGTGCACAAATATTGAGCGCAAGATTGAGCAATATGCAAGGCAAGCCAACAAAGGGTGCAAGGAAGTGGTGTTTGAACTCGGTGATTGGGTTTGGGTTCATATGCGCAAGGAGCGATTTTCAGAGCAGCGACATTCTAAGTTATTATTGCGAGGGGATGGACCGTTCATGGTGTGGAAAAGAGTTAACAATAATGCCTACAAGCTTGACCTTCCAAGTGAGTATGAGATTAGTGCTACATTTAATGTTTATGACATGACTCTTTTTGATGCAAGTGATGATTTGAGGGCAAATCCTTTGCACAGGGGAGGGAATGATGTGGATATCGAGCCATATTAAGGAGGAGGTGTTAGGGACCCATTGTCTATTTCTACTGGTTCGATTACTCGAGCACGGGCCAAGCAATTTAGGCAAGCTGTTGGCATCATGGTTCGTGATCTTTGGCGTGAAGATGATCTTGGATCAAATTTTGAAGAATCTTGCAAATCTTGGTGTAATATTTGGCGTGGAGATGACCTTGAATCAAATCTTGAAGAATCTTGGAAATCTTGGTGTAATATTTGGCGTAAAGATGACCTTGAATCAAATATTGAAGAATCTTGGAAATCTTGGCGCAATTTGATTTATCTCGGTCACCAAATATTTGACCAAGTCAAAAAAAAAAATTATCTTTTGTTTAGGCATATTCTAGAATATGACGCATTATATTTTTTAGGGCTGGTTTAGTGTTTGTGTGGCGGCTAGAAAGCCTATATTAAGGATTTGCCGAATTTCTTTGGGAGATAGATTTTATTTTTGAGGAAAAGAATTGAGAGATTCTCTTTAACTGTTCTTTCGAGGACGTGACCTTATCAAGATTCTCTTGTGGCGGTCGATTCGACTTATCGAGTGAGATAGCAAATTCTTTCACTCGTGGCATCTATAACGTTGGTTGGTTGACATGCATTCGTCAATAGGTCACGTTCATACTGAGATTGCCAATCACCGGTGTGGCACCCCGGAATGCCTTAGGTCGCCACAGGCACCTATTGATACACCTAATGGACACTAATTACATCTCTTAGAAGAAGCGTCTGTGACACCCCGAACCCTTCGCAGGTCGTCACCAGCGCCGGTGTTACATCTTTTACCATCTCTATCTCTGGGCTAAATTAAGCCTTGCCAGATTACAGGCATTTTTTTTTTAAGCAGTCCCATGCGCGACTCATAGCGGAAGCAAAATTCACATCGTCATCTATCTCCCTTCTAACCCATGATACAAATACACACCAACTAACAGCATGATTTTATAAATAACGTTGACGCTTTGCTTACATACATACATATAGCGAGATGGGGTTTCCTTCGGGTCGGTACAAAAACCATAAAGGTTAAGACTCTGCCATGTCCCACCTAAAATCTCAAAAAGGAACTCCGACCCCTAACATCACATGAACACAAAACCCTCCCATCACCAGCATCAACTATCTACATCAAAAAGTGATCTAGCTCCTACTCCTCGCGCGCAGGTCTCACACCCAACCCGGTGTGTCAGGTGGTGGCGGCGGCAGCATCCCTCGCATCGCTCCATCCCGTCGAACGTGCAAAGACAGGAACTCTTGTATGACAGGGCCCCCAACCAGGCCGATATCATACATAACTAAGCATCGCACTCGGATGTAAGTTAGTCCGGGAATAGAGGGACAATCTATCTCCGTACACTCCACCTCAACATCAGACGGTAGACCGTAAAATACCCCACGCGAAACAGCAGGTAGCGGCATAGTGCTAATCTGAAATGTTATCCCCAAAAGGGGTGAGTACAACCACTCAGCGAGATAGGAAATCCAATAACAACTCAGTGCACCATGCATACCATCATACAATGCAGGCATTGCTTACCTTTTTGATGTCAAGCGTATTCATGCATCATCATAGCATATATATCATCATCATGGCATCTCATATATCATTATCATCACATCATCATTAACCATGCATCACCATGCATATCACATCATTATTAGCCATGCATCACCATGCATATCACATCATCATTAGCCATGCATCACCATGCATATCACATCATCATTGGCCATGCATCACCATGCATATCACATCATCATTGGCCATGCATCACCATGCATATCACATCATCATTAGCCATGAATTACCATGCCTATCATATCATCATTGGCCATGCATCACCATGCATATCACATCATCATTAGCCATGCATCACCATGCCTATCACATCATCATATCATTATCAGCCATGCATCACCATGCATATCACATCATCATTAGCCATGCATCACCATGCATATCACATCATAGATCAATTTCCACTTTTACTTATTAATTGATCCCCACATTATCTTTTCTCAAATCACCAAATTCACCATCATCATCATCCCTTCGGGCAGAAACCTCCGACAGGGATCCTAGCATTCCAGCCATCTCATGGCCACTGGGCTTCCGACCCCCCACATTCCGGGCATCTCGCATCTCAACTAGCATCACGAGGCATTCCCTTCGGGCAGAAACCTCCGACAGGGCTTCCGGCCTTTACCCTTCTAGCCGGGGATCTCGCACCCCAATCCTGGCATCGTGAGTCACTCCCTTCGGGCAGAAACCTCCGACAGGGCTTCCGGCCCCCCACATTCCGGGCATCCCGAAACTCCCGGGGAATCTCGGAATTACGCCACCGGGCCACCGGACAACATCCTCCACCACAACCTCATTCTCATCCACATTTATCTTTTATCTCAATTTAACATGGAAATTTGGCATGGCATCAAACATATCACACTTGCATTTCAATTCACATGTCATGCACATGTCATAGCTTAATCACATAAGCAATTCAATTCACATGTCATGCACATGTCATAGTTTAATCACATAAGTATTTCAACTTAATGCATGTACAAAGACCTCATCACACAAGTGCCACACAAATGGAATTGAATCCATGGCCAAATAAAAATCTATTTTATTTTATTATTATTTTATTATTTTATTATTTTATTATTTTATTATATTTATTTATTTTCATAAATAAATATTTAATATTTATGATTTTCCCAAAATCATAATATTCAAACAATCACTAATAGGATCACAATTTTATATAAAATTCGTGGCCAAATCGAATTTCTTATAATTTCAAAATTTCCTCCAAAAACATCCTAAAATTCTCGGATCTAAACCCACTTTGCACAGTTTCCGAATAAATTTAATTAAAATACCCATTCGGTCTCAAAAAATTACGAAAATTACAGGGTGATAGCCAACACATTTTAGTACCTTTTTTATTAAGAAATTTAAGCCAAATTCCTTTTATGTTAATTTCCATAGCCCTACGAAGCTTCTGGAACCACTACCGTTTCGTCCAGAACACACTTCTCCGTATTTCTTAGATTTCACCCGTCAAATCTCTTTAGTTCCTTCTGAAATTTAAGTATGTTATGTAAAAATGTGTCCTTTAAAATTTTCATGAAGGGATCTAGGTCAAATAGCCAGATTATGGTCACCATTTTAACCCATGAAGTCTCGGGTGTCTCGGTACACCTCACCAGAATCAACCATCTCCAAGATCTAACCGATTCACCAAGTTATATTTGTTATTTTTGCTTAAAATTTTAGTATGTTGTAGCTCAAGGTGTTTCCTACAACTTTGAAGAAGACAACAAGGTGATATCTCCAACATAAATCAACATGCAAACAAGAAACCAACAAAAGGTCAGTGAAGATTTCGCAGATCTGAGGTCTCCGTATAACAGAGATTTTGACCCCACATATCACCATCGTTTTCCATGACATTAGAGTATGTCATACTAAAAGACATTAGCTTCAACTTTCATGAAGACACCGAAGCCAAAATCGCACTCCAAATACACATGCAAGCTCGACTAAGATACTGACTACCACAAACCAAACGAAAACAGTCACATAGCTTGAACACATCCAACCCTTACCTCGGTTTTTCGCCCAAATCACACCTAAAACCGAACATGCAACCAACAAAACAGACATGCAAGAGAAGTAAAGGACCCCACTTGCCTCCAAGATGAACAAACAGCAATGCACGGCAGCGTAGGGATGGCGAACGAACGGCGAGCACACGGCTGCACCTCCCTCTCGGCTCCGCCTTCTCTCATTCCCTCTCGGTTTCTCTCTTCCGCTCAAGCTCTCCCTCTTGCACACCTCTCTCTTGGACGGTAATGAAGCAAGCAACCGGCCACTCCTCTTCTCTCTCTCTTTTTATATCCCATCATTTGTAATGATTAATCCACCTAATGACCCACCAATGCATGCTCTTCCTTTGGCCACTTGTAATTTCTATTTTTTTTTAATTTAAATGGGCTTGGGCTTAGGCCCATCCGGCCATTCCCCTTGGGCTGGTCGAGCTCCCTTGGCTTCCATTTGGGCCGGCCATTCGGCCCACTAGGCTTAGGCCAATGGGTCCAAGGCCCATTTCGAAAATAACCCTATTTTCTCTTCTTCTTTTTTTTGAATTCCTTTTAATTAATATTTCTAAATTCAAATTTCATCTTGGCCAAAGTCTTGGGATATTTTTAATTATTGAAATTTAAATCATATGGCCAAGCATTAATCTATTAAATTTGAATTTCCACGATCACAAGCATAATTCATTTAAATTAAAAGACAAATCGGCTAAAGCATAAGCCATAAAATTCTATCACCTAATTAAAGACATTTAACACACCTTAAGGCTTGGCTTTGAATTTCCGGGATGCCACAATTCTCCCCTCCTTAGAGAATTTCGTCCTCGAAATTCAAGCACTACTCGCGCCTTCTTGAAATAAATAAGGATGCTTTTCCCTCATCTGATCCTCACTTTCCCATGTGGCTTCCTCCACATCATGATGTCGCCATAACACCTTAACCAATGGGATCTTTTTGGTCCTAAGAATTTGCTCCTTTTGATCTAATATCTGAACAGGCTCTTCACTATACCTTACTTTCTCATCCATTTTGATGGCTTCATGATCGAGTATGTGACCAGGATCCGGCTGGTACTTCCTCAACATCGATACATTAAACACATCGTGCAGATTTCCTAACTTAGGAGGTAATGCTAAACGATAAGCCACGCCTCCTATTTTCTCAAGTATCTCACAAGGTCCTACAAATCTGGGGCTTAACTTACCCTTCTTCCCAAATCGAGATATTCCTTTCATTGGAGATACCTTAAGGAATACATGGTCTCCTACACTAAATTCCAAAGGCCTCCTACGTCTATCTGCGTAACCTTTCTGTCTACTCTGAGCTGCTCTAAGCCTTTCCCTGATAATATCAACAGCTTCAGTGGTAACTTGTACCATTTCAGGTCCTGTCAATTTCCTTTCACCTACTTCACTCCAATAGACAGGAGTCATACATCTCCTTCCATATAATGCTTCATAAGGTGACATGCCTATACTCTTCTGGAAACTATTATTATAGGCGAACTCTACCAAATGCAATCTTTCATCCCAATTTCCTTTGAAATCGATTGCACAAGCCCTTAACATATCCTCTAATATCTGGATTACTCTTTCTGATTGACCATCTGTCTGGGGATGAAAAGCTGTACTAAACTGAAGCTTAGATCCTAACGCAATTTGAAAACTCTTCCAAAAATTCGAAGTAAACCTCGAATCTCGATCTGAAGTAATGGTCACTGGAACACCATGTAAGCGTACCACTTGACTTACATACATGTCCGCATACTTATCCATTGGGTAATCCATACGAATCGCTAAGAAATGCGCCGACTTAGTCAATCGATCTACTATAACCCAAATTGAATCATGACTCCTCGATGTCCTTGGCAATCCTTGCACAAAGTCCATCGTTATATGTTCCCATTTCCATTCAGGAATATCTAATGGTCTCAAAAGTCCTGCGGGTTTTCGATGCTCCGCTTTTACTTGTTGACATGTCAAACATTGAGAAACGTACTTAGCCGTATCTGCCTTCATACCATTCCACCAAAATTGCTGACGCAAATTTCTGTACATCTTTGTACTACCTGGGTGGATACTATAATTACTCTTATGTGCCTCCGACAGAATTTCCTTCCTTAATTCCTCATTGTCGGGAACACAAAGTCGCCATTGACATCTTACTATTCCATCATTAGAGATCTGAAATTCTGATCTTTTCCCTAAAGATACAGCATCTTTCACTTTCAAAATCTCTGGGTCAGATTCTTGCAGAATTTTAATTTTATGGATAATCTCTGGCTCAATCCTTAATACACTAAGCATACCAGTGAGACAATCCACTTCCAATTTAAATTCGGAATTTGCTATCGATTCTAACAATTTCCATTCTGCCATCCTCAAACTAGCTATTTCTACAGCCGACTTTCGACTAAGAGCATCTGCTACTCTATTCGCTTTTCCTGGATGATATCTTATCTCACAGTCATAATCCTTCAACAACTCCATCCACCTCCTTTGTCTCATGTTCAACTCCTTTTGTGAGAACAGATACTTCAAACTCTTATGATCCGTATAGATCTCAAACTTTTCCCCATACAAATAGTGTCTCCATATCTTCAAGGCAAACACTATAGCTGCTAGCTCTAAATCATGCGTCGGGTAATTTAGCTCATGAGGTTTCAATTGTCTGGATGCATAGGCTACAACCTTGCCATGCTGCATCAACACGCATCCTAGTCCTTTGTGAGATGCATCACTATACACTGTGAATCCATCAGGTCCAGTAGGTATAATCAGAATTGGAGCTGAAGTCAATTTCCTTTTAAGCTCCTGAAAACTCCTTTCACATTCTCCATTCCACTCAAATTTCACATTCTTTCGGGTCAACTTAGTTAAAGGTCCTGCTAGCCTTGAAAATCTTTCATTGAACCTCCTATAATAACCAGCCAATCCTAAGAAACTTCGTATCTCAGTAGGTGTTGTCGGTCTCGGCCAATTCACTACCATTTCAACTTTTGCCGGGTCTACCCAATTCCTTTTCCGACACCACATGTCCTAAAAATACTATCTGATCCAACCAGAATTCACACTTACTAAACTTAGCATACAACTTATGCTCTCTCAGAGTCTGCAAAACTATTCTCAAATGCTGCTCATGCTCTTTAGGCCCTTTCGAATACACCAAAATATCATCAATAAACACAATTACAAATTGGTCCAAGTAAGGCTGAAATATTCTATTCATCAAATCCATAAATGCAGCAGGGGCGTTAGTCAATCCAAATGGCATAACAAGGAACTCATAGTGCCCATAACGAGTTCTAAACGCAGTCTTAAGAATGTCCTCATTTTTAATTCTCAACTGATGATATCCCGACCTCAAATCAATCTTAGAGAAAACTGAACTTCCCTGGAGTTGATCAAATAAATCATCAATTCTAGGCGAAGGATATTTATTCTTAATGGTCACCTGATTCAACTGCCTATAGTCAATACACAAGCGCATTGATCCATCTTTCTTTTTCACAAACAAGACCGGTGCACCCCAAGGTGAAGCACTTGGTCTAATGAATCCCTTATCAAGCAATTTTTGCAATTGCACTTTCAATTCCTTCAATTCCACTAAGGCCATTCTATATGGGGCTTTTGATATTGGTCCTATTCCAGGCATTAATTCAATTTCAAATTCAATCTCCCGCTCTGGCGGTAATCCAGGCAATTCCTCAGGAAATACATCCTGAAATTCGTTAACTACACGAACTTCCTCAAGATTAGGCTCCTCCCTAGCATAATCTCTAACTATGGCTAGGTACCCTTGACATCCTTCGTCAAGTAACTTACATGCTTCTACTTTGCCCGAAATAAGAGTTACGGGAAAATGGGTTTGACCTCCTAGAAATTCACAACTAGGGCGATCGGGTAAAACAAATTGTACCACTCTTCTATAACAATCCATTCTAGCCCGATACTTACGAAGCCAATCCATTCCTATAATAACATCAAAATCATACATAGCCATTACAACCAAGTCTATTTCCATATCCTTTCCTCCCATTGAGATCTTACAATTTTCACACACCAGTGTAGACAATACCATATCCTTTAAAGGCGTGGAAACACAAAGAGGCGTCTCAAGCGGCATAACTTCTATCTTATTCAAACATCTATATCTTTCAGACACAAACGAATACGTTGCACCCGTGTCAAACAATGCATATGCCTTTTCACCATTAATAAGAATCGTACCTGAGATAACATTCTTGGAAGCTTCCGCTTCCTCCTGGGTAATCGCATACACCCTTCCTTGTGCAGGTGGTCTCTGAGGATTTCCTTGCGGATTTGACCTAACAGCACTCTGATATCCCTGTCGCACTGAGCCAACACTCACTTGCGACCTCTCTTGCGGGCAATTCCTCCTAAGATGTCCCACTTGTGCACAGCCAAAACATTTACATTGTCCGGGCTGATAGGGTGCTTTCCCTATGTTGGACCACTCCTTGCTCCTCCAAAATTTCCAAAATTTCCCTTCTTCTTCACATTCCAGGTCTGACCTTGACCAGAATAAGGTCTCTTTCCCTTTTTCACATCACTAAAATTAAACGGTTTCTTAAATTCCGACCGTTCCCTTAACAGCTCTTGCTCCACTAACTGCGCCCTTTCATAAATCTCATTATAATCTCTTATGTTCAAAGGCACTAGCTGCTTTCTAATGTCAGTCCTCAGCCCTTTCAGGAATCTCTTAGCCTTCTCCTCCTAACCCTCAATCAATCTAGGAGCATATCTAGACAATTCAGAAAATCTAGCCTCATACTGATCTACAGTCAACCCCTTTTGTTCTAGCTGAACAAATTCAGTAATCTTCCTATCCTTAGCACAGTCAGAGAAATGCTTCCTATTAAAAGCTCTAACAAACTCTTCCCACTAACATCGGTACCTGGTGGAAAGATTATATCCTTGAAGCTCTCCACCAAAACTTCGCATTTCCCTCCAATTGGTACTCTGCTAAAACTATTTTCTCGATCGGTGCGGTCCAACAGCGGAAAATTCTTTCCATTCCATCAATCCATTGCTCTGCCTCCTCAGGACTTCCCATTCCATTAAACTTAAGTGGCTTCAGCTTTAAAAACTGCTCCACTAGTCCTTGAGTATGGCGTTACGCTCCGGGCTGTTCTTTGCGCTCCTCTCCATCAGATTTCCAATATTGGCTAATGCCTGCAGGATATCTTTCATTCGGGGTTCAGCCCTTTCAGCAAAGGCTTCAGCCCTCGATGGATGAGCACTTCCAGCTCGCACCATGACTCTCCTGCAATTTCCAAGCATTGCCTCAGGAATAATCTGAGACTCACTGCCTCCACTCAAAGCAACTACTATCGCTACATAAGTAACATATACATGTTACTGGCACTTAAAATAACTCAAAACAACTACTAGGGATCTACAAGTGAATTCTCATCATTCGTTATTCAATTATTTCGTTTAAGACCCTATGGTGTGTATTGTCATCATGTTCCTCAATTCCTAATTGAGGCTCCTTATCACTCCACCTATAACCTGGCTCTGATACCAAAAAGGGCGGCTGTGACACCCCGAACCCTTCGCAGGTCGTCACCAGCGCCGGTGTTACATCTTTTACCATCTCTATCTCTGGGCTAAATTAAGCCTTGCCAGATTACAGGCATTTTTTTTTAAGCAGTCCCATGCGCGACTCATAGCGGAAGCAAAATTCACATCGTCATCTATCTCCCTTCTAACCCATGATACAAATACACACCAACTAACAGCATGATTTTATAAATAACGTTGACGCTTTGCTTACATACATACATATAGCGAGATGGGGTTTCCTTCGGGTCGGTACAAAAACCATAAAGGTTAAGACTCGCCATGTCCCACCTAAAATCTCAAAAAGGAACTCCGACCCCTAACATCACATGAACACAAAACCCTCCCATCACCAGGCATCAACTATCTACATCAAAAAGTGATCTAGCTCCTACTCCTCGCGCGCGGGTCTCACACCCAACCCGGTGTGTCAGGTGGTGGCGGCGGCAGCATCCCTCGCATCGCTCCATCCCGTCGAACGTGCAAAGACAGGAACTCTTGTATGACAGGGCCCCCAGCCAGGCCGATATCATACATAACTAAGCATCGCACTCGGATGTAAGTTAGTCCGGGAAAAGAGCGACAATCTATCTCCGTACACTCCACCTCAACATCAGACGGTAGACCGTAAAATACCCCACGCGAAACAGCAGGTAGCGGCATAGTAGTAATCTGAAATGTTATCCCCAAAAGGGGTGAGTACAACCACTTAGCAGATAGGGAAATCCAATAACAACTCAGTGCACCATGCATACCATCATACAATGCAGGCATTGCTTACCTTTTTGATGTCAAGCGTATTCATGCATCATCATAGCATATATATCATCATCATGGCATCTCATATATCATTATCATCACATCATCATTAACCATGCATCACCATGCATATCACATCATTATTAGCCATGCATCACCATGCATATCACATCATCATTAGCCATGCATCACCATGCATATCACATCATCATTGGCCATGCATCACCATGCATATCACATCATCATTAGCCATGCATCACCATGCATATCACATCATCATTGGCCATGCATCACCATACATATCACATCATCATTAGCCATGCATTACCATGCCTATCACATCATCATATCATCATCAGCCATGCATCACCATGCATATCACATCATCATTGGCCATGCATCACCATGCATATCACATCATCATTAGCCATGCATCACCATGCCTATCACATCATCATATCATTATCAGCCATGCATCACCATGCATATCACATCATCATTAGCCATGCATCACCATGCGTATAACATCATAGATCAATTTCCACTTTTACTTATTAATTAATCCCAACATTATCTTTTCTCAAATCACCAAATTCACCATCATCATCATCCCTTCGGGCAGAAACCTCCGACAGGGATCGCAGCATTCCAGCCATCTCATGGCCACTGGGCTTCCGGCCCCCCACATTCCGGGCATCTCGCATCCCAACTAGCATCATGAGGCATTCCCTTCGGGCAGAAACCTCCGACAGGGCTTCCGGCCTTTACCCTTCTAGCCGGGGATCTCGCACCCCAATCCTGGCATCGCGAGTCACTCCCTTCGGGCGAAAACCTCCGACGGGGCTTCCGGCCCCCACATTCCGGGCATCCACGAAACTCCCGGGAATCTCGGAATTACGCCACCGGTCCACGGACAACATCCTCCACCACAACCTCATTCTCATCCACATTTATCTTTTATCTCAATTTAACATGGAAATTTGGCATGGCATCAAACATATCACACTTGCATTTCAATTCACATGTAATGCACATGTCATAGCTTAATCACATAAGCAATTCAATTCACATGTCATGCACATGTCATAGTTTAATCACATAAGTATTTCAACTTAATGCATATACAAAGACCTCATCACACAAGTGCCACACAAATGGAATTGAATCCATGGCCAAATAAAAATCTATTTTATTTTATTATTATTTTATTATTTTATTATTTTATTATTTTATTTATTTTCATAAATAAATATTTAATATTTATGATTTTCCCAAAATCATAATATTCAAACAATCACTAATAGGATCACAATTTTATATAAAATTCGTGGCCAAATCAATTTCTTATAATTTCACAATTTCCTCCAAAAACATCCTAAAATTCTCGGATCTAAACCCACTGCACAGTTTCCGAATAAATTTAATTAAAATACCCATTCGGTCCCCAAAAATTACGAAAATTTACAGGGTGATAGCCAACACATTTTAGTACCTTTTTTATTAAGAAATTTAAGCCAAATTCCTTTTATCTTAATTTCCATAGCCCTACGAAGCTTCTGGAACCACTACCTTTTCGTCCAGAACACACTTCTCCGTATTTCTTAGATTTCACCCATCAAATATCTTTAGTTCCTTATGAAATTTAATTATGTTATGTAAAAATGTGTCCTTTAAAATTTTCATGAAGGGATCTAGGTCAAATAGCCAGATTATGGTCACCATTTTAACCCATGAAGTCTCGGGTGTCTCGGTACACCTCACCAGAATCAACCATCTCCAAGATCTAACCGATTCACCAAGTTATATTTGTTATTTTTGCTTCAAATTTTAGTATGTTGTAGCTCAAGGTGTTTCCTACAACTTTGAAGAAGACAACAAGGTGAGATCTCCAACATAAATCAACATGAAAACAAGAAATCAACAAAAGGTCAGTGAAGATTTCGCAGATCTGAGGTCTCCGTATAACAGAGATTTTGACCCCACATATCACCATCGTTTTCCATGACATTAGAGTATGTCATAATAAAAGACATTAGCTTCAACTTTCATGAAGACACCGAAGCCAAAATCGCACTCCAAATACACATGCAAGCTCGACTAAGATACTGACTACCACAAACCGAACGAAAACAGTCACATAGCTTGAACACATCCAACCCTTACCTCGGTTTTTCGCCCAAATCACACCTAAAACCGAACATGCAACCAACAAAACAGACATGCAAGAGAAGTAAAGGACCCCACTTGCCTCCAAGATGAACAAACAGCAATGCACGGCGGCGTAGGGATGGCGAACGAACGGCGAGCACACGGCTGCACCTCCCTCTCGGCTCCGCCTTCTCTCTTTCCCTCTCGGTTTCTCTCTTCCGCTCAAGCTCTCTCTCTCGCACACCTCTCTCTTGGACGGTAATGAAGCAAGCAACCGGCCACTCCTCTTCTCTCTCTCTTTTTATATCCCATCATTTGTAATGATTAATCCACCTAATGACCCACCAATGCATGCTCTTCCTTTGGCCACTTGTAATTTCTATTTTTTTGAATTTAAATGGGCTGGGGCTTAGGCCCATCCGGCCATCCCCCTTGGGCTGGTCGAGCTCCCCTTGGCCTCCATTTGGGCCAGCCATTCGGCCCACTAGGCTTAGGCCAATGGGTCCAAGGCCCATTTCGAAAATAACCCTATTTTCTCTTCTTCTTTTTTTTTTTGAATTCCTTTTAATTAATATTTCTAAATTCAAATTTCATCTTGGCCAAAGTCTTGGGATATTTTTAATTATTGAAATTTAAATCATATGGCCAAGCATTAATCTATTAAATTTGAATTTCCACGATCACAAGCATAATTCATTTAAATTAAAAGACAAATCGGCTAAAGCATAAGCCATAAAATTCTATCACCTAATTAAAGACATTTAACACACCTTAAGGCTTGGCTTTGAATTTCCGGGATGCCACAGCGTCGCAATTCATAGACATTTTTTTTTTGAAAAACGTTCCCAGCGCGACTCATTAGCGGAAGCATAATGTAATATCGCCATCTCTCCCCCCAACAATAATGATACAATTGCACACCACTAAACATCATAAGAGAAGATAAAGACACGACACTTTTTTTTTTTACATATTTTTATGATGGATTTACTCGGGTCCGTACATCAAAAGAAAGGCCAAGACTTGTAGCTACACTCGGCCATAACCCCAAAAAGAAACACTCGACTCACTATATCTATCGTGCAAGATCCCCCATCAACCAGTGTCGGCTACCATCCCAAAAAGTTTCAACTCCTACTTCTCACACACGGGCCCTCACACCTATCTCGGTGCATCAGGCAGCGGCGGCGGCAACATCCCTCGCATAACCCCATCTCGACGAACGTAGACAGATATGAACTCTTGTATGACAGGGCCCCCAGCCAGGCCCACATCATACATCACTATCGCGCGAACCCGAAGGAACGTTAGACCAGGAATGGTGGGACAGTCGATCTACACACACTGAACCTCCACATCCGATGGAAGGTCATAAAAGACGCCCCGCGTGACAGCAGAGAGCGGCATCTTTCTAATCTGAAATGTTGGTCCCCGAAGAGGTGAGTATAGCCACTCAGCAGGTAAAAGATCCAACAACCACTCAATGTATCATACAATACAATCATAGCATAATACATGTCATTCATGCATCCAAGCATCACTTACCTTGAAGCCATGCATATACCATCATACATCCTCATCAGAATCATATCACATACATATCATCATGTCATAGGTTATCATCATCATGTTATACATATCATCATGTCATAGGTTATCATCATCATGTTATACACATGTATCATCATGCCATAGGTTGTCATCATCATATCATACACATGTATCATCATGACATAGGTGATCATCATCATGTCATACACATATCATCATCGTCATGTCACACATCCATACGCATGTCATCATATCATATGTGCATGATTCAATTCCCACTTTTATCTTTCAATTTGATCACCACATCTCTCTTTCTTAGGATCAGCAATTGCATCCCATACTTTACCACTCGCACCCCAACCTGGCATTGCGAGAAAAACCTCTGGCATTCAGCCATTTAAGGCCACCGAACATCCATCACCCCCACATTCCCGGCATCTCGCATCCCAACTGGCATCACGAGGCACCCCTCGGGCACAAATCTCTGAGGCTTCCGGCACCTAACCATTCCAGGCATCTCGAAACTCCTAAGGACATCCGGCCATGTATCTCAATACAATCCGGGCATCTGGCACCCCTCATCCCGGGCATCCTGACATTCCGAGGGCATTATCAACCGCCTCAAACAGTTTCCTCGTTTATCATTGTTCATGTTTACCAATTTATGTCTCAACTCAGCATGGCACATGATGTAATGGCAAACAAGATCACTTTTATCCTTTGATTCATACATGCATCTCCAATCATCATCATACATGCAGAAAGACACAATCATTCATAACAATACCATTCATGGAGTCCATACAATTTAGAATAGTGCATTTATCATGCCTTTTTGAAGCTTACTAAATTCCAGCTTATACCATTTTAGAAAACATTTGAATTAAATATCCATATGATTCTCAAAAATCATGAAATCAGAACATGAGATAGACAAGACAATAAGATAACAATTTCGTGAAGAACACATGTCCTAATGAGTTTCACACAAGAAGATATAATCCACACAAATACAGCATGCAATTTCGGATAGAAACAAATTGCGCAGTTTCTGAAATAATTCGATTAAAATACTAGAATGACCTCCGAAAAAAATGAAATTTTACCAGGTTATATTTAAGACAGTAAAGTAGATTTTTCATGCAGACATATAGGCCAGATTCGTTCTAGATAGTTTTCTATAGACGTCCGAAGCTCCTAATTCTAGCACCAAAACGTCCAGTATAGCTATCTCAGAAATATCGATTTTTCACCTACTTATCCTACTTCGTTTCCACTGAAATTTGGATATTTTTTTGCCTCAAGTGGTCCCATACAACTTTCATTAAGGGATCTAAGTGAAATTTCCAAAGAATAGTCTCCATATGGGTCTAAGAAGCCTTGGGTGTCCAGTACCGTGTTTCCAGTTTTACCGTCTTCAAGAGAAAGTCAATTCACTAGGCTACACTTGCTCATTTTACCTCAAATATGAGTATGTTAGTCTTTAGGATATTCGCTACAATTTTCATGAAGAAGTCGAAGGGAAATTCTCGGTAAAAAGCAACATACAACCCACAAAACTACCAAAAGGTCAGCAAAGCAGTTCCAGATCTAGTGTCTTTGTAGGAAGAGGGTTTTACCCCTTAAATATCAACTATTTTATCCCAAATTTTAGTATTTTATAGTTTGAGATTTTTTCTACAACTTTCATGAAGGAGTTGAAGTCAAAATCCAACTCGAAACACACATGCAAGCCTCTACAAGTTTCTGAGTCAGGCGGCATACACCAAAACAGCAAGCTATCTCAACAAACAAAACATACTAGCTCCGGTTTCTCACTCCTAGTCACCCAAAATTCGACACCACTCCAAACACACATGCAAGACACACATGCAAGAGCAGAAAATGGATCCCAACTTGCATCTAAGATCAAGAGAACGACGGCACACGGATGGCACACAGACGGCAATTGGGTGGCGACGGGCGGAGGGCTCCTTCTCCTCCTCTCTCGGCCTCACTCTCTCTCGCACAACTCCCTCTCTCTCTCGCAACTCTCTCTCTCCCTTTTATTTCCCCACAAAGCCATCATTAGTCATGATTATTTGCCTCCCTCAATGGCCAATGCATGGGACTTTCTTTTTGCCACTTGGCAAAGCATGCAAGATGGGCTTGGGCTTGGAAGAAGTGGGCTGGCCACTCCTCCCCCCCCCTTGGTCGACGGTCACACTTCCTTGGGCTTCAATGGGCCGGCCATTTGGCCCACCAAGAGTCCACGCTATTGGGCCTAAGGCCCAACCTAACTAAAATCAAATTTTACCTCTTATTCTTTCTTTTATAGATTTTAAGTTTTAAATTCCACATGGCCAAAATCTTATAACATTTTATCTATAGGAATTTAGCCTATGAGGTGCATAGCCAAGAATAGATTATTCTCATTAATTTATCCTATAATACTAATTTCAAAAATTCATGAACACAAGCATACATCACTTAGCCTTAAGAGAAAACTAATGGCTAAAACATAAACCATAGGTAATTTCATTACCTAATTACGGGCTTTAATTCCTCTAGAGGTTGTCTTGAATTTTTTTGGGATGCCACAATTCTCCTCTCCTTAGAGAATTTCGTCCTCAAAATTAGACACCACTCGTGCCTTCTTGAAACAAATAGGGGTACTTTTCCTTCATCTGATCTTCACTTTCTCATATGGCTTCTTCCATATCATGATGTCGCCATAATACCTTAACCAATGGGATCTTTTTAGTCCTAAGAATTTGTTCCTTCCGATCCAATGTCTGCATAGGCCCTTCGATGTACCTTACTTTCTCATCCACTTTAATGGCTTCATGATCGAGTATGTGACCAGGATTCGGCTGGTACTTTCTCAGCATCGATACATGAAACACATCATGCAAATTTCCCAACTTAGGAGGTAACGCCAAACGATAAGCTACATCCCATATTCTTTCAAGTATCTCAAAAGGTCCGATAAATCTAGGGCTTAACTTACCCTTCATCCCAAATCGAGATATCCCTTTCATTGGAGATACCTTAAGGAATACATGGTCTCCCACACTAAATTCCAAAGGCCTTCTACGCCTATCTGTGTAGTCTTTCTGCCTACTCTGAGCTATTTTAAGTCTTTTCCTGATAATTTCAACAGCTTCAGTGGTAACTTGTACTAGTTCAGGTCCTGTCAATTTCTTTTCACCTACTTCATTCCAACAGACAGGAGGCCTACATCTCCTTCCATATAATGCTTCATAGGGAGCCATGTTTATACTTTTCTGGAAACTATTATTATATGCAAATTCTACCAAATGCAATCTTTCATCCCAATTTCCTTTAAAATCAATTACACAAGCCCTCAACATATCCTCTAATGTCTAGATTACTCTTTCTGTTTGTCCATCTGTCTGAGGATGAAAAGCAGTACTAAACTGGAGTTTAGTTCCTAATGCAATTTGAAGACTTCGCCAAAAGTTCGAAGTAAATCTTGAATCCCGATTTGAGGTAATAGTTACCGGAACACCATGTAAGCGTACCACTTGACTTACATATATGTCTGCATATTTGTCCATTGGGTAATCCATCCGAACTGCTAGGAAATGAGCAGATTTAGTCAAACGGTCCACTATGACCCATATAAAGTCATGGCTACTTGACGTCCTTGGTAATCCTTGTATAAAATCCATCGTTATATGCTCCTATTTCCATTATGGTGTGTCTAACGGTCTCAAGAGTCCTGCGAGTTTGCGATGTTCCGCTTTTACTTGCTGGCACGTCAAACATTAAGAAACGTGCTTAGCCATATCTGCTTTCATACCATTCCATCAAAATTGCTGACGTAAATTCCTGTACATCTTTGTACTACCCCGATGAATACTATAATTACTCTTATGTGCCTCCGACAGGATTTCCTTCTTTAATTCTTCGTTGTCGGGAACACAGAGTCGTCCTTGGCATCTTACCACTCCATCTTCAGAGACATGAACTGGGTCAGATTCTTGTAAGGTCTTAACTTTCTGAATAATCTCGGGTTCAATTCTTAATGCACTAAGCATACCAGTAAGACAATCCATTTCCAATTTAAACTCTGAGTCTGCTATAGACTTTAACAAGCCCCATTCTGCCATCCTTAAACTAGCCATTTCCATAGCCAACTTACGACTAAGAGCATCTGCTACCCTATTCGCTTTCCCTGGATGGTATCTTATCTCACAATCATAATCCTTTAACAACTCCATCCACCTCCTTTGTCTCATGTTCAACTCCTTTTGTGATAACAGATATTTCAAGCTCTTATGATCCGTATAAATTTCAAACTTCTCCCCATACAAATAGTGTCTCCATATCTTCAAGGCAAACACTATAGCTGCTAGTTTTAAATCACACGTTGGGTAGTTTAGTTCATGGGGTTTCAGTTGTCTAGACGCATAGGCTATGACCTTACCATGCTGCATCAAAACACATCCCAGTCCTTTGTGAGATGCATCACTATACACTGTAAAACAATCAGGTCCAGTTGGTATAGTCAGGATTGGAGCCGAGGTCAATTTCCTTTTAAGCTCCTGGAAATCATTTCACATTTCACATTCCCCATTCCATTCATATTTCACATTCTTTCGAGTCAATTTAGTTAAAGGACCTGCCAGTTATGAAAATCCTTCAATAAACCTTCTATAATAACCAACCAATCCTAAGAAACTTCGTATTTCCGTAGGTGTTGTCGGTCTCGGCCAATTTACTACCATTTCAACTTTTGCCCGGTCTACTGCAATTCCTTTTCCTGACACCACATGCCCTAAAAATATTATCTGGTCTAGCCAAAATTCACACTTGCTAAATTTGGCATATAGCTTATGATCTCTCAAGGTTTGCAAAACTATCCTCAAATGCCGTTCATGCTCTTTAAATCCTCTCGAATATATCAGGATGTCATCAATAAAAACAATTACAAACTGATCTAAATAAGGTTTAAATACCCTATTCATTAGATCCATAAATGCAGCCGGCGCGTTAGTCAATCCAAATGGCATCACCAGGAATTCATAATGTCCATAACAAGTCCTAAATGCAGTTTTAGGAATGTCCTCTTTCTTAATTCTTAGCTGATGGTATCCCGACCTTAAGTCAATCTTAGAGAAGACCAAACTTCCTTGGAGTTGGTCAAACAGGTCATCAATTCTAGGCAAAGGATATTTATTTTTAATGGTCACTTGGTTCAGTTGCCTATAGTCAATGCACAAGCGCGTCGATTTATCTTTCTTTTTCACAAACAAGACGGGTGCACCCCAAGGTGAAGCACTTGGCCTAATGAATCCCTTGTCAAGCAACTCTTGCAGTTGCACCTTTAATTCCTTCAACTCGACTAAGGTCATCCTATACGGGGCTTTAGATATTGGTCATGTTCCAGGCATTAATTCAATTTCAAACTTAACTTCCCACTCTGGTGGTAATCCAGGCAACTCTTCAGCGAATACATCTTGAAATTCGTTAACTACTCGAACTTCCTCAAGTTTAGGCTCCTCTCTAGCATAATCTTTGACTATGGCTAGGTATCTTTGACATCCCTTGTCAAGTAATGCATGGGCTTCTACCGCCGAAACAAGTGCTATAGGTAGGTGGGCCTGACCTCCTAAAAATTCACAACTAGACTGATCAAGTAAGACGAATTGGATCACTCTTCTGTAACAATCCATTATGGCCTGATACTTACGAAGCCAATCCATTCCTATAATAACATCAAAATCATACATAGCCATTACAACCAAGTCTATTTCCATATCTTTTCCTCCCATTGATATCTTACAATTCCCACACACCAGCGTAGACAATACCATATCCTTTAAAGGCGTGGAAATACAAAGCGGCGTCTCAAGATGCATAACTTCTATTTTATTCAAACGTCTATATCTTTCAGACGCAAATGAATGCGTTGCACCCGTATCAAACAATGCATATGCCTTTTTACCATTGATAAGGATCGTACCTGAGATAACATTTTTGGAAGCTTCCGCTTCCTCTTGGGTGACCGCATACACCCTTCCTTGTGTTGGTGGCCTCTGAGGATTCCTTTGTAAGTTTGATCTAATAGCACTTTGATATCCTTGTCGCACCGGGCCAACACTCATTTACGACCTTTCTTGTGGGCAACTTCTCCTGAGATGACCCTTTTGTCCACAACCAAAACATTTCAGTCGACCATTGCAAGGTCCTGGGTCATGTCGCCCATTACACCTTTGACAAACATCAGGCTGATAGGGTGCTTTCCCTATATTCAGGCCATTTCTTGCTCCCCCAAAATTTCCAAAAGTACTATTCTTCTTCACATTCCAAGTTTGACCTTGACTAGAATAGGGTCTCTTACCCCTTCTCACATCATTAAAGTTCAGCAGTTACTTAAACTCCAATCGTTCTCTCAACAGTTCCTGCTCCACTAACTGTGCCCTTTCATAATTCTCATGGTAATCCCTTATGTTCAAAGGCACTAATTGCTTCCCAATGTCAGTTCTCAACCCTTTAAGAAATCTCTTAGCCTTTTCCTCCTGGTCCTCAATCAGTCTAGGAGCATATCTAGACAATTCAGAAAACTTATCCTCATATTGGTCCACTATCAGCTCCTTTTGTTCTAACTGAACAAATTCTGAAATTTTCTTGTCCTTAGCACAGTCAGAAAAATGCTTTCTATTGAAAGCTCTCACAAACTCTTCCTAGTTAACATCAGTACCTGGTGGAAAGATTATGTCCTTCAAAGCTCTCCACCAAAACTTTGCATTTCCCTCCAGCTGGTACTCTGCCAAAATTATTTTCTCAGCATCATTGCAGTTCAACAGTCGGAAAATTCGTTCCATCCCATCAATCCATTGCTCCGCCTCCTCATGACTTCCCATTCCATTGAACTTAGGTGGCTTCAACTTCAGAAATTGCTCCACCAGTCCTTGAGTACGGCATTCTGCTTCGGGCTGTTGCTGCGCTTGTCTTTCCATCAGATTTCCAATATTGGCTAATGCCTACAGGATGTCTTCCATTTGGGGTTCAACCCTTGCAGCAGAGGCTTCAGCCCTCAATGGATGAGCACTTCCAGCTCGCACCATGACTTTCCTGCAATTTCCAAGCATTGCCTCAAGAATAATCTAAGACTCACTATCCCCATTCAAAGCAACTACTACTGCTACATAAGTAACATATACATGTTACTGGTACCTAAAAGCAATTCATAATAACTACTAGCGATCTACGGGTGATTACTCATCACCCGTTATTCAAAGTTAATCCATTATTTTGTTTTATATCCTATGGTGTGCATTGTCATCATCTTCCTCAATTTCCAAATGAGGCTCCTTATCACTCCACCTATAACCATTGCTCTGATACTAATTAAACAGGATGTGGCACCCTGAAACGCCCTAGGTCACCACAGGCACCTATTGCTACACCTAATGGACACTAATTACATCTCTTAGAAGAAGCATCACAGTTCATAGACTTTTTTTTTTTTGAAAAACGGTCCTAACGCGACTCATTAGTGGAAGCATAATTTAATATCGCCATCTCTCCCCCCAACAATCATGATACAATTGCACACCACTAAACATCATAAGAGAAGATAAAGCAATGACACTTTTATTCACATATTTTTATGATGGATTTGCTCGGGTATGTACATCAAAAGAAAGGCCAAGACTTGTAGCTACACTCGGTCATAACCCCAAAAAGAAACACTCGACCCACTATATCTATCGTGCAAGATCCCCCATCAACCAGTGTCGGCTACCATCCCAAAAAGTTCAGCTCCTACTTCTCACGCATGAGCCATCACACCCATCCTGGTGCATCAGGCGGTGGCGGCGACAACATCCCTGGCATAACCCCATCTCGACGAACATGGACGGATATGAACTCTTGTATGACAGGGCCCCCAGCTAGGCCCACATCATACATCACTATCGCGCGAACCCGAAGGAACGTCATACCAGGAATCGTGGGACAGTCGATTTCCACACACTCAACCTCCACATCCGATGGAAGGCTGTAAAAGACGCCCCGCATGACAGCAGGGAGCGGCATCTTTCTAATCTGAAATGTTGGTCCCCGAAGGGGTGAGTACAGCCACTCAGCAGGTAAAAGATCCAATAACTACTCAATGCATAATACATGGATGCATCCAAGCATCACTTACCTTGAAGCCATGCATATACCATCATACATCCTCATCACAATCATATCACATACATATCATCATGTCATAGGTTATCATCATCATGTCATACACATGTATCATCATGCCATAGGTTATCATCATCATGTCATACACATGTATCATCATGCCATAGGTTAAGATCTTCATGTCATACACATTTATCATCATGCCATAGGTTATCATCATATCATACACATGTATCATCATGCCATAGGTTATCATCATCATGTCACACACATGTATCATCATGCCATAGGTGATCATCATCATGTCATACACATATCATCATCGTCATGTCACACATCCATACGCATGTCATCATATCACATGTGCATGATTCAATTCCCACTTTTATCTTTCAATTTGATCACCACATCTCTCTTTCGCGGGATCAGCAATTGCATCCATACTTTACCACTCGCACCCCAACCTGGCATCGCGAGAAAAACCTCAGGCATTCAGCTATTTAAGGACACCGGGCATCCGGCACCCCCACATTCTGGGCATCTCACATCCCAACTGGCATCACGAGGCATCCCCTCGGGCACAAATCTTCGAGGCTTCCGGCACTTAACCATTCCAGGCATCTCGAAACTCTCGAGGACATCCGACCATGTATCTCAATACAATCCGGGCATCCGGCACCCCCCGTCCCGGGCATCCTGACACTCTCAGGGCATTATCAACCGCCTCAAACAGTTTCCTCATTTATCATTGTTCATGTTCACCAATTTATGTCTCAACTCAGCATGGCACATGATGTAATGGCAAACAAAATCACTTTCATCCTTTGATTCATACATGCATCTACAATTATCATCATACATGCAGCAAGACACAATCATTCATAACAATACCATTCATGGAGTCCATACAATTTAGAATAGTCCATTTATCATGCCTTTTTGAAGCTTACTAAATTCCAGCTTATACCATTTTAGAAAACATTTGAATTAAATATCCATATGATTCTCAAAAATCATGAAATCAAAAAATGAGATAGACAAGACAATAAGATAACAATTTCGTGAAGAACACGTGCCCTAATGAGTTTCACACAAGAAGATATAATCCACACAAATACAGCATGCAATTTTGGATAGAAACAGATTGCGCAGTTTCTGAAATAATTCGATTAAAATACTAGAATGACCTCCGAAAATTATGAAATTTTACCATGCTATAGCTAAGACACTAAAGTAGATTTTTCATGAAGAAATCTAGGCCAGATTCGTTTTAGATAATTTTCTATAGACGTCCGAATCTCCTAATTCTAGCACCAAAACGTCCAGTATAGCTATCTCAGAAATATCGAGTTTTCACCTACTCATCCTTCTTCGTTTCCGCTGAAATTTGCATATGTTTTTGGCTCAAGTGGTCCCCTACAACTTTCATTAAGGGATCTAAGTGAAATTTCCAAAGAATAGTCTTCATATGGGTCTAAGAAACCTCAGGTGTCCAGTACCGTGTTTCCAGATTTACCGTCTTCAAGAGAAAGTCGATTCACTAGGCTACACTTGCTCATTTTACCTCACATTTGAGTATGTTAGTCTTTAGGATGTTCTCTACAAGTTTCATGCTGAAGTCAAAGGGAAATTCTCGGTAAAATGCTACATGCAACCCACAAAACTACCAAAAGGAAGAGGGTTTTACCCCTTAAATCTCAGCCATTTTTCCTAAATTTTAGTATGTTATAGTTTGAGATGTTGTCTACAACTTTCATGAAGGAGTTGAATTCAAAATCCAACTCGAAACACACATGCAAGCCTCTACAAGTTTCTGAGTCCGGCGGAATACACGAAAACAGCAAGCTATCTCAACAAACAAAACATACTAGCTCTGGTTTCTCACTCCTAATCACCCAAAATTCGACACCACTCCAAACACACATGCAAGACACACATGGAAGAGTAGAAAATGGATCCCAACTTGCCTCTAAGATCAAGAGAACGACAGCACATGGACGGCACACGGATGGCAAACGGACGGCGATGGGCGAACGGCTCCTTCTCCTCCTCTCTCGGCCTCACTCTCTCTCACATAAATCCCTCTCTCTCTCGCAACTCTCTCTCTCCCTTTTATTTCCCCACAAAGCCATCATTAGTCATGATTATTTGCCTCCCTCAATGGCTAATGCATGGGACTTTCTTTTTGCCACTTGGCAAAGCATGCAAGATGGAATTCCACATGACCCAAATCTTGTAACATTTTATTTATAGGAATTTAGGCTATGAGGTGCATAGCCAAGAATAGATTATTCTCGTTAATTTATCCTATAATACTAATTTCAAAAATTCATGAACACAAGCATAAATCACTTAGCCTTAAGAGAAAGCTAATGGCTAAAACATAAACCATAGGTAATTTCATTACCTAATTATAGGCTTTAATTCCTTTAGAGGTTGTCTTTTTGAATTTTTTTGGGATGCCACAACTGGTTCGATTGGAGGTCGAGGTTTGTAATTCGCACCATTCGGGCCTTCGTAGAACGATCTTTCCATAACGATTCACATCAATATGTGTAAAAACAAGTTAAACAAATAAATGCAGAATGAGTTAAATTTCAAACAAAGTCTATGTGACATCTTGAAATTTTCGATTATGTTTTCAATTTAATAAATCGAGCCTTTCATCGATGTGCCTATAGTGTTATTCTCAAAACTGATCACTCTTGAGATAACTAGATTATCTGGGGAAGTCATTATGGAATTTTAATGCAATAGACTTGAGAATTCGACCAAGAATTGACTACTCTACCATGCTCATCTGCAAAGATCATTTTGACAAAGTAAAGATTGATTAGAAATCAGAGATAAGTTGGTTCAACTGAGATGTGTGGTTAAACATGGGTTATTCCACCAAATTGAAAAATTCTAGTCAATCGGTATTAGACTGATCACTCTTGAGATAACTAGATTATCTGGGGAAGTCACTAAGGAATTTTAATGCAATAGACTTGAGAATTCGACCAAGAAGCGACTACTCTACCGTGCTCATCTGCAAAGATCATTTTGACACAGTAAAGATTGATTAGAAATCAGAGATAGGTCGGTTCAACTGAGATGTGTGGTTAAACATGGGTGATTCCACCAAATTAAAAAATTCTAGTCAATCGGTATTAGACTGATTTTTCTATCGTTTTGGTATCCTGTGTCCGTATTTGAAACCTCGAGATTTTTCACGATAACCGAGAGCCGCTAATGTGTTGAAGAGGTTCATTGTGGCTCGAACAAAATCAACCACGGGTCATTTGCACTAAAAATTTCTAAAAACTACCCGGAAGCCTAGGCACACTAAAATCGCGCCAGATTGACATTAACCGTGAATTTGAATCCAACTTCAGAAATTGAAAGTTCTATCATATCACGAGTCATTTTAGGAATGTTGACTTAGCCTTCGAAGATTTTTCTACAAACTGAAGTTTTCGCGGAAAAAGTCGATATAGGACTGTTTTTGACCAGAAAATCTAGAGGACCGTTTTTTATCACGAAATTGGGATGCAAGTAGGTTCTATTGGCGAGGAAAAATACCAATTTGATCGATGACTCGATATGGAATTTATGGGAGCCGATTTGAGTTGATTCAAGGACGAATTAAAGTCCAAATTGAGGGAAAACCTTTAAAATTCGTAGCTCCCCCATGGACACCACCTTTAGACCTTTTCATTTACTTCTAGAGGAAGTCCTGTGGCTGTAAATGGGTTAAGGACACCAGCTGACTTGGTGAACCACACCAAAGGGACAAAAAGATAGGAGAAGACCATGGTGGCCCCCTCCAAAGGCCAACCGGTCCCCTTCCTCTTTTCCCTTCCATTACCGTCGACTCCCCCCTCCATTTGCAGGCCAAAGAAGCTCCAACAAACCCAAAAACAAAACCGGTAGCTGTCCCTTGCCATCGAGCAGCCTGCCAAACTACCAGCACGCCACCATTGCACGCCCGAGCCCGTCGCTGCCTCTCTCGCTCGTGTGCCAGACCCTTGCTTCCCTAGCTGTCATTTCGCCTCTACTGTGACCTTAAGCCGTCCCCAGAGCTGTTCAAGCTTGCCTCACCATTGCCAAAGCTACCTAGAAGCCCACCGAGCTCCACCAAGCCCTATCGTAGCCGATCTATCCCTTCCTTGGCCACCTCCAGCCCAACCCACAGCTCAGCTCTCTCCTTCAGCCATCAAGTAGAAACCAAAGCCCTAGGTCCGCAACTCACTGTTTGGCCCATTTTTGTGGCCTTTCGGACCTCGAAAGGCACACCCACTTTGGAGTTTATCGATCCTCTTTGCATCCTCGTCGTTATGGTCTGAGCGGATTGTGAATCGGGTGAGTTTACTTACTAATCCTTGCTTATGAAGTTAATTATGTTTAAGGGTGAAGTTAATTATGTTTAAGGGTTGATTAGTTTAAGTTAATTAGGGATTAGGTGGTTAGTTAGAACGGATTAGCAATTTAGTTAATCGATATTGCATGTTAGGTGGTTAGTTTAGTGCAATTAGCAACTAGATAAGTCTTAATATTTATTTAAACAGGTCCAAAAATTTTTCGGGCCCATTTCGATATTTAATTAGGCTTTTTTAGCCTAAGTGTGCATTTTTGCTATTTATTAGTATTTACTGATTAAAATTGGAAATTATTTAATTAATTTTTATTTTTGGAGATTAGACTGGAATAATCGGTGACCGGAATTTAATGTTGATTGCAATGGCTTGATTTGTTTAATTAATCGAGTGTTATTTTGTGCAAATTGAGTGTGATTTGTGATTTTGGGTTTTTATCCCAAAATTTATTAATTTCGGTATTTAGTCGAAAATACCAGGGCATCGGTTTTTAACACCAAAAATGTTTTTAGGCACTATAATAAATAATAGAATTTTCAAGTGGGAGAAAATTGTATTTTGGCTAAGGCCGACCGTGTACCCACACACGGTTATTTTATCGGGAATGATGAAAATTGTGGCATTCTAAGTTGGTGAGACTAGGTATATTATATCAGTCTACGGACTTTGATATATCAGCTTTGAGTAAGCAGTATGCCGGTATACTATATCAGTCTATGGACTTTGATATATCAGCTTTGGGTGAGGAGTATACTGGTATACTATATCAATCTACAGACTTTGATATATCAGCTTGGGTGAGCAGTATACTTTATCAACTTAGGGTGAGCATCATAGGCATACTATATCAGCTTACGGGCTTGGATATATCATCTTTGGGTAAGCAGTATACCGGTATATTATATCAGTCTACAGACTTTGATATATCAGCTTTGGGTGAGCAATATACCTTAGCAGCTTTTGGTGAGCATTGTGAATATACTATATCTATGGCATCCTAAAATTTCATAGCGATCTCTAGATGCATTATGACTCATGACTAGGTGATGGATGCGCCATCATACTATATTATAGTCATTAAATCAATGGATTACAATTAATCAAGGCCGATCATTGAATGGACTATTGTTGTATTAGGAAGACATCATATGTCCATGTGTGATTAAGGATTGTATTAAAGGATAAATTGATAAGGAAAAATTTTTTTTGGCCATGAACTTTATAAGTTGGATTTTTATTGATCTATATTACAAAGTTTTATGGTCATATGAGTTTGTAATTAGGTATTTATATAAGTAAGGATCAAGGTGGATTATTAGGAGCAATTGTGGGGCTGGGTATTTAAGGACCAAATCAGCCCAAGACAACCCACAATCCCCCCACCATTTGGCCGACCAAGGCCTAGCCCAAGAAGCCCAAGGGGCTGTCGAATGAAGTGAGAAGGAGCCGGGTGGAGAAGCTCACGCCATCCTCTCCATTTGTCCCATGAATGAAGCCACATGTCCTTCCTATAAAGCCAAGTGTCCAATGCCATGCAAAACCTCATGATTACTAGCTAATCATGAGGGTGAAAGGAAGAAAAAGAGAGAGAGAAGGGCGGAATGGACGAGGCAGCAATCGAGAGAGAGAGAGAGAGAGTGTTCGCGGGAGAGAAAGAGAGAAGGGCGGAATGGACGAGGCAGCAATCGAGAGTGAGAGAGAGTGTGTTCGCGGGAGAGAAAGAGAGAAAGCCGAGAGAGAGTTGTGAGGGTGCTTCGGCGAGGGAAGAAGAAGACCTACCCTGCCGTGCGTGCGCCTAGCTTCGTCATCGATCGTGTTGTGTTCGAAGACCTCTAATCGCCGTGTGCTTGCTGTGATTTTGTTGGATTTAAGGCAAGTAAAGTCCGTTAGCCTACATTTTGCTTGTTGTGGTTGTGTGTAAAGTGCAATGGGTGTTGGAGATGCTTGAGTTGTGATGTTGGATGCTGAAATTCGAGTGAATGGTGGTAGTTTTTCTAGAACAAGCAAGCTGTTGCATGTAAGGACAGTCTGACCCTTTGTGATTCCATGAATTTTATAAAATTATCCATGTGAAATTTGATCTCATGTCCTTGATGAAAGTTGTAGATGACATCTTGAAGAGTAACAAAATAAAATGTGAGAAGAAACGGACAAGTATAGTTCGGTGAAATGAATTTTCTCTGAAATGGTTAGATCTGGAAATCGTTACCGAGGGTTAGGGACGGTTATGGTGATTATAGCTTTTGATCTATCACGAATATGACTTCGATTTCTTCACAAAAATTTTACCTCTAGGTCTTGGCTATAGCATATCAAATCTTCAGAATTTTCTGAGTTGATTTAGGTTTTATACCGAATTTGTGAATAAAAGTGTGCAATGGTGATATTGAAATTTTAAGGCTGTGATGCATGGACCGTAGAGACTCGTACGAAGCTCTTTTGACATGGTGTTCTGCATGAAATCTTCTTCTCTATATCTCCTTTATAACATGTTAAATTTTCAGAATTCATTAAGAACAATTACTAATTTTTCCAAAATTTTATATAAAGGAGTGCATTATGTTTTTTCCGAAAATTGTTTTATTTTCAAGAACAAATGAATTGCTCTATGAGATGTGATATCTTGGATTGTTATTTGTACTGCATATGTGGTGATATTTAGCACATCATATGATATCAAAAAGCTGATTTGAACCTTTGACATTATTGCATCAAACGCTATGTTGAAAGTGAGATATATATGTGAATATACATGGTACTATTGATGATTTGGACCCTTGAGTCGGCGATGCCCCGAGAGTGTCGGGATGCCTGGAGGTGTGTGCCGGATGTCCTCGGGAGTTTCGAGATGCCCGGAGGTATGTGCCAGATGGCTTTGTGATGCCAGTTGGGGTGCGGGATGCCCGGAGGTGTGTGCCGGATGCCTAGAGGTGTGTTCCAAAGGTTCCTCGCGATGCCAGGTTGGGTGCGAGCAATATATGAGGAATACAAACAATGGTTTCTGGAAGAAAAATGAGATCATTTTGAAAACTAAAATTGGGAATTGAATCATGCGCATGTGTATATGCATATGGCATAGGGTATAATTGCCTATGAAATTGAGTTGATACTATATGGCATTGAGAATGCGATCATGAAGGCATTGAATGGATCTCATGGGGATGTATATGTATATGAGTTTATGGAGGATGTGAATCATGCGCATGTATCTGCACATGGCATGGAACATGAATTGCCTTAATGAATGAATCTCATTGAGACATAAGCATGATTGCATGGATGATATGTGCATTTCACATGAAATTGTGGTTGACTTGCCTGTTGCATTGTCTAATTTGATGGATCTTTACTGTTGAGTGGTTGTACTCACCCCTTTTGGGGACTAACATTTCAGATTGAGATATGCCTCTGTCACCTGTCACACATGGTACTTTCTATGGCTTACCATCCGATGTTGAGGTTGAGTACTCGGAGCACCCCTGTGTTGGTGTTCGTGGACTGGTGTTTATCCGTGTTCGTGTTTTGGTTATGTATGATGTGGGTCTACCCGATGGCCTTGTAGTTCAGGAGTTCCTATCCGTCCATGTTCGTCGCGACAGGATGATGATGGGGATGTTGCCGCCGCCACCGGCCGATGCACCGGGCTGGGTGTGATTGCGCGTGTGACTGGTAAGGGATGACACTTTTTGGATAGCGGACATTGGATGATGGATTGATGTACATGTCTGATGTGAGAGTTGGGTACTTTTGGGTTATAGCGGAGCTTAGTTAAAGCCTTGGCCTTTTGTTGTACCAACTTGTGATGTCCATCATAGTTATGTAAATAAAAGTTGTTCAACTTTAACTTATCTATAAAATGTGTAGTTGGTGTGCATTGCATTGTTTTATTTAGTTTGAGTATGGGTTAGGGAGATGTCGAGTATGCTTCCGTTATATGTACTGCGCTGGGACCGATTAAGATAATATAAACCCCCAGAACATATGGACCCACTACAATTCAAATGGTATTAGCGTAACATGTTATTAGGACAAGTGAAAGGTAAGTAAACAGTGGCAACCCAAACGGATCGGGGGCCGTGTCGAGGGGTGTCATAGCCGGTTTTGGTATTAGAGCAATGGTTATAGGTGGAGTGATAAGGAGCTTCATTTTGAAATTGAGGAATATAATGACAATGCACACCATAGGATACTAACTGGAATGGTTGACTGACTTTGAACAACAGGTAATGGGTATTCACTCATAGATCCCTAGTAGTTTATTATGAGTTGCTTTTAGGTGCCAGTAACATGTTTATGTTGCTTATATATAGTTGTAGTTACTTTTAAATGGAAACATTGAGTCGTAGATTATTCCCGAGACAAATTCTTGGAAACTGTAGGAAAATCATGGTACGAGCTGGAAGTGCTCATCCATCGAGGGCTGAAACCTCTACTGCAAGGGCTGAACCCCGAATGGAAGAGATCATGCAGGCATTGGCCAATATAGGAAATCTGATGGAAAGACAAGTGCAGCAACAACTTGGAGTGGAACGTTGCCCTTAAAGACTGGTGGAGCAATTTCTGAAGCTGAAGCCACCTAAGTTTAGTGGAACAAGAAGTCCTGAGGAGGTGGAACAATGGATTGATGGAATGGAGCGAATTTTCCAGTTGTTGGTATGCAATGATGCTGAGAAAATAACTTTGGCAGAGTACTAGCTGGAGGGAAATGCAAAGTTTTGGTGGAAAGCTTCGAGAGACACGATCTTTCCACCAGGTACTGACATAAATTGAGATGAATTTGTTAGAGCTTTCAATAGAAAGCATTTTTCTGATTATGCTAGAGATAAGAAGATCACTGAATTTGTTTAGTTGGAACAAAGGGAGTTGACAGTAGATCAGTATGAGGCAAAATTTTCTGAATTGTCTAGGTATGCTCCCAGATTGGTTGAGGATCGAGAGGAAAAAGCTAAGAGATTTCTGAAATGGTTAAGGACTGATATTAGGAAACAACCGGTGCCTTTGAATATGAGGGATTATAATGAGATTTATGAGAGGGCATAGTTAGTGGAGCAAGAGCTAGTGAGAGAGCGATCAGAGTCTAAAAGACAGTTGACCTTTAGTGATATCAGACGGGGTAAGAGACCCTATCCTGGTCAAGGTCAGACCTGGGATTCTAAGAAAAAGAGTAATTTTGTAAACTTTGGAAAAGCCAGGGATGGCCTGAATATAGGGAAAGCACCCTATCAACATGATGCTTGTCAAAGGTGTGATGGGCAACATGGCCCAGGAACTTGCAATGGATGACTGAAATGCTATGGTTGTGGACAAATAGGTCACCTCAAGAGAGACTATCCATAAGAGAGGTCGCAGCTGAGTGTCGGCTCGGTGCTACAGGCACAACAAAGTACTGTTAGACCAAATCTACCAAGGAATCCACAGAGGCCACTAGCACAAGGAAGGGTGTATGCGGTCACCCAAGAGGAAGCGGAAGCTTCCAAAAATGTTATCTTAGGTACGATTTTTATAAATGGCAAGAAGGCATATGTATTGTTTGACACAGGTGCTACGCATTCATTTATATCTGAAAGATTTAGGCAATTGAGTAAAATAGAAACTACACCTCTTGAGACGCCTCTTTGTGTTTCCATGCCTGTAAAGAATATGGTATTATCTACAATGATGTGTGCAAAATGTAAGATAACTATAGAAGGACGAGATATGGAAATAGATCTAGTTGTAATGGCTATGTATGACTTTGATGTTATCATAGGAATGGACTGGCTCCATAAGTATCAGGCTAAGGTGGATTGCTATAGGAAAGTGATCCAGTTCATGTTACCTGACCAGTCTAGTTTTGAATCTTTTGGAGGTCAGACAAACCCCTCTATAGCCATCATCTCAATGGTAGAAGCTCGTGAACTACTTGACGAAGTATGTCAAGGATACCTAGCAGTAGTAAGAGATCTTACTAAGGAAGAGGCCAAAATCGATGAGATTCGAATAGTTAGGGAATTTCAGGATGTGTTTCACGAGGAGTTTCCTGGATTACCACTGGAATGAGAGATTGAATTTGGAATTGAACTAATGCCTAGAACGGGACCAATATCGAAAGCCCCGTATAGGATGGCTTTGGTGGAGCTAAAGGAATTGAAGGTGCAACTACAAGAGTTGCTTGATAAGGGATTTATTAGGCCAAGTGCTTCACCTTGGGGTGCCCTAGTTCTATTTGTGAAAAAGAAGGATGGGTCAATGCATCTATGTATTGACTATAGACAGTTGAACCAAGTGACTGTAAAGAATAAGTATCCCTTGCCTAGAATTGATGACTTATTTGATCAATTGCAAAGAAGTTCGGTCTTTTCCAAAATTGACTTAAGGTCAGGATACCATCAGTTAAGGATAAAGAAAGAAGACATTCCTAAAACTGCATTTAGAACTCGTTATAGACATTATGAGTTCCTAGTTATGCCCTTTTGATTAACGAATGCACCAGCTGCATTCATGGATTTAATAACTAGGATATTTAAGCCTTATATGGATCAATTTGTAATTGTCTTCATTGATGATATCCTAATATATTCTAAAGGACCTGAAGAACATGAGAAACACTTGGAAATAGCATTGCAAACACTAAGAGATCATAAGTTATACACCAAATTCAGTAAGTGTGAATTCTGGCTAGACCAGATAATATTTTTAGGGCACATGGTGTTGGGAAATGGAATTGTAGTAGACCTTGCAAAGGTTGAGATGGTAGTGAATTGGCTGAGACCGACATCGCCGACTGAGATACGGAGTTTCTTAGGGTTGGCTAGCTATTATAGGAGGTTTATTGAAGGATTTTCACACTTGGTAAGTGCTTTAACAAAATTGACTTGGAAGAATGTGAGGTTTGAATGGAGTGGAGAATGTGAAAAAAGCTTTCAGGAGCTTAAAAGAAAGTTGACTACAGCTCCAATTCTAACTATTCCGTCTGGATCTGATGGATTCACGGTGTATAGTAATGCTTCTCATAAAGGACTAGGATGTGTTTTGATGCAGCATGGCAAGGTCATAGCCTATGGATCGAGGCAGTTGAAACCTCATGAGTTAAATTACCTAACCCATGATTTGGAATTGGTAGCTATAGTATTTGCTTTGAAAATATGGAGACATTATCTGTATGGAGAGAAGTTTGAAATCTATACAGATTATAATAGTTTAAAATATTTGTTTTCGCAAAAGGAGTTAAACATGAGATAGAGAAGGTGGATGGAATTATTAAAAGATTATGACTGTGAAATACGATACCATCCAGGAAAGGCAAATAAGGCAGCAGATGCCCTTAGTCAAAAGTCAGCTGTGGACATGGCTAGTCTAAGAATAACATAGTGGAATTTATTAAAGTCAATTGTGGATTCAGACTTCAAGTTGGAAATAGACCACCTTACTGGTATGCTCACTGCATTAAGGATTGAGCCCGAAATTATTAAAAAAGTTAAGGTTCTACAGAAATCTGACCCGGAGATTGTGGAAATACGAAACGATGTGTCTTTGGGGAAAAGACCAGAGTTTCAAGTCTCTAAGGATGGGGTAGTAAGATGTCAAGGACGGTTCCGTGTTCCTGATAATGAAGAAGTGAGAAGGGAGATCCTATCAGAAGCTCATAAGAGTAATTATAGTATTCATCCGGGGAGTACAAAAATGTGTAGAAATTTACACCAGCAATTTTGGTGGAATGGCATGAAGAAGGATATAGCTAAGCATGTTTCTCAGTGTTTAACGTGCTGGCAAGTGAAAGCAGAACACCATAGACCCACAGGACTATTGAGACCATTGGACGTATCAAAATGGAAATGGGAGCAAGTGATGATGGACTTTGTGCAAGGACTGCCAAGTACATCAAGTGGCCATGACTCGATTTGGGTAATAGTAGATCGCTTGACTAAGTCTGCTAATTTCCTAGCGGTCCGCGTAGACTACACGATGAATAAACTTGCTGAGATATATGTAAGCCAAGTGATATGCTTACATGGTATTCCTATAACGATCACATCATATCGAGACTCTAGGTTTACTTCAAATTTTTGGCAAAGTCTCCAAAATGCTTTAAGGACGAAGCTTCAATTTAGTACTGCTTTTCATCCTCAAACAAATGGACAAACGGAAAGAGTGATCCAATAGAAGATATGCCGAGGGCTTGTATTATTGATTTTAAGGGAAGTTGGGATGAAAAATTGCACTTGATAGAGTTCGCCTATAACAATAGTTTTCAGAAAAGTATAGGCATGGCTCCGTATGAAGCAATATATGGAAGAAGGTGCAGGACCCTTATTTGTTGGAATGAAATAGGTGAAAGGAAATTGACAAGACTTGAGTTGGTACAAATTACTACTGAGGCTGTTGAAATTATCAAGAAAAGACTTAAAACAGCCTAGAGTAGGTAGAAAGACTACGTGGATAAGCGTAGAAGACCTTTAGAGTTTAATGTGAGAGATCATGTGTTCCTTAAAGTATCCCCTATGAAAGGAATATCTCGATTTGGAGTGAAGGGTAAGTTGAGCCCTAAATTTGTTGGACCTTTTGAGATACTTGAAGGAATAGGAGACGTAGCTTATCGTTTGGCGCTGCCTCCTAAATTGGGAAATTTACATGATGTGTTCCATATATCGATGTTGAGAAAGTATCAGTCAGATCCTGGTCACATGCTCGATCATGAAGCCATCAAAGTGGATGAGAAAGTGAGGTACATTAAGGAGCTTGTGCAAGTATTGGATCGAAAAGAGCAAATTATTAGGACCAAAACAATTCCATTGGTTAAGATGTTATGGTGACATCATGATGTGGAGGAAGCCATGTGGGAGAGTGAAAATGAGATGAGGGAAAGTTACCCTCACTTGTTTAAAGAGACCTAGGTAATGTCTAATTTCGAGGACGAAATTCTCTAAGGAGGAGAGAATTGTGGCATCCTAAAATTTCATAGCGATCTCTAGATGCACTACGACTCATGACTAGGTGATGGAAGCGCCATCGGACTATACTATAGTCATTAGACCAATGGATTACAATTAATCAAGGCCGATCATTGAATGGACTATTGTTGTATTGGGAATACATTCTATGTCCATGTATGATCAAGGATTGTATTAAAGGATAAATTGATAAGGAAATTTTGTTCTTGGCCATGAACTTTATAAGTTGGATTTTTATTGATCTATGTTACAAAGTTTTATGACCATATGAATTTGTAATTAGGTATTTATATAAGTAAGGATCAAGGTGGATTATTAGGAGCAATTGTGGGCTGGGTAACTAAGGACCAAATCAGCCCAAGATAGCCCACAACACCCCCATCGTTCAACCGACCAAGGCCCGGCCCAAGAAGCCCAAGGGGGCTGTCGACCGAAGGGAGAAGGAGCCGGGTGGAGAAGCTCACGCCACCCTCTCCATTTGTCCCATGAATGAAGCCACATGTCCTTCCTATAAAGCCAAGTGTCCAATGCCATGCAAAACCTCATGATTACTAGCTAATCATGAGGGTGAAAGGAAGAAAAAGAGAGAGAGAGAGAGAGAGGGGTGGAATGGTCGAGGCAGCAATCGAGAGAGAGAGAGAGAGAGAGAGTGTGTGTGTGTTCGCGGGAGAGAAAGAGAGAAAGCTGAGAGAGAGTTGTGAGGGTGCTTCGGTGAGGGAAGAAGAAGACCTGCCCTGCTGTGCGTGCGCCTAGCTTTGCCGTCGATCGTGTTGTGTTCGAAGACCTCTAATCGCCGTGTGCTTGCTGTGATTTCGTAGGATTTAAGGCAAGTAAAGTCCGTTAGCCTAAATTTTGCTTGCTGTGGTTGTGTGTGAAGTGCAATGGGTGTTGGAGATGCTTGAGTTGTGATGTTGGATGCTGAAATTCAAGTGAATGGTGGTAGTCTTTCTACAACAAGCAAGTTGTTGCATGTAAGGACAGTCTGACCCTTTGTGATTCCGTGAGTTTTAAAAAATTATCCAGTTGAAATTTGATCTTTTGTCCTTGATGAAAGTTTTATATTACATCTTGAGAAGTAACATAATAAAATTTTAGAAGAAACAGACAAGTATAGGTTAGTGAAACGATCTGTCTCTGAAATGGCAAGATCTGGAAATTGTTACCGATGGTTAGGGACGGTTATGGTGATTATAGCTTTTGATCTATCAAGAATCTGACTTCAAGTTCTTCACAAAAATTTTACCTCTAGGTCTTGAATATAACATATCAAATTTTCAGAATTTTTTGAGTTGATTTAGGTTTTATACTGAATTTGTGAATAAAACTGTGCAATGGTGATATTGAAATTTTAAGGCTGTGACACATGGACCATACAAAGCTCTTTTGACATGGTATTCTGCATGAAATATTCTTCTCTAGATCTCGTTTATAACATGTTAAATTTTCAGAATTTATTAAAATCGTTTACTAATTTTTCCAGAATTTTAATTAAAGGAGTGCATTCTGTTTTATCTGAAAATTGTTTTATTTTCAAGAACAAATGAATTGCTCTATGAGATGTGATATCTTGGGTTGTTATTTGTACTACATATGTGGTAACATTTAGCACATCATATGATATCAAAAGGCTGATGTGAACCTTTGACATTATTGCATCAAATGCTATGTTGAAAGTGAGATATATATGTGAATCTACATGGTGATGTTGATGATACCGTCGGACCCTTGAGTGGATGATGTCCTGGGAGTGTCAGGATTCCTAGAGGTGTGTGCCGGATGTCCTCGTGAGTTTCGAGATGCTCGAAGGTGCGTGCTAGATGGCCTCATGACGCCAGTTAAGGTGCGGGATGCCCGGAGGTGTGTGCCGGAGGTTCCTCACGATGCTAGGTTGGGTGCAAGCGATATATGAGGGATGCAAACACTGGTCATTGGAAGAAAAATGAGATCCTTTTGAAAACTAAAATTGGGAATTGAATCATGTGCATGTGTGTGTGCATATGGCATGGGGTATAATTGCCTATGAAATTGAGTTGATACTATATGGCATTGAGAATGCGATCATGAAGGCATTGAATGGATCTCATGGGGATGTATATGTATATGAGTTTATGGAGGATATAAATCATGCGCATGTATGTGCATATGGCATGGAACATGAATTGCCTTAATGAATGAATGTCATAAAGACATAAGCATGATTGCGTGGATGATATGTGCATTTCACATGAAATTGTGGTTGTCTTGCCTGTTGCATTGTGTAGTTTGATGGATCTTTACTGCTGAGTGGTTGTACTCACCCCTTTTGGAAACTAACATTTCAGATTGAGATATGCCTCTGTCACTTGTCACACGTGGTACTTTCTATGGCTTACCATTCGATGTTGAGGTCAAGTGCTTGGAGCACCCTTGTGTTGGTGTTTGTGGACTGGTGTTTATCCGTGTTCGTGTTTTGGTTATGTATGATGTGGGTCTACCTAATGGCCCTGTAGTTCAGCAGTTCCTGTCCATCCATGTTCGTCATGATAGGATGATGATGGGTATGCTGCCACTGCCATCGGTCGATGCACCGAGTTGGGTGTGATTGCATGTGTGACTGGTAGAGGATGACACTTTTTGGATAGCCGATAGTAGATGATGGATTGATGTACATGTTTCATGTGAGGGTCGGGTACTTTTGGGTTATAGCCGAGCTTAGTTAAAGCCTTAGCCTTTTGTTGTACCGACTCGTGATGTCCATCATAATTATGTCAATAAAAGTGGTTCGGCTTTAACTTATCTATAAAATGTGTAGTTGGTGTGCGTTGCATTGTATTATTTAGTTTGAGTATGGGTTAGGGAGATGTCGAGTATGCTTCCGTTATATGTACTGCGCTGGGACCGATTAAGATAATATAAGCCCCCAGAACATATGGACCCACTACAATTCAAATTGTATCAGAGTGTCATGTTATTAGGACAAGTGAAAGGTAAGTAAACTGTAGCGACCCTAGTGAATCGGGGGCTGTGTCGAAGGGTGTAACAATATCCGCCTGTGGGCCTTGGATATATAAGCATTGGGTGAGTAGTATACTCTATTATTAGCTTTGGGTGAACTATATTATCTACTTTTAGCTTAGGGTGAGCAATTCTTGATACGATCGAACTAGATAGATAGTAGTGATTGAATAGACCGAGAGATGGTCTTGATGACATGGAATCGACTGAGTCGATTGATCGATGGTCCGATCTGATTGGATGAATTGAGGTGTTGAAATGATTCATTGAATTTATGTATTATACTGACTTGTAGGAAGGAATGGAGGCAAAGGTAAGTCCTCTGACTCGTGCTTGTGCTTAGGCAGCCCTTGGGGCGTATTTTCTTCCTAGTCGGGTCTTAGGGGGTGAACTTACTGAGACGTCATCTCACCTCGTTGTGGGTTAACCTTTCAAGTCCATAGATGTCAACTCTTCTCGACCATTTTGGACAGCCGAAGAAGGTCACAAAGCAGAAGTGTTTCATTCTACTTCATGGAGACCCAAGGGGATGGGTATATGAGTTGGTGAAATCCGTGGTCTGGGTCGATGCTGGTCTACCCAAAAAGGTACCCCATCAATACAGATCATGGTATCGCCAGGAGCAGAATGGACAGAGAGAGGGGCCCATACCGGAGTCTGAGGTTCTTTTTTATGTGCTGGAGGTTGCTTTCGGAAAGGGTACAGCAGATCCTCCAGCTAGTTCAATGGTGGACCCCAACCTGTTGGAACCGGAGTCCCTGGTGCATTCAGCTGAAGGCTCCAATGAGGATGAGGATGAGGATGTGGATCCATAGTTTTATGAAACCCCCTTATTTTGTAGACGTTGTAAATAAATTGACTAGTATTGTATATTATGACATAATTTGATATATGTATATAAATGTGTCGTGACTTTCAGTTTGAAAAATTATGGCTCTACTTTTTTATCCCACCTTGTTGTTGTCTGGGGATTAATTACTTGCTTTTGCATGTGCATTAAAATGAAAGGGTCGACGATGTGTCCTGAGAGTTCGTTATTTAATAAAACCAATGAGGGATGGGCACTCGCTCGGAGGATCGGTGCATGACAGTCTAACTAAAGGTGCCACCAGACTTCTAAAGTAAATTCAGACTTAATTAGAGAAGGTTTAGAAAGATGATAAGTTCAGAACAAGATTGTAACGAACAAATCAAAAAGAGTTAAGGGAGGAGAAAATTGAACACAAGATTTATAGTGGTTTGGCTTAAATCAAGCTTACGTCCACTCTCCCATGCTGACAGCTTTATGGCTGAAATTCACTAACGTATCAATAGAGAAATACCACAATTTGAGTATGAACAATCAATGGAGGATTTCTTTTTCTCTCACTAAGTCACTCTTCTTGTATTTTTCTTTCTTAAATACAATTTGTAAGCGCTATCAATGAAGAAGAAGTGATTGGAAAGGCCTCAAACTTTGGAATTTCAATTTTCACGCTCTACCCCAAATGGACCGAATGACTTCCTTAAGTACTCCTCTACGCCTTTCTAACCATTGGCATTCTCCAGAGGAATTTCTTCAGATCAATTTGTTGGACAAAATCGATTGAGGAAATCTTATAGCTGTTTGAAGATTTAGATGAAAATCCAATGATTCTGGTTGCCCATACAATCGGAATTTAGGTTTTCATAAGTAGATGCTTTCCAAAAAGGAACTTGTCTTTGATATGCATCCATCAATCCATGATTGATTTTATCAATATATTTAGAAAAGGTAAGTAAGATTCTCTGCCAGAAAGCTAGATATGTCTTGATTGTACTGAATCCTTATTAAAAGATCAATTATCCTGAGTCTGATTATTTCTCCATTCTAGACTTAGTTCAATCTTAATCTTCATCGGAGTGGGAAAGACTGCTGATGTAAAATAGACTTTGACAACATTCCTCGAAGTCCAAATTTCTCAAAATAAGAATAAGAATAAGAAAATGAAAGTTTTGTCAACTTCAAAACTTAATAGGAGTTTTCGCAACAATTTTCCCCTTTTGATGGTGACAAAACTTTCATGCAGATTTAATAAGAAATTATAACTTGCAAAACAACACTTTAGCAGCACATGATAAAGAACATACCATAATGATAATGGATAACATAGTAGTTTGCATACACAAAACACATCCGTCTTATCAGTTCTGCAAAACACATGCCAATACCAATTAAAGTTCAAACACAAGTTCAAGCACATAAGTTTAAGTTCAAAACACAATCACAAAACCAACACCACAAAAGATTCAATTTGCCATAAGTTTTACATATACATAATCTCTCCCCTTTTTTTGTCAGCAGCAAAAAAAGATAAAGTCAGGTAAGCATAAAAGAGGTCGAGTTGAAAAATGATTAAGGTTGTTTGGGAACACGAACAAGTCGGAAATCCTCCAAGGACTGCATGGTCTCCTTAAGCTTATTCAGGAACTGATGATAAACAATCTCCACTTTTGCCACAGTCTATGAAGCTTGCTGATTCAAATTATGAACTCGAGTATCAATAGATTGTACCTTGCCCGTAAGAAATTTTGAGGTAGAACTCAGAGCAGCAAGCAACTTCTGAATTTCAAACTCTATTGCATATTTGTGACATCCTGAAAATTCAGTTCTGTTTTCAATTGAATGAGTTGGGCTTTTCATCGATGCGACTATAATGCTTTTCTCTGAGATGGCCACTCATGAAATAACTAGCCTATCAGGTGAAGCCGTTAAGGAATATAAATGCAATAGACTTGAGAATTCGACCAGAAATCAACTACTCCACCATGCTAGTCTACAAGGGTCATTATGGCACAATTAAAAATCGATCAGAGATCAAAGATAGGTTGGTTTGACTGAGATGTGTGACTAAACGTGGGTGATTCCACTAATTTGCAAAATTCTCGTCGATCGGCACTAAACTGATTTTTCCGTCGTTTTGGCGCCTTGTGTTCGTATTTGAAAATTTGAAATTTTCATGACAATCGAGAGTTGCCAATGTGTCGAAGAGGTATGTGTGGCTTGAAGAAAATCGACCATAGGTCAATTGCACCAAAAATTCCTAAAAGCTACCCGGTAGATTAGGTCACGCTAAAATCATGTCAGATTGAAATTAATTATGAATTTGAACCTGATTTCAGAAATTAAAAGCTCTATCATGTCATGAGTTATTTAGGAACATCGAGTCATCTTTTGAGAATTTTCGGTGAGTTCGGGATTTTTACGGAAAATCGATTCGGACGATTCAATAAACGAATGGAAATTCAATTGGCCAAATCGAAGGGATTTTGGCCTCTTGTGTGAACTACTTGGTGAAGGAAAGTTGTGTGTGCTTTTCTTCGACAAAATTTGGACGTCAATTGGAGAGATTTGTTAAGAAATCGGATTTCGAGAAAAAGGAAATAGAACTCGGAATTGAGGGAAATTTGTAGGTTTGAGGGACTATCTTATTTTGGTCTTCAATTGGACTTCAAATTGTGCAAGTGGGTGTTGAAGTTGGCCTTGGATGACCAATTGTTATTGTTGTGTGAAATTGAGCTAAAAGTGTTTTGGTTTTAATTATTTTTCCCCCTCCCCCTTTGAACTCACTCACGTCCACACCTCTCTCTCTCTCTCTCTCTCTCTCTCTCTCTCTCTCTCTCTCTCTCTCCCTCTCTTTCTTTATTTTCTCCATGTTCTATCCCCTTTGACCAATTCTCTCTCCTTTGCCTTATCTTCTTTGACTTTGCTTTTCACTTTTATCTCCCTCTCTCTCTCTCTCTCGCATTCTTCTCCCACCCACCCCCCTTTTCTTTGACTAACATCTATTTCTCTCTCTCTCCAAGCCATTCTCTTCCGCATGTTTTCCCTTAATTTACAGCCGCACATCTCCCTTCTTCATGCGCCAGCTTCGATGAATCCCCATCCCTTTCGATCTTCGCTTCTCTTTCAATTTTTCTTCAAAGACGCCACATGTCCTCAACCGAATCCACTGCTTCCCTTTCCATTTTCGTGCTACAGTGGCCTCGAAGATCATCATCCCTTCTCCACATCCTCGGTCTCTCCACCGACTCCCTCCTCACGCTTCCCGCACCACCCCGCATATTCCAAACTGAAGTTAGCTCACCATCTTTCCTTCGGCTGGTCTGTTCACTGAGGTTCTTCATGCCAGCTCCCCCTACGGTGCCATTGTACCTCCCACATAAGCTTGGTCCCGCGGCCGTCGAAGCCACCTCCAAACCGCTCCTGTTCGGCCGCCGATTCCACCTCCACAGAACCGAGGTAGCAAGATTAGCCCATCCGCAGACTTGTGTGGTCGATTTCAGCTCGATTCGAGCTGCCATTCGCGTCACCGCTTTGGGGTTTATCAACCATTTTTTCTTCCCCATCGTTTTGGTTTGAGCGGATCGAAAATCAAGTGATTTTAACTCACTAATCCCTACTTAGTAAGTTAATGACGCTTAAGGGTTGATTAGTTCAAGTTAAGCATGGATTAGGTGGATAGTTAGATTAGATTAGCAATTTAATTGATCATTGTTGCGTGTTAGGTGGTTAAAGTAGTGCAATTAGTGAGTAGATAGGCTGTAGTACTTATTTAACAAGTCTCGAAATTTTTCCGAGCCCGTTTTGGCTTTTAATTAGGCTTTACGGGCCTAACTTGCTATTTTTGGCATTTAATAATTAATTTTCGTAATTAATTAATTAATTATTTTTATTTTTTGTAAATTAGACCGGGATAATCGGTTATCAGAATTTCGTTCTAATGGCAATGGTGTGGTTGGTTTATTTATCTGGATATTAATTTGTGCAATTTGAGTGGAAATTATAATTTTGGGTACCTATAATTAAGTAATTTCGGTAATTAATTAGAAAATTACGGGCGTCGGTTTACAACACCGAAAGTGTGTTTTTAGACTGTTGGAATTAGTAAGATTTTCCAAAAGAAAGATATTATATTTTTGGCTCAGGGCGACCGTGTACCCACACACGATTATTTTTATCGGGTATTTTTAACATGAAGAAAATAGGCCAGGACATTATGTTAATTGAGGAATTTAAGTGCGAAGCACAATGTCCTTGGCTGGGATTGGATAATCATGTGCTGGTTAAGAGAATTCATCTACCACTATGTGTCGGGTGAACGATACTTTTATGAGGAAAGCTGTCTTGAGGTAGACGTTGTCGTGCTCGATAGGACGAGGCGACTACTAGCCGTGTGACGAATAAATCTGTTGTGTGACAGACAAATTTGATGTGTGTTAGTTAAATTTGCTATGTGACGGATAAAACCGCTATGTGACGGTTAGGTCTGCTGTGTGCTGGGTAAATCCATTGTGTGACAGATAAAACCACTATGTGACAGTAAGGTCTGCTGTGTGCTGGGTAAATCTACTGTGTGACAAATAAAACCTCTCTGTAACGATTAGGTCTATTGTGTGCTGGTTAGATCCGCTAGGTGATGGTTAGATCCACTATGTGACAGTTAGATCGTACCTGTGTGACTGTAATCAATTTAAATGCATGATAGGTCGTGTGACGTCCCTATAGCGTCACATACTAAGCGCAAGTGTAAATTACATGGATTATCATCTTACAGGACTTATTGATTACAAAGATGTTTGACTAGCATCCACCATTGAAGGTTAGCATGTATAACATGGATAATTATAAAGTCTAAATTTTATACAACAAGGTTATTCAGTAATAGTCTTGTCAACTAACATTAGATAATCTAACCAGGATCATATATAAAGATCATGAGAAGCTTCATTACCTTCATGTTAAGATCATTTGGGCTTACAAAAATTAACCTGGACTACTTACAAGTTTTTCACCTATTTACATCATACTTACAAGTTCAAAAGTAAAGGCGTAAGTAAATAGCCAGGGAAAAAGGGTGGGGGGTTTCTAACTCCATTGTCCCACACAAACCCACGTCCATAAAAAAAAAAAAAAAAAAAAAAAGACGTACCTCCAACTTCTACACAATCTGGATGCCTAAGCACCATCCGTCCCAGCTCTAGGTCCTCCAGCACCAAAAGGAAGGGGGCCAAACATCTCCCCTTCATGGTTTATGAACCACGCGACAAACCTCATTGGAATCATCTCCGCTCTACCATCGTCCATCCACAACACAGCCTCATACTTTGAGAAGGTCATCTCGACATCAGGATCAAACACATCGCTAAAGGAAACCTCAATGCGTGCTATCACCCCGTAACAAGCTATCGGAGGCACGTCCATACTAACAATCTGAAAAAATAAGGAATGAGCAATGCCCAATAAAGAAATGATAAAACTCTAACCTAGACAATCCACAGCTGTCAAGAAGACAAGAGAAGCATAACCAAATAGCTTAAGAAACCAAATAGGTATGGTTAATTGAATATTGGGACATTATAGGAATGATCACACCAAACTAAAATGTCAAATGCATATGTATACCTCATGTTCTAAATATGTGCCCAGATGTAATACAATAATAGCGAAATGAACTCACACGCCAAGTGGAATTTATATTATAGTGTGAATATTAGGTCCACCCTCGATCAGTTTACCCACCGGAAAGCTGCCGGCCCGATCAAGTGACTTTCGGAATCCCACATCTGGACTTCCACAATATTTCTATCATGTGCATCTCACTCCAAGGCATCCCAATATCACACAACCGAGGCATCCCAAGAACACACAGCATGGGGCATCTTACTTCGAGGCATCACAGTATCCCACAACCAAGGCATCCTTGATCACCTACAGGGGCATCTCACTCCGAGGCATCCCGACGTCTCACTCAACCGAGTCTTCCAAGAACACACAGCATGGCATCCCACTCCCCAGGGCATCATCAGTATCTCAATACCGATGGAAATCTCTTACTCATTCAAGCACGCATTTCACACATCACACCTTAGATTAATGCCATCACAGCATGCACAAGACCTCAAGAGCACACATAATCAAATCACAATACATAACTCCCGGGCGCCAATCATCACAGAAGTCATGATTATAAAGTAAAACCATTTTGGTACATCTCATACCATGCCTAACAGTTTTGCCCCATAATCAAGTGCAACACATTGCATTCATTGCATGCGCATGTCACTCTTGGTAACTATACCATGACTTCACTTCAAATGATGAATGAGGCATGCTCATGCACAAACCAACCACTATCATAAGATCATTGGACTCCATATATTTCATGAAAGCTAGGTACAAAAGACACAACATCTAATACACATTCTCGGATCAAAACAGTTTATGAACTAAGTTGAGCAGTTTCGAATATAGACACAGAAAGTACATCTAATCTTATAGGAATGTTACGAAATTTTAGTATGTTATAGAAGAGACAAAGATAAATATCTTCTGTGAAGAAACCTAAGTCTATATATCAATATTAAGAGCAGAAATTTGCTGTCTTCTTTCTTAAAATTCTGCAGCATCTTCCAGCTTTAGTACCTACAGAAGAAAGATCATTTCACTACCCGAACCTTGTCTGTTTGTTCTCAAATTTTAACATGTTATTCCTAAATATGTGTTCTACAACTTTCATGAAGGGTTTATGGTCCAATTATTTCTAGAAAATTACAGAAATTCGTAGAATTATCGAAGGTCTTACTGTCTTCTACAATACAGCTTACTGTTTCAAAGAGAAGTACTCCCGCCTGCATGTTTTCGTATCCATTTTCCTATAACTAGAAGTCAAACCTAATTGAGTTGATGTTATCTCAAGTAAAATTGTTCTTTTCCTTATCTACATCATTAAAATTCAAGGCAACACTTAACAAAAGGCTTTTTTTTTTTTTATTTCGATTTCTCTAGAACAGAAAGCTTTGCACCATTTTCTTTATCTTTAGCTCAACTAAATCGTTACTTTCTCTACAAATCCCTCTTGTAGTAACTCGACACTCCTCCACAGTATCTAAGGGTAACCACAGTATGTCTTCACTTACATAGAACCTTTCACAGCTCGATTCAAAGTAAATACTCGCACCTCGACTCATCTACAGCAACATGCATCACTTTTCCTCACTCGACAGTCACCTCTCCGCTTACTCGACTAACACAGCTTACTCACACTCTATTTCCGAAAGATGCAAGGCTCTAACATAACATGCAAGGACTCACAGCTTCATTCTAGAGTTCATCTAGCTCATTTCAACACAAAATAGCTACATCACACCTAATCCTCCACCATTTGGCTAGTTCCACGAGTTCCCTCAACAAAATAGCAGATAACTTCTAGTTTAGAGACTTATCTTTTCCTTACCGTTGCTTAGCTTCGTTGGTGACTCAAAGTTCTTCAAATATCTGCTCCTAACTCACACAAGAAGAAGCAAAATCGCTGGAGTTGCTGCTAGTTCGTTTTTGTTCAAACCGAGAGAGAGAGGGGAAGAAGAAGAGAATTCTTGTTTGCTTTTGAGAGAGAGGAAGGGGCATGAGTTATGAGGGAGATAGAGCTACAAGTCTAATCCCTAGAGTAGCTTAATCATTAGCAAATCTAATGATTATGTTTTCCCTTCAGCTGTTTTGGTTTTTGAGGAAATAGAGAGAAGGGAGAAGAGAGGAGGGGGTCGTGGCCTTCATGCACGATTCCTTCGTGACATTTGGCATTCGATATTGATTAGTCTCTAATCCGTGTCGTTAGTCGGTTTATTAGTTTCTAATACCTTTGACTTAATTTCATTTCTCTAGTAATTATGCAAATATATAAATTCACATGACGTATTAGCAACTCAGCATCAATCTACAAAGAATTTATCACAAGAAATGCTAAAGTTAGAAATCGACATTAGCATTACAATTCCTAATTAAATCACCATAACTATAATCTATAAACTTAATCGGAAATGCAAACACTCGGGCCTAAATACTCGTCTCTGGCCCACCAGGCTCATTCTACGACAACTCGGCCCACTAAACTTAATCTATCATTCTATCAAATCTGATTCTTGGCCTGCTCCGAGCCAAGCCCAAATCCATAATCTATCCTTTGGCTAATCGAGCCTAACACGATGACTCAAGTGGCCTGCCAACTTCTTAAGCCCACACATTCCTCACGGTTCATTAGGCTTGCTTTCTAGTCCGATTTAAAATAATCCAAGCCCTTAACAATCCGATTATACTAATAGGGTCAGTAAATTTTAGGATGTCACAACTCTCCCCTACTTAGAAAAATTTTGTCCTTGAAATTCAGAATCTTACCTCACTCATTTGAAGAGTTGAGGATATTAATGTCTGATTTCTTCCTCGCTTTCCCAGGTTGCTTCCTCTAAATCATGGTATCGCTATAGAACTTTAACCAAAGGTATAGTCATGTTCCTTAATACTTGTTCTCTTCGATCCAAAATTTGTACAGGCTCTTCCACATAACTTATCCTTTCATCTATTTCAAGTACCTCAAAGTCTAGCACATGAGTTGGATCCGGCTCATATTTCCTTAACATAGACACGTGAAAAACATCGTGTATACTGGATAGCTTTGGTGGTAAGGCTATTCGATATGCCAACTCCCCAATCCTTTCTAGTACTTCAAAAGGTCATATAAATCTTGGACTCAATTTTCCTTTCTTTCCAAACCTTGACACATTTTTCATAGGCGACACCTTTAGAAACACATGATCACCTACCTCGAATTCCAAAGGCCTACAACATTTATTTGCATAGCTCTTTTGCCGACTTTGAGCTATCCTGAGTCGTTCTCGTATTGTCTTTACAACTTCTAGAGTAACTTGAACTAATTCTGGCCCTGTCGACTTTTGTTCTCCAACTTCATTCCAGCAAATAGGAGTTCTACAATTCCTACCATGTAAAGCTTCAAATGGAGCCATACCAATGCTTTGTTGGAAGCTATTGTTGTAAGCAAATTCTATTAGGGGTAATTTCTCATCCCGATATCGTTTGAAATCAATGACGCAGGCTTGAAGCATGTCTTCCAATGTTTGTATAGTCCTCTCTAATTGTCTGTCTGTTTGCGGATGAAAGGCAGTACTATATCGGAGCTTAGTCCCTAAGGCAACTTGAAGGCTCTTCTAAAAATTCTACGTGAATCACGGGTCTCGATCTGATGTTATGGTTATAGGGACACCATGTAACCGTACTATTTGCTTAACATATAACGTAGCATACTTTTCTAGCGAATACTCTATCCTTACAGCCAAAAAGTGAGCTGATTTTATTAACCGGTCTACCACTACCAAGATTGAGTCATATCCACTTGAAGTCCTTGGTAACCCTTGTACAAAGTCCATGGTTACATGTTCCCATTTTCATTATGGAATCTCTAATGGCTTTAACAATCCTGCAGGTTTTCGATGTTCAGCTTTCACCCGTTGACACGTCAAGCATCTTACGACGTATTTAGCAATATCAATCTTCATCCCAATACATCACAAATATTGACGAAGATTTCTATACATCTTTGTACTTCTTGAGTGGATACTATAACTACTTTGATGAGCTTTAGTTAGAATTTCTCTCTTTATCTCATCGTTATTAGGCACACAAAGATGTCCATGTAATTTAACTATTCCATCATCCGAAACTTGAAAATCTGGTCTCTTTCCTTTTAAGGCTTCATCTCGAATTTTCAATACTTCTAGGTCTAACTGTTGTACGGTCTTAATTTGCTATATAACTTCAGGTTCGATTCTGAGTGTAGCTATTATATCAACAGACTCACTCACCTCCACTTTGAATTTAGAATTTGAAATTGCCTCCAGCAAGTTCCATTCCTTAACCATCATATTGGCTATTCTCATTGTTGAATTCCGACTAAGTGCATCCACTACTTTGTTGGCCTTTCCCGGGTAATACAGAATTTCACAGTCATAGTCCTTAAGTAATTCCATCCATCTCCTTTGCCTTATCTTTAATTCCTTCTGGGAGAAGATGTACTTTAAACTCTTGTGGTTTGTATAAATCTCAAACCTTTCTCCATAAAGATAACGCCTCCAAATCTTTAAAGCAAAAATAATGGCAGCCAATTCTAAGTCATGAGTAGGGTAATTCAATTCATGTGGTTTCAGTTGTCTAGATGCATATGCAATAACTTTCTCGTGTTGCATAAGAACATAACCCAATCCCTTATGGAATGCATCACTATACACTACAAAACCTCCAGATCCTAAGGGTATTGTCAACATTGGCACTATCATCAACCTCTTTTTGAGTTCTTGGAAACTTTGCTCACATTCCTCTGACCAATTGAAATTTGAATTCTTCCGAGTCAAATGCGTTAATGGTCCTTCTTTTTGAGAGAATCCTTCCACAAATCTTCAATAATATCCAACCAAACCTAGAAAACTTCGTACTTCTGTCACCGTCGAAGGTCTAGGCCAGTTTATCACAGTCTCAACTTTAATTGGGTCTACCGATATCCCTTCACCGATCACCACATGTCCTAGAAAAGTCACTCGGTCAAACCAAAGTTCGCATTTACTAAATTTGGCATAAAGCTGGTGTTCTCTAAGGGTCTACAGTACAATCCTTAAGTGCTCTTCATGGTCACTTCGTCCTTTTGAATCCACCAGAATATTGTCTATAAAGACTATCACAAACTGGTCCAGAAAAGGCTTAAATATTTTGTTCATAAGGTCCATAAAAGCTGCTGGTCCATACCTAGTTCGAAAAGCTATTTTAGGAATATCCTCCTTCCTTACCCGTAATTGATGATATCCTGATCATAGGTAAATTTTTGAGAAAACTGACGCTCCTTGTAACTGATCAAATATATCATCAATCCTTGGTAACAGATACTTATTTTCAACTGTCACTTGGTTCAATTGTTTATAATCAATACATAGGTGTAGTGATCCATCTTTCTTTCTAACAAATGACACTGGTGCGCCCCATGGGGATACACTTGGTCTAATGAATCCTTTGTCAAGCAGTTCTTGTAATTACACCTTCAATTCCTTCAATTATGTCAATGCCATCCTATATGGGGCTTTCAATATGGGTTCCGTACTAGGTGCCAATTCAATAGTAAACTCAACTTCTCGCTCTGGGGGTAACCTTAGCAATTCCTCATGAAATATATCAGAAAATTTTTGAACTATAGGAATATCTGCAAGTCGTACCTCTTTCTTGGCTTGCTCACTCACACGTGCTAAATATCCTTGGCGACCATTTCTAAGAAGTTGATGGGCTTTTAAGGCATTAATAAGAGGCATAAAAGGGGTTGTCCTTTCTCCGTAAAATTCAAAACTTAGTCCATCTAGTGGATCGAATCGAATCATTTTTCTATAACAATCCACATTGGCTTGTTGTCTATGTAGCCAATCCATTCCTAGAATTACATCAAAATCATACATAACTAATACCATCAAATCAGCTAATAGGTTTTGTCCACCTATAAGAATTTTACTATCCTTACATACCAAGGTAGATAAAACAATGTCCTTTAACGGAGTAGAGATGCTAAGTGGCACTTCTAACAATTTAGGTTCCATTCTATTCAATCACACAAATTGAGTAGATACAAAGGAATGGGTTGCTCCTGTATCGAATAAAGCATAAGCGTTTGATTAAATAGGGAAATGATACCTATAATGACTGTTTGAGACCCTTCAGCCTCGTCTTAAGTAATCGCATAAATCCTTCCTTGAGCTGGTGGTCACTGGTTATTTCTCGGTGGTAATGGCCTACCCACAGTCTGTTGTGGTTGTGGCTGCTACATCCTTCTCTAAGGACATTCTCTAATATAATGCCCTGACTGTCCACAACCAAAGCAAGCCTCTGTTCCTTGGCATGGTCCAAATCCATGTGACCTACTGCACTGGCAACACTCATTGTTTCCATACCGCAATCGTCCCGTTGGTTGATTATTCCATACCTTTCTAGAATTTTCAGTCTTATTCTTCTTGTTTTGCACAAATGGTCGCTTTCCAATTTGGTGAGACCTTTTATCATAATGAAAATTAGATGGGACCCCTTGAGATTGTGGTCTTATCCGATATACTGATGTCTAATCTCTTGACATCAAATCCCTTTCCACTAGTTGTGCCTATTCATACAACTCACTATAATCTTTCAAGTTTAAAGGCACTAACTGTGGCACCCCTCGACGGCCCCCGATCCGTTAGAGTCGCCATAGTTCGCTTACCTTTCACTTTCCCTAATCACATGTCACTCTGATACCATTTCAATTGCAACGGGTCCATACAACCATGGGGGTTTACATTTTTTTTTTGACTAAAGGTCCCTTGCGCAATTCAATACGGAAGCACGTCCAACAACTACCTTCCCTATATTCAGAAAACGATGCACACCTACTAAACATTTATAGGTAAAAGTCGTACACTTTTATTCACTTAAACCATATGGACATCGTTCATCGGTACATCAAAATGCCATACTTTTCTATACTAGGCTATACTTCAAAAGATGATCGACATCTCTTCCAACAGTTGTATACTTAAAGTCCATTGATCAGTGTCGGCGTCCAAAAGTTCTTTTCTTTGCTATCCTCCTCCCCGCGGTCATATCAAAACACTTGATCCGTCTACTGGTAGCAGTGGTAGCAAAGATATCTTATCTAGTCTGAAATGTTATTCCCCAAAAAGGGGTGAGTGCAGCCACTCAACAGGTAAAAGACCAATAAACCACTCAATGCATCATGCCTCACAATCATCACAATCATAGCAACACATGACATTTAAGCATCCATGCACAATTTACCTTGATATCATGCACGTATCATCATACCTCATGTATATACATCATCATATAGTCATCGCCATCATGTCATAAACTTACCATCATCATGTACACATGCACTCATCATCATCATATCACATGTACCATCATCATTACCATACATCCATGCACTCATCATCATCATATCACATGTACCATCATCATTACCATGCATCCATGCACTCATCATCATCATGTCATGCATATACCATCATGCATAATTCAATTTCAATTTCTCAATTTCCTCCTTTCATTTTGGACCGCCATATTTCTTTTTCCCGAGACCAATGTTTGCATCCCACATTCATCACTTGCGCCCAATCCTAGCACCGCAAAAGCCCTCCGAGCATGTATTCAAAATACAACTGGGCATCTGGCCCCCCACATTCCGGGCATCTCGCATCCCAACTAGAATCACGAGGCATCCCCCCGGGCACAAACCTCCGGGGCTTCCGGCATTTACACTCCCTGGCCGAGCATCTCGTACCCCAACTGGCATCACGAGGTATCCCCTCGGCACACATCTCCGAGGCTTCCGGGATTATGTACCGACATACCACCAGGATTCCCCCGCCCTCTGGAATTACGTACCATATACCACCAGGCATCTCGAAACTCCCGAGGACCCTCCGGAATTATGCCACTAGGCCACCGGGCATCGGCACCCCCACTTTCCGGGCATCCCGACACTCCCGGGGTATCGTCGACTCACACCTCCGACGGTCTTCTCATCACCACAATGCATATTCCCATACATCTCATTTTCAATTATAGCTCAATTTCAACATGGCATATGATGTGATGGCAATCAAGATCATTTTCATCCTTTGATTCATACATGCATCTCCAATCATCATCATACATATAGCAAGACACAATCATTCATAACAATACAATTCATGGAGTCCATACAATTTAGAATAGTCCATTTATCATGCCTTTTTGAACTTTACTAAATTCCAGCTTGTACCATTTTAGAAAACATTTACATTAAATATCCATATGATTCTCAAAAATCATGAAATCAGGACATGAGATAGACAAGACAATAAGATAACAATTTCGTGGAGAACACATGCCCTAAAGAGTTTCACACAAGAAGATATAATCCACACAAATACAGCATGCAATTTCGGATAGAAACAAATTGCGCAGTTTCTGAAATAATTCGATTAAAATACACAAATGACCTCCGAAAATTATGAAATTTTACCAGGTTATAGTTAAGAGACTAAATTAAATTTTTTATGAAGAAATATAGGCCAGATTCGTTCTAGAAAATTTTCTATAGACGTCCGAAGCTCCTGATTCTAGCACCGAAACGTCCAGTATAGCTATCTCCGAAATATCGAGTTTTCACCCACTTATTCTTCTTTGTTTCCTCTTAAATTTGGGTATTTTTGCCTCAAGAGGTCCCCTACAACTTTCATCAAGGGATCTAAGTGAAATTTCCAAATAATAGCCACCATATGGGTCCAAGAAGTCTCGGGTGTCCAGTACCGTATTTCAAGATTTACCATCTTCAAGAGTAAGTTGATTCACTAGGCTAAACTTGCTCATTTTACCTAAAATTTGAGTATGTTAGTATTGAGGATGTTCTCTACAAGTTTCATGAAGAAGCCGAAGGGAAATTCTCGGTAAAAAGCAACATACAACCCACGAAACTACCAAAAGGTCAGCAAAGCAGTTCCAGATCTAGTGTCTTCGTAGGAAGACGGTTTTACATCATAAATCTCAACCATTTTGTACCAAATTTTAGTATGTTATATTTTGAGATGTTGTCTACAACTTTCATGCAGAAGTCGAAACCAAAATCCAACTGTAAACCCACATGCAAGCCTTTACAACGTTCGGGGTCAGGCGGCACACACGAAAACAGCAAGCTATTTCAAGAACAACACACTCTAGCTTCGGTTTCTCATACTCTAATCATCCGAGATCTACCACCCAACAATCACACATGCAAGACACACATGCGAGAGCAGAATATGGATCCCAAACTTGCCTTTGTACCAAGCTACAGCAAGCACCACAAACAACGGACGCACAATGACGGGCGACGGACGAGCGGACCTCCTCCCTCGCTCGGCTTCTCCCTCTCTCTCTTGGCAACCCTCTCCCTCTCTCTCACTCTCTCAAAACCAGCCACTCCCTCTCTCTCTCTCTCTCTCTGGTTGCTTATATACTTGCATGCACCCTCATTTTGCATGGGGAACACTTGTCCCTAAGAATGAGACAAGTGTCTCCTTTGTTGAAAACACTTGGAGGCCATGCGGCTCCTTCTCCTCCCCTCCATGCGTCGACAGCCCAATGGGCTTCATGGGCCGGGCCTCTTGGCCCACTTTAGGCCAACACACTTGGGCCTAAAGTCCAAGCTTAAATGGCCCAATTTTATTTTTAATAATACATCTTAATCCTCATTTAAATAAATACCTAATTGCATAATAAAATGGCCAAAAGACTTTGTGACATTAATCCATAAAATCAAATCTATAAAGTGCATAGTCAAGAACAAAGTCTTCTTTATCAAATTGTCCTATAGCACCAACCTTGATCATCCATTAACATTTTCTACTTAAATAAATACCTAACTTGCAAAAATAATAAGGCCATTAAACTTGTAGTCACAAATCCATAAATTCCAATTTATGCTGCACATGGCCAATGATAGAATTTTCTTTCCTCTCACATAATTATCCATTAAAAGCTTGGCCATAAATCTTATTGCAAATTATGGATTAAATGGCCATAACTTGATGGTACTTCCATCACCTATTCATAGACTTTAATGTAACTAGAGGTCGTTATGAATTTTGGGATGCCACACCAACTGTCCTCTTATATCTGGCCTTAACCCATTCAATAATCTTTTAGGCTTATCTTCTGGATATTCTACTAATCTAGGGGAAAATCTAGAGAGTTCAGCAAATTTCACCTCGTATTGGTCCACCATCAAGTTATTTTGATTTAACTGCATAAATTCCATCACCTTTTTATCCCTTGCACAGTCTGAAAAGTACTTACTATAGAAGGCTCCTACAAATCCAATCCAAGTCACCTCTACACCCTCAGGGAATGTCATCCCTTTTGTCGCTCTCCACCAATAATCAGCATTTCCTTGAAGTTGATACTCTACTAGAGACACTTTCTCTGCATCAATGCAACTCAACAATGCAAATATCTTTTCCATCTCATCTACCCACAACTCTGCTTCTGTAGGATCTCCTAATCTAGCAAATCTAGATGGTTTTAATTTTAGAAATTGCTCTACTAAACCTTGCATTCTACGTTCACCTCCTACCTGTTATTGGGCTTGCCTTTCCAATATGGCTCATACATTAGCAAGTGCTTCCAAAATTCCTTCCACACGGGGATTCGTCCTTGAGGAAGACCCACTCGCCACCGTTCCTCGTCCATTTATACTCATCTTGACGGTTCTTGATTTCTGCACATCGGTCACTACTCATTAGTCGACCGAGTCTCCTTACAAAACTAATAAGTAACAATTGTGACAATTGTTACTGATACCCTATAAGTAACATAAGTTACTTGTTCCTTACAAAATAATAATACTAACAAGGAAAATATCGTTATTCTAACGCATACGTTCGTACTATCCGTCCTTATCACTACCGCACCTTATCACTCTAGGTAATCCTATGCTCTGACACCATACAAGCAGATGCTGTTGTGGCACCCTCGATCCGGCTAAGGTCGCCACAGCTACATGTCGCTCCTCCTTGTGAATACCAGTTACATCTCTTAGTAGAAGCATTGTAGTTCATAGACTTTTTTTTTTTTTTTTGAAAACATAAGAGTTTAGCGTAGCTCATAGCGAAATTAAAGACGAGTCCACTATCTCTCTACTCTCTTAATGATGATACAATGCACACTTACTACACATCGAAGGAAAACATAAGCCGAGCCACTTTTATTTACATCCTTAGGATGGACATCTTGGGTCAGTACAACCAAAAAGCCAAGACTTTTAGCTAACCCTAGCTATAGCTCAAAAAGAGACCTCGACCCTCTATATCGATCATGTATAACCCTCCATCTACAAGTGTCGACTATATATAAAAAAAAAGTCAGCTCCCACTCCTCACGCGGGCCATCACACCCATCTTGGCGCATCGGGTGGTGGCGGCGGCAACATCCCCCGAATCACTCCGTCACGGCGGACGTGGACCGACAAGAACTCTTGGATGACTGGGCCCCCAACCAGGCCCACATCATACATAACCAGCACCCCAACCCGTACGAACGTCAGACCAGGGATGGTGACAAAATCAAGCTCCGAACAATCGACCTCCACGTCATATGGAAGGCCGTAAAAGATACTCCACATGACCGGAGTGAGAGGCATCTGTCTAATCTAAAATGTTGGTCCCCAAAGGGGTGAGTACAACCACTTAGCAGGTAAAGGATCTAATCATAACTCAATGCATCAAACAAACAATCATAATATCATAGTAGAGTACATATCATTCATGCACCTAAACATATCTTACCTTGCAGCTATGCATATGTCATCATACTATATGTGCATACACCATCATGCACTCATCAACAAGCATTCATGTATATCCATCATGCCATAGGTGCATATACAACCATGCACTCATCATCAAGCATTCATGCATATCCATCATGCCATAGGTGCATATACAACCATGCATTTATGCACATCATATCATACAGCCATGCATACATATCACCATACCATGCATGATTCAATTTTCCCATTTTTATCTTTCAATTGAGTCACCACATTTCTCTTTCTGGGGACTAGTAATTTGCATCCCACATTTTTATCGCTTGCACCCAACCTGGCGTCACGAGGAACCTCCGGCACACACCTCCGGGCATCCTGACACTCCCGAGGACATCCGGCACACACACTCCGCGCATCCGACACCCACTTCCGGGCATCCCAACACTCCCGGGGCATCGTCGGCTCACACCTCCGACGGTATCCTCATTTATCATAATTCTTATCCACATTTGTATCTCAATATCAACATGGCACATAATGTAATGGCAACAAGGTCAATTTCGGCTTTTGAAATTCGCACAATCCAGCTTGCACAGTTTTAGAAAACATTTTCATTAAATACACAAATGACATTCAAAAATTGTGAAATTCAAACATGTGATAGTCAAGACATAAGGGCAGATACTTCATGAAGAAAACTTCACCAAAATATTCCCATATAGCTCAATATAGAACACGCATCATAGCACTACCAATTCGATCTGTTCCAATTGCACAGTTTTTGAAACATTTTTGGTTAAATAGGCAAATGAACTTAAAAAATTATGAAATTTGAATATGTTGACATAAAAAAAAGATATTTCATGCAGAAAACTTTTCCAAAAGAATTTCATATGAAACAGTATAGACCACGCTATAGACCACGCATTGCAACGTTACCAAGTCAGAACACATCAAATTACACAATTTTAGAAACATTTTCGATTAAATACACAAATGACCTTCAAAAATTATGAAATTAAACTATGTGATAGCCAAGACCATAAGGTAAATACTTCATGAAGACATCGAAGTCATATTTGTCCTAGGTGATGAAATATAGGTGGTTGAAACTTCTGTTCCGAGTACCGAAATTTCCAGATCTAACCATCTCCGTAAGACCACGATTTCACCTACCTATTCTTGTTTGTTTTCTCTAAAATTTTTGATATGTTAAACCTTAGGATGTCCTTTACATCTTTTTTTTTTAAAGAAATCGAAGTGAAATTTCAACAAAAAGACTGCCTTACAGTCCATGCATTCATCAAAGGTAGTTACCAAAATCTCCAGATTCAGTCTTCCCAAAGAATAAAGATTTCACCCACTTAGACTTGTTTGTTTTATCCCAAATTTGAGTATGTTATACTCCAAGAAGTCCTTAACAACTTTCATTCAGAATTCAAAGCCAAAAGCCAACTCGAACATCACATGCAAGCCACTAGAACATCCAAGGTCGAGCTGTTTTCTGAAGAACAGTTTACTAATCTAGAACACCACTCTTAAAACTTCCATTTTTCACATCCTAAACATCTGAAATTTGACACCATTCAATCACATACACTAGGCACAACATGCAAGAGTAGATCAAGGATCTCACTTGCCTCTAAACCGAGCAAACAGTGCGCACAGCGGTGATGGGACACGGCAACGGACGACGGACGCACGGTAGACGTTCGACGAGCGCTCCTCCTCCTTCCTCTCTTCCTTTCTTTCTTCTCTTTCTCTCCTCTCTTTCTATCTTGGACGAACTCCCTCTCTCTCTCCCTCTCTTTCTCGCTTAAGCTGGCCATCATCTCCCCCAAATATTCTTCCCTTCCATCATTAGCCATCATTAGCATTTGCATGGAAGACACTTGGCAACTAGGAGGGAACCCATGGCCTTCTTCATGCAAGATGGGCCTCCATTTTCGGCTGGGCTTGGGCCAGCCATGGGCCGACGACAGCTCTCCTTCTTGGCTTCGTGGGCCGGTCGAGAATGGGGTGAGGCAATGGGCTGGTTTGGGCCTTTAATTGTCCAGCCCATCCTCATCCTATTAATTCACCTAATCCTTAATTATATATATACACCTAATTGGAATTTATAATTCACAAAACTTTGTGACCTAAATTAATAAATTCCAATCCATAATTCACATGGCCAAAAATAGAATTTTCCTATCAAATAATTACCCACCAATAGCTTGGCCAAAATCTCAATGCAAAAGCATGAATTAGAGCACCTCTAAGGATTGACAAGAAATTCTAGGATGCACAATTCTCCCCTCCTTAGAGAATTTCGTCCTCGAAATTAGACAGTTACTCATGCCTTTTGAAACAAGTAGGGGTACTTTTCCTTCATCTGATCTTCACTCTCCCATGTGGCTTCTTCCATATCATGATGTCACCATAATATCTTAACTAGAGGAATTGTCTTGGTCCTAAGGACTTGCTCCTTTCGATCCAGTACTTGCATAGGCTCTTCGATGTACCTCACTTTCTCATCCACTTTGATGGCTTCATGATCGAGTATGTGACCAGGATCTAGCTGGTACTTTCTCAACATTGACACATGAAACATATCATGTAATTTTCCCAATTTAGGAGGCAGCGCCAAACGATAAGCTACATCTCCTATTCTTTCAAGTATCTCAAAAGGTCCAACAAATCTAGAGCTCTGCTTACCCTTCATTCTGAATTGAGATATTCCTTTCATAGGAGATACCTTAAGAAATACGTGATCTCCCACATTAAACTCTAAAGGCCTTCTACGCCTATTTGCATAATCTCTCTGCCTATTCTGGGCTGTCTTAAGTCTTTTCCTGATTATTTCGACCGCTTCTGTAGTAACTTGTACTATCTCTGTTCCTATCAATTTTCTTTCACCTACTTCATTCCAACAGATAGGGGTCCTGCATCTCCTTCCATATAATGCCTCATGCGGAGCCATGCCTATACTTTTTTGAAAACTATTGTTATAGGCGAACTCTATCAGGTGTAAATTATCATCCCAATTTCCTTTAAAGTCAATGACACATGCTCTCAGCATATCTTCTTGAGTCTGAATCACTCTTTCTGTTTGTCCATCTGTTTGAGGATGAAAGGCAGTACTGAATTGAAGCTTTGCCCCTAAGGCATCTTGAAGACTTCGCCAAAAATTTGAAGTAAACCTAGAGTCTCGATCAGAAGTGATCGTCACATGAATACCATGCAAGCGTATTACCTGGCTTACATACATCTCAGCAAGTTTACTCATTGAGTAATCTACACAGATAGTTAGGAAATAAGCAGACTTTATCAAACGATCCACCATTACCCAAATAGAGTCGTAACCATTTGATATCCTTGGTAGTCCTTGCACAAAGTCTATCGTTACATGTTCCCACTTCCACTCTGGTATATCCAATGGTCTCAACAGTCCGGCGGGTTTGCGGTGTTCCGCCTTTACTTGCTGACACGGTAAGCATTGAGAGACATGCTTCGCTATATCCTTCTTCATGCCATTCCACCAAAATTGCTGACGCAGATTCTTGTACATCTTTGTACTTCTTGGATGAATACTATAATTACTCCATGTGCCTCCGACAAAATTTCCTTCTTCACTTCTTCATTGTTGGGAACACAAAGTCGTCCTTGGCATCTTATCACACCATCTTCAGAGACTTGAAATTCCGGTCTTTTCCCTAAAGACACTGCATCTTTTACTTTCATAATCTCCGGGTCAGATTCTTGCAGGATCTTAACTTTCTGAATAATTTTGGGTTCAATCCTTAATGTAGTAAGCATACCAGTAAGGCAATCCATTTCCAATTTAAAGTCTGAATCCACAATAGACTGTAACAGATTCCATTATGTTATTCTTAGACTAGCCATGTCCATAGCCGACTTTCGACTAAGGGCATCTAGCACTTTATTTGCCTTTCTTGGATGAATCGTATTTCACAGTCATAATCTTTCACCAACTCCATCCACCTCCTTTGTCTCATGTTCAATTCCTTTTGTGAAAATAGATACTTTAAGCTCTTGTGATCAGTGTAGATTTCAAACTTTTCTCCATACAAATATTGTCTCCATATCTTCAAAGCAAACACTATAGCTGCCAATTCTAAATCATGCGTTGGATAATTAAGCTCACGAGGTTTCAATTGCCTCGATGCATAGGCTATGACCTTGCCATGCTGCACCAAAACACATCCCAGTCCTTTGTGAGATGCATCATTATACACCGTAAACCCATCAGATCCAGACGGTATAGTTAGGATTGGAGCTGAAGTCAATTTTCTTTTAAGTTCCTGAAAACTCCCTTCACATTCCCCACTCCATTCAAACTCCGCGTTCTTTCGAGTCAATTTTGTTAAAGGACCTGCCAATCGTGAAAACCCTTCAATAAACCTTCTATAATAACCATCCAGTCCTAAGAAACTCCGTATCTCAGTGGGTGTTGTCGGTCTCGGCCAATTTATTACCATCTCAACTTTCGCCTGGTCCACTGAAATTCCTCCTCCTGACACCACATGTCCCAAAAATGCTATCCGGTTCAACCAGAATTCACATTTGCTGAATTTAGCATACAACTTATGATCCCTCAATGTTTGCAAAACTATACTCAAGTTTGCTCATGCTCTTCAGGTCCTCTAGAATATACCAGAATATCATCAATGAAAACCACCACAAACTGATCCAAATAAGGTTTAAATATCCTATTCATTAGATCCATAAATGCAGCTAGTGCATTTGTCAATCCAAATGGCATAACTAAGAACTCATAATGTCCATAACGAGTCCTAAATGCAGTCTTAGGAATGTCTTCTTTCTTAATCCTTAACTGATGGTATCCCGATCTCAAGTCAATCTTAGAAAAGACTGAACTTCCTTGCAATTGATCAAATAAATCATCAATTCTAGGCAAAGGATACTTATTCTTTATAGTCACTTGATTCAGCTGTCTATAATTAATACACAGACACATCGACCCATCCTTCTTTTTCACAAACAAGACTGGTGCACCCCAAGGTGAAGCACTTGGGCTAATGAATCCTTTATCAAGCAACTCTTGTAGTTGTACCTTCAATTCCTTCAACTCGACTAAGGCCATCCTATACAAGGCTTTCGATATTGGTCATGTTCCAGGCATTAATTCAATTTCAAACTCAACTTCCCGCTTTGGTCGTAATCCAGACAACTCCTCAAGAAATACATCTTGAAATTTGTTAACCACTCGAATTTCATCAAGCTTAGGCTCTTCCTTAGTATAATCTTTAACCATGGCCAGGTACCCTTGACATCCTTTGTCAAGTAACGCACATGCTTCTATTGTTGAAATAAATGCTATAAATAGGTTGGTCTTACCTCCCAAAAATTCACAATTGGACTGATCAGGCAACATGAACTGGATCACTTTCCTATAGCAATCCACTTTAGCCTTATACTTATGAAGTCAGTCCATTCCTATGATAACATCAAAGTCATACATAGCCATTCCGACTAAGTCTATTTCTATATCCTTTCCTCCCATTGTTATCTTACATTTTCCACACACCAGCGTAGACAATACCATATTCTTTAATGGTGTAGAAACATAAAGAGGCATCTCAAGAGACGTAGTTTCTATTTTACTCAATTGTTTATATCTTTCAGACACAAATGAATGCATAGCACCCGTATCAAACAATGCATATGCCTTTTTATCATTTATAAGGATCGTACCTGAGATAACATTTTTGGAAGCTTCCGCTTCCTCTTGGGTGACCGCATACACCCTTCCTTGTGTTGGTGGCCTCTGAGGATTCCTTGGTAGGTTTGGTCTAACATCACTCTGCTGTCCTTGTCGCACCGAGCCAACACTCATTTGCAACCTTTCTTGTGGGCAATCTCTCTTAAGGTGTCCCAGTTGCCCACAACCATAACATCTCAGTCGTCCATTGCAAGGTCCTGGGCCATGTTGCCCATCACACCTTCGACATTCTTCATTTGGATATGGTGCTCTTCCAAAACTTCCAAAATTGCTCTTTTTCTTTGCATTCCAAGTCTGACCTTGACCAGAATAGGGTCTCTTACCCCTTCTCACATCACTAAAGTTTGGCTGTCTCTTAAACTCCGATCGCTCTCTCACCAGCTCTTGCTCCGCTAACTGTGCCCTTTCATAAATCTCATGATAATCCCTTATACTCAAAGGCACCAAGTGTTTCCTAATATCAGTCCTCAATCCCTTCAGAAATCTCTTAGCTTTCTCCTCACGATCCTCAATCAATCTGGGAGCATACCTAGACAATTCAGAAAATTTTGCCTCATACTGATCCATTGTCAGCTCTTTTTGTTCCAATTGAACAAATTTAGTGATTTTCTTATCCTTAGCACAATCAGAGAAATGCTTCCTATTGAAAGCTCTCACAAACTCTTTGCAGTTCACATCAGTACCTGGTGGAAATATGGTATCCTTCGAAGCTCTCCACCAAAACTTTGCATTTCCCTCCAGCTGGTACTCTATCAAAACTATTTTTCTCAGCATCATTGCAGTCCCACAACCGGAAAATTCGCTCCATTCCATCAATCCAATGTTTCCCCTCCTCAAGACTTCCCATTCCACTAAACTTAAGTGGCTTCAACTTCAGAAATTGTTCCACTAGTCCTTGAGGGCGACGTTCCATTCCAGATTGTTGCTACGCTTGCTTATCCATCATATTTCCAATGTTGGCCAATGCCTGCAGGATATCTTCCATTCGGGGTTCAGCCCTTGCAGCAGAGGCTTTAGCCCTCGATGGATGAGCACTTCCAGCTCGCGCCATGACTTTCCTGCAATTTCCAAGCATTGCCTCAGGAATAATCTGAGACTCACTGTCTCTATTCAAAGCAACTACTACTACATAATAAACTACTAGGGATCTAAGAGTGAATACTTATCACCCGTTATTCAAGATTAACCAATTATTCTATTTCATACCCTATGGTGTGCATTGCCATCATGATCCTCAATTCCCAAATGAGGCTCCTTATCACTCCATTCTATAACCATTGCTCTGATACCGGCCTGTGGCACCCCCAATCCGGCTAAGGTCGCCATAGCTACCTATCGCTCCTCTTTGTGAATACTAGTTACATCTCTTAGCGGAAGCATCGTAGTTCATAGACATTTTTTTTTTCAAAACATAAGAGTTTAGTGCAGCTCGTAGCGAAATTAAAGACGAGTCTCATCATCCCTCTACTCTCTTAATGATGATACAATGCACACTTACTACACATCGAAGGAAAACATAAGCCAAGCCACTTTTATTTACATTCTTATGATGGACATCTTGGGTCGGTACAACCAAAAAGCCAAGACTTTTAGCTAACCCTGACTATAGCTCAAAAAGAGACCTCGACCCTCTATATCGATCATGTATAACCCTCAATCTATAAGTGTTGGCTATATCCAAAAAAAAGTCAGCTCCCACTCCTCACGCGGGCTATCACACCCATCTTGGCGCACCGGGTGGTGGCAGCGGCAACATCCCCCGAATCACTCCGTCACGGCAGACGTGGACCGATAAGAACTCTTGGATGACCGGGCCCCAGCCAGGCCCACATCATACATAATGCCATAGGTGCATATACAACCATGCACTCATGCACATCATATCATACATCCATGCATACATATCACCATACAATGCATGATTCAATTTTCCCCTTTTTATCTTTCAATTGAGTCACGACATTTCTCTTTCTTGGGACCAGTAATTTGCGTCCCACATTTTTATCGCTCGCACCCAACCTGGCATCACGAGGAATCTCCGGCACACACCTCCGGGCATCCGGCACACACCTCCAGGCATCCCGACACTCCCGAGGACATCCGGCACATACACTCCGGGCATCCGGCACCCACCTCCGGGCATCCCACCACTCCGGGGGCATCGTTGGCTCACACCTCCGACGGTATCCTTATTTATCATAATTCATATCAAAATTTGTGTCTCGATATCAACATGGCATATAATGTAATGGCAACAAGCTCAATTTCAGCTTTTGAAATTCGCACAATCCAGCTTGCACAGTTTTATAAAACATTTTCATTAAATACCCAAATGACATTAAAAAATTATGAAATTCAAACATGTGATAGTCAAGACATAAGGGCAGATACTTCATGAAGAATACTTCACAAAAAGATTCCCATATAGCTCAATACAGAACACGCATCATAGCACTAACAATTCTGTCCGTTCCAATTGCACAGTTTTTGAAACATTTTTGGTTAAATAGGCAAATAAACTTCAAAAATTATGAAATTTGATTATGTTGTAGTCAAGACATAAAAAAGATATTTCAGGCAGAACACTTTTCCAAAAGAATCTCATACAAAATAGTATAGACCACGCATTGCAACGTTACCAAGTCAGAACACATCAGATTACAAAATTTTAGAAACATTTTTGATTAAATACACAAATGACCTTCACAAATTGTGAAATTCAACTATGTGATAGCCAAGACCATAAGGTAAATACTTCATGAAGACATCGAAGTCAGATTTATCCTAGGTGATGAAATATAGGCGGTTGAAACTTCTGTTCCCAGTATCGAAATTTCCAGATCTAACCATCTCTGTAAGACCACGATTTCACCTACTTATTCTTGTTTTTTTTCTCTAAATTTTTGATATGTTAAACCTCAGGATGTCCTTTACATATTTTGTTAAGAAATCGAAGTGAAATTTCAACAAAACGACTGTCTTACAGTCCATGCATTCATCAAAGGTAGTTACCGAAATCTCCAGATTCAATCTTCCCAAAGAATAAATATTTCACCCAATTATACTTGTTTTTTTTATCCCAAATTTGAGTATGTTATACTCCAAGAATTCTAGGATGCCACAGCTGTGACGTCCTTGTAGTGTCACATACTAAGTGCAAGAGAAAATTACATGGATTATCATCTTACAGGACTTATTGATTACAAAGATGTCTGACTAGCGTCCAGCATTGAAGGTTAGCATGTATAACATGGATAATTTTAAAGTCTAAATCTCGTACAACAAGGTTATCCGGCAATAGTCCTGTCCACTAACATTAGATAATCCAACCAGGATCATATATAAAGATCATGAGAAGCTTCATTACCTTCCTGTTAAGATCATTCGGGCTTACAAAAATCAACCTAGGCTACTTAGAAGTTTTTTGCCTATTTACATCATACTTACAAGTTCAAAAGTAAAGGCATAAGTAAACAGCCAGGGAAAAAGGGTGGGGGGTTTCTAACTCCACTATTCCACACAAGCCCACGTCCATAAAAAAAAAAAAAAAAAGATGTTCCTCCAGCTTCTACACGATCTGGACGCCTAAGCGACATCCGTCCCAGCTCCAAGTCCTCCAGCACTAAAAGGAAGGGGGCCAACCATCTCCCCTTCGTGGTTTATGAACCACGCGACAAACCTCATCGGAATTATCTCCGCTCTACCATCATCCATCCACAACACAGCCTCATTTGACTAGTTTCGCGAGTTCCCTCGACAAAACAGCGGATAACTTCTCGTTTAGTGACTTATCGTTTCCTTAACATTGCTTAGCTTCGTTGGTGACTCAACTCCTAACTCACACAAGAAGAAGCAAAATCGCCAGAGTTGCTGCTGGTTCATTTCTGTTCGAATCGAGAGAGAGGGGAAGAAGAAGAGAATTAATGTTTGCTTTGGAGAGGGAGGAAGGGGCGTGAGTTATGAGGGAGATAGAGCTACAAGTCTAATCCCTAGAGTAGCTTAATCATTAGCAAATCTAATTATTATGTTTTCCCTTAAGCTATTTCTATTTTTGAGGAAAGAAAACCGTGGGAGAAGAGAGAGAAAGAGAAGGGAGAAGAGAGGAGGGGGTCGTGACCTTCATGCATGATTCCTTCTCGGCGTCTAGTGTTCGATACTAATTAGTCTCTAATCCATGTCAATAGTTGATTTATTAGTTTCTAATACCTCTCACTTAATTTCATTTCTCTTGTAATTATGCAAATCTCTGAATTCACGTGACGTATTAGCAACTCGGCGTTAATCTACGTGATGTATTAGCAACTCGACGTTAATCTACGAAGAATTTATCACAAGAAATGCTAAAGTTAGAAATCGACATTAGCGTTACAATTCCTAATTAAATCATCATAACTATAATCTATAAACTTAATTGGAAATGCAAACACTCAGGCCTAAATACCCGTCTCTGGCCCACCAAGCTCATTCTACGACAACTTGGCCCACTAAACTTAATCTATCATTCTAACAAATCCAATTCTTAGCCTGCTCCAAGCCAATCCCAAATCCATAATCTATCCTTCAGCTAATTGAGCCCAAACACGATGACTCAAGTGGCCCGCCAACTTCTTAAGCCCACACATTCCTCATGGTTCATTGGGTTTGCTTTCTGGTTTGATTTAAAATAATCCAAGCCCTTAACAATCCGATTATACTAATAGGGTCGGTAAATTTTAGGATGTCACAGGTCGTGCCTGTGTGACAGTGATCAATTGGAATCTATGATCGGACTTTAAAGATAATATTGATTGAGATGACTGGGGAAGGGTCTTGACGACATGGAATTGACATAGTCGATTGATTGATGGTTCAATCTGAATGGTTGAATTGGTTGATTGAAATGATAGGATGGTTATCTAAATGATATTGATTTGCAGGAAGAGACTGGGACCAAGGTAAATCTTCTGATTCGTGCTTGTGCTTAGGTAGCCCTCAAGGCGTATTATCTTCCTAGTCGGGTCTTAGAGAGTGAACTTGCCGAGACATCGTCTCGCTAGTTATTGTATGACCATTTTCAGAACCCTAGGGCTTAGAACCTGGAGCTTGAGGCGGAAGGGTCAGGAGCATGGATGGCTCAGAAGTTCTTTTTGAAGATAGATTTCCTATATTTAGACCCTAGATTTGACCTCTATTTATAAACCAATTCGTATGTAAAAGTTGTGTTAATTGATTTGAAAATTGTGGCCCTAGTTTTCAATCCCATCTTTGCGTTGTCTGGGCAATAGTAATTCTTTTCCACATGTGCATATTCAAATGAAGTGGGTTGGCGACACATCCTGGGACGTCGCTATTTGATTGACCATTAAGGGATGGGCACATGCTAGGAGAATCAAGGCGTAACATCCCCATTTAAGTGGTATTATAGCAGGTTGATAGTTGGAGTGATACGGTGCGATAAGGTTATGGGCTAGTTAGTAGGAATGACCTTTAATCATTCTGGTGCATGTGATTGATAGCTAATTGGTAACTTGTTTGTGTGAGTTACTCAAATTCTAATATGTTATTGGAATTAGAAAACAAGTTTCTATAAAGATCCTGTAGTATGAGCAATCAGGAGCTAAGCATTCCTAGTAAAAGGGTAGTAGCCTCTGTGACTCGGGGTAGAACGCCAATAAGGATCGGTGCTCGAGGTGGTTGTGACAAAGCGCCGGCTTACGTTAGCGCGAGTGTAAGAGTACCGCTGCAGGTTGGTACTAGTGTTGCAGCACCGAGTGATCCTAGGTTCGATGGGATTGTTCAGGCGCTAGTGTTCCTTGGGAACTTGTCGAGTCAAAAAGCTCAGGATCAAGCCGCCGTTGTTGCCGCTATCACTACCGTCGTTAGTGCCATAACCGATGTTGTTGTCACATCTGTTGAGGTCCAACTTGGAACTGTGATTAGGGAACAAACTTCAGTAACTGAGTTAAGATTCAGTTCAAGTAGAAATGGAAATCAGTCAGGGAAAAGACCGATGTCGAGAGAAAAGTATTCCATTCCGCTTAATAGGAAGGGTGGGATAGTCAGGTCAGCACCGAGTCAAAATGGAGCATGTTGTTCCCATGGAAGACAACATGGATCAGCCTCGTGTTTTCCTAAAACAAGAATTTGTGGTAAGCATCACCAGCATGGCCATTGGTTTCTGGATTATCCGTGTCGGCAGATGGAACCTCAGTAACTGTTACGGCTATCACCATCAATAGAACAGACCAGAGGGAATGTGCCGCAGAACACACTATGGGGTCTATGGAACAAGCCACAGGTGTGTGTAAGGGGTACATGTTGTTGACCGATGGGAGACGAAGGACTCACTAGAGGTGTGCCGAATTTGTAGAAGGAAACATGGATCAACCTAGTGTCCGGATATGGCCAAAACGTGCTTTGATTGTGACCAGCATGGCCATCAGGCTAGGGACTACCCGCGTAGGTCCAGGAGAGCATAAGCATTGTTACTATAGATAAGACGCCACTAGCATGGTTAGAAGAGCATAAATGGACCGACCATGCATCAATCCGGGGAAGAATGTTTTGAGGTGTTTTTATCAAAGTAGCGCAGCAGAGTTTTGGGGTTAAGTTGTATAATTTCTGTTGTTGTGATAAAACTATAAAAAGGAGAATCTCTTACTATAGTTGTACTAGATTGAGTTGCTTATGTATAACTTTAATGTTATATGAAAAGGTTTGGCTCGAGAAGCTTTTATTGTAATGAATTATGGTAGTGATATAATACAGTTTGATCAGTTAGCATATGAAAGTTTTGAATTACTGAGAGTCGGAAAGGACCTTCGATCCTTGTTATTTCGTCATTGGAGACGACTTGGTCCTACATGTAGGTTGCGGAATTTACTTGACAATTGTAATGGAGGTGTCGGTTGAAGAACCAAATAAGGAAATCATAGTTGTGGTACGGAAGCTTTCGAGATATTTCCAACATAATTGCCTGGCCGGTCACTAGAGAGATAGAATTCGTGGTTGAGTTAGCACCCGGGACAGAGCCAATCTCTAGGGTTCCTTACCGGATGGCGTCGTCTGAGTTGAAGGAAATTGATAGTGCAGATGAGAGAATTGATGGATAATGAATTTTATACGTCTCGATGCATCACCTTTGGGAGCACTAATTCTATTTGTGAAAAAGAAAGATAGTTCGTTGCATTTGTGCATCGACTATCGTCAACTCAATCAGATGACGACCAAGAATAAGTGTTCATTGTCGAAGATCGATGAAGTGTGTGATCAGTTACAAAGAGTGTCGATATATTGAAAGGTCGACTTGAGGACAGGTTATCATCAGTTGAGAATCAGAAAGGAGGTTATACTGAAAATATTGTATCATGCTTTATATGGCCTTTATGATAATACTGTAATGCCATTGGGTCTGACGAACGCTCCAGCCGTTGTCATGAATTTGACAAACCGAGTATTCAAAGAATATCTTGATAAGTTCGTGATCGTATTTCAAACCCTATGATTCATCAATTGTGCACTAAGTTCAGTGAGTGCGAGTTTTGGTTGACTCGTGTTGTGTTCCTAAGTCACGTGATTTTAGGTGAAGGAATCTCTGTGGACCATCCAAGAGTGAAGCAGTTGTTAGTTGATCAAGACCAACAACAGTATCAGAGATCAGAAGTCGTTTGGGTTGGAAATGTTACTACAAAAGGTTTATGGAAGGATTTTCAGCTTTGGCATCACCGTTGACTTTACTCTTGAAGAAAGAAGAGAAGTTTGTGTGGATAGACAAGTGCGAGCATAGTTTCCAAGCGCTTAAATAGAAGCTTAATACCGCACTTGTACTGACCATTCCATCTGGTCCGGGAGAATACGAGATCTATAGTGATGCGTTGTTTAGGGGACTGGGTTGTGTACTGATGCAACAAGGTAGGTTGTTGCATACATCTCCCATCAGTTGAGACCTCATGAACATAATTACCCGATGCATGACTTGGAACTCGCATCAATTATTTTTTTCACCTTGAAGATTTGGAAACATTATTGGTATGGAGAAAGATTCCAAATCTTCACTAACCATCAAAGTCTCAAGTATTTATTCTTTCAGGAGTTGAATATGAGGTAGCATCGTGAATTAGCACTTTGGAAGGTCAAGGATTATGATATCTGGTAACACCTTTGAAGGACAAATAAAGTCAGAGATGTGCTGAGTCAAGAGTTCTTAGTTGCGCATATGCTAGTTAAAAATAATAATAATAATAATAATAATAATAATAATAATAATAATAATAATAATAATAATAATAATAATAATAATAATAATAATAATAATAATAATAATAATAATAATAATAATAATAATAATAATAATAATAATAATAATAATAATAATCAATGGACTTTACTCGTGAAAGCTTGAGATTCGATTTTCAATTTTTGAGATAGGCTACGTTCCAAATCTTATAGCAACCCTCATAATTGAGCCGAATGCTCAGATAAGAATCAAGACTTTTCAGTTGACAGACCTAAAGATTCATAAGATCCTGCAAGAGAGACCGATAATAGAAAAGCTTACTTTCAGATTTCTGAAAGCGGAACACTAAAGTTTTGAGGATGATTGTGTGTACCTGACGATGTAACACTTATGGAAGAGATCTTGTCAGAAGCTCTTTGTCACAATTACAGCATTCATCTTAACAGTGCGAAAATATATTAGAATCTGCGTCAACAGTATTGGTGGTTCGATTTGAAGACGGGCATCGCCAAGTTTGTCGTCAAATATCTAACATGTTAGGAAATGAAGGCGCAACACTACGAGCCAAGCAGGACTTTTGTAACCTCTTGAGATCCCTAAATAGAAATGGGATCGTGTCACAATGGACCTTATGACGAGCTTACTGAGGAGCCGAAGAAGTAATGATTTCATTTGGATAGGGCTTGATAGAATGGCGAAGTCGAATCACTTCATCGCAGTACGAAAAGACCTCGATTTGAATAGGCATGCAGAAGTGCATGTGTGTCAGATTGTTCGTCCGAATGGAGTGCTAGTGACAAATCTATATAATATCTAGACCCGAGGATTCCTAGTTTCAACAGAACAGCCAGATGGTTCCTTTTGAAGCAGTGCAGAGCAGAGTGTACAGAACTTCGGTTTATTGAGATGAGGTCAGAGAATGAAAGATCATAGCCTGGAGTTAGTTCAACAGTTAGTAAACGCAGTTGCAAATATCAGTAACAGATCAAAGACCGCTCAGAACCATCAAAATGGTTACACATATGAGCATCGAAGGCCCTTAGAGTTCCAAATTGGTGATTACATCTTTCTGAAGGTGTCACCAGTGAGGGATACCTTGCTTTTCAGTAAGGAGGGAAAACTAAAATCGAGGTACATAGGTCCCTTCAAGATTCTAGAATGAATCGAGATTGTAGTGTATAGTCTTGCATTGTTGCCAAGGTTGGCACAAGTGCATGACATCTCTCACGTGTCGATGTTGAGGACGTATGAGCCTAACCCGACCCACGTGCTAAATCTTGAAGAATTAAACGCGGACGATAGAGTGTCATACATGGAAAGCCCGGTTCAGTTTGTGGAGTAGAAAGAAAAAATTCTGTGTACTAAGATGGTCCCCTTGGTCAAAGTGGTCTGACAACGCCATGGGACTGAAGAAGCAATCCAGGAAAGTGAGACTCGATGAGACGACAATACCCCCATATTTTTGTTTAAAAATTGGTAAAGGTTTAAATTTCGAGGACGCAATTTTTATAAGAGGGGAAAAGTTGTGACATCCTGAAAATTCAATTCTGTTTTCAATTGAATGAGTCGGGCTTTTCATTGATGCGACTATAGTGTATTTCTCTAAGATGGCCACTCACGGGATAACTAGCCTATCAGGTGAAGCCGTTAAGGAATATAAACGCAATAGACTTGGGAATTCGACCAGGAATCAACTGCTCGATCGTGCTAATCTACAGGGGTCATTACGGTATAGTTAAAAATCAATCAAACATTAGAGATAGGTTGGTTCGATTGAGATGTGCGGCTAAACATGGGTGATTCCACTAATTTGCAAAATTGTTGTTGATCGGCACTAAACTGTTTTTTCTGTCATTTTGGAGCCCTGTGATTGTATTTGAAATCTTGAGATTTTTATGACAACTGAGAGTCGCCAATGTGTTGAAGAGATACGTGTGGCTCGAAGAAAATTGACCAAAGGTCAATTGCACCAAAATTTCTAAATGCTACCCGATAGGTTAGGTCACGCTAAAATCGTATCAGATTGAGATTAACCGTGAATTTGAACTCGATTTCAAAAATTGAAAATTCTGTCATGTCACAAGTTATTTTAGGAACGTCAACTCATCTTTTGAGGAATTTTCGGTGAGTTCAGGAATTTTAGGAACGTCAACTCATATTTTAGGAAAATCAATTTGGAAAACGAACAGAAATTCATATTGGCCAAATCGAAAGGATTTTGGCCTCCCGTGTGAACTACTTGGTAAAAGAAAGTTGTGTGAGCTTTTTCTTGAACAAAATTGGATGTCAATCGGAGAGATTTGTTAAGAAATCAGATTCCAAGAAAAATGAAATGGAATTCGGAATTGAGGGAAATTCGTAGGTTTGAGGGACTATCTTATTTTGGTCTTCAATTGGACTTCAAATTGTGCAAGTGGGTGTTGAAGTTGGCCTTGGATGACCAATTGTTATTGTTGTGTGAAGTTGAGCTAAAAGTGTTTTGGTGTTGATTATTTTCCCCCTCCCCCTTCAGGCTCACTCACGCCCACGCCTCTCTCTCTCTCTCTCTCTCTCTCCCTCTCTCTTTATTTTCACCACGTTCTATCCCCTTTGACCAATTCTCTCTCCTTCGCACGCCCTACCCAGCCGACAGCCCCTACTTAGTCTTCATTTGCCTTATCTTCTTTGACTTAGCTTTTCATTCTTATCTCCCTCTCTCTCTCTCTCCAAGACATTCTCCTTTGCATGTTTTCCCTCGGTTTATAGCGGCACATCTCCTTTCTTCACATGCTATCTTCGCCGAATCTCCGTCCCCTGTCCTCAACCGAATTCGCTGCTTCCCTTTCTATTTCCGTGTTGCAACGGCGTTGAAGATCATCATCCCCTCTTCACGTCCTTTGTCTCTCCACCGACTCCCTCCTCACGCTGCCCGCCCAACCCCACGTATTCCACACCGAAGTCAACTCACCATCTTTCCTTCGGCTAGTCTGTTGACAGGGTTCTTCGCGCCAGCTCCCCCTATGTTGCCATTGCACCACCCGCATCACCTTGGTCCCGCACCACCATCTGCGGCCGTCGAAGCCACCTCTAAATTGTGCTCATTCGACCGTCGATTCCATCTCTACAGAATTGAGGTAGCAAGATCAGCCTAACCTCGGACTTGTGTGGCTTATTTCGGCCCGAGAATCTCGACAACCGTCGCGTGTGGCGTCCGAGAATCTCGACAACCGAAAATATGGGAAGGAAATTGTCTTTGAATTGCCATATGGATAATTACATCATCGGCCACGATATTTTATCTCTTGGACTGAACCCCTTATATAAGATTTTTATGGGAATATAATATTGACTCCTATATATATATAAAAATTCAAAATGCCCTAAAAGGGTGTAGGAATTATGGGCTTATTATTATTAATTTTCTTTTAAGGGCCATTTAAATTGGACAACTTGGCCCAAAATTTTTTAGGCCCAAAGCAGGCCAAGAGGCCCAAACCATCGGCCCATGGAGGAGAACCGGATGGAGGCCACCCCACCTCCTCCACTTGACTACTTCAATCTATGTTTTGCTTGCTGTTTTATCTAGTGAGGAGTTGGTAGATGTGAGAAAATGTGGAATTTGGAGTTGCATGTCGATTTGTGATGAAGGAGATGAAGCTGGCCGAAGTAATGGAGCAAAAATAGAGCAAGTTTTGGTGGGTTTCGCTTTTGAATTGAAATGAGAACTCAAGGATTTAGCTATGGTGGATTTTTGAGAAGTAAAGAGGCTGCATTTTGGTGTAATATGCTTGTAAATCTTGAATGTGGACGTTGGATACCGAGACTCAAAGTGTAGGAACAGTTCTCTTTAGGCTAGTAAACTGTTTTCGTAAAAACAGCATGACCACCGGTGATTTCTCGATTTTTCTGGAATTTTATAGCTAAAATTTAACTTTGAGTCCTTGATGAAAGTTTGAGGGAACATCTGTAAGAGTAACATATTAAAAATTTAGCATAAATAGACAAGCTTTGGTCGACAAACTGATTTTTATACGGAAATGTTAAATCTGAAAATTTTGCAGAACGTCAATAAGGAATACCGGAAATTTTTACTCTTGATACGTAAGGAATTTGACCTGGTTTTCTTCACAAAAAATTTTCCTTAAGGTCTCATTGATAACATGTTAAAATTTTACAATTGTTCGAGCTCATTTATTATTTATTTCGAAATATTTACCAGAACTGTGCATGGTGAAATCGAGTTGCTCTATTTTCGAATTTTCACAAAATTGTCCTAAAAGTGAATATTTTTTGTAATGGTTATGTGATATGATGGCACTGGTTGTGGATATTTGTGCAATGTTAAGATTGGATAGTGAATGCATGAAATGGATTGTTCTTGGCATTTGAAAGGATTCTTGTAAATTTAAAATATTAAATTGTTGCTGTTGGACCCTTGGGTCAATGATGCCCCGGGAGTCGGGATGCCCTAAGGATCGAGTGAGTCGATGCCTTATGGATGCCCAGTGGCCTTCAATGGCTGAATGCCGGAGTTTTTTCCCCGGGAGCTTCAGGATGCCTTGTGGTATGCTTGTTGGTACGTAATTCCGGATGGCCAGGGTAACCATTTTCATGGGAGGCCCTCGAGGTTCCTCATGATGCCAGGTGGGGTACGAGATGTCTGGAGGCGTGATTCGCTCCAAATGCCCGGTGGCCCTAAGTGGCTAAATGCCAGAGGCTTTCGTGATGCCTAGAGGGATGCGAATGCCAGAGAGATGCAAACATTGGTCCTCCGGGGATGAAACCCTTTTGAATAATAAAATGAATGATTCTACTATAAATGTGTGGGGTCTGGATATAAAACTGAGTGTATGGCATGGAACGGAACATAATATTTCAGTTTGGCCCTATGATTGAAATTTGGCTATATTGGATAGGTTGTCATCACATTGAGGGGTTTCATGATTCTAATACATACCTATCCTCTAATTTCTTGTTTTTGTCTACCATACTTGAATTTGGATATTAATAGTAATGCTTGATATAGTTTGATGAATCTTTTACTGCTGAGTGATTGTACTCACCCCTTTGGGGACTAACATTTCAAATTAAGAGATGCGTTTGTTACCCGTTACACGTGGTACTTTTTATGGCTTACCATCCGACATCGAGGTTGAGTGTTTGGACAGTTGTGTTGGTGTTCGTGGATTGGTATTCATCCGTGTTCTAGTTTTAGTTATGTATGATGTGGGTCTGCCTGATGGCCCCGTAGTCCAGGAGTTCCTATCCGTGCATGTTCGTCATGATGGGATCATGATGGGGATGCTGCCGCCGCCGCTAGCCAATGGACCAGGCTGGGTGTGACCATGTGTGTGATGGGTAACAGACGACACTTTTTGGATAGCTGACACTAAATGATGGATCGGTGTACATGACTGTTGTGGGGTCGGGTACTTTTGGTTATAGCCGAGCTTAGTAAAGCCTTGGCCTTTTGATGTACTAACTCTTGATGTCCGATCAAATTATGTAAATAAAAGTGGTTCGGCTCTAACTTCTATATATATATATATATGAAATGTGTAGTTGGTGTGTATAGCATTGTATTATTTAGTTTGAGTGTATGGGTTAGGGAGATGTCGAATATGCTTCCGTTATATGAATTGCACTGGGACCGATTGAGATAATATAAACCTTTAGGATATACAGACCCACTACAACTATATGGTATCAGAGTGAATATTACCAAGTCAAGTGAAAGGTAAGTGAGCTGTGGCGACTCTAACGATTCGGGGGCTATTCATGGGGTGCCACTTCGCGTCCCCATCGTTTTGGTCTAAGCGAATCGCAAATCAAGTGACTTTAACTCACTAATCCTTGCTTAGAAATTTAATGACGCTTAATGGTTGATTAGTTTAAGTTAAGCATGGATTAGGTGGATAGTTAGATTAGATTAGCAATTTAATGGATCGTTGTTGCATGTTAGGTCTTTGGAGTAGTGCAATTAGAGAGTAGATAGGCTCTAGTATTTATTTAACGAGTCTCGGAATTTTTATGGGCTCGTTTCGGCTTTTAGTTAGGCGTTAGGGGCCTAAGTTGCTATTTTTGGTATTTAATAATTAATTTTTGTAATTATTTAATTATTTATTTATTGTCCGAATATTAGACCGGTATAGATGGTGACTGGAATTTCGTGCTAATGGCAATGGTATGGTTGGTTTATTTATCTGGATGTTAATTTGTGCAATTTGAGTGTAAATTATAATTTTGGGTATTTATCCTATAATTAAGTAAATTTGGTAATTAATTAGAAAATTACCAGGCATCGGTTTACAACGCCAAAAGTGTGTTTTTGGACCATTGGAATTAGTGGGATTTTTCAAAAGAAAGATATTATATTTTTGGCTCAGGGCGACCTTATACCCACAAACAATTATTTTTATCGGGTATTTTTAACACGAAGAAAATAGGCCAGGACATTATTTTAATTGAGGAATTTAAGTGTGAATCACAATATCCTTGGCTAGGATTGGATAATCATGTGCTGGTTAAGAGAATTCGTCTCCCGCTATGTGTCGGGTGAAAGATACTTTTATGTGGAAAGTCGTCTTGAGGTAGACGTTGTCGTGCACGATGGGGTGAGGCGACTCCTAGCTGTGTGATGAATAAATCCGCTGTGTGACGGATAGATTCGCCGGGTGTTAGTTAAATCTGCTGTGTGATGGATAAAACCACTATGTGACAATTGGGTCTGCCGTGTGCTAGGTAAATCTACTATGTGATGGATAAAACCGCTATGTGACAATTAGGTCTACTGTGTGCTGGTTAGATCCGTTGTGTGATGGTTAGATCCGCTAATGTGATGGTTAGATCCGCTATGTGATGGTTAGATTGTACCTGTGTGACTCTAATCAATTGAAATACATGATAGCTCGTGCTTGTGTGACAGTGATAAATTGGAATCTATGATCGGACTTTATAGATAATATTGATTGAGATGACCGGTGAAGGGTCTCGACGACATGGAATCGACAAAGTCGATTGATCGATAGTTTGATCTGAATGGTTGAATTGGTTGATTGAAATGATAGGATGGTTATCTAAATGATATTGATTTGTAGGAAGAGACTGGGCCAAGGTAAGTCTTCTGATTTGTGCTTGTGCTTTGGCATCCCTCAGGGCATATTTTCTTCCTAGTCGAGTCTTAGGGAGTGAACTTGCAGAGACATCATCTCACTGGTTATTATAGAACCATTTTCAGGTCCCTAGGATGAAGAACTCGGAGCTTGAGGCAGAAGGGTCAGGAGCATGGATGGCTCAGAAGTTCTTTTTGAAGATAGACTTCCTCTACTTAGACCCTAGAGTTGACCTCTATTTATAAACCAGATCATTTATAAAAGTTGTGTTAATTGATTTGAAATTGTAGCCCTACTTTTCTATCCCATCGTTTCGTTGTTTAGGGAATAGTAATACGCTTCTGCATGTGCATATTAAAATGAAATGGGTCGACGACACTGTGACATCCTAAAAATTTCATAGCAATCTCTAGATGCATTACAACCCATGAATAGGTGATGGAAGCGCCATCAGATTATATTATAGCCATTAGACCAATGTATTACAATTAAACAAGGCCAAGCATTTAATGGACAATTGCTTTGTTGGAAATGTATCCTATGTCCATGTGTCATCAAGTATTGTACTAAAGGATAAATTGATGAGGGATTTTCTATTCTTGGCCATGTTCTCTATAAGTCCGATTACCATCGATTAATGTTGCAATATTATATGGCAATGAGAGTATTTGCAATTATGTATATATAAGTGGGGATTAAGGTGGATTATTTAGAAGCAAGTGTGGGCTGGACACCTAAGGCCCAAAACAGCCCAAAGCAGCCCACATTGCTCGATCATTCGGTCGACCAAGGCTCGGCCAAATGAGGCCCATCATCTTTGCATGAAGATTGACAAGTGGCGAGAGGGATTAAGCAAGTGTCGCTGCCCCTATTGCTTCACCGGTGACCTCCATGCAAATCCAATGATTACTAGTTAATCATGAGAGTGAAAGAAAGAAAAAGGGAGAGAGAAGGGGCGGAGTGAGCAAGGGAGTGATCGAGAGCGAGAGAGAATGACCGAAAGAAAAAGAGAAAGCCCGATAGAAAGAGAGAGATCGTGAGGGTGCTTCGGCGAGGGGAGAAGGAGACCAGCCCCACCGTGCGTGCGCTAGTAGCTGCCGTTGATGCCGTCAATCTTTGCCGTCGATCGAGCTGCACCCGGAGTCCTCAAATCGCCAATTGCTTGCTGTGTTTGCGTGAACTTAAGGCAAGTGAGATTCCATTGATCTACACTTTGCTTGCTGTGGTTGCGTGTGAAGCACAATAGATTTAGGAGATGCTTGAGTTGTGCTGCTAGATGCTGGAATTCGAAGGAATAGGAGTAGTTCTTTAAGCTAGTAAACTCTTTCATGGAAAAACAGCTTGACCTTTGGCAACTCCGTGAATTTTCTGTAATTATCTAGCCAAAATTTGACTTCATGTCCTTGATGAAAGTTGTATATGATATCGTGAGGAGTAACATACTAAAATTTGAGAAGAAACGGACAAGTATTGGTTAGTGAAAATATTTTTCTCTGAAATTATTAAATCTGGAAATTGTTACCGAGGGTTAGGGAGAGTTATGGTGATCATAGCTTTTGATCTATCATGAATCTGACTTTGAGTTCTCCACAAAACTTTTACCTCTAGGTTTTTTATATAACATATCAAAATTTCATAATTTTCTGAGTTGATTTAGGGGTTATACCGAATTTGTGAATAAAACTGTGCAATGGTGATGTTTGAAATTTTAAGGCTGTGATGCATGGACCATAGCAACTCGTATGAAGTTCTTTTGACATGGTGTTCTGCATGAAACCTTTTTCTATAGATCTCTTTTATAACATGTTAAATTTTAGAATTTATTAAGATCGTTTACTAATTTTTCCATAATTTTAATTAAAGAAGTGCATTCTTTTTATCCGAAAATTATTTTATTTTCAAGAACAAATGAATTGCTTTATGAGATGTGATATCTTGGGTTGTTATTTATACAGCATATGTGGTGACATTTAGCATATCATATGACATCAAAAGTTGAATAAAACCTTTGACATTATTGCATCAAATGCTATTTGAAAGTGAGACATATATGTATACATTGTGATGTTGATGATACCGTCGGACCCTTGAGTCGACAATGCCCCGGGAGTGTCGGGATGCCCGGAGGTGTGTGCCGGATGTCCTTGAAAGTTTCGAGATGCTTGGAGGTGTGTGCCGGAGATCTCACAATGCCAGGTTGGGTACAAGAGTTAGGAGGGATGCAAAGATTGGTCCCTAGAGGAAAAATGAGATCCTTTTGAATATCAAAATGGGAAATGAATCATGCGCATGTGTGTGCATATGGCATGGTGCATGAATTGTCCATGAATTGAGTTGGTACTATTTGGTATTGGTAATGTGGTTATTAAGGCATTGAATGGATCTCATGGAAATATATGCATGATTGCAGGGACGATATGTGCATTTCACACGAAATTTTGGTTGTGTCGCTTGTTGCATTGTGTAGTTTGATGGATCTTTACTGCTGAGTGGTTGTACTCACCCCTTTTGGGGACTAACATTTCAGATTAAGAGATGCCTCTGTTACCTGTCACACGTGGTGCTTTTTATGGCTTACCGTCCAACGTCGAGGTTGAGTGTTCGAAGCACTCTCGTGTTGGTGGCCGTGGACTAGCGTTCATCCGTGTTCGAGTTTAGTTATGTATGATGTGGGTCTACATAATGGCCCCATAGTCCAAGAGTTCCTGTCTATGCATGTTCGTCACGATGAGATCATGATGGGGATGTTGCCGCTGCCACCAGCCGAAGCACCGGGCTGGGTGTGACTGCGCATGTGACTGGTAGTGGATGACACTTTTTGGATAGCCGACACTGGATGATGGATCGATGTACATGACTGTTGTGGGGTCAGGTACTTTTGGTTATAACCGAGCTTAGTAAAGCCTTGGCCTTTTGATGTACCGACTCATGATGGCCATCATAGTTATGTAAATAAAAGTGGTTCGGCTCTAACTTATGTATGAAATGTTTAGTTGGTGTGCATTGCATTGCATTATCTTATTGAGCATGGGGTAAGGAGATATCGATTATGTTTCCGCTATATGAACTGCGCTGGGACCGACTTAAATGATACAAACCCCCAGGATTTATGGACCCACTATAATTCAATGGTATCAAAGTGACATGCTATTAGGACAAGTGAAAGGTAAGCGAACTATGGCGACCCTAGCAGATCAGGGGCCATTTCGGGGGTGCCACAGCAGGTGGTATTAGAGCAATGGTTATATGTGGAGTGATAAGGAGCCTCATTTGGAAATTGAGGAATATGATGACAATGCACACCATAGGATACTAACTAGAATAGTTGACTAACTTTGAACAACGGGTGATGGGTATTCACTCGTAGGTCCCTAGTAATTTTTTTTATGAGTTGCTTATTAGGTGCCAGCAACATGTTTATGTTACTTATATATATAGTTGTAGTTGCTTTTAAATGGAGAAATTGAGTCACAGATTATTCCTGAGGCAAATGCTTGGAAACTGCAGGAAAATCATGGCACGAGCTGGAAGTACTCATCCATCGAGGGCTAAAGCCTTTACTCCAAGGGTTGAACCCCGAATGGAAGAGATCCTACAAGCATTGGCCAATATAGAAAATCTGATGGAAAGACAAGCGCAGCAACAACCCGGACTAGAACGTCGCCCACAAGGACTGGTGGAACAATTTCTAAAGCTGAAGCTACCTAAGTTTAGTGGGACAGGAAGTCTTGAGGAGGCGGAACAATGGATTGATGGAATTGAACGAATTTTCCGGTTGTTGGTTTGCAATAATGCTAAGAAAATAACTTTGGCAGAGTACTAGTTGGAGGGAAATGCAAAGTTTTGGTGGAGAGCTTCGAGAGATACGATCTTTCCACCAGGTACTGATATAAATTGGGATGAGTTCATTAGAGCTTTCAATAGAAAGCATTTTTCTGATTGTGCCAAGGATAAGAAGATCACTGAATTTGTTAAGTTGGAACAAAGGGAGCTGATAGTAAACCGGTATGAAGCAAATTTTCTTAATTGTCTAGATATGCTCCCAAGCTGATTGAGGATCGAGAGAAAAAAACTAAGAGATTCCTAAAAGGGTTGAGGACTGATATCAAGAAACAACTGGTGCCTTTGAGTATAAGAGATTATAACGAGATTTATGAAAGGGCACTGTTGGTAGAGCAGGAATTGATGAGAGAGCAATCAGAGTCTAAGAGACAATTGACCTTTAGTGATATCATACGGGGTAAGAGACCCTTTCCTGGTCAGGGTCAAACCTGGGATTCTAAGAAAAAGAGTAATTTTGGAAACTTTGGAAAAACCAAGGATGGCCTGAATATAGGAAAAGCACCCTATTAGCATGATGCTTGTCGAAGATGTGATGGGCAACATGGCCCAGGACCTTGCAATGGACGGCTAAAATGTTATGGTTGTGGACAAGTGGGTCACCTCAGGAAAGATTGTCCACAAGAGAGGTCGCATCTAAATGTTAACCTGATGCGACAAGTACAACAACGTATTGGGTGACCATATCCACAAAGGAATCCACAGAGGCCACCAGCACAAGGAAGAGTGTATGGGGTCACCCAAGAGGAAGCAGAAGCTTCCAAAAATGTTATCTTAGGTACGATTTTTATAAATGGCAAGAAGGCATATGCATTGTTTGACACGGGTGCTACGCATTCATTTATATCTAAAAGATATGGGCAATTGAGTAAAATAGAAACTACACCTCTTGAGACGCCTCTTTGTATTTCCACGCCTTTAAAGAATATGGTATTATCTACAATGATGTGTGCAGAATGTAAGATAACTTTAGGAGGACGAGATATGGAAATAGATCTAGTCGTGATGGCTATGTATGACTTTGATGCGTTTATGTATTGACTATAGATAGCTGAATCAAGTGACTATAAAGAATAAGTATCCCTTGCCTAGAATAGATGATCTATTTGACCAATTGCAAGGAAGTTCAGTCTTTTTTAAAATTGACTTAAGGTCAGGATACCATCAGTTAATGATAAAGAAAGAAGACATTTCTAAGACTGCATTTACGACTCGTTATGGACATTATGAGTTCCTAGTTATGCCTTTTGGATTAACGAATGCACCAGCCGCATTCATGGATTTAATGAATAGGATATTTAGGCCTTATCTGGATAAGTTTGTAATTATCTTGATTGATGATATCCTGATATATTCTAAAGGACCTGAAGAACATGAACGACACCTCAGGATAGCATTGCAAGCGCTAAGGGATCATAAGTTATACGCCAAATTCAATAAGTGTGAATTCTGGCTAGACTAGATAATATTTTTAGGGCATGTGGTGTCAGGAAATGGAATTGCGGTAGACCTTGCAAAAGTTGAGATGGTAGTGAATTGGCCGAGACCGACGACGCCGACTGAGATACAGAGTTTCTTAGGGTTGGCTGGCTACTATAGGAGGTTTATTAAAGGATTCTCACAATTGGCAGGCCCTTTAACGAAATTGACTCGAAAAAATGTAAAGTTTGAATGGAGTGGAAAATGTGAAAGAAGCTTTTATGAGCTTAAAGAAAGTCGACTACAGCTCCAATTCTAACTATACCATCTGGATCTGATGGATTCACGATGTATAGTGATGCATCTCATAAAGAACTGGGATGTGTTTTGATGCAGCATGGTAAGGTCATAGCCTATGCATCGAGGTAGTTGAAACCTCATGAGTTAAATTACACAACCCATGATTTAGAATTAGCAGCTTAGTATTGGCTTTGAAAATATAGACATTATCTGTATGGAGAGAAGTTTGAAATCTATACAGATCATAAGAGCTTAAAGTATTTGTTTTCACAAAAAGAATTAAACATGAGACAGAGAAGTTGGATGGAATTATTAAAAGATTATGACTGTAAAAAAAAAAAAAAATACCATCCAGGGAAGGCAAATAAAGTGGCAGATGCCCTTGGTCGAAAGTCAGCTATGGACATGGCTAGTCTAAGAATAACATAGTGGAATCTATTCAAGTCAATTGTGGATTTAGACTTCAAGTTGGAAATAGACCACCTTACTGGTATGCTCATTGCATTAAGAATCGAGCCCGAAATTATTTAGAAAGTTAAGATTCTGCAGAAATCTGACCCAGAGATTGTGGAAATATGAGACGCTGCGTCTTTAGGGAAAAGACTAAAGTTTCAAGTCTCTAAGAATGGGGTAGTAAGATGCCAAGGACGGCTCTATGTTCCTAACAATGAAGAAGTGAGAAGGGAAATCCTATCGAAAGCACATAGTAGTAATTATAGTATTCATCCGGGGAGTGCAAAATTGTATAGAAATTTACGCCAATAGTTTTGGTGGAATGGCATGAAGAATGATATAGCTAAACATGTTTCTCAGTATTTAACATGCCAGTAAGTGAAAGCAGAACACCGCAAACCCGCAGGACTATTGAGACCATTGGACGTACCAGAATGGAAATGGGAGCATGTGACGATGGATTTTGTGCAAGGACTGCCAATGACATCAAGTGGTCACGACTCTATTTGGGTGATAGTAGATCGCTTGACTAAGTCTGTTCATTTCCTAACGGTCTGCGTAGACTTCTTGATGAATAATTTTGCTGAGATATATGTAAGCCAAGTGATACGCTTACATGGTATTCCGGTAACAATTACATTTGATCGAGACTCTCGTTTTACTTCAAATTTTTGGCGAAGTCTCCAAAATGCTTTAGGGACAAAGCTTCAATTTAGTACTGCCTTTCATCCTCAAATAGATGGACAAACAGAAAGACTGATCCAAACTTTGGAAGATATACTAAGGGCTTGTATTATTGATTTTAAGGGAAGTTGGGATGAAAAATTGCACTCGATAGAGTTCGCCTATAACAATAGTTTTCAAACAAGTATAGGCATGGCTCCGTATGAAGCATTATATGAAGGAAGGTGCAGGACCCCTATTTGTTGGAGTGAAGTAGGTGAAAGGAAATTGACAAGACTTGAATTGGTACAAATTACTACTGAGGCTATAGAAATTATCAGAAAAAGACTTAAAACAGCCTTGAGTAGGCAGACAGACTACGCAGATAAGCGTAGAAGACCTTTAGAGTTTAATGTGGGGGATCATGTATTCCTTAATGCATCCCCTATGAAAGGAATATCTCGATTTGGAATGAAGGGTAAGTTGAGCCCTAGATTTGTTGGAACTTTTGAGATACTCGAGATGTCACGCCCCAAACCCCGAGACACGTGAACAACCCGCTATGGTCATGTAAATGCGACATTCCCAGGTAGTGTCGCCGACCCCATTCATTAATTATTGCGCAAGCGGAACGTATTATAAAACCCCTGACAATGAAATACGGGATAGAAAAGCAGGAAGCAAATTCACAACTAATCACTTACATAAACCAACGGAGTTACAGACGAAGGCCTACAGCCAAAAGTCTACAAATGACCGGCTCTTAAAAATGAACTGTCCTACGATGTACAAGTCGGACACGTTCTCTAATCCTCATGACTTCACCTTTGCAACTCCTCAAGGCCAACCAAAGCTATCTAGCCGCTCCATCCACTAGGGATCTAAAATTGTAATCCCCAAACCGGGATGAGACAATGTCTCGGCAAGTTCAACCCCCTAAACCCCTATTAGAAAGAAAATACGCCCAAGGGTGGCCTAGCCACACCACACAGAGAACTTACCTCGCCTCAATTCCTTCCTGCAGGTTAGCACAATTTGTATCACACAATCTCAGGTAGTAATAATAATTCAAACAATTGGAACGCCATCACTTTTATATAAATCACAGTCGCACTTAGCACACATTCCAATTATTATTCATTGCCACACAAGGGCATAGCCTACTCGCAGTTCGGCTATCTACTAACACTAATGCCAAGCATCGCCTCCCCCCATGGAGCGCGGCTTCGTCAATATGTCGACGGCATTCCCAAAGGAGCATGGGACCAATTGGCCTAGCTTCTACTGCGACCCGAGCCACATCACTCTCTTGATGGCATTTCTAGAAGAACAACGGTCCAGTTGGCCTAGCCACTACTACGACCCGAGCCACGTCACTCTCTTGACGGCATTTCTAGCAGAATAAGGGTCCAGTTGGCCTAACCACTACTGCGACCTGAACCTTTTAACCAACACGCGACAATTCGATACCGATCCTTGGATACTTTACATTTCACCCACATAATCCAATTACGATATTAACCATTAAAAATCCAATTTCAATGCCAAACCCGACACTTGGGATTTTCTAAATAAAATCCATACTTTTCACAATCAACACTCAATTTGCATTATCCAATCATCAATTTCATAATCTGAATACACAGAAGCGATCAAAGCATGAAATTCTGAGAATTTAGGGTCCCTAAATAATTTTCAAAATTTATTAAATAATTAAATTTATTCCGAAAATTAATTAAATAATAATATCCATATTTTTCACAATCCACACTCAATTTATAATATCCAATCATCCATTTCAAAATCTAACTACACAGTAATGACCGGCACGAAATTCCGAGAATTTAGGGTCCCGACAAAATTTTCGGAATTTAATAAATAATTAAATAATAATATTTTAATAATTTCGAACAATATATATTATTAAATTATTTAACAATTTCGGAATATTTAAATAAATCAAAAGTAAATTCCTTTATCTCACATCAAAGCTTATATTAATATAACCACTCACTTAGCCTTAAATTAAACACAATTTAAGTTAATCAAACACCTTAATATAATCTACACTTAAATAAATTAAACTAACCACCTAATAACACTTAACATAAACTAAGCACCCCTAAAGCATCATTAACCCTCTAATCAAGGTTTAGTGAGCTAAACTCACCCGATTAACAAACCAAGCGGACCAAAACGACAAGGACGACAAGGGGATCGACTTTCTCCAAAGCAGGCTAAGCACCCTGGGTCGGGAAGCCGGCCAAAACAGGCCAAACACGGGCTGCCATACCCATTTTCTTGGCTGCTGTCCGCTGTGGTTTGAGGCTGAGGAAGGGTAGATCCGGAGCTTGGATGAGATAGAGAAGGACCGGGGAAGGTTGAGGGGTCGAATCAGACCTAGGCGGGGCCCGAACGATGGCCGAAGGGAGCTCTGGCGGCTCCTACGCGAGCTAAACAGCAGCTCGGGACAACGAGCTAGGCGAGAAGACCGCCAAGACGCACAGCCAGCAGCAGCACGCGAGGAGGGCAGCTCGACGGCGAGACAACGCGGGGCAAGGATGGCGACTCTGGCGACGGTGAGCAGAGCGTGGGCGGCGAGCAACTTCTCCGATGGTGCTGCAACCTTCGCTGGTCTTCGTTCGGTCGGGCAAGCAGGCGAGACACACGGATGGCACAGTGAATGGCGACGGGCGAGCTGGCTCGGCGGCGACGAACGGACGAGCGACCGGTCGGGCGGAGGGCTGCTGCAACCGGATCTCCATTGCTGTTGGCCTCCAAAGAAGAAGAAGAGGAAGATGGAGGAGAGAGGCAACGGGAGAGAGGAAGAAGAGAGGGAAGAGAGAGAAAGGGCCATTCCTTTTTTTCTTTTTGTCTTTCTTTAATCCAATAAAAGGGCCCACCATGACATCATCAAGTGATGTCATGCTCCACTAACTTCAAATCCCCCCCCACAACAATCTTTAATGGGTCCATTTTATTTTTCTGCCGGGGCATGAAACTTTGTACATCAATTCCTTCAATTCCAATCAATTCTCTCCCAATTGAGTCCAATCGAGGTCCATAAAATTAATCCAATGTCACCACACTTCAATTCACATCTTCATTTATCCATAGAATCAACTTAAGTCCCAAAAGTACGACCAAAAGTGGGCCTACTAATTTCTCGAGCCAAATTAGCCATTCTCTGATTATTTTGCTAAAAAACTCGGCTTGCATGAAAAAATCTTCCGAAGATGAGTTGATATTCCTAAAATGATTTGTGACACACCCTGACTTCCAATTTCTGAATTCGATCTCAATTCCACGGTTAATTTCACTTTGGCACGATACTAGCGCGGCCCAACCTACCGGGTAGTCTTTAGAAATTTTCATGCATTTGACCTGTGGTTGATCATCTCAAGCCACAATGTACATCTTTGAAACATTGGCGACTTTCGGTTGTCAGGGTAATCTCAACATTTCAAATATGAACACAGGGTACCTAATCGACAGAAAAGTCGGTCCAGTGCCGATCGACAAGAATTGTGCGATCTAGTGGAATCACCCACACCTGATCACATGCCTCTGTCGAGTCGACCTATCTCCGATCTCTAATCGATTTTTAATTATGCCGTAATGACCCTTGCAAATTAGCTCGGTCGAAAGATCACTTCCTGGTCAAATTCTTAAGTCTGATGCATTAGAAACTCTTAACGACTTCACCCGATAGATTAGTTTTCACATGAGTGGCCGACTCAAGGAAAAGAACTATATGCGTGCCAACGAAATGCTCGTCTCAATTTATTGAAAATAGAATTGGAAAATCGGGATGTCACACGAGAGAACAGGAGATGTAGCTTATCATTTGGCGCTACCTCCTAAATTGAGAAATTTACGTGATGTGTTCCACATATCGATGCTGAGAAAGTATCAGTCGAATCCTTGTCACAAACTTGATCATGAAGCCATCAAAGTGGATGAGGAAGCGAGATACATTGAGGAGCCTGTGCAAGTACTGGATTGAAAAGAGCAAATTTTTAGGACCAAGAAAATTCCATTGGTTAAGATATTATGGCAACATCATGATGTAGAAGAAGCCACATGGGAAAGTGAAAATGAGATGAGGGAAAAGCACCCTCACTTGTTTAAAGAGACATAGGTAATGTCTAATTTCTTTGACGAAATTCTTTAAGGAGGGGAGAATTGTGGCAACCTAAAAATTTCATAGCAATCTCTAGATGCATTACGACCCATGAATAGGTGATGGAAGCGCCATCGGATTATATTATAACAATTAGACCAATGGATTACAATTAAACAAGGCTGAGCATTTAATGGACAATTGTTTTGTTAGAAATGTATCCTATGTCCATGAGTGATCAAGGATTGTACAAAAGGATAAATTGATAAGGGATTTTCTATTCTTGGCCGTGTACTCTATAAGTCGGATTACCATCAATTAATGTTGCAATATTATATGGCAATGAGAGTATTTGTAATTATGTATATATAAGTGGGGATTAAGGTGGATTATTAGAAGCAAGTGTGGGCTGGGCACCTAAGGCCCAAAACAGCCCAAAGCAGCCCACATTCCCCCATCATTCGGTCGACCAAAGCCCAGCCGAATGAGGCCCATCATCTTTGCATGAAGATTGACAAGTGGCAAGAGGGATTAAGCAAGTGTCGTTGCCCCTACTGCTTCACCGGTGACCTTCATCCAAATCCAATGATTACTAGCTAATCATGAGAGTGAAAGAAAGAAAAAGGGAGAGAGAAGGGGCGAAGTGAGCAAGGGAGTGATCGAGAGAGAGAGAGAGTGACCGAAAGAAAGAGAGAAAGCCTGAGAGAAAGAGAGAGATCGTGAGGGTGCTTTGGCGAGGGGAGAAGGAGACCACCCCACCGTGCGTGCGCCAACTGCCGCCGTTGACGTTGCCGAGCTTCGTCGTTGATCGAGCCGCACTCGGAGTCCTCAAATTGTCGTTTGCTTGCTGTGTTTGCGTGAACTTAAGGCAAGTGAGAGTCCATTGATCTACACTTTGCTTGCTGTGGTTGCGTGTGAAGTGCAATAGATTTTGGAGATGCTTGAGTTGTGCTGCTAGATGCTGGAATTCGAAGGTATATGAGTAGTTCTTTAAGATAGTAAACACTTTCATGGAAAAACAGCTTGACCTTTGGTGACTCCATGAATTTTCTGTAATTATCTAGCCAAAATTTGACTTCGTGTGCTCAATGAAAGTTTTAGATGACATCTTATGGAGTAAAATACTAAAATTTAACAAGAAACGGACAAGTATTGGTTGGTGAAATGATTTTTCTCTGAAATTGTTAAATGTGAAATTGTTACCGAGGGTTAGGGAGAGTTATGATGATCATAGCTTTTGATATATCATGAATCTGACCTTGAGTTCTTCATGAAACTTTTACCTCTAGGTGTTTTCTATAACATATAAAAATTTTAGAATTTTCTGAGTTGATTTAGGTGTTATACCGAATTTGTGAATAAAACTGTGCAATGGTGATGTTTGAAATTTTAAGGCTCTGATGCATGGACCATAGAGACTCGTACGAAGTTATTTTGACATGGTGTTCTTCATCAAACCTTTTTCTCTAGATCTCTTTTATAACATGTTAAATTTTCAGAATTTATTAAGATCTTTTACTAATTTTTCAAGAATTTTAATTAAAGAAGTGCATTCTGTTTTATCCGAAAATTGTTTTATTTTCAAGAACAAATTAATTGCTTTATGAGATGTGATATCTTGGGTTGTTATTTATACAGCATATGTAGTGACATTTAGCATATCATATGACATCAAAAGTTGATTGAAACATTTGACATTATTGCATCAAATGCTATTTGAAAGTGAGGCATATTTGTATACATTGTGATGTTGATGATATCATTGAACCCTTGAGTCTACGATGCCCCGGGAGTGTCGGGATGCCTGGAGGTGTGTGCCAGATGCCGGAAGGTGTGTGTCGGATGTCCTTGGGAGTTTCGAGATGCCCGGAGGTGAGTGCTAGAGGCCCGAAGGTGTGTGCCAGAAGCCTTATGACGCCAGTTAGGGTATGAGATGCCCGGAGGTGTGTGCCAGAGGTCTTGCATGCTAGGTTGGGTGCGAGAGTCAGAAGGGATGCAAAGATTGGTCCCTAGGGGAAAAATGATATCCTTTTGAATATCAAAATAGGAAATGAATCATGCGCATGTGTGTGCATATGGCATGGTGCATGAATTGTCCATGAATTGAGTTGGTATTATTTGGTATTGATAACGTGGTTATTAAGGCATTGAATGGATCTCATGGAAATATATGCATGATTGCAAGGACGATACGTGCATTTCACACGAAATTTTGGTTGTCTTGCTTGTTGCATTGTGTAGTTTGATGGATCTTTACTGCTGAGTGGTTGTACTCACCCCTTTTGGGGACTAACATTTCAGATTAAGAGATGCCTCTGTTACCTGTCACATGTGGTACTTTTTATGGCTTACTGTCCAACGTCAAGGTTGAGTGTTCGGAGCAGTCCTGTGTTAGTGTTCATGGATTGGTGTTCATCCATGTTTGAGTTTTAGTTATGTATGACGTGGGTCTACCTGATGGCCCCGTAGTCCAGGAGTTCATGTCCGTCCATGTTCGTCGCAACAGGATCATGATGGGGATGTTGCCTCCGCCGCCAGTTGATGCACCTGGCTGGGTGTGATTATGCGTCTGACTGGAGGTGGATGACACTTTTTGGATAGCCGACATTGGATGATGGATCGATGTACATGACTGTTATGGGGTCGGGTACTTTTGGTTATAACCGAGCTTAGTAAAGCCTTGGCCTTTTGATGTACCAACTCCTGATGTCCATCATAGTTATGTAAATAAAAGTGGTTCGGCTCTAACTTATGTATGAAATGTGTAGTTGGTATGCATTGCATTCCATTATCCTGTTGAGCATGGGGTAGGGAGATATCGATTATGTTTCCGCTATATGAACTGCGCTGGGACCGACTTAAATAATACGAACCCCCGAAATTTATGGACCCACTATAATTCAATGGTATCAGAGTGACGTGTTATTAGGACAAGTGAAAGGTAAGGGAACTGTGGTGACCCTAGCAGATCGGGGGCCATTTCGAGGGTGCCACAGACGCATCATGGGACATTGCTATTTACTCGACCATTGAAGGAAGGGCACGCGCTCGGAGAATCGGGGCGTGACATCCCCATTTGAGTGGTATTAAAGCAGGTTGATAGTTAGAGTGATAAGGTGCAATAAGGTTATGTGATAGTTAGTAGGAATGACCTTTATTTCATGCTGGTGCATGTGATTGATAGCTGATTGGTAGCTTGTTTGTGTGAGTCACTCAAATTATAATATGGTATTGGAATTAGAAAACAGGTCGCTATAAAGATCCTGTAGTATGAGTAATTATGAGCTAAGGACTCTTAGTAAAAGGGCAGTAGCCTCTGTGACTCGAGGTAGAACGCCGATAAGGATCAGTGCCCGAGGTGCGCCGGCTTTTGAAAGAGCGCTAGCTCAGGCCAGCGCGAGTCAAAGAGTACCGCTGCAGGTCAGTAATAATGTAGCAGCACCGAGCGATCCTAGGTTCGATGGGATTGTTCAGGCGCTAGTGTTCCTTGGGAACTTGTCAAGTCAGCAAGCTCAGGATCAAGCTGCCGTTGTTGCTGCTATCACTACCATCGTTAATGTTGTAACTGTTGTTGTTGCCGCATTTGTCAGGATCCAACCTAGAACTATGATCAGGGAACATACTTCAGTATTTGAGTCAAGATTCAGTCTAGGCAGAAATGGAAATCAGTCAAGGAAAAGACCAATGTTGAGAGAAAAGTATTCCATTCCGCCCAATAGGAACGCTGGGATAGTCAGATCAGCACCGAGTCAAAATGGAGCATGTTGTTCCCATGGAAGATGACATGGATTAGCCTCGTGTTTTTCGAGGACAAGAATTTGTGGCAGGCGTTGCCAGCATGGCCTGTGGCATCCCAGAAATTCAAAGCCAAGCCATAAGGTGTGTTAAAGTCTTTAATTAGGTAATAAAATTTCCCTTGGCTTGTGCTTTAGTCATTAGTCCTTTTATTTAAATAATTTGTGCATATGATTTTGAAAATTTAAATTCAATAGATTAATAATCTATGCTTGGCCATAAGAATTATAAATTAAATTTCAATAACCAAGATGCCCTAAGACTTTGGCCAAGATGAAAATTGAAATTTAAAAATAATTATTGAAAGGAATTCAAAAAAAAAAAGGAAAAAGGGGGTTAATTTTCGAATGGGCCTTGGACCCATTGGCCTAAGCTTGATGGGCCAAGCTAGTCGGCCCAAGAGGGAATTCGACCGGCCCATTAGAGGCCCAAGAGAAGTGGCCGGATGGCCCAAGCCCAAGAAGCCCAATCAATTCCAAAAATTCAATTGGACAAGTGGCAAAGGGGAAGGCCATGCATTGGCCATGGTTGAGGCAATGTAATCATTAGCTCTAGGGGGAAATAAAAGGGAAGAGAGAGAGAGGAGTGGCCGGATTCTTTTGGCCGAGAGAGAGGGTGAGAGAGAGAGAGAAATCACGAGAGAGAGGGAGAGACCGAGAGGGAGAGGAGGCGGAGCCGAGGAGGAACCGCCGTGTCCCGCCGTCCGTTCACCGTGTCCGTCCGCCGTACACCGTTGACCGTCCATCCTAGAGGCAAGTGGAGTCCTCTAATTTCTCTTGCACGTTTGTATATGGTTTGCATGTTCGATTTTGGGTGTTTTTAGTGAGAAAAACCGAGGTAAGGGTGGCTTGTTCTCAAACCGTGTGACTGTTCTTGCTCGGGTTGGGGGAGTCAATAACTTGTTTGAGCTTGCATGTGTGTTTGGAGTCCGATTTTGGCTTCGATGTCTTCGTGGAAGTTGTATCTAACGTCTTGCACTATAACATACTGAAATTTCGTGGAAAATGATGGAGATATGAGGGGTTAAAGTTCTATTTTACAGAGACCCCAGATCTGTGAAGTTTTCACTGACTTCTTGTTGGATTCTTGATTGCATGTTGATTTTTGTTGAAGATTTGACTTTGATGTCTTCATGAAAGTTGTAAGTAACACCTTAAACTACAACATACTCAAATTTTAAGCGAAAATAACCAGCATAGCCTAGTAAATCGGCTAGATCTTGGAGACGATGATTCTGGTGATGTATTCCGAGACACCCGAGACTTCATGGACTTAAATGGTGACCATAATTTGATTAATTGACCTAGATCTCTTCATGAAACTTGTAAAGTACATCTTGATACATAAAATATCCAAATTTCAGAGGAAACTAAAGAGAATAGATGGGTGAAATCTTAATATTTCGGAGATGTGTATTCTGGACGATGCGGTAATGCTTCCAGAAGCTTCGTGAGGTTGTATAAAATAATATAAAAAGAATTTGGCTTGGAGTTATTCATGAAAGATGCACGAAAATGTCTTTGCTATCACCCTGTAAAATTTCGTAATTTTTGGAGGTCGTATGAATATTTTAATAGAATTTATTTGGAAACTGTACATTCTAGTTATTATTCGAATATCATGTGCTATTTTGTGGAAAGTGTGAAATTGTGTGAAATTCGAATTGGCCATGAATTTTGCATGAAATTTGTCACCTTATTGGTTTGTTTAATGATTGTTTGAATATTATGATTTTGGGAAAATCATAAATATTGAATTTAATAATTATTTATGAAAATAAATGAATATAATAATAAAAATTATAATAAAATAAAATAATAATAATAAAGGATTATTTTATTGGCCATAAATTCCATTTAATTTATTAATAAATAATTATGCATTGTTACATGTCTGATAAGACATTGGTGTATGTATGACCATGATTTGTGATGTATGTGTGAATCATATGCCATGTAATAATGAGATCAAAAGAATGATAAACATGGATGATGGTAAATAAGGAGATGGTTGTGATGGCGGATGATGGTCGGAATGTATAGAGAGACATTGCCGAAATTCCCTGGGAGATTCAGGATGCCCGGAATATGGGGGGCCGGAAGCCCTGTCGGAGGTTGATGCCCGAAGGGAATGCCTCGCGATGCTAGGATGTGGGTGCGAGATGCCTGGCTAGAAGGGTAAAGGCCGGAAGCCCTGTCGGAGGTTTCTGCCCGAAGGGAATGCCTCGTGATGCTAGTTGAGATGCGAGATGCCCGGAATGTGGGGGGCCGGAAGCCTGGTGGCCTGGGAGGCTGAATGCCAGGGAACCTCAGAGGTCTTTGCCCGAGGGGATGATGAAATTGATGATTTGAGAAATGGGTGATGTGGTGATCAATTGAAAAGTAAAAAGTGGAAATTAAACCATGATATGATATGCATGATGATATGCATGATGGTGATGATGATATGATATGCATGATGATATGCATGATGATGAAAATGATATGTGATGTGAAATAATGATGATCGCCCATGATATGATAGGCATGATGATATGCAAGATGATGATGATGATATTATATACATGATTATATGCATGATGATGATGATGATGATGATATGAGATGTGATATGATGATCACCCATGATATTATATGCATGATGATATGCATGATAGTGATGATATGAGATGTGATATGATGATCACCCATGATATTATATACATGATTATATGCATGATGATGATGATGATGATGATGATGATGATGATATGAGATGTGATATGATGATCACCCATGATATTATGTGCATGATGATATGCGTGATGGTGATGATATGTGATGTGATATGATGATCATCCATGGTATGATATGCATGATAATGATAATGGTATATGGTATGCGATAATGAAGATGATGATGATGATGATGATGATGATGATATGAGATGTGATATGATAATCACACATGATATTATATGCATGATGATATGTATGATAGTGATGATATGAGATGTGATGTGATATGATGATCACCCATGATATTATATACATGATTATATGCATGATGATGATGATGATGATGATGATGATATGAGATATGATATGATGATCACCCATGATATTATATGCATGATGATATGCGTGATGGTGATGATATATGATATGATATGGTGATCATCCATGGCATGATATGCATGATAATGATAATGGTATATGGTATGCGATAATGAAGATGATGATGATGATGATGATATGAGATGTGATATGATGATTACCCATGATATTATATGCATTATGATATGTGTGATGGTGACGATACGTGATGTGATATGATGATCATCCATGGTATGATATGCATGATAATGATAATGGCATATGGTATGTGATAATGAAGATGATGATGATGATGATGATGATGATGATATGAGATGTGATATGATGATCACCCATGATATTATATGCATGATGATATGCGTGATGGTGACGATACGTGATGTGATATGATGATCATCCATGGTATGATATGCATGATAATGATAATGGTATATGGTATGCGATAATGAAGTTGATGATGATGATATATGACATGCATGATGACATGTACGATATACTGATGCCATGATGATGATGATGATATGATAATGCATGATAGTATGCGCATGACTTCAAGGTAAGTAATGCCTGCAACGTATGATGATATGCATGGTGTATTGAGTTGTTATTGGATTTCCCTATCTGCTGAGTGGTTGTACTCACCCCTTTTAGGGATAACATTTCAGATTAGCAGTATGCCGCTTCCTGCCATCTCGCAGGGGGTGTTTTATGGTCTACCATCCGATGTAGAGGTCGAGTGTGCTGAGATAGACTGTCCCTCTGTTCCCGGACTGACTTTTATTCGCGTACGCTGTCTAGTGATGTACGACATAAGCTTGGTTGGCGGCCCTGTCATACAGGAGTTCATTTCTGTGCACGTTCGTCGGAATGGAGCGATGCGAGGGATGTTGCCGCCGCCACCGCCTGATGCACCGGGTTAGGTGTGAGACCCGCGCGCGATGAGTAGGAGCTGGATCTTTTTGATGTAGATAGTCGACACTTTCGATGGGGGTTCGCACTCGTATGATGTTTAGGGTCGAGAGTTTCTTTTTGAGGTTTTAGGCTGGACGTAGCTGAGTCCTAGCTTTTCCTTTTTGTTGTACTGACCCGAAGGGAATCCCATCTTGTTATATATGTATGTAAGTAAAGTGTCGAAGCTTGGTTATAAAAATCCTGATGTTTAGCTGGTGTGTATTGGTATCATGGATTGGTAGGGGGATAGACGGTGATGTTTAATTTGCTTCCGCTAATGAGTCGCGCTGGGACCGTTTTGGTTTTAAAAAAGAAAAAAAATTAAGAATGTGTGTCCATAAATTACGACACATCTTCTAAGGAGAAAGATAATAAGGAGTAACATTGGCGCTAGTGACGACCTGCAAAGGGTTCGGGGTGTCACATGGCCATTGGTTTATGGATTGTTTGCACCGGCAGACGGAACCTCAGCAACTATTACTGATGTCACCATTGATAGAACAAACTAGAGGGAATGCGCCGCAGAACACACTATGGGGTATATGGAACAAGCCACAGGTGCGAGTAAGGAGTACATGTTGTTGACCGATGGGAGACAAAGGACTCACCAGAGGTGTGCCAAATTTGTAGAAGGAATACTCATAGGGGTACATGTTGTTGACCGATGTGAGACAAAGGACTCACCAGAGGTGTGCTGAATTTGTAGAAGGAAGCATGGATCAACCCAGTGTCTGGATATGGCTAGAACGTGCTTTGATTTTGACAAGCATAGCCATCAGGCGAGGGATTGCCCGCATAGGTCCAGAAGAACATAACCATCGTTACTGTAAATTGGACGCCACTAGGATGGCTAGAGGAGCCTGAATGGACTGACCAAGCATCGATAAAGGGAAGAATGTTTTGAGGTGTTTTTATCATAGTAACGCAGCATAGTTTTGGGGTTAAGTTGCAGAATTTTTGTTGTTGTGATAAAACTGTAAAAAGGAGAATCTCTTACTTTAATTGTACTAGACTGGGTTGCTTATGTATAACTTTAATGTTATATGAAAAGGTTTGGCTCGAGGAGCTTTTGTTGTAATGGATTATGGTTATGATATAATACAGTTCGATCAGTTAGCATATGAAAGTTTTGAATTACTGAGAGTCGGAAAGGACCTTCGATCCCTATTACTTCGTCATTGGAGACGACCTGGTCCTACATGTAGGTTGCGAAATTTACTTGACAATTGTAATGGAGGTGTCAGTTGAAGAACCAAATATGAAAATCATAGTTGTGGTACAAAAGCTTTCTGAAATATTTCCAACAGAATTGTCTGGCCGGTCGCTAGAGAGATAGAATTCGTGGTTGAGTTAGTGAGATAGCTAGTATAAGCACCTAGAGAGGGGTGAATAGGTGCACAAACAATTTATCGAGATACAGAAGCGATTCTTGGCAAACGATAGAAAGGAAATTCTTTCTTGATTAACAAAATGAAATGCGATCAAGGTAAAGAGAGCAAGGAAGAGAAAATTGAGTACAGGGTTTATAGTGGTTCGGCTTATTCCAAGCCTACGTCCACTCTTCTGCACTAACAGCCTACCAGCTGGATTTCACTATGAACAAAAAAGAAGTTACACCACAGCTTTCCCTTGATTCCACAGTGTAGATGTTCTACTACACCTCCTCAAGGTTTCTCACAAATATATACTCTCTTTTGAATACAATGTTTCGCTCAAAGAAATTGTCTAAACAACAGGAAGCTTTCAGACTTTGGAATTTTTCTATCGCGCACACCTCGAACAACTTAGAATGTCTTCCTTATATACTCCTTTATGCCATCATACCCGTTGGCACTTACCAAAGGAATTCCTCCAATCTACCCATTGGACAAAATCAATTAAGAAGATTATTCAAGCTATTAAAGGAACGTGTCGATAGCCCATCAATCCTGTTCGCCCATACAATCAAGATCTCAGTTTCCATAAGTAGAACCTTCCAAGAATATTCAGGCAATCATCGGATCTTCAATCATCGAGTCAATCTCGATCAATCAAAGGATTCTGTTATGTCTTTTCCAGCCACGAGATCTTCTCCAGTTGATAAGGTCATATCCTTAACGAAACATCCAGTTCTGGATAACCTTTCTTCAACGGATTAGAGACTTTCAATAAGAATAGACTTTGAGTCTTGAGTCTGGCTGTCTGGAGGTCTTCAAACTTTAAATAGCAGAGTCTGCAAAACCTTCAGACTAGACTGATGGAAACGTTTTGTCAGCTTCAAAACACTTCAAGAAGATTTCTCCAACAGTTAGCACCCGGGAGAGAGCCAATTTCTAGAGTTCCTTACCGGATGGCGTCGTCTGAGTTAAAGGAAACTGATAGTCCAAATGTGAGAATTGCTGGATAAGGAATTTTATACGTCCTGCTGCATCACCTTGGGGAGCACCAGTTCTGTTTGTGAAAAAGAAAAATTGTTCGTTGCGTCTGTGCATCGACTATCGTCAACTCAATCAGATGACAATCAAGAATAAGTGTTCATTGCCGAAGATTGACGAAGTGCGTGATCAGTTACAAAGAGTGTCGATATTTTGAAAGGTCAACTTGAGGACAGGTTATCATTAGTTGAGAATCAGAAATGAGGTTATACCGGAAACAACGTATCATGCTCTATATGGCCTTTATGAGAGTACTATAATGCCATTGGGTCTGACAAACGCTCTAGCTGCTATCATGAATTTGAGAAACCGAGGGTTCAAATAATATCTAGATTAGTTTGTGATCATGTCCATCAATAATGTTCTGGTATAATTGAGGAGTGCTGGGAGGCACGGAAGACATCTGAGAATGGTGTTTCAGACCCTAAGGGTTCATTAGTTGTGCGCTAAGTTTAGTGAGCGTGAGTTTTGGTTGACTCTAGGCCACGTGATTTTAGGTGAAGGAATCTCTATGGACCATCTAAGAGTGAAGTAGTTGTCAATTGACCAAGACCGACAACGATATCAGAGATCAAAAACCGTTTGGGTTGGACAGGTTACTACAGAAGGTTTGTGGAAGGATTTTCAGCTTTGGCATCACCGTTGACTCGACTTTTGAACAAAGAAGAAAAGTTTGTGTGGACAGACAAGTGTGAGCATAGTTTCCAAGCGCTTAAGTAGAAGCTGACTACCACACTTGTGTTGACCATTCCATTTGGTCTGGGAGAATACGAAATCTATAGTGATGCATTGTTCAAGGGGCTGGGTTGTGTACTGATGCAACATGGTAGGTTGTTACATACACCTCCCGTCAATTAAGATCTCATGAACAGAATTACTTGACGCATGACTTAGAACTTGCACCAATTATTTTTTCACCTTGAAGATTTGGAAACATTATTGGTATGGAGAAAGATTCCAGATCTTCATTGACCATCAAAGTCTCAAGTATTTATTCTCTCAAAATGAGTTGAATATGAGGTAGGGTCGTGAATTAGAACTTTTGAAGGCCTAGGATTGTGATATCTGGTAACACCCTAGAAGGATGAATAAAGTCACAGATGCGCTTAATCAAGAGTCTTCGTTGCGCATATGTTGGTTATAATAATAATAATAATAATAATAATAATAATAATAATAAAAATGGACTTGTGAAAGCTCGAGATTCGGTTTTCAAATTTGAGGTAGGCTACCTTCCAAATCTTATAGCCACCCTCAGAATTGAGCCGAATGCTCAAATAAGAATCAAGACTTTTCAATTGACAAACCTAAAGATTCAGAAGATCCTACAAGAGACCAATAAGATAAAAGCTTACTTTCATATTTCTATAGGTGGAACACTGAAGTTCCGAGGATGATTGTGTGTGCTTGACGATGTAACACTCAGGGAAGAGATCTTGTCAAAAGCTCATTGTCGCAGTTACAGCATTCATCTTAGTAGTACGAAAATATATTGGTGGTCCGGTTTGAAGGTAGACATCGCCAAGTTTGTTGTCGAATATCTGATGTGTCAGCAAATGAAGGCGCAACACTGTGAGTCGAGTAGGACTTTTGTAAACTCCAGAGATCCTCGAGTGGAAATAGGATCATATCACAATGGACCTTGTGACGGGCTTACTGAGGAGCTGAAGAAGTAATGATTTCATTTGGATAGGGGTTGATAGACTAACAAAGTCAAATCACTTCACTGTAGTACGAAAAGACCTTGATTTGAATAGGCATGGAGTGCCAGTGATGAATCTATATCAGATCTAGACCCAAGGATTCTCAGTTTCAATAGAACAATCAGATGGTTCCTTTTGAAGCAGTGCAAAGCAGAGTGTACAAAACTTCAATTTATTGAGATGAGGCCAGAGAATGAAAGATTGTAGCCTAGAGTTAGTTCAACAGTTAGTGGACGCAGTTTCAAATTAAAGATCGCTTAGAACCGTCATAATGGTTACATAGATGAATATCGAAGGCCCTTCGAGTTCCAAATTGGTGATTACATCTTTCTAAAGGTATCACCAATGAGAGATACCTTGCGCTTTAGCAAGGAGGGAAAATTGAAACTGAGATACATAGGTCCCTTTGAGATTTTAGATGGAATTGGGATCCTAACGTATCATCTTGCATTGTCGTTGAGGTTGGCACAAGTGCATGACATCTCTCATGTGTTGATGTTGAGGATGTATAAGCCTAACCCAACCCACGTGCAAAATCTTGAAGAATTAAATGTGGATGACAGAGTGTTGTACGTGGAAAGCCTAGTTCAGTTTGTGAAGCAGAAAGAACAGATTTTGTGTACCAAGATTGTCCCCTAGGTCAAAGTGGCCTGACAACACCACGGGATTGAAGAAGCAACCAGGGAAAGTGAGACTCGATGAGATGACGATACCCCCACATTTTTGTTTAAAGATTCATAGATGTTTAAATTTCGAGGACAAAATTTTTATAAGAGGGGAAGAATTGTGACATCCTGAAAATTCAGTTATGTTTTCAATTGAATGAGTCGGGCTTTTCATCGACGCGACTATAGTGCATTTCTCCGGGACGGCCACTCACGGGATAATTAGCCTATTAGGTCAAGCCATTAAGGAATATAAACGCAATAGACTTGAGAATTTAACCAAGAATCGACTACTCGACCGTGCTAGTCTACAAGGGTCATTATGGCACAGTTAAAAATCGATTAGAGATCGGAGATAGGTCATTTTGACTAAGATGTGTAGCTAAACGTAGGTGATTCCACTAATTTGCAAAATTCTTGTCGATTGGTACTAAACTAATTTTTCTATTGTTTTGGCGTCCTGTGTCCGTATTTGAAATCTTGAAAGTCACCAATATGTCGAAGAGTTACGTGTGGCTCGAAAAAAATCAACCAAGGGTCAATTGCACCAAAAATTCCTAAAAGCTACCCAGTAGGTTAGGTCACGTTAAAATTGTGTCATATTGAAATTAACTGTGAATTTGAATCCGATTTCAGAAATTGAAAGTTTTATCATGTCACGAGTTATTTTAGGAACGTTGACTCATCTTTTGAGGAATTTTCGGCGAGTTCAGGATTCTTATGGAAAATCGATTCGGATGATTCGAAAAATGAACAGAAATTCGGATTGGCCTCCGTGTGAACTACTTGGTGAAAGAAAGTTGTGTGGGCTTTTTCTTTGACAAAATTTGATGTCAATCAGAGAGATTTGTTAAGAAACCGGATTCCGAGAAAAAGGAAATAGAATTCGGAATTGAGGGAAATTCATAGGTTTGAGGGACTATCTTATTTTGGTCATCAATTGGACTTCAAATTGTGCAAGTGGGTGTTGAAATTTGCCTTGGATGACCAATTGTTATTGTTGTGTGAAGTTGAGCTAAAAGTGTATTGGTTTTAATTATTATTCCCCCTCCCCCTTCAAACTCACTCACGCCCACGCCTCTCTCTCTCTCTCTCCCTCTCTTTATTTTCTCCACGTTCTATCCCCTTTGACTAATTCTCTCTCCTTCGCACGCACTCCCCAGCCGATAGCCCCTGCTTAGTCTTCATTTGCCTTATCTTCTTTGACTTTGATTTTCATTCTTATCTCCCTCTCTCTCTCTCTCTCTCTCTCTCTCTCTCTCTCTCTCTCTCGCATTCCTCCCCCCCCTTTTTCTTTGACCGACATCTATTTCTCTCTCTGTCCAAGCCATTCTCCTCCGCATGTTTTCCCTCAGTTTACAGCCACACATCTCCCTTCTTCATGCGCCAGCTTCGTCGAATCCCTATCCCCTTCTATCTTTGCTTCTCTTTCAATTTTTCTTCGAAGACGCCACATGTCCTCAACCGAATCCATTGCTTCCCTTTCCATTCTCGTGCTGCAGCGGCCTCGAAGATCATCATCCCCTCTCCATGTCCTTTGTCTCTCGACTGACTCCCTCCTCACGCTGCCCGCACCACCCTGCGTATTCCACACCGAAGTCAACTCACCATCTTTCCTTCGGTTGGTCTGTAGACCAAGGTTCTTCGCGTCAGCTCCCTCTACGGTGCCGTTGCACCACCCGCATCACATTGGTCCAGCACCACCACTCACGGCCGTTGAAGCCACCTCCACACCACACTCATTCAGCCGTCGATTCCACCTCCACAAAACCGAGGTAGCAAGATCAGCCCGACCGCGGACTTGTGTGACCGATTTCGGCCTAATCCAGGCCCCCGTTGGCATTGTCGCTTTAGGGTTTATCAGACGCCTTTGCGTCCCCGTTGTTTTAGTCCGAGGGGATTGCAAATCAAGTGAGTTTAACTCACTAATCCCTGCTTATTAAGTTAATGACGTGTAAGGGTTGATTAATTTAAGTTAAGCATGGATTAGGTGGATAGTTAGATTAAATTAGCAATTTAATTGATCGTTGTTGCATGTTAGGTGGTTAGAGTAGTGCAATTAGCAAGTAGATAGCCTCTAGTATTTATTTAACGAGTCTCAGAATTTTTCCGGGCCCGTTTCGGCTTTTAGTTAGGCTTTACAGGCCTAAGTTGCTATTTTGGCATTTAATAATTAATTTTCGTAATTAATTAATTATTTATTTTTTTTTTTTTGGAAATTAGACCAGGGACAGTCGGTGATCGAATTTCGTGCGATGACAATGGTGTGGTTGGTTTATTTATCTGGATGTTAATTTATACAATTTGAGTGTAAATTATAATTTTGGGTATTTATCCTAAAATTAAGTAATTTCAATAATTTAATTAGAAAATTACTGGGCGTCGGTTTACAATGCCAAAAGTATGTTTTTGACTGTTGGAAATAGTGGGATTTTCCAAAAGAAAGATATTATATTTTTGCTCGGGGGAGACCGTGTACCCACACACTATTATTTTTATCGGTATTTTTAACACAAACAAAATATGCCAGGACATTATTTTAATTGAGGAATTTAAGTGCAAAGCACAATGTCCTTGGCCGAGATTGGATAATCATGTGTTGGTTAAGAGAATTTGTCTCCCACTGTGTGTCGGGTGAACGATGCTTTTATGTGGAAAGCTGTCTTGAGGTAGACATTGTCGTGCTCGATGAGGCGAGGTGACTCCTAGTTGTGTGACGAATAAATCTACTGTGTGATGGATAGACTCGATGTGTGTTAGTTAAATTCGCTCTGTGATGGACAAAACCGCTATGTGACAGGTAGGTCTGCTTTGTGCTGGGTAAATCTGCTGTGTGACGGATAAAACCGTTATGTGACAGTTATATCTACTATGTGCTGGGTAAATCCGCCGTGTGATGGATAAAACCGCTATGTGACGGTTAGTTGACCTCTATTTATAAACCAGGTCGTTTGTAAAAGTTGTGTTAATTGATTTGAAAATTGTGGCCCTACTTTTCTATCCCATCTTTGTGTTGTCTGGGGAATAGTAATTCGTTTCCGCATGTGCATATTAAAATGAAATAGGTCGGCGACGCATCCTAGGACGTCACTATTTAATCGATCATTGAGGGATAGGCACGGACTCGGAGGATCGAGGCATGACAATATTGTTATGCCTTAATCTCCAAGAGGAGTTCGACTAACCAAGGATAGTTTACTTCCGATTCTATTTGGGCACTCGCCTTAGCAAATTGTGCTGATGGAGTATCCAGAAGTGAAGGAACATCAACCTGAATGTGTGTAGTTCTTTGCTCCCCCTAAACAGTAGTTCCTTTCTCTAGACCTTCAGGTGAGACTTCAGGGAAATGGGATGCAAAAACATCTTCAGCATCTGGAGGAGAATGACTAATGCCATCACTTGTAGTAGGTTCAGCAATGGGAGTTTTCTCAACTACTCCCTTTATTTTGGTGCCTTCATTCTCAAAAGTAACTTCTTCCTCCTGAATCTTTTATTTTCCAGCATGGGTTTGTTTTTCAGTTGTTGTCTCCTCAACATCCGTGGCATCAACTTCCCTAGTATCTTCTTCTTCCTTGTTAGTCTCATCCCGTTCTTGGTTCATACCAGCATCTCCATTTGAGTCATGATCCTCAGCGTCACAACCCGCACCTCAGGCGCGTGCCCATCCCTCGGTGGTCGATCAAACATGCGATGTTCCCAAAACGCGTCACTGACCCATTCATTTTAAATGCACATGCAGAAGCGTATTATAAAACCCCTGATAATAAAATACGGAATAGGAAAGCAGGAACCAAACTCATTCACAACCAAACATACTTTCATATATATACATATTCACACCAAAGTATATATACATCAAAAGTCAGCTAACAAAAAGATTGGTGGACCAAAAAGGAACAATCCTAAGACTACTAGTCAGACCCGTTCACTGATCCCACTTCTGACTCCTCAACTTCTGGAGACGCCAGGTCCTTTACCACGCCATTGGGAGGGTCAACTACATCCTCACCTAGAATGGCCTCGATCACAGCAGGTGGGATATTGAAACCTCTGAGAGGACCAATCCTGAAACCATTGGCTCTAAAGCAGAACCACACTCTGTATCGATGAGGCACCCTGACAAACAAGTCTTCTTCGACCCAGACAGTGGTCCTCATAAGCTCATAGATCCAATGACTCGTAGGATTAGGAAAATTATGCACTTGCTTGGTAATATGCATAGGAATACCATGACGCTCCGGGGGTATCGCCATCTATGGTCCTAAAAATGGTTATACATAGAGACATTGATTAGTAGAAAACCACTACATTCAACTCCCAGAATATCAAGCTGAGTGTTTACATCCAGAACAAACACTTTGTCACAAACAATGAATTGAATGAGAGTGCGATCCAGGAAAGATAGATTAGAATAAAAATACGTTGTCAATTCAGGATAAGCCACATCCGTCTTAGCACAAAACTTTTCAAGTTGCAAGTTGGCTAACCTTTCCCTCAGGTCAACCCTTATGGAGTCAAGGAAGTCAAAGTCTACTATGCGAGGGTTTATCACCCCTTTGTTCAGCATTTGAGCATAAACCCTCTTATGCTCTTTTGAACGAAACAATCTCACTCTTTCTCCAGGGATGTTAGCAGCCACACCCATGCGCAATTGGAAATTCATAAAAATCCACTCATCATTATCCTTATTCTCAGGTTGACTCTTTGAACTGAAGTGAGGATCAAAAGGAAAATGTAGAAAAGACTTTTTTTCTAAACCTTTCGGCGCCACTCCTAATCTTTCCATGGCTCTTAAGAAAAGAGTTTTCTTTCCATGGCCATGATCTTTCAGAAAACTAGTGATAAAGGACATTGGAGATCCAACCTGTTTTAGATAACAATAATGCTTGTAAAGAACCTGGGGTGTCAAAACTCTGAGAGGAACCGCTTCTTGATCAACTTCCTTATCTACAGGTTGACGAGGAGAGTTCTGTGGAGAGTCTTCACCAGTAAGATCGAAGTGTGTTGGACCTTCAGGCATGTTCCGAGGACCCTGACTTGCTATATTAGAGGATTTCCTTTGATATGCCATTGATGCAGACTTGGAGGATTTCGAAGACATGTTTGAGTGAAGAATAGATGGAAACTTGCAGAGAAATTTTGAGAGTAAAAGTCAAGAAAGAAGAGATTGGGTATTAGAGTTTTGAAAGGCTGTACTTGAAATGAATAGTTTTGAGGTATTTAAAGAATTCGAAAACGGGTAAATGAAACGACACAAAAAAATGCCTTTTCGGAACAAATTAAAAATGGTAAATGCTAAAAATTTAAAATCAAATTTTAGCAAGAAAATAGTAATTTCTAAAAATAAAATAAGCAAGCAACAATTCAGATAAAATCATACCTGTTCAAAATTTCCATTCTAAAAATAAAATATCTGGATTGGAGAAAATGTACATACTGAAGTAGCTTCCTCAAGTTGAAGTTTTGAGTATGATCATCTTTAGAATTTACTCGAGAGGAGAGATGATATTTAGCTTGTTGCAAATAGACTCAAATAAGCCTTTCTCCAATGGTTTTGTGAATATGTTTGCCAGTTGATTCTTTGAATCAATAAATTGAACCATAATCTTGCCATTTTGGACATGATCCCTTATAAAATGATGACGGATTTCGATGTGCTTTGCTTTAGAATGAAGAATTGGGTTTCTGGTGAGATTGATAGAACTTGTGTTGTCATATCTGATTTATGTGTAGGATTCCTCTATTCTAAAGTCTCTTAGTTGTTGTCTCATTTAGAGAATTTGAGAACAACAACTCCCAAGAGCAACATATTCTATTTCTCCTGTTGATAATGCCACCGTACTGTGCTTCATTGAGAACCAAGATACCAACATTTAACCCGACAGTTGACATGTGCCAGATGTGCTCTTCTTGTCGACTCTACAACCGGCTAAGTCAGCATCAGAAAAACCAAGAAGAGTAAAGTCTCATTCTTTTGGATACCATAGACCCAGCTTTGGAAAAGTCACAACATATTTTATGATGCGTTTAACAACACTAAGATGAGATTCCTTTGGATTAGATTGATATCTAGCACAGATGCACACGCTGAATAAAATATCAGGTTTCGAGGTAGTAAGGTAAATAAGAGAACCAATCATGCTTCTGTACAGTTTTTGATCTACATTCTTTCCTCCTTCATTCTTGTCTAGTTTTGATGAACTTGATATAGGAGTTTCTATCCTCTTGCAATTCTCCAATCCAAATTTCTTGATAAGATCTTTGGCATATTTCTCTTGGTGAATGAATATACCTTTTTTTGATTGTCTGACTTGCAATCCCTAAAAGAAGGAACTTTTGACTTGAAAATTTCTTGCAGAGACTTTTGTTAGGAGAACCAAAGATTATATCATCTACATAAATCTATACAAGCAGAAAATACTTTCCTTCTCTTTTTTATAAACAAAGTAGTACCAACTTTTTCTTTCTCAAAGCCATTTTCAGTTATAAACTTACTCAACCTGTCATACCAAGCTCATGGTGCCTACTTCAAACCATACAAAGCCTCTTTCAATCTGTAGACAAAGTCTGGTTTTCTTGGATATTCAAATCCTAGTGGTTGTTCCACATAGACTTCTTCTTGAATGAATCCATTTAGGAAGGCACTTTTGACATCTATCTAGAATAACCTGAAATTTTGATAACAAGCAAAGGCAAGCAATAATCTAATTGCGTCTAACCTTGCTACTGGTGCATAGGTCTCATCATAATCTATCCCTTCTTCCTGAGCGTATCCTTTCACCACGAGTCTTGCTTTGTTTCTAATCACTTTACCTTTCTCATCCATCTTGTTTCTGAAAACCCATCTCATTCCAATAATAGATTTACCTTTGGGTTTTGGAATCAGTTCCCACACATCATTGATGCTGAATTGTCTAAGTTCTTCCTACATGGCTTCTATCCAGCTTTCATCAAACAATGCTTCTTCTACTCATTTTGGTTCTATCTTAGAAACAAGTGCTAATGCATTGAAGTCTTCTCTTCCTTTGGATTTGGTGCGAATTCCTTCATCAATGTTGCCAATGATAAGTTCTTTGGGATAACTTGACTTGTGCTTCCAATTGTTATTTGATTTGAGAATCTGTTGATCCTCCATTTCTTTTAAAACTTCTTGTTCTGCTTGTTGATATTTTCCAGAAGACTAAAACTCTTCGAAGGAAGTAGACTTTCTTAAGTCTGGAACTGGTTTATACTCTTCAAGTTGAATCTGATCTAATTGATTATGCACATAATCTTGAAATATGACGTTCATAGATTCTTCTATAGATTGTGTCTTCTTATTAAAGACTCTGTAAACTTTGCTTGACATAAAATATCCAAGAAAGATTCCTTCATCTAATTTTTCTTCGAATTTTCCAGATCAATCATTTGCATTCTTTACAATAAAGCACTTACAGCCGAAGACATGAAAGTAGGAAACATTTGGTTTTTGTCCTTTATATACTTCATAGGGAGTCTTCTCTAGGATAAGACTTAGAAATACCTTGTTGATGATATAACAGGTAGTAGAAACTGCTTCTACCTAAAATCAATGGGATATTTTACTTTCTATCAATAGAGTTCTGGCCATCTCCTATAAAGATCTGTTTTTCTTTTCCACAACTCCATTTTGTTCTAGAGTATATGGAGAGGAGAAAGCATGCTGAAAACTAGATTCATTACAGAAGTCAACAAAATCCTGATTCTCAAATTCACCTTCATGATATGTTCTTATGCTAGAAATAGCATAATCTTTCTTGTTCTGAAATTTCTTTGCAAAGTTTGAAAAATGTGAAAAAGATTCATATTTGTTTGCCAAAAAGAATATCCAAGTAAAATGTGAATAATCATCCACGATTCCTAGACAATATTTCTTTCCACTTAGACTCTGAGTTCTTGTTGGTCTGAAAAGATCCATATAAAGAAGCTGCAATAATCGATTAGTAGAAACCTGATTTACTGGTTTAAAAGAACTTCTAACTTGCTTTCCCAAGACATAGGGAGTGCATAACCCAATCTTCTGATAAGCCAAATTGGGAAGCCCTCAAACCAGCTTCTTAGAAGAAATTTTTGCAATTTGCTTCATATTCACATGACCAAGCTTTCGATACCAAAGACTTGCTTCATCTTGCATAGAAATAAGACACTGTGTATCTTCTGGATTTACATCTAGAATGTATATATTGCCATGCCTTCGCCTAGTAAAGGATTGAGAGAAGTCTTGACTTATTCCAGAACAAATGCCTTCTTGAAAGTTTATTCCGAAACCTGTGTCACAAAGCTAACTTATACTCAGCAGATTATAATTTAGACCTTTCACCAGGGAAACATTGTTGATAGTTAGACCTCCAATATTCACAGTTCCACATCCTATAATCTTCTCTTTGTTGTTCCCACCATTTGATTTTTCTTTTGATATGCCTAGAACAACCACTATTCAAGTACCATTTGATTTTTCTTTTGATAATGACTTGCAATAAGAAGAAGAAGTCAACCTTTCTTTGGTACCCAAATTTTCTTGGGTCCAAAGGTGTTAGTATTAAAAATAGGTTTTGCCTAATCTTTCTTAACAAGTCTCCAAACCTTGGGAAATTCTTTCTCGAAATGATCTAAGCTGTTACACTTAGAACATCCGAGAGCACTTCAACCAACAGATTTAACAAATACTCTCTAAAAATGATTTTTATAAAATGTCCATGTAGGTCTTTGCTTAAGTCTCTCTTTACTTTAGGAAAATCAATTAAGAAATAGTTTCAGAATTCATACCTATACCCGATTTGTTAAAATAGGGTATTTGTGCTGTAAGAATTTTCTATAATTTTTCTGAACCTTTTGAAAATCTTTTTGTTATATTTGAGATTTTCCTTTTTAAAACAACATTTTCTTTTGAGAGAGAATCATAATTTTCTTTCAAATAATCAAAACTTCTTTTCAGACTTTTAAACTTTTCTTTCCAAAAAACTTCATGTTGCCCGAGCTTAGAATTCTTCATTTTTAGTTTGGAGATCCTTTTAAGAGAAGATTTGAGATTGAGGCAAAGTTCATCTATATACATAGAGATTTTAATGGGAATTTCAGAATTACTAACCTCAACTTCTTTGTCAGAATCTGGATTAGTGTCAATCTCTGATTCAGAGTCTGACTTTGAATGAGCCATTAGACATATGTTTGTTAATTCTTCTTCGCTTTCTTCACATTTAGTGTCACTCCAAGTTTCTGCTTTAAGAGCCTTTTTGTATCTCTCAGACTTCCCTTTCTTCTTTTCCAACAAGGGACAGTTTTGTCTGATATGCCCATTTTTCTTACACTTGAAGCATATTATATCCCTGTTAGTTTCGACTTCCTCTGTTGGTTTCTTCTAGGAATTCTGCATGCTTGGCTTCTTCCAATTGAACTTTCTACCTTTTCTATTTAGTCTTCTGAATTTCTTTATCATAAGGGCTAGCTCTTCATCATCCATATCATCTTCTGAATCTGTATCTTCAGAATAAATGTTAGACTTTAATATAATCTATTTCTTACCTTTTGGATCTTCCTCATCATTAATTTGCTCCACTTCATACGACTGAAGTGTGCCTATCAGTTCATCAATTGATAGAGGCATGATCCTTTAAGTTTCTCTAATTGAAGTATTCACATGATTCCGGTCCTTTGAAAGTCCGTGCAGTAGTTTGTTGACTTTCATGGGTCCAAAAATTGGTTGACCTTAATTATCTAGGCTATTTACAATTTCTGTAAAACGACTAAACATATCAGTGATAGATTCTTCAAGCTTCATTCTGAATGCTTCATATTGTCCTAGCTGAATGTTTATTTTTGTTTTCTTCACACGGTCAGTCCCCTCATAGGTAACATGTAGTCTATTCCAAACTTCTTTTGCTGTTTCGTAAGAAGAAATTCAGTTATATTCTATGGGAGATAAAGCACAATATAAAGAATTGCTTTTGCGTCAAGAGCATGTCTCTTGGTAATTTCACCTTGTGTTGATTCATCAACATCAATCACTTCTTTCCCTTTGTCTGAAGCTAATGTTGCTTTAGGATTGATTCATTTTTCAACAATATCCCACTCCAGAGGATCTTTGGATCTGAGAAATGCCTTCATATTGTTTTTCCACACATTGTACTCATTTTCATCAAAATAAGGAGGTCTGGTGTTGCTTTGTCCCTCAACCAATTCTAGAGCTAGATTACTAGCCATAGAAGATCTTTAGCTTATAAGTAAAATGAACTTCAACAAAATAAGCACACAAACTCTGATACCAATTGAAATAGCTAGTACAAACACCTAGAGGGGGGTGAATAGGCATGAAGACAAATTTTACGAAAAACAGTTAATGTACTTTAATTTTAAACTGAGTTTGATGAACAATAAACTTTGAAGAATAATTCAAACTTTAACAACTGCTTCAAAACATAGAAAGATATCATAACATATAAACTAAAGGAGTTCAGGGAAGAGAAAATGAACACAAGATTTATAGTGATTCGGCTTAGATCAAGCCTACGTCCACTCTCCTACGCTGGCAGCCTTCTGGTTGGTTTCCACTATGAATTGAAAGAGAATTACAGCCTTATAATCTTGACTTCTCGGTGAAGAGTCTCTACTACTCTCACGAAGTCACAGTTTGAGTCTCTCTCTCTCTCTCTCTCTCTTTCGAATACAAATCTGAGCACTGTGTAAGGAAGAACAAGTAAATAGGAAGCTTCAAACTTTGGAATTCTCCTTTCACACTCTCTCTCGAATGACTTGAAAAACCTCCTTAAATACTCCTTCATGCCTTCTCGACCATTGGCACTTTTCAAAGGAATTCTTTCAATCAACCCATTGGACAGAATCAATCAAAGGAGATCTCGAGCCATTTGAAAATTAAGATGAAAGTCCATCAATCCCGGTCGCCCATACAATCAGGATCTAGGTTTTCATAAGTATATTCTTTCCAAATAAGCTTGCCTTCCAAAATGATTTGTTATTTCCAAATTGATTCCAACAAAGATAACCAATATGGTAGGTAATATTTCCAACCAAATTGCCTGAAATATCCAATATGTACTGAAGCCTTGAAAGAAGAAAAATAATCTCAAGTCTAATTATGTCTGCATTCTTCCTTTTTGCATTCAGTCTGGATCTTCATTAGAGTGGGCAGACTTCAAATGTACGAAAGAACTTAGAGAAGTTTTGTCAACTTCAAAACATAATAGGAGTTTTCTCCAACATGTGTCACTCCAGGTTTCTACTTTACGAATCTTTTTGTACTTTTTCTTGCACTTGAAGCATATTACGTATTTGCTTGTTTCAACATCTTTCATTGGTCTTTTCTGGAAATTTTGCTTGCTTTGTTCTTCCAATTCAGCCTTCTTCCTTTCTTATTCAGTTTCTGAATTTTTTTATCAAAAGGACCAACTCCTCGTCGTCCATGTCATTGTCGATATTTGTGTCATCATAATCAACATCAGACTTAAGTGTAATTGACTTATTACCTTTTAGATCTTCCTCATCATTGATCTATTCCACTTCGTATGATTGAAGTGTGCTTATCAGTTCGTCAACAGAAAGAGGCATGATCCTTTGAATCTCTCTGATTGAAGTCTTTATATGATTCCAGTCCTTTGAAAGTCCACGTAGTAATTTGTTGACCTTCATTGATCTAGAAAATGGTTGACCTTGATAGGCCAAGCCATTTACAATTTCTGTGAAGCGGCTGAACATATCACCAATAGACTCTCTAGGCTTCATTCTAAAGGACTCATATTGTCCAAGTAGAATGTTTATCTTTGTCTCCTTTACACGGTTAGTCCCTTCATAGGTGACGTGAAGCCTATCCCAAACTTCTTTTACTGATTCATATGAAGAGATTCTATTATATTCAGTGGGAAACAATGCACAATATAAAGAATAAATAGCTTTAGCATTAAGAGCCTGTCTCTCGGTAATTTTAGCTTGAGTAGATTCTTTAGCATCTTTTTCTATCACTTCTTTTCCTTTGTCTAAAGCTGATTTTGCCTTTAAATTGATTCCTCTTTCAACAACATCTCATTCCAGAGGATCTTTGGATCTTAGAAATGCCTTCATTTTGTTCTTCCATACATTGTACTCTTTTCCAATCTTGGATGGTCTGGTGTTGCTCTGTCCTTCAACCAATCTTGGAGCCAAGATACTAGCCATAGAAGATCTTTAGCTTAGAAGTAAAAACACTTCAATAAAATAAGCACTGCTACTCTAATACCAATTGAAAGTGCTAGTATTATCACCTAGAGAGGGTAAATAGATGTAAAGACAAATTTGGCCAGTAAAAATAATAAAAATTATTTTCTTCAAACAAGGTCTGATTAACACTAGAAATCTGATAAAAATTCAGAATCAAGTAAGATATTTTGGAAATTAGTAGAACTTAGAAAGATATCGCAAGAAACAAATTAAAGGAGTTAAGGAAAGATGAAATTGAACACATAATTTATAGTGGTTCGGCTTAAATCAAGCCTACGTTCACTCTCCCACGCTAATAGCCTTCTAGTTGGATTCCACTATGAATTAAAAGATAATTACAATGATTTAAGTATGATCACTCAATAAAGAATTTCCCTTTCTCTCACTAAATCACTCCTTTGTGTTTTTCTCTCATTGAGTACAGTTGTAAGCACAATCGATGAAGAACAAGTGATTTGAAAAGCTTTAGACTTTGGAATTTTTAATTCTCACACTCTTTATCAAATGAACTGAATGACCTCCTTAAATATTCCTTTATGCCTTTCTAATCGTTGGCACTTTCCAGAGAAATTTCTTCCAATCAATCCGTTGGATAGACTCAATTAAGGAAATCTTGCAACCGTTTGAAGATGAGGTGAAAATCCAATGATCCTGGTTGCCTAAACAATCATCATCTAGGTTTCCATAAGTAGATGCTTCCCAAAATGGAACTTGTCTTCGAAATTGATTCCATCAATCCATGATTGATTTCATCAATATATTTAGAAAAGGTAAGTGAGATTCTCCGCCAGAAAGCCAGATATGTCTTGATCGTACTGAATCCTTGTTGAAAGATCAATTATCCTGAGTTTGATTATTTCTCTATTCTAGACTTAGTTCAATCTTGATCTTCTTCAAAGTGGGAAAGACTTCTGATGTAAAATAGACTTTGACAGCATTTCTCAGAAGTCCAATATTTCTCAGAATAAGAACAAGAATAAGAAAATGAAAGTTTTGTCAACTTCAAAACTTAATAGGAGTTTTCTCAATACCGAGAGCATCATGCAACTTCTAGATTTCAAACTCCATTGCATATTATTGTGCCTTAATCTCCAAAAGGAGTTCTACTATTTGAGGATAGTTTGATTCTGGTTCTATTTGGGCACTAGCTTCAGCAAATTGTACCGGTGGAGTATCTAAAGGTGAAGGAATATCAACCTGAATGTGTGAAATTCATTGCTCCCCCTAAACATTAGCTTCTTTGTGTTGACCCTCAGGAGAGACTTCAGGAAAATGAGATGCAAAAATGTTTTCAGCATCTAGAGGAGATCGACTGATTCTATCACTAGTAGTTGGTTTAGTTGGAGGAGTTTTCTCACCTACTCCCCTTGTCTTAGTGCCTTCAGTCTGAGAAGTAACTTCTCCTTCCTAAACCCCTTCTTTAGTAGCACGGGTTTGTTTACCAGTTCCCTTCTCTCTAACACCTTGGGCATCAATTTCCCTTGTATCTTCTCCTTCCTTGTCAACCTCCTCCTATTCTTTGTTCACATTGGCATCTCCTTTTGAGTCATCATCCTCACACTTATTCACTTTAGTTTCTTCACCATCATTATCTTCTTTTGGCTTTTTCTCGTTTTCATCCTCTTCTTCCTCCTTAGAATTAGCTATACCTCTAAGATCACGTAAGGCAATAGCAAAGATGGTCTCATCATCATTTTCTTCCTCTTCTTCATCTCGAAGAAGAATAGAATGTTTCCTTTTTAGTGTTTTAGAGGCAACGCTTTTCCCTTTGCATTTCTTTTTAGCAGCAGATCCTAGCTTGACTTTGCTAACAAATTCTTTCTTCAAAAGAGTCAGGGCTCCGAGAGATCCTTAGTCATTTTCAATACAATTTGCATGGGAACAATGGTTCTTGAGCGAAGCTGGGATGGCGGTTGAATTTGAAAATGTCTGAAATTACCAATGCCGTGTGTAGTAGTTGTCCCTTCCCCTTCATAATAGTTATGTACATGTGCAGTAGGATTGCGTGTGGGAGTGAGAAGGCAACACCATTATAGATAGCCCACATCATTTTCACTTTGAATATGGAAACATCAGTTTTTGAAGCAGCCTTGAGTTTGAAGCAGTTGATGATTATCTTATGCAGCAAGATATTAGAAGTAGACATCCGAGAGTAAGTAATACCCCCCTAAGAATCCTGTCTCTTGCCAGAAACTTTGTGACCTACTTGTTAGACACATTAATGGGTAAAAATCCAATTCTTTCTACCCCCAGAATGTCAGCCAATAGATTAACATCAACATCAAACACTCTATCACACATAGTAAATTGAACATGAGTGGGATCCAAGATAGATAGGTTGGAATAAAAGTATGTTGTCAATTCGGGGTAAGCCTCTAATGTCTCCACACAGAACTTCTCCATATGAAGTTTGGCAAACTTTTCTCTCAAGTTTACCTTGATGGAATCCAGAAAGTCAAAATCCACAATACGAGGGTTGATGACCCCTCTGTTAAGCATTTGAGAGAAAAATTTCTTGTGGTCTTTTGAACGAAACAACTTCCCTTTTTCTCCAACGATTTCAACAGCAACACCCACTTTTGGTTGGAAATTTTTGAAAACCCTCTCATCATCATCTTCCTTTTTGTTCTTGGTCTAACCCTCCGTTTCAAAGAGAGGATTGGCAGGAAAGTTCGAAAATTCCTTTTCGGCTCTTCCAGCTTGTACCAGCCCTAGCTTCTCCATGGCTCTCAAAAATAGGGTTTCATTTCTGCAAATTTTCTTTTAGGAAAGAACTTATGAAATTCATGAGACTTCCTCCCTTTTTCAAAAATTCATGATGCTAAAGAAGTACCTTAGGCCTTCTTACGAAATAGGAGTTGCTTCCTAAGTAACTTCCTCTTCTACTGAATGGCAAGGAGAGCTTCAAGGCGAATCGTCTCCAGTGAGATCAAAATGCGTTGGTCCTTTAGGGACAAACCAAGGCCTACGACTAGCAATACGAGAAGATTTCCTCTGATAGGACATCAAAGCAAACTTGGAAGACTTCGATGACATGTTCGTATGTGAACAGGTGAGAAATTTTATAGAGGATGTGAGAGAAGATCAAGAGAAGCGAGGGTTTGAGAGTAAGATTAGGGTTTGAAGATAGTTTGGTTATTAGGAAAAAAGTTGAAGGTTTTAAAGATAACGAAGTACGACAACCAAACCGTCATAAAAAGAAACTTCCATTTTCAAAAATTCAAAAATATAACTTTCAATAATTTTCGAAATAAATTCCGAAAAATCAGCAAAGATATTATAATTTCCAAAAATATAAAAGGTAAGTAATAATTCGAGAATAATCGTACCTGTTCAAAAAGGAAATAAACTACACACCAAAATTTAAAATAAAATTACTTGAGTCTAGAAGGCTTTCGAAGGATGTATTTTCCATATGTTGAACCGGTGAGTCTGCTCATCCATAGACTTTAGCCATATGCAAGAGTGATATTTAGCTTTTCACGGATGGACTCGAATAAGCCTTTTTTCAAAGATTTGGTGAAGATATCTACCAGTTGATTCTTCGAATCAATGAATTGAACGTTGATTTCGCCATTTTGCACATGGTCTCTTATGAAGTGATAGCGAATTTCGATATACTTTGCCCTTGAATGAAGAATAGGATTTTTGGTAAGATTGATCGCACTTGTGTTGTCACATCTGATTTCGGTGCAAGGTTCAAATCCGTTAGTTGTTGCCTGATCTAGAGAATCCGTGAATAGCAACTTCCAAGAGCAGCATATTCTACTTCTAATGTTAAGAGTGCCACAGTGTTCTGCTTCTTTGAGAACCAACACACTAACATTTGTCCTAATAGTTGACATTTTTCTGAAGTACTTTTCCCATCAACTTTACAACCAGCTAGATCAGTATTAGCATAACCAAGTAATGTGAAGTCTCCACCTTTTAGATACCACAGACCTAATTTTGGATAAGTCACAATATATTTGATAATATGTTTAATAATAGTAAGATGAGACTCTCTTGGGTTAGCTTGAAGTCTAGCATACATACACACATTGAATAGAATATCAAGTCAAGAGACAGTGAGATAAATAAGAGAACCAATCATACTTCTGTATGTCTTTTGGTTAACTTTCTTTCCACCTTCATCCTTGTCAAGTTTTGAAGAACTTGACATGAATGTCTCAATCTTCTTGCAGTTTTCCATCCCAAACTTCTTAATAACATCCCTAACATATTTCTATTGATAGATGAATGATCCTTTCTTTGATTGTTTGACTTGCAGACCAAGAAAGAAGATTAAGTCACCCATCATGCTCATTTCAAATTTTTCCTGCATAGACTTTGAGAACTTCTTGCACAGATTTTTGTTAGAAGATCCAAAGATTATATTAACTACATATATTTGAACAAGTGAACACTCTTTTTCTTCCTTTTTGATAAACAAGATTGTATCAACCATTCATTTCTTAAAACCATTGCTTACCAAGAACTTACTCCGTCTCTCATACTGTGACACCCCGAACCCTTCGTAGGTCGTCACCAGCGCCGATGTTACACTTTATTACCTTTTCCTATCTTGTGCTTAGAACAAGTGTCGTTAATCACAGGCATTTTTTTTTTTAAACGATCGGTCCCAACGCGACTCATAGCTGAAGCAAATTAAACATCACCATCTATCCCCCTACCAATCCATGATACAAATACACACCAGCTAAACATCAGGATTTTATAAACAACTTCGACACTTTGCTTACATATATATTTTTTTCAAGATGGGATTTCTTTTGGGTCGGTACATCAAAAAGGAAAAGCTAGGACTCAGCCACGTCCAGCCTAAAACCTCAAAAAGAAACTCTCGACCCTCAACATCATACGAGTACGAACCCCCATCAAAAGTGTCGATTATCTACATCAAAAAGAGATCCAGCTCCTACTCATCGCACGCAGGTCTCACACCCAACCCGGTGCATCAGGCGGTAGCGGCGGCAACATCCCTCACATCGCTCCATCCCGACGAACGTGCACAGAAATGAACTCCTGAATAACAGGACCCCCAGCCAGGCCCACGTCATACATCACTAGACAACGTACTCGGATAAAAGTCAGTCCGAGAACAGAGGGATAGTCTATCTCCGCACACTCGACCTCTACATCAGATGGTAGACCATAAAACACCCCCCGCGAGACGGCAGGTAGCGGCATACTTGCAAATCTGAAATGTTATCCCCAAAAGGGGTGAGTACAACCACTCAGCAGATAGGGAAATCCAATAACAACTCAATGCATCATGCAATTTCACATGCATTGCAGGCATAACTTACCTTGAAACCAGGCACACACTATCATGCATCATCATATCACATCACATATCATCATCATCATGCATATCATATCATATTATAGGTGATCATCATATCACATCACATATTATCATCATCATCATCATGCATATCATATCATATTATAGGTGATCATCATATCACATCACATATCATCATCATCATGCATATCATCATGCATATCATATATCGTATCATAGGTGATCATCATATCACATCACATATCATCATCATCACCATGCATATCATCATGCATATCATATATCATGGGTGGTCATCATATCATATCATATATCATCATTATCATCATCATCATGCATATCATCATGCATATCACATATCATCATCATCATCATCATCATCATCATGCATATCATATATCATGGGTTCATTTTTTTTTTCATCTTTTATCTTTAAGTTTGATCACCACATCACCCACTTCCCATATCATCAATATCATCATCCCTTCGGGCAAAGACCTCCGACAGGGTTCCCAGCATTCCAGCCATCCCATGGCCACCGGGCTTCCGGCCCCCCACATTCCGGGCATCTCGCATCTGAACTAGCATCACGAGGCATTCTCTTCGGGCAGAAACCTCCGACAGGGCTTCCGGCCTTTACCCTTCTAGCCAGGCATCCCGCACCCACATCCTGGCATCGCGAGGCATTTCTTTCGGGCAAAAACCTCCGACAAGGCTTCTGGCCCCCCACATTCCGGGCATCCTGAATCTCCTAGGGAATTCCGGCAATGCATCTCTGTACATTCCGGCCTCATCCTCCAGCACATGCTCTTACTCACATATCATTTTCCACATTCATCATCCTTTTATTCTTATTATTACATGGCATATGATTCACACATGCATCACAATTTATGATCATACATACACCAATGTCATACAACAATGCATAATAAATTCAATGAAATTCATGGCCAATAAAATAATCCCTTATTATTATTTTATTATTTTATTATTTTATTATTATATTTATTTATTTTCATAAATAAATATTAAATTTAATATCCATGATTTTCCCAAAATCATAACATTCAAAAAATCATTAAACAAACCAATAGAATCACAATTTCATACAAAATTCGTGGCCAAATTGAATTTCTCATAATTTCACAATTTCCACAAAATAGCACATGATATTCGGATAATGACCAAAATTGCACAGTTTCCAAATAAATTCGATTGAAATACTTATACGGTCTTCAAAAATTACGAAATTTTACAGGGTGATAGACAACACATTTTCGTGCATTTTTAATGCAGAACTCTAAGCCAAATTCTTTCTAGATTAATTTATACAACCCCACGAAACTTCTGGAACCACTACCGCGTCGTCCAGAATACACTTCTCCGAAATTTTTAGATTTCACCCATCTATTCTCTTTCGTTTCCTATGAAATTTGAGTATGTTATGTACCAAGGTGTCCTTTACAAGTTTCATGAAGAGATATAGGTCAAATAACCAAATTATGGTCACCATTTAAGTCCATGAAGTCTCGGGTGTCTCGGAATACTTCACCAGAACCATCGTATCCAAGATCTAACCGATTCACCAAGCTATACTTGTTCTTTTTGCTTCAAATTTGAGTATGTTGTAGCTTACGTGTTACCTACAACTTTCATGAAGACATTGAAGTCAAATATTCAACAAAAATCAACATACAAACAAGAATCCAACAAGAGGTCAGTGAAAACTTCACAGATCTAGGGTCTCCGTATAATAGAACTTTAACCCCTCATATCTCCATCATTGTCCACGAAATTTCAGTATGTTATAGTACAAGACGTTAGCTACAACTTCGATGAAGACATCGAAGCCAAAATCGGACTCCAAACACACATGCAAGCTCAAAGAAGCTACTGACTCCCACAAACCGAACAAGAACAGTCACACGGTTTGAAAATAAGCCACCCTTACCTCGGTTTTTCGCACTAAAACACCTAAAATCGAACATGCAACCAACAAAAAAAACATGCAAGAGAAGTTAAGGACTCCACTTGCCTCTAAGATGGACAAACGACGACGAACGGAGGCAGGACACGGCGATCGGACGGCGAACGAACGGCGGCACCCCTCGGCTCCGCCTCCTGCCCCTCTCAGTTTCTCCCTTTCTCTCAAACTCTCTCTCTCTCTCTCACCCTCTCTCGGCCGAATGAACAAAGAACCGGCCACTCTCTCTCTTCTCATCCCTTTTATACTCCCCTAATCCCATGATTAGCAATCATTGCTTTGCCTAAAAACTAACCAATGCATGCTCTTGCCATTTGCCACTTATCTCATTGGGTTTTCTTTTTAAATTTGATTTGGGCTTGGGCTTAGGCCCATCCGGCCACTCCCCTTGGGCTGGTCGAATTCTCTTCTTGGGCTCTAATGGGCCGACTAGCTTGGCCCACCAAGCTTTAGGCCAATGGGTCCAAGGCCCATTCGAATTTTAACCCTCTTTTTCCTTTTTTTTTTTTTTTTGAAATTCCTTCTATAAATATTTCTAAATTTCAATTTTCAATCTTGGCCAAAGTCTTAGGATATTTTTCTCATTGAAATTTAAATCATATGGCCAAGCATAGATTTTTAATCTTATTAGATTTAAATTTTCACTATCACAAGCACAAATCATCAAATTAAAAGACTAATGGCTAAAACATAAGCTATGGAAATTCTATCACCTAATTAAAGACTTTAACACACCTTATGGCTTGGCTTTGAATTTCTGGGATGCCACAATTCTCCCCTCCTTAGAGAATTTCGTCCTCGGAATTCAAGCACTACTTGCGCCTTCTTGAAATAAATAAGGGCACTTTTCCTTTATCTGATCCTCGCTCTCCCATGTGGCTTCCTCCACATCATGATGTCGCCATAACACCTTAACTAATGGGATCTTTTTGGTCCTAAGAATTTGCTCCTTTTGATTTAATATATGCACAGGCTCTTCAATATACCTTACTTTCTCATCCATTTTGATGGCTTCATGATCGAGTATATGACCAGGATCCGGCTGGTACTTCCTCAACATCAATACATGAAACACATCGTGCAGATTCCCTAACTTAGGAGGTAATGCTAAATGATAAGCTACATCACCTATCCTCTCCAGAATTTCAAAAGGTCCAACAAATCTAGGTCTTAGCTTACCCTTCATCCCGAATCGAGATATTCCTTTCATTAGAGATATCTTAAGGAACACATGGTCTCCTACACTAAATTCCAAAGGTCTTCTACGTCTATTTGCGTAACCTTTCTGTCTACTCTGAGCTGCTCTAAGTCTTCCTCTGATAATATCGACAGCTTCAGTGGTAATTTGTACCAATTCAGGTCCTGTCAACTTCCTTTCACCCACTTCATTCCAACAGATAGGAGTTCTACATCTCCTTCCATATAATGGTTCATAAGGTGCCATGCTTATGCTTTTCTAGAAACTATTATTATAGGCAAACTCTACTAAATGCAACCTTTCATCCCAATTTCCTTTGAAATCGATTGCACAAGCCCTTAACATATCCTTTAATATCTGGATTACTCTTTCTGATTGGCCATTTGTCTGAGGATGAAAAGCAGTACTAAATTGAAGCTTAGATCCTAACGCAATTTGAAGACTCCTCCAAAAATTCGAAGTGAACCTCGAATCTCGATCTGAAGTAATGGTCACTGGAACACCATGTAAGCGTACCACTTGACTTACATACATGTCCGCATACTTATCCATTGGGTAGTCCATGCGAATCGCTAAGAAATGTGCCGACTTAGTCAAACGATCAACTATAACCCAAATTGAATCATAACTACTTGATGTCCTTGGCAATCCTTGCACAAAGTCCATTGTTACATGTTCCCATTTCCATTCTGGAATATCTAATGGTCTCAAGAGTCCTGTGGGTTTACGATGCTCCGCTTTTACTTGCTGACACGTCAAACATTGAGAAACGTACTTAGTCGTATCTGCCTTCATACCATTCCACCAAAATTGCTGACGCAAATTTCTGTACATCTTTGTACTACCTGGGTGGATACTATAATTACTCTTATGTGCCTCCGACAGAATTTCCTTCCTCAATTCCTCATTGTCGGGAACACAAAGTCGTCCTTGACATCTCACTATTCCATCATCAAAGATCTGAAATTCTGATCTTTTCCCTAAAGATACAACATCTTTCACTTTCAAAATCTCTGGGTCAAATTCTTGCAGAATTTTAATTTTCTGGATAATCTCTGGCTCAATCCTCAATGCACTAAGCATACCAGTGAGACAATCCATTTCCAATTTAAATTCGGAATTTGCCACAGATTCCAACAATTCCCATTCTGCCATCCTCAAACTAGCTATTTCTACGGCTGACTTTCGACTAAGAGCATCTGCTACTCTATTCGCCTTTCCTGGATGATATCTTATCTCACAATCATAGTCCTTTAATAACTCCATCCATCTCCTTTGTCTCATATTCAACTCCTTTTGTGAGAACAGATACTTCAAACTCTTATGATCCGTGTAGATCTCAAACTTTTCCCCATACAAATAGTGTCTCCATATTTTCAAGGCAAACACTATAGCTGCTAGCTCTAAATCATGCGTCGGGTAATTTAGCTCATGAGCTTTCAATTGTCTGGATGCATAGGCTACAACCTTGCCATGCTGCATCAACACACATCCTAGTCCTTTGTGAGATGCATCACTATACACTGTGAAACCATCAGGTCCAGTAGGTATAGTCAGAATTGGAGTCGAAGTCAATTTCCTTTTGAGCTCCTGAAAACTCCTTTCACATTCTCCATTCCATTCAAACTTCACATTCTTTCGGGTCAATTTAGTTAAAGGTCCTGCCAGTCTTGAAAATCCTTCAATGAATCTCCTATAATAACCAGCCAATCCTAAGAAACTTCGTATCTCAGTAGGTGTCGTCGGTCTCGGCCAATTTACTACCATTTCAACTTTTGCCGGGTCTACTGCAATTCCTTTTCCTGACACCACATGTCCTAAAAATATTATCCGATCCAACCAAAATTCACACTTACTAAACTTAGCATACAACTTATGCTCTCTCAGAGTCTGCAAAACTATCCTCAAATGCTGTTCATGCTCCTTAGGTCCTTTTGAATATACCAAAATATCATCAATAAATACAATCACAAACTGGTCTAAATAAGGCTGAAATATTCTATTCATCAAATCCATAAATGCAGCCGGGGCGTTAGTCAATCCAAATGGCATAACAAGGAACTCATAGTGCCCATAACGAGTTCTAAACGCAGTCTTAGGAATGTCCTCCTTCTTAATTCTCACTGATGGTATCCTGACCTCAAATCAATTTTAGAGAAAACTGAACTTCCCTGGAGTTGGTCAAACAAGTCATCAATTCTAGGCAAATGATACTTATTCTTAATGGTCACCTGATTCAACTGCCTATAGTCAATACACAAGCGCATTGATCCATCTTTCTTTTTCACAAACAAGACCGATGCACCCCAAGGTGAAGCACTTGGTTTAATGAATCCTTTGTCAAGCAATTCTTGCAGTTGCACTTTCAACTCCTTCAATTCAACTAAGGCCATTCTATACGGGGCTTTTGATATTGGTCCTATTACAGGCATTAATTCAATTTCAAATTCAATCTCCCGCTTTGGCGGCAATCCAGGCAATTCCTCAGGAAATACATCTTGAAATTCGTTAATTACACGAACTTCCTCAAGATTAGGCTCCTCCCTTGCATAATCTCTAACTATGGCTAGGTACCCTTGACATCCTTCGTCAAGTAACTTACATGCTTCTATTACCGAAATAAGTGCTATAGGCAAATGGGTCTGACCTCCTAAAAATTCACAACTAGACTGATCAGGTAAAACGAATTGAATCACTCTTCTATAACAATCCATTCTAGCCCGATACTTACGAAGCCAGTCCTTTCCTATAATAACATCAAAATCATACATAGCCATTACAACCAAGTCTATTTCCATGTCCTTTCCTCCCATTGATATCTTACAATTTCCACACACCAACGTAGACAATACCATATCCTTTAAAGGCGTGGAAACACAAAGAGGCGTCTCAAGAGGCATAACTTCTATCTTATTCAAACATCTATATCTTTCAGACACAAACGAATGCGTTGCACCCGTGTCAAACAATGCATATGCCTTTTCACCATTAATAAGAATCGTACCTGAGATAACATTTTTGGAAGCTTCCGCTTCCTCCTGGGTAATCGCATACACCCTTCATTGCGCAGGTGGTCTCTGAGGATTTCTTTGCGGATTTGACCTAACAGCACTCTGATATCCCTGTCGCACTGAGCCAACACTCACTTGTGACCTCTCTTGTGGGCAATTCCTCCTAAGATGACCTACTTGTCCACAGCCAAAACATTTATGCTGTCCAGTACAAGGTCCTTGGCCATGTTTCCCATTACACCTCTGACAAATACCAGGCTGATAGGGTGCTTTCCCTATATTCAGACCACTCCTTGCCCCTCCAAAATTCCCAAAGTTACCCTTCTTCTTCACATTCCAGGTCTGACCTTGACCAGAATAAGGCCTCTTCCCCTTTCTCACATCACTAAAATTCAACGGTTTCTTAAACTCCGACCGCTCCCTCAACAGCTCCTGCTCCACTAACTACGCCCTTTCATAAATCTCATTATAATCTCTTATATTCAAAGGCACCAGTTGCTTTCTAATGTCAGTCCTCAGCCCTTTCAAGAATCTCTTAGCCTTCTCTTCCTGATCCTCAATCAATCTAGGAGCATATCTAGACAATTCAGAAAATCTAGCCTCATACTGATCTACAGTCAACCCCTTTTGTTCTAGCTGAACAAATTTAGTAATCTTTCTATCATTAGCACAATTAGAGAAATGCTTCTTATTGAAAGCTCTAACAAACTCCTCTCAGCTCACATCAGTACCTGGTGGAAAGATTATGTCCTTCGAAGCTCTCCACCAAAACTTCGCATTTCCCTCCAATTGGTACTCTGCTAAGACTATTTTCTCAGCATCAGTGCAGTCCAACAGCCGGAAAATTCGTTCCATTCCATCAATCCATTGCTCTGCCTCCTCAGGACTTCCCATTCCATTAAACTTAAGTGGCTTCAGCTTTAAAAACTGCTCCACTAGTCCTTGAGTACGGCGTTCTGCTCCGGGCTGTTGCTGCGCCTGCCTCTCCATCAAATTTCCAATATTGGCTAATGCCTGCAGGATATCTTCCATTTGGGGTTCAGCCCTTACAGCAGAGGCTTCAGCCCTCGATGGATGAGCACTTCCAGCTCGCACCATGACTTTCCTGCAATTTCCAAGCATTGCCTCAGGAATAATCTGAGACTCACTGCCTCCACTCAAAGCAATTACTATCACTACATAAGTAACATATACATGTTACTAGGCAACTCAAAATAAACTACTGGGGATCTACGAGTGAATACTCATCACCCGTTATTCAATTATTTCATTTTAGATCCTATGGTGTGCATTGTCATCATGTTTCCTCAATTCCAAATGACGCTCCTTATCACTCCACCTATAACCATTCACTCTGATACCAAAGAGGGCGGCTGTGACACCCCGAACCCTTCGCAGGTCGTCACCAGCGCCGATGCTACACTTTATTACCTTTTCTTATCTTGTACTTAGAACAAGCGTCGTTAATCACATGCATTTTTTTTCTTTTTTTAAAACGATCGGTCCCAACGCGACTCATAGCGGAAGCAAATTAAACATCACCATCTATCCCCCTACCAATCCATGATACAAATACACACCACCTAAACATCAGGATTTTATAAACAACTTCGACACTTTGCTTACATATATATTTTTTTCAAGATGGGATTTCTTTTGGGTCGGTACATCAAAAAGGAAAAGCTAGGACTTAGCCACGTCCAGCCTAAAACCTCAAAAAGAAACTCTCGACCATCAACATCATACGAGTACGAACCCATATCAAAAGTGTCGATTATCTACATCAAAAAGAGATCCAGCTCCTACTCATCGCGCGCAGGTCTCACACCCAACCCGGTGCATCAGGCGGTGGCAGCGGCAACATCCCTCGCATCGCTCCATCCCGACGAACGTGCACGGAAATGAATTCCTGAATAACAGGACCCCCAGCCAGGCCCACGTCATACATCACTAGACAACGTACTCGGATAAAAGTCAGTCCGGGAATAGAGGGACAGTCTATCTCCGCACACTCGACCTCTACATCAGACGGTAGACCATAAAACACCACCCACGAGACGGCAGGTAGCGTCATACTTGCTAATCTGAAATGTTATCCCCAAAAGGGGTGAGTACAACCACTCAGCAGATAGGGAAATCCAATAACAACTCAATGCATCATGCAATTTCACATGCATTGCAGGCAAAACTTAACTTGAAACCAGGCACACACTATCATGCATCATCATATCACATCACATATCATCATCATCATGCATATCATATCATATTATAGGTGATCCTCATATCACATCACATATTATCATCATCATCATCATCATCAACATGCATATCATCATGCATATCATATCATATTATAGGTGATCATCATATCACATCACATATCATCATCATCATGCATATCATCATGCATATCATATATCATGGGTGGTCATCATATCATATCATATATCATCATTATCATCATCATCATGCATATCATCATGCATATCATATATCGTATCATAGGTGATCATCATATCACATCACATATCATCATCATCACCATGCATATCATCATGCATATCATATATCATGGGTGGTCATCATATCATATCATATATCATCATTATCATCATCATCATGCATATCATCATGCATATCATATATCGTATCATAGGTGATCATCATATCACATCACATATCATCATCATCATCATCATCATCATCATCATCATGCATATCATCATGCATATCACATATCATCATCATCATCATCATCATCATCATGCATATCATATATCATGGGTTCATTTTTTTTTCATCTTTTATCTTTAAGTTTGATCACCACATCACCCACTTCTCATATCATCAATATCATCATCCCTTCAGGCAAAGACCTCCGACAGGGTTCCCAGCATTCCAGCCATCCCATGGCCACCGGGCTTCCGGCCCCCCACATTCCGGGCATCTCGCATCTCAACTAGCATCACGAGGCATTCCCTTCGGGCAGAAACCTCCGACAGGGCTTCCGGCCTTTACCCTTCTAGCCAGGCATCCCACACCCACATCCTGGCATCGCGAGACATTCCTTTCGGGCAAAAACCTCCGACAAGGCTTCCGGCCCCCCACATTCCGGGCATCCTGAATCTCCCAGGGAATTCCGGCAATGCATCTCTATACATTCCGGCCTCATCCTCCACCACATCCTCTTACTCACATATCGTTTTCCACATTCATCATCCTTTTAATCTTATTATTACATGGCATATGATTCACACATGCATCACAATTTATGATCATACATACACCAATGTCATACAACAATGCATAATAAATTCAATGAAATTCATGGCCAATAAAATAATCCCTTTTATTTTATTATTATTTTTTATTATTTTATTATTATATTTATTTTCATAAATAAATATTAAATTTAATATCCATGATTTTCCCAAAATCATAATATTCAAACAATCAATAAACAAACCAATAGAATCACAATTTCATACAAAATTCATGGCCAAATTGAATTTCTCATGATTTCACAATTTCCACAAAATAGCACATGATATTCGGATAATGACCAAAATTGCACAGTTTCCAAATAAATTCGATTAAAATACTCATATGGTCTTCAAAAATTACGAAATTATACAGGGTGATATCCAACACATTTTCCTGCATTTTTAATACAGAACTCTAAGCCAAATTATTTTTATATTAATTTATACAACCCCACGAAACTTCTGGAACCACTACCGCGTCGTCCAGAATATACTTCTCCGAAATTTTTAGATTTCACCCATCTATTCTCTTTCGTTTCCTCTGAAATTTGAGTATGTTATGTACCAAGGTGTCCTTTACAAGTTTCATGAAGAGATATAGGTCAAATAACCAAATTATGGTCACCATTTAAGTCCATGAAATCTCGGGTGTCTCGGAATACTTCACCAGAACCATCGTATCCAAGATCTAACCGATTCACCAAGCTATACTTGTTCTTTTTCCTTCAAATTTGAGTATTTTTTAGCTTACGGTGTTACCTACAACTTTCATGAAGACATTGAAGTCAAATATTCAACAAAAATCAACATACAAACAAGAATCCAACAAGAGGTCAGTGAAAACTTCACAGATCTAGGGTCTCCGTATAATAGAACTTTAACCCCTCATATCTCCATAATTTTCCACGAAATTTCAGTATGTTATAGTACAAGATGTTAGCTACAACTTCGATGAAGACATCGAAGCCAAAATCGGATTCCAAACACACATGCAAGCTCAAACAAGCTACTGACTCCCACAAACCGAACAAGAACAGTCACACGGTTTGAAAATAAGCCACCCTTACCTCGGTTTTTCGCACTAAAACACCTAAAATCGAACATGCAACCAACAAAACAAACATGCAAGAGAAGTTAAGGACTCCACTTGCCTCTAAGATGGACAAACGACGACGAATGGCGGCGGGACACGGCGATCGGACGGCGAACGAACGGCGGCACCCCTCGGCTCCGCCTCCTTCCCCTCTCGGTTTCTCCCTTTCTCTTGAACTCTCTCTCTCTCTCTCACCCTCTCTCGGCCGAATGAACAAAGAACCGGCCACTCTCTCTCTTCTCATCCCTTTTATACTCCCCTAATCCCATGATTAGCAATCATTGCTTTGCCTAAAAACTAACCAATGCATGCTCTTGCCATTTGCCACTTGTCTCATTGGGTTTTCTTTTTGAATTTGATTTGGGCTTGGGCTTAGGCCCATCCGGCCACTCCCCTTGGACTGGTCGAATTCTCTTCTTGGGCTCTAATGGGCCGACTAGCTTGGCCCACCAAGCTTTAGGCCAATGGGTCCAAGGCCCATTCGAATTTTAACCCTCTTTTTCCTTCTTTTTTTTTTTTTTTTTTTGAAATTCCTTCTATAAATATTTCTAAATTTCAATTTTCAATCTTGGCCAAAGTCTTAGGATATTTTTGCTCATTGAAATTTAAATCATATGGCCAAGCATAGATTTTTAATCTTATTAAATTTAAATTTCCACTATCACAAGCACAAATCATCAAATTAAAAGACTAATGGCTAAAACATAAGCCATGGAAATTCTATTACCTAATTAAAGACTTTAACACACCTTATGGCTTGGCTTTGAATTTCTGGGATGCCACACATACCATGCTCGAGGTGCTTATTTTAGACCATACAGCGCATTCTTCAGTCTATAGACAAAGTTTTGTTTTCTGGGATCTTCAAATCTTAGTGGTTGTTCCAAATAGAATTCTTCTTGTATGAATCCATTTAGGCTAGCACTCTTGACATCCATTTGGAATAACCTGAAATTATGAAAACACGCATATGCAAGCAGTAGTCTAATGGCTTCTAACCTGACTACAGGTGCATAAGTCTCATCATAGTCTATTCCTTCCTCTTGTGTGTATCATTTTGCCATAAGTCTTGCTTTGTTCCTTGTTCCTTTGCCTTTTTCATCCATCTTGTTTCTGAGCACCCGTTTCATTCCAATCACAGATTTCCCTTTTGGTTTTGGAACTAGCTCTCGGACATCATTGATATTGAATTGTCTGAGTTCTTCATGCATTGCTTTTATCCAGCTTTCGTCAGATAATGCTCCTTCTACTCCTTTTGATTCTATTTTTGAAATAAGTGCTAGTGCACTTAAATCTTCTTTTGCTTTGGACCTGGTGCGGTTCCTTCTTCTATATTGCTAATGATGAGTTCTTTGAGATAACTTGATTTGTGCTTCCAATTACTATTAGATTTGTCATTTCCTGCAAGGATTTACTGATTGTCAGTTTTTTTTCGGTTCTTCTGACTTTTGTTCTAGTTGACTTTGATCACTAGAAGATTGAAGTCACTTGGGGGAATAAAACTTTATTAAGTTTGAAACTAGTTCAGACTCTTCAAGCTAAGTCTAATCTTGTTGGTTTTGAATATTTTCTTGAAATTTGACATTCTTGGATTCTTCAACAGTTTGTGTATTCTTGTTGAAGACCCTATAAGCTTTGCTTGAAGTAGAGTAACCAAGAAATATTCATTCATCTTATCTTTCTTCAAATTTTCTAGGCCGATCATTTCCATTCTTCAAAATAAAACACTTGCAACCAAACGCATGAAAATAAAAGATATTTGACTTATTCCCTTTATATACTTCATTGGGGGTCTTCTCTAGGATGGGTCTTAAAAATACCCTGTTAATTATATAATAGGCAGTAGAAACTGCTTTTGCCCAAAAACGAGAATAGATTTTACTTTCTATTAGTAGAGTTTTGGCCATTTCTTGTAACGATTTATTTTTCCTTTTTACAACTCCGTTTTGTTCTAGGGTATATGGAGAGGACAAAACATGTTGAACACTACTCTCATCATAGAAATTTCCAAAGTCTTGATTTTCAAATTCTTCCCCATGATTGGTATTTATGCTTGAAATGGCATAACCTTTCTCGTTCTGAATCCTCTTAGCAAACTTTGAAAAGTATGAGAAGGTTTCGACCTTACTTGCCAATAAGAAAACCCAAGTCAAACTTGAATAAACATCCACAACTACCAAACAATATTTCTTTCCACCAATGCTCTGTGTTCTTATTGGTCCAAAAAGATCCATATGAAGAAGCTGCAAGACACATTTAGTCGAAACTTGATTTATAAGTTTAAAAGAACTTCTAACCTGTTTTTCCAAGACATAAGGAGTACACAACTCAAAGTTCTAATATACCATTTTGGGAAGATCCCGTACCAACTTCTTAGATGAAATTTTGGCAATCCGTTTCATAATCACATGTCCAAACTTGCGATGGCAAGGATATGCTTCATTTTGAATTGAAATGAGACATTGAGAGCTCTCTAAACTTATGTCCAGAAGATAAATATTGCCATGTATTCGCCCAATGAAGGATTGAGATAAGTCTCGACTTACTCCAGAACATACATCTTCTTGAAAATTGATTCTGAATCTTGTATCACATAGCTGGCTTATGCTCAAAAGATTGTAATTCAAACATTTTAATAGTGAAACATTGTTGATGATTAGACTTGCAATCCTTATTGTTCCATGTCCAATAATTTTTCATTTGCTATTTCTAGCAAATGAGACAATTCCTCCTTTTTGTGTTTCTAGTTTTACGAAATCGCTTGAACCTCCAATCATATGCCTTGAACAACCAATGTCCAAGTACCGTTTGCTTTTCCTTTTAACAATGACCTACAATCAAATTGAAATCTCAAACTTTCTTTGGTGTCCAAATTTTCTTGAGTCCTGGCGAGTTAGTTTTATAGACAACCTTTGCCCAATCTTCTTAACAGGCTTCCAAACTTTAGGATGCTCATTCTCAAAATGTTCTAAGCTGTTACACTTAGAACATTTGAGAGCATTTCGGCCAACAGGTTTTACAAAAACCTGTTGAAAATGATTTTTTAAGAAGATTTTGGGGGTCTTTGTTTAAGCCTCTCATTCACTTCAGGAAAATCAATCGAATGAGTATTTTCATTGTTTAGACCTAAACCAGGTTTGATAAAATAGGGCATTTGAGTTGAAAGAATTTTCTCTAAAGTTTTTTACCCTTTAGAAAACTTTGTAGAAATATCTGAAATCTCATTTTTCAAACATTAATTTTCTTTTGAAAGAGAATTGGCATTTTCTTTTAAACCATCAAAATCATTTTTTAGACTCTCAAACTTTTCTCTCCATGAGTTATCATGTTGCCTGAGTTTTGAATTTTCCTTCTTTAGTTCGGAAATCCTTTTAAGAGAGGATTTGAGGTTGAGGCAAAGTTCATCTCTATATTTAGAAACTTTAACAGGAATTTCCAAATAACTTAACTCGATTTTCTTATCGATTATGAGTCTATGTCCGAGTTTAATTCTGACTCTGAGTCTGATATTGAATGAGCCATCAGATAGATATTTGCAAATTCCTCTTCACTTTCCTCACATTCTGTGTCACTCCAGGTTTCTACTTTAAGAGTTTTCTTGTATTTCTCATATTTTCCTTTCTCCTTTTTCAGCAAATGACAGTTAGGCTTGATGTGTTCCTTCTTCTTGCACTCAAAGCATATTTCATCCTTGTTTCAACATCTTCCATCGTTCTCTTTAGGGAATTTTGCTTGCTTTGCTTTTTCCAGTTCAATCTTCTTCCTTTCCTATTTAGTTTTATGAATTTCTTTATCATTAAGGCCAGCTCCTCGTCATCCATGTCATCATCTGTACATGTCATTGTTTGTATCTATAGTATTAGAATCAGCATTAGACTTAAGTGCAGTTGACTTCTTACCTTTTGGATCCTCTTCATCATTGAGCTATTCCACTTCATACGAATGAAGAGTGCCTATTAGCTCATCAAGAGAAAGAGGCATGATTCTTTGCATCTCCCAAATCGATGTCTTCACATGGTTCCAGTCCTTTAAAAGTCTTTATAGTAGTTTGTTGACCTTCATTGGAGCAAAAATTGGTTGACTTTGATATGCCAATCCATTTACAATTTCTGTAAAGTGACTGAACATATCTCCAATAGACTCTCCAAGCTTCATTTTGAAGGACTCATATTGGCCAAGTAAGATGTTTATTTTTTTCTCTTTTATACGATTTGTTCCTTCATAAGTGACGTGAAGCCTATCCCAGCTTTAGCTATTTCACAATAAGAAATTATGTTATATTCAGCAGGAGACAAGGCACAATAAAAAGAATAAATAGCTTTAGCATCAAGAGCTTGTCTCTTAGTAGTTTCTGCTTGGTTGGAATCCTCAGCATCTTTATCTATGACTTCTTTTCCCTTGTCTGAAGCCGATGCTGCCTTTGGATTGATTCTTCTTTCCATAACATCCCATGCCAGAGGATCTCTGGATCTTAGGAATGCCTTCATTTTATTCTTCCACATATTATATTCTTTTCATCAAAATAGGGTGGCCTGGTATTGCTTTATTCTTCAATTAGCCCTGATGCCAAGATACTAGTTATAGAAGATCTTTAACTCAGAAGTAAAAACACTTCAATAAGACGAGCACTGTGGCTGTAATACCAATTGAAAATGTTAGTATTATCACCTAGAGGGGGGTGAATAAGTGTACAAATAAATTAAACAAATAAATGCAGAATGAGTTAATTTTCAAGCAAAGTCTAACTAAAGGTGCACTAGACTTTGAAGTAAATTCAGACTTAATTGGAGAAGGTTTAGAAAGATGATAAGTTCGGAAAAAGATTGTAACAAACAAATAAAAAATAGTTACGGGAAGAGAAAATTGAACACAATATTTATAGTGGTTCAGCTTAGATCAAGCCTATGTCCACTCTCCCACGCTAACAGCCTTCGGGCTAAAATTCACTAAGGTATTAATAGAGAAATACAACGATTTGAGTACGAACTCTTTAATGGAGATTTTTTTTTCTCTCACTAAGTCACTCTTCTTGTGTTTTACTCTCTTGAATATAATTTGTAAGTGTTGTCGATGAAGAACAAGTGATTGGAAATGCCTCAAACTTTGGAATTTCAATTTTCACGCTCTACCTCAAATGGACTGAATGACCTCCTTAACTACTCATCTACGCCTTTCTAACCGTTGGCATTCTCTAGAGGAATTTCTTCCAATCAATCTGTTGGACAAAATCTATTAATGAAATCTTGTAGTCGTTTGAAGATTGAGATAAAAATCTGATGATTCTGGACACCTATACAATTAGAATCTAGATTTCCATAAGTAAATGCTTCCTAAAAGGAACTTGTTTTCAAAATTGATTTCATCAATTCGTGATTGATTCCATCAATATATTTACAAAAGGTAAGTGAGATTCTCTGCCAGAAAGCCAGATATTAAGGATAAATCTCATTCAAACTGAATCTTTGTCAAAAGATCAATAATCCTGAGTCTGATTATATCTTCGTTTTGGACTTGTTTCAGTCTGGATCTTGTCAGAGTGGGTAAGACTTCTGGAGTAGATAGATTTTGACAAAATTCCATGATATACCACAAAAGTCTAGTATTCTTCAAAATAAAAACAAGAATAAGAAAGTTTTGTCATCTTCAAAACCTTATAGAAGTTTTCTCAATGGTGAGCACCTAACTAGACTCAACAATGGAGACTACCATCCTAGATGAGACATAGGGATCTTACCTACCTTGAAAAACCTCGAGGACCAGCTTATATAGCTTGATGGATTGAGGATGCAAGGCCGAGACAAAGGAGAAGGAGGAGTGGGCATCCAAGAAGAAAGAGGAAGGAGGAAATGAGAGGCAAGGTGAAGAAATGAAGAGGGCTCCTCTATTTATAGCCCCTTGGTGCCATCATTACTAAGCCAAGTGGTCCAATCTTAAGTTTCCATGTGTCCCGCCTAAATTTCTTGGGTGGCAAGTCTATTTTGTCTCATAATTACACCTAAAAGATGAGTTAGCCAAACTAAAAGATCTTAGTTGGCATTCTTAGCCTCTAGTCATCATTGATGATGGCCGCTTTTTGCTCTCTCATTGGTCCACTTGTATGCCGCATTTAATGAACATTTAATGAAGTTTGATAATAATGGTACCATAGTTGCCAACTTGGTATTTCTAGAACTTTCGGTCATTAATGATGGGTCATGTATCGCTCTCTAATTGGTCCACACATGTGCTGCCTTTTTTTAGAATCTGCAAATATATTTTGGCCGCCATCATGACTTTTGACTATTCAAAGAACAACTCACCCCTTCATAATGAGGGGGTTCTAGAAATTTCTTTACTTTTGTCTTTTTCTTTATTAATAAGGCAATCTAGAGAATTCTATCATCCAAGCTAGTTTTGAGGCTGAAGAAGGGATCATTAAGTACACCTCAAAAAACTGAATCACGTACACCCGAGGTTCGGCTAATACGTCCCATATTCGCCAAAACCATTCATTTGGATGATCAATCGGCCAATAGGGTCGATTGTCCTTTGATCGGTTCAAGACCAATCCTAAGGCTACCCATGGCCTAGCACTAAGCCAAGGTACTCATGGAACTTAGAATTAGTGATGGAATAGCCAGATATAATCCTGGGCTCATTCCAATCAGCATCTGATCCATTAGTAGGGTTCATGGTTGGTGCGTTACCAATCCATGATCGGACATCACCAATTCAAGATTCCATTCTGATCACTAAGAATTAAATGGTGAGTGATGCATTTTTGGTCAAAAGACGGTTGCATTTGACCAATTTGGATTGTCCGTGTATCGGTGTATAACTGGGCGAAATTACCCATGGTCGGAAACTACGACTGCTCGGATCAACCCATGACCATCCGTCGATCCAAAATCATCCTATGATCAATTCTCGTGATCAAAAATTCATCTTATGAGCTGGTGATCTTATCCCATTAGTATGGTTATAGGAGTGTGCAATAGGAACCGCCCAAATCGGGAACCGTTTGGACCAGACCGAACTAGCCGATTTTGGGCGGTTCCCACAGTCGGCGGTCCGGTTCTCGGTTCCTAATCTTGGAACCTGTGGCCAGTTGGTTCGGTTCCTGGTTCCAAGGTAGGAACCAAACCGACTAGACTGAACCAATTTTTATATATATAATTCATATACATATAATATATAATATATAGTATAACTTATTGCAACCAAAATTGCAATTGAGGTAACAATCTCTTATGTGGCCAAGAGACTATTAAAACTCTTCTTGTTACTCTTTTATTAGTAGAGAAAATCTACTTGTTAGTTTCATCTTATACTCGATGTGGGAATAAGGCTCCAAGAGACCAACAAGGCACTTCAAGCCTCCAAGAGTCCCACATCGACTAAACATTCAAAGAGCGGAAGATAGATTGTTTATAAAACCTAAGCCAAGCACAACCTTTAGCTAAATTATTCATGGCCTTTATGGTTAATGTTAAGTGTGAAACACACGAAGTGTGATTAATATTCACACAAGTGGAGTTTGAATATTTTGCACATGGAAACATGTGTGATTAGTTTTGTTGAATCGCCCGAGAACTAAATTGGATTGATCAGGCCGGTTTGGAGCATGGTCACTCTTTAATGCAAAAAAAAAAAAGTGCCGATTTTGTTGGATTGGACTAGACCAGATTGAAACCGATGGTCCGGTCTAGTTCCTGGTCCTAGGACCAAATAGTCCAGCCCATGATTCTCAATTTTGGGAACTAGTGCTCCTGGTCCAGTTCTTGATTCTAAGGTGGAACCGGACCAAACCAAGAATTGATCACCCTTATATGGTTTGTAGAAAATTTGGGGCCAACACCTCGACCAATTTGTGATTGGTCGGTCGGTCAGTCCATGACCGATCCATGATTCCTTGTCAATCGAACCAATCGATCCCATAGCCAATGGCCTATGGCCGATCCTTTTGGGACCTCATGGCCGATCCTTACGAGGTCGGAATTGAGAATGTTACAGAAGCTATGTGTGACATCTTGAAAATCTAATCCTGTCTCGACTAAATGAAATGGGCTTTTCACCGACGTGCCTATGGTCATTTTTCTCGAAGCTGATTACTCACGAGATAACTAATCTATTAGGTGAAGCCGTTAAGGGATATAAACGCAACAGACTTGAGAATTCGATCAAAAATTGACTACTTGGCTGTGCTAATCAACAAGGGTCAATACAGCACCGTTATAATCAATCAGTGATCAGATATAGATCGATTAAATGGAATGGCGCAATTAAATGGTGGGTGATTCCACCGGATCACAAAATTTGCATCGAACGGCATTCACCCAATTTTTTGTTGATTCTATATATAGTGCTCGTAATTGAAACTTTGAGATTTTTACAACAAACGAAAGTCGCCGATGAGTCGAAGATGTACAAACGTGGATCGAGAATTATCGACCATGGGTTAAATGCGATAAAATCCCTAAAAGCTACCTGGTAGGTTAGGTCATGCTAAAATCGCGTCCAATCAAAATTAACCACAAAATTGAACTCGGTTTCAATAATCGAAATTTTGAGCGTGTCACAATTTATTTTTAGGACATTGTCTTATCCTTTGAAGAATTTTTGGCGAGCCTGGGATTTTTTTACGAAAAATCAAATTTGGCAAATTAAATTCGAGGAAATTCGGATGCGCACTTTGGTGTGGATTTTTGGCCTTCAAAATCGATCAAGTAGTGAAGGGAATCCAAGAAATTCGTGCGGGCTACTACCATGGTATTTTTGGGCTTCAAATTGGATTGTTTTGTGAGGAATTGATGGAAAATTGAGAGAAATTCGTAGGGTTGTTGAAGAGAGGCTTTTTGGCCTTCAATTTGGCTTTGTTTGGGTGAGGAAATGCTAGAAAATAGCCATTGGAGGCTGTCTTGACCTTTGGGGAGGTTGAAGATTTGTGGGGCTTGCCCTTGAGTGCATAGATATTTAGGTTGGACTTATTGGCCTCCTTGTTCCCCCTTCTAGCAGCAACTTCTTCTTCTTCTTCTTCAACTTCTTCTTCATTTCACCTCCTTCAACCGCCATTTCTAGTGCACTCCAACCCCCACCGAAACCACCAGTCACTGCTAGTCTTCATGCCACCTATCCGAGCTACCTATCGCCTCGCTCAACCTCTCGCGCCAGCCCCGACTCCAATGCATGTCCGCGCCGCTTGTGCTCACACCGTCCCGTCGTCCGCCTGTGTCTGACATGCGTCCAGCCCAGCCCCGGTGCCACCTGCGACCGCCTTCAACCGCCGGTCCTCACCTAGACGCCAGCACTGCCACCGCTTCGCGTCTGCCACTCTAGCCAGCCCATGTGATTACTTATGATCCCTCGGTTCAGCCCTCTCTAGAACCGAAGTTCTAGTTGGGCTGTGAGCCTTCCAAGGCTTTTTCAGCCATGGCTTAGCCCTCCTTTGGAGTCGCCATAGGCACGGGAATTCATCGCCGTCGCGCCGCCGTCACCATGAACCCGTTTTCGCGATAAACAGTGAGTTTGCATTCTAATCTTTGATTAGGGGGCTAAGTGCACTCAAGGGGATTAGTTTAGGGTTAATTGAGATTATTGAGATTTAGTTAGATTAACTAGTTGGTTGGATTATTTAGTTAGGCTAGTTAGTTAGTTAGTTAGTTAGTTAGTTAGTTAGCTTAGTAGGTTTATGTAGCTAGCTTAGTCAAATTTATTTAATTAGTTCACTTAGGTTGGTTAGATTAGCTTATTTAATTCAATTAAGTGTTTTAATTTAAATAATTTACAATTTATTTAATTAAATGTAATTTAATTAATTAATTATTAATTAGCATAAATTATACCGAGATAGCCGATTGTCGAGTTTTGTGCTGATCGTCGTGGATGTGTTTGTTTGTGAAATTAATTGCTAGTTTATGCAATTGAGTGCTTGATGACAATTTTCAATTATTATTGCAAAAATATGATTTTATGGTATTTAATTAGAAAAAATACCAAGTGTCGATTTTTTATGCCAAAAATATTTTAGGTACTATATAAAATCATGGAATTTTGAAAAGAGAGTATAGCACGTTTTATGGTTCAATTTGATCATGTGACCACGCACAATTATTTTACCGAGTACTTTTAATATAAAGAAAATTGGCCAAGTCCATTACTTGAAATAAGAGTATTTGAGTGCAAAGCTCGATGTTATTGGCCAAACATGGTTGTGCATGTGATCGCTATCGAAACCCGTCACCCAATGAAAGTTGGGGAGGCAATGCTTCTTCGAGAATGCCGGATGCCAACGGATGTCGGTCGCAGTGGAGGCTAGACCGATGCTCATTCGGGAATGCCGTCTAGATGTAGACGTTGCCATGCCCGACGAAGCGAGACAATGCCCAATTATGCCAGATGACCGTCGACAGATGAGTTGGCCGTGGTCGTTGGCTCATAATTAATTGGGACATGCTTGAGTGTTTGATATAGCCGTGCTTGATTATGGGACAAAATTATGTGGCACAGAATGTGACATGTCATAACGATTTGGTTTTATAATCGGGACTCCTATGATTGATTGATATGTGAAAATGAGGTGTTCCAATTATCGATTGTATTTACTGTATGCATATATTATATGAGGTGTACTAATGTGCAGGGAGGTGCTGAAGCAAGGTAAGTCCTATATGTTGCATGTTTATGCTGCCTTTAGGTGAATTCTCGTCCTAATCGGGGTTTAGGGTGTAGACTCATTGAGACTTTAGCAGTGCATGGTAATGCTCCTGTTTCTCCCAATTTTTGTTCTTTTGTTCCCCGGAACAAAAAAAGGACAGAAACCTATTTGATAAAACATTTGTTCCCGGGAACAATTTCTCTAATTTTTTGCTCCCGATTGTTCCCGAGAACAGTTTTGAGAAGCAAAAAAAAGTTGATTCTTGTTCCTGGGAACAATTTCTAGAAATAAGCCAATTTTCTTTTTCTTTTTTCTCTCTTGCCGTAACCACCTCCAATCGCCCGGAGCCACAATCGACTACCGCCACCGGCCGTCGGCCACCACCGCCGCCTGCAGACCACCGCTGGTCGTCGCTGTCGCCGCCGCCGCCACCGCCAGTCACGCGGTAGCCGGTCGCCGCCACCACTGGTCGTTGGCCACCGGTTGTTGACGTTGTTGGTCGCCGGCCACCATCGCCACCGGTGGCCTGTTGTCGGTCATCGGCCACTGTCATCGCCACCATAGCCGTCGCCGTCGCCCGCCAATCACCGTCGTTGCACGACCGCCGGTTGCTGACCATCATCGCCGATCGCCGCCGCAAGCCCATCGACCGTCGACGACCGGTGGCCGTGGGAGGGGGCGATCGATGGGCTTGCGGCGGCAATCGACGGTGACGATCGACTGCCAGCGGTAGTGCAGCAATGGCGGCGATCCGTGAGTAAGAATAAAAAATCAATAAATACAAAAAGAAATTGTTGCGTTACCAAACGTATTTCCATTCTTTTTCTATTATGAAAGTAAAAATTTTGTGTAGTTACCAAACGGGTTCTTTTACTTAGAAATTGTTCCCAACAGAAATAGAAAAGAACTATTTCTGAAAAAAATAAAAAAATAAAAAACTCTTCCCCGGAACAAAAGCGTTGTCATGCACAGCCTTTATCTCACTCCGTCGTGGTTAAATTTTACAGATCTTTAGATAGAGGTGCGCCACATTCGTTTTGGGTGGCCATGAGAGGCGGAGACCCAGCATACCATACTCCCTATCCACAGGACCAACTAGACTGGTGAGCTTTTCGTTACCACCATTTGGGTGGATGAGGACTTATCTTAGTTGGTACCTCATCGATTCAAAGCGTGGTTCCGTTACAGGCCTAACGGGGTTCGGGAGGGCCCCTTTGATAATTTTGATTGGCCTGCCGTCGATGACGAGTATGTGGAGGTACTGGACCCTGTCGTGGACGTCGATATTGTTGGAGAAATCTTCCTTGACTATTTTGAAGCTGATAAAACGTTTCCATCAATCTAGTTTGAAGATTTGCAGACTCTACTATTTAAAGTCTGAAGACCTCCGGACTGCCAGACTCAAGACTCAAAGTCTATTCTCATTGATAGTTTCTAGTCAGTCGAAGAAGGCCTATCCAGGACTGGATGTTTCGTTAAGGATTTGACCTTATCGATTGGAGAAGATCTCTTGGCTGGATATGACATAACGGAATCATTTATTCGAATCAAGATTGATTGAGGATCCGATGATTGGCGAAGTATACTTAGAAGGTTCTACTTATGGAAACTGAGATCCTGATTGTATGGGCGAGCAGGATTGATAGGCTATCGTCATGTTCCTTAAATAGTTCGAATGATCTTCCTAATTGGTTCTGTCCAACGGGAAGATTGGAAGAATTTCTTTGGTAAGTGTGAACGGGTATGATGGCATAAATGAGTATATAAGGGAGACATTCCAGTTGTTCGAGTGTGTGCGCGATAGAACAATTTCAAAGTCTGAAGCTCTTTGTTCTTAGTCAATTCATTTGTTGAGCGAAATCTTGTACGCAAAAGAGAGTCTATATCTTTAAGAAACCTTGAGGAAGTGTGGTAGAGTATCTACACTGTAGAATCAAGGGAGAGCTTTGCTGTAATAACTCTTTTGTTCATAGTGAAATCCAATCGATGGGTTGTCAGTGCGGAAGAGTGGACGTAGGCTTGGAATAAGCTGAACCACTATAATTTATGTGTTCATTTACTCTTCCCTACTCTCTTTTACCTTGATCATAATTCGTTGTGTTAACAAAAGACGAACTTCATTTCTATTGTCTGTTTAGTATTGCTTACTTATCATGAGAAACTATTTTTACACCTATTCACCCTCCTCTAGGTGCTTATACTAGCTATCTCAATTGGTATCAACGCCTATGTACTCACTTAATTTGAAGTGTTTTACTTCAGAGTTAAAGATCCATGGCTAGTATGTTGGCTCTAGGGCTGGTAGAAGGGCAAAGTAATACCAAACCGCCTTACTTTGATGGAAAAGAATACAACATATGGAAAAACAAGATGAAGGCATTCCTAAGATCAAAGGATCCTCTGGAATGGGACGTGGTAGACAAAGGAATCATTCCTAAAGCTGCACCTGTCTCAAAGAGAGGAAAAGAAGCTATTGAGTCTAGTGAAATGACTTAGGAAGAGATAACCAAGAGATAAGCTCTTAATGTAAAAGCAATTTATTATTTATAATGCGCTTTATCACCTACTGAATATAACAGAATATCTTCTTGTGTTACAACCAAAGAAGTTTGGGATAGATTACACATCACCTATGAAGGAACTAATCTAGTGAAAGAAACCAGGATCAACATTCTCCTCGGTCAATACGAAGCCTTCAAAATGAAATCAGGAGAATCTATTACTGACATGATAGTTGAGAGCCTTTCATATGCATAAACAAGGCAAGGCACGAACCTTGCTATTATTTTGCCATCGACAAGTGAGTGGTGACCTTGTATCCGACGATCAACGGTGAGATGTCCTCCTATAGGACAATTAGGGATTTCTACTTACCGAGTCATTGACTTACTCTTGTTGTTCTCACAATTTCAGGTGTGTGATGGGTGAACCAAGGTCCAAGAAGGGAATGAACATAGCATGGGGGCCATTTTTAGGAGTAGCTCGGTAGAGGAGCTAGGCTTCCCCAGCCTTTTTGATTGACTACATATGGAAATGAAAATAAGTAGCTCAAGACTAGGTTGGGTATGTAATCAAAATAGCATTTGATATGTGAATATTTATATGTATATGTTGCTTTTATTTGCTTGGTTTGCATATGTCTTGCTCGGCTTCCATGTTTGTTTGTACGGGGATTGTTTATGATCGCTTCCGCATGTGCTTAACTAAAGATAAAAAACTTTCAAGACGTTCGACGTTGCTTGGGGTGTCGATGCTAACCGCTGGGTAATGCTCCCGTGCCAGAGGTGGGATGGGGGTGTGAAAACTAAGCTCCTCCACTACGGCCCTTAATTGTTGGATGCTTTCCACGAGCGCTTCATCCCTTCGTTTGGAGTCAACCTTCCTTTGATTCACACTTTCTTCATGTGACATTTCAAACCTGCAGCAAACGTTAGTCACAAAAATTCTCACCAATTGCTTCCTCATGTGTTTCTCTCAATGTGTCTGTCACTTTTCTCGTATTTAACTCAAGTTTAAGCTTTTTCCACCCTCAATTAAGCTCACACATTCTTGCCTTTTCCTTCTCATATTCCCTTTTCACAAGCTCTTTATTGGACTCAAAACCTACCTCTTAACCCCCTCACAACAATCAATCAAACTAGCCAAACAAGATTATATCAATTCAGCAAGTAATAATCTCAAACCAACAAGTACAACTTTCGAAATTCCAATTGAAACCCAAATTACTAATGATTTTGTTTCATTTTGGTCCACTAACAAACAAGTCATCTTCTCGATTCTTTTTTTTCTTCTTTTAGTTAGGGTATTTTCTGTTTTCTGCTAAATTTGTTTTTTTTCTCTTGCGCACGTTTTTTTGTGTGCTTTTTCTCTCTATTTTTTTCTTTTTTTTTTATGAACTCAGATACAATTTAAGATGCTAAGATTGATTGAAATTACAAAAAAAAAAATGAAAATAAAAATAACACTAACATCAAACAAATATGTACGGAAGCACAAAATCAATCGGTTCCCTAGATTGGATAGAACCAAAACCCTAGCCCAATAAATCACAAATTGCCGAATATAAACAGAAAATTAAAGACAAATAGATCTTGTAGAACGAAGCTCTGATACCAAATGATGTGAATCGTTGCGCAAACATCATTTTACAAAGGTTCAGATGGTGTGAATTGCAAATCTTGACCTCCAATCAAACCTATGATTGGCAACCTCGATATAAACGTGACCTGTTGACGAACTTGTGTCAACCAACCATCGTTATAGACGCCACGAGTGAAATAATTCACTATTTCACTTGATAAGTCAAATCGATCACCACAATGGAACCTTGATAAGGTCAAGTCCTTAAAAGAACACTAGAAGAGAACCTCTCAATTTTTATTTCTCAAAAAAAAAAAAAATGTCCCCCTCTAAAAAAATTTGGCTAGCTCTAAATATAGGCCTTTTTTTTTTTGGTTAAGGAAAGAAATATATTGATTTTGCAAAGAAAAACAAGTAATCGGGCCACGAGGCATCAAGAAATAAGCACTCTACAAGACAGTCCAAGAAGAGTGAAGGGGTGCCAAGGGACCAAAGGGAACAAAACAACCAACAAGCCGAGAGGCCGAACAACAAAGGGAAGAACTAAGACCTACAACCCTCTATTACAAGAAGATAGAAGGACTTAAGTCCCAACTCCGCTGCAGCCGTCTATTCTTCGGGATATCCACCACATGCTTGAATGTCATTGCTTTGTCTTTGACGGCCTTGCAAAGATGCATCTTCATCGCCGGGATAAAGAGGGCCTGATTTCTAAAAATCATATTGTTGCGTTCTTTCCATATGATATAACAAAGAGCACCATAGCTAAAACGAGCCAGAGATTGATAGAATCCCCCACCCGAGAAACGATTGGAGGCCCAATCAAGATTTTCCCGCCACGATTTATTGCGCCAACTGACATTAAACTTTGCAGCCCAATAGGAAGCAAGGTTATCTGGAACACGACAAGCAAAGAACAGATGATCCACAGAATCGGGTCTGCTCGAGCAAAACGGGCAAGAGGCTGCTGGAATCGCCGCCCAAGAGAGGAGCATAACTTGAGTAGGCAGCCTATTACGGGCAATAAGCCACAAATGGGTTTGGTACCTAGGCGGCATGGCTGTACTCCACACAAAAGAAGACCACGGCACCACATTTCCTTTCGGTCTAAAGAGGTCATATGCGTAAGCCGAAGAGAACCGCCCGAGGGATGACGAATCCATTGGAAGCAGTCCTCGAGCCGGGTAAGTTGAGGAAGAGGATCCCACCAATCAGCCATAATATTAATGACATACCACCCAAGAGGCGAAGAAAATGCATCAGCCACGGAAGCGCTTCGAGGAATCCCGATCCGTATATTTGCTGGTTGGAGAAAAGGAGGTTGAGCGGGCCATTAAGGTGCCACGGATCAAACCAGAAAGAGACAGCTTTGCCATTGCCTATCTTCCATCTAAAATGTTGTTGATACATGCCACGATGGCGGAGGAGCCTTTTCCGGCCCAAGAACAGAGGTGGGGGTCGGGGATATCCAGAAGTTCTTCCTCGATAAGAAGACGGCATGAACCCATTTACACCAAAGAGATTCTTTATCGAGAATAGCTTCCATATGTGCTTGAGCATAAGGGCTAGATTATTCTCCCTGAGCGTCCGAATCCCTAGCCCTCCCTCTCTTCTCGGGAGGCAAATGTCTTGCCACGACACTTTGGCCCCACCCGGACCCAACGCCGGCCCTTTCCACAAAAATTGCCTACAGATCCTCTCAATTCGATCCAACACAAAGACACGGGCGGAAGAAAACGCTAGCCCAAAACACTTGAATGGAATGAAGCACAGACTTAATAAGCAAAATTCTACCCGCAAAGGATAGGAATCTATGAGTCCACGATTGAATCCGGGCTGTTATTGCATTAACCAACGTAACACAGTCAGCTTTCCCTAATCTTGTAGAAATGACAGGGACCCCCAGGTAGCGGAAAGGAAGAGAACCAACCTGGAAACCGAGAAGATTGACAATGCCATTCCGAAGACTAGTCGAGAATATGCCTAAACAAGAAAATAATTTTATTGACTTGGTCAAATATTTGGTGACCAGATAATCAAATTGTGCCAAGATATCCAAGATTCTTCAAGATCCAATCCAAGGTTATCTCCACACCAAAGATCACAAACCATGACGCCAACAGCTTGTCTAAATTGCTTAGCCCGCGCTCGAGTAATTAAACTAGCCAAAATAGATAACAAGTCCCTAGCACCTCCTCCTCGATATGGCTCGATGTCCACATCACCTTCTCCTCTTAATATTCAATAGAAAATTCCTAACTTATGCATTGTCCTTGCACAATAAGATTCTTTCAAATTTGAGAAATTAGGAGAGGAATTTAGCATCCCTAGTCAAAACACAATAGTAAGTGAAACTTCACCATAAATTCGAAAGAGGAACAATATATAGCATGTGAATTTGAAGTAAGCTCCACTATATTATCCTATGTTGTTTCAATAGGTAACCAAATAAAATAGCTAGAATAGAAAAGCCATACTCATTGTGAAGACAAAGTAAACTTTATGCATTTTAAAATCTCTTTAAAGCAAGTTTAAAGTCCTTCCATTGGATCAAACACCTGTATAGCAAGTTTAAAGTCCCTCGAGATGTGAAGATTGAGTAACATGTGTAGTGTGTGGGTAGAGCAGTAGATCATGTTAGTGAAAAATTGTGGAAGAATATTTCCACTGTAAGTCTAAATTGAGCTATAACTATACAATTCCATATGTATGACTGTACACTCACTTGCCTATGTCATTCACACCAAATACAAAGTAAAAAAAAAAAAAAATTGCAATAGGAACAAATAATTAGTCTGGCAAAAGTAGCAAACTCACTTATCATAACAACAATTAGTCTTCCTACCTAAACCCGATTCTCCAATTCGCACATAAGTCATTCTTATGTTAACATAAGTAGCTATGTGATCAATTTAGTTGATGGGACCAACATGCAAAACATAGTTTCTTTCCTTCCAAATGCGGTAAATGGCCCTATTCTAAGCCAACTTCGGGATTCTTTTATAAAGATAATTATATCTCAAGAATTCGATTGCCTAAGTAAACTGAGAATTCCAATCCATAGTAACCTTTCGCACACCACAAAGGTCAAGTAGTGAAAACCACACAACACTTGGAGAAGGAGTTGATCAATTTCTCATACATTATCGACAAACAAAAAATAGCTACAGCACTACTTCATTGAACCAACACATCATCGACAAACAAAAAAATAGCCACAACACTATTTCCTAATCCTATCACTTCTTGTAAATTGAGTTACTTCCTCTCTTTTTTTTTTCTTCTTCCTCGTTGGGCATGCTACTTTAAATGGAACTTCAGTTGCTACTGCTTGTGATGTTGATCCAACTTGTGCCTATATATCAACTCTCCATCTATTGCCTTGTCTAGCACTTATACTCTAAACCTGAGATTATTAGTTTCATTAGTCAACGGAATTTACCTAGTAAAAACAAAAGTACTAACAAAAACATTAATTACACTCCCATGAGATAATGGCGTCTTAAGAGCAGCACTAGCAACTAGTGTCCTACCAACACTTTCACTTGTACCTTCGCCAGTACGTCGCTTAACCTAGAAAGAGTAATATTCATTTAAAATCTTATTCATGAAACAAGCATGAAACAATAGATTTGAAAGTACTCATCGAAAGTTTGTACCTAGATAATTGTGTTTGTGATGCCTTAGTCCTAGCCTTCTTAGTTGGATATGTCAAACTGTTGTCCCTTGTCTTCAAGCAACTTTGACAGGTCATTTTCATTCCTCTCATCGGCATTCTAATACTACGTGCGACCTCACCTTCCCTCCTTCTTTTTTATTTGTGCCTACAGGGCTTCACCTTGGTTGGAAGTGGTTTAGGTGCCTCATTGTTAGCTTTTTCCAAAATTTCTGTCCCCGAACTCGCATCATCATATTCGATATGTAGCCAAGAACTGTCCTTCCTATAACACTCATCCACATAATCATATGCATCATTTTGCCTATGATTTATGGCTGAAATGGCATGGGGATAAGGGATGCTAGTAAGTTGCCATCTCCTATAAGTACAATCTCTCTTGAACACATTACCTATGTACTTAACACCCTTATCCATCACCTTGTATCCAACATCGTCATTCCATATCACATGATAGTAAGTCAGGTCAACTCTTTTCTCTTCCAACTTTTTCATGATTCTTGGACCATAATCTCTTCTCCATCGAGCACAAGTATCTCTTTGTGTATGCATTCTTGTCATAATCATTATTCTCATCTCCTTTAACATATTATAAATAAACTTACACCAGGCTTCTATAATTATTCCATTGAATGCCTCACATAAGTTGTTATCGACTATGTCGCATTTAACCTCAATAATAAGGAAAGCCTTGCTCCAGTGCTTTGGCTCTCTTTGAACCAAGTCATGGTATGTAGCAAGACTGATTTTCTTCAATGTATGTGCGTGTTCATCAAACTCCACCAAAGCACTGCTCTTAGCACACTACTAAAATAGTATTTGCATTTGTACTCCTTTATACTTTTGGCCCCAATTACTATAGATGTGTTTAGCATACATTCTATGCTTAGCTAAAGGCAACAAGTTTGCCACGGCTTAAAGAAGGCCCTAAAATAGATAATTTCAATGTCAGCAATATACTACAAGAGTGATCATTTAAAATGCATAACATTAAGGTCATGTTTGGTAACACTCTCGAGAACAACTGATTTTGTTCTTTTGTTCTCCGGAATGAAAAACAAAAAAAAAAAAAAAAAAATCTATTTGGTAAATTTTTTGTTCCTTGAAAAAAAAATCAATTTTTTTGTTCCCGAAAATAGATTTGGAATAATATCAAGAAGTAGAAAAAGTTACTTCTTGTTCTCGGGAACAATTCCTAGAATCAATTCCAATTTTTTTCTTTCTCTTCTTTTTTTCTCTTTCTCTTTTCTTTCTTCTATTTCCTTTTCTTCTTCTTCCTTTTAGCCAGTCGACGACCTTGACCATGGCCGAAGAACTACCAGACGAGCTCCGGTGACGCTGAGCCACAGGTGAAGCTCATCGACTCGAGCCTCGCCATGGCTAGGTGAGGTCAACCTCGCCCGGATATGGAGAGGCCAAGCCTCGCATAGCCACGGCGAGGCTCAACCTTGATAGGCTAGGGCAAGGCTGACCTCATGCCACCTGGGCAAGGTCAAGCCTCATCAGTGGCCTAGTGAGGCTTGCTAGACCTTGTCTAGCCGATCATTAGCCACCACCGTGGCCGGTGATTGGCTACAAAGAAGGTGGAAAAAGTAAATTAAGAAAAATATAATAAAATTATTAAAAAATTAAAAGAAATGAAAAAAATTTAAGAATCCTACTAAATGCATTTCTATCTTGAAAATAGAAATTTTGGATAGTTATGAAGCGCGCTCTTTTGCTTGAAAATTGGTCCCAGGAATAGAATCAAGAAAAACCATTTCTAATCAGAAATTGTTCTCCGAAGCAAAATCATTACCCAATGCGCTCCTTAATAAAATGAAAGAAAATAAGGAACAACGCACTCCTTAATAAAATGAAAGAAAATAAGGAACTCATATTTTGCTTGTCACCGATTATAACCCAGACTTGTCCGTATATGCCTATCATGTTGACGTCATATATCAAACTTCTCAAAAAGAAGTTCAAGTGTCTTCACTTTCAACTCTCACTACTGTCCATGCAATTGGGAAAGTTTGATCATTTGCATCTCTTCCAACGGCACACAATATCTCCCCTTTTCATATTCCCTTCAAAACGCAGCCATCTAACCCCATAACTTTCCTACATCCATCAAGAAATCTTTTCTTATATGCAACAAAACATATGTACAATCTCTTAAATATTGCTTTAGAATTGAGGTCAAGCTTTTCAACCTTCAATGTAACAGTATTTCCAGGATTTGTCTTAACTTTGAATATTCTTTCCTATAGTTTCCCATCAAAACCTTAAAGGCAAGTAGCTTCGCTTTACATTTAAGCCCAACTGCTCCTTGATAAGTTCCTTAAAATCAATGGTTTAAGTTGGCATTGCTCTAATTGTACTAAAATAGTGATCTACCAACCAAGAACTTGTTACCCCTTTATTAGTAAAATTAATGCTACAAGTGTGCTCTTCGTATTAAGTCTTCATGTAGAATGATCTAATTCTAACATCAAAAGATGTGGAAATCTTCTAAGGACAATTTTGCATCAATACATTTTGGCCTAACAAATTTATTTTCATTCTTGACAAATTTTATCTCTCTATGCTTAACCACTGAATTCTTTTTGATGGCATCTTTGAATTGCGTACAATCATCAAACATTATAGATGTAGTAAACACAATGTGGCATCCCAAAATTCATGGCGACCTCCAGATATATTAAAGTCTATGAATAGGTGATGGAAGTACCATCAAGTTATATTGTAGCCATTTGATCCATAAATTGCAATGAGATTTTTGGCCAAGCTTTTAATGGATAATTATTTGATAGGAAATAAAATTCTATCATTGGACATGTGTTTTATAAATTGGAATTTATGGATTTATGATTACAAGTTTTATGGCCATATGAAATTATAATTTGATATTTATATAAGAGATAATTAAGGTAAATTATTAAAAGTAAACATGGACTCAATTAAGAAAATTTTTCGGCCATTTAAGTTTGGACTTTAGGCCCAAGAGTGTTGAGCCTAAAGTGGGCCAAAAGGCCAGCCCATGAAGCCCCGTTGGACCGTCAACCAAGCTAGCCCCAAGCCCAACCGGATGAAGCCCTCTTGCATGGAAAATGCCAAGTGTTCTTTCCTAGTAGCCAAGTGTAGCAAGCATGCATAATCCAATGATGGCTAATGATGAAGGGAAGGAAATTAGGTGGAAGAAGGGGGCGGATTAAGCGAGAAAGGGAGAGAGAGAGGGGTTTGCACGAGGGAAAGAGAAAAGGAGAGAGTGGTCGTCCGAGAGAAAGAAAGGAAGAGAGAAAGAGACTGTGTGTGCGAGAGGAAGGAGGTGGTCCGTTCACCGCCGTTCGTTCGCCGTCTTGCCCCTCCATTTGTTGCTTGCTGTGTTCGCTTGAGCTAGAGGCAAGTAGAGTCCTAAAACCTACCCTTTGCTTGCTGTGATGTGTGTGTAGAAAATGGTAAATTTCAGTTATGGTGGAAGTGATGAAATTTCGGAGCTTTGGGGAGAGATTTGATGGCCTAGCATGCTGTTTCTGGAAAAACCAGTCTGACCCTTTATGAGTTTGTGACCTGCATGCGACTTTTTAGTTGGAATATTGATTTGATCTCTTAATGAAAGTTTTAGAAAACACCTTGAGGAATGACATACTAAAATTTGGGATAAAACGGACAAATATTTCTTGGTGAAACGATTTTCCTTTGGAGAAATTAGATCTGAAATTTGTTGTGCTGACCTTCAGTGATTTCGTGGACTGTAAAGTAGCTTTCTTGTGAAAATCTCACTTTGATCTCTTAATGAAAGTTGTAAAGGACTTCTTGAGGTAAAACATATAAAAACTTTAGAGGAAATGAACAAAAATCGGTCGGTGAAACCGTTGTCCTTTGAAGAAACTGGATCTGGGAAAATGCTACCTTGACCTAGTATAATTCTGTTATTTTTTATAAAATCATCCGGTTAATATTTGATCATGTGTCCTTAATGAAAGTTTTATGTAATATTCTTAGGAATAACATACTGAAATTTTAGAAGAAACGGACATATGTAGCTCGGTGAAACGAGTTTCCTTTGAAAGAAAATAATCTGAAAAAACGACACCGAGAATGGGGGGAATTAGTCGTCTATATCTATTAATATAGATCGATTTGGGTTTTTATTTCTTCATGAGATATTTAAATTTAGGACTTTTCTATAACATATCAAAATTTCAGAAGTTTTTGAGTTCATTTGGATATTTAATTTAAATTACTTCCGAAACTGTGCAAGCTGAAGTGTTGAAATTTTGAAAACTGTGGTACATGGACTGTACTGTTTTGTGTGAGATTCTTTTGGTATGGTGTTTTTCATGAGATATCTGCCTTTAGGTCTCATCTATAATGTGTCAAGTTTTCAGAATTTATTAATACCATTTACTAATTTTTCTAGAGTTTTAACTAAGGAAGTGCATTCTGTTTTATCCGAAAATTGATGCGTTTTCAAAAATTAATGAAATTTTCCATGTGATGTAATGTTTTGAGTGGTTGATTTTGCTGCATATGTGGTGACATATGGCATGTTATATGGCATCAAAAGCTGATTGAGACCCTTGATATTGTTGCATCAAATGCCATGTTGAAATTGAGATACTTGTCTGAATATAAATTGAGATAATAACGAGACCGTCAGAGGTGTGCGCTGACGATGCCCCGGAAGTATTGGGATGCCCGGAGTGTGTGTGCCGAATGCCTCGGGAGTGTTGGGATGCCCGGAGTGTGTGTGCCGGAAGCCCTAGAGGTGTGTGCCGGGGGGATTCCTCGTGATGCTAGTTGGGGTACGAGATGCCCGGAGTGTGTGTGCCGGATGCCTGGAGGTGTGTACCGGAGGCTCCTCGCGATGCCAAGTGGCATGCGAGCGATAAATTGAGGGATGCAAACATTGGTCCCTGGTAAGAAAATGATGCGATCTAATTGAAAGATAAAGATCTAGAAATTGAATCATATGGTTGCTTGATGATATAAGTACAAGTGCGTGGTGATATATGCATGGCTGTAAGGTAAGGTATGCTTGAATGCATGAATGATATGTGTTTTATTCTTGATACCTTGATTGTTCTGTTTGATGCATTGTGTAGTTTGGTGGATCTTTACTGCTGAGTGGTTGTACTCACCCCTTTTGAGGATTAACATTTCAAATTAGAAAGATGTTGTTGCTACCAGTTGCACACGGCACTTATTATGGATTGCCATCTGATGTCGAGGTGGAGTGCAGGGAGCATTCCTGTGTTAGTGTGCCTAGTCTGGTGTTTGGTCGAGTTCGTGTCTTAGTGATGTATGATGTGAGTCTTGCTGATGGCATGGCTGTCCAGGAGTTTTTGTCTGTTCATGTCTGGCGTGGTGGAGTGATGCTAGGGATGCTGCCGCTGCCACCACCCAATGCACCAAGTTGGGTGTGATGGCACGTATAGCTAGTGGGGAGCTAACACTTTTTGGGGATAACCGAAGCTTATCGATGGAGGGGTGTACATGTTTGATGTGGGGTTGAGTTCTCTTTTGAGTTATAGCCAAGTATAGTTAAAAATCTTGGCCTTTTTGCTGTACCGACCCAAAATATCCATCATGAAAATATAAATAAAAGTGACTCGGCTTTGTCTTTTCATTTGGAGCGTAGGTGGTGTGCATTGCATTATTGTTATTGAAGGGAGGATTGGTGAGATACGTTTATCCTTTCACTGATGAACTGCGCTGGAACCTTTACAAAAAAAAAATGGAAAGGATTTCTATCGATCAAACCCTATGATCTATGGTTTCACTTTAATTAAAAGTAACCTTACTGGTATGTAGTAGGATAAGTGACAAGTACCTGTGGTGACCTCAAGCGAATCGGGGGTGCCACACACAAGCACTATACAATTAGGATCATACCTTAGATACCTATGTCTCATTCTTGCAACTTCACCATCTTCTAGCCCCACATTAGATCCCAAACTTTCATCTCCATCTATTTTATAGTAGTCTATTTGGTAATTACCTTCCGCAATAACTATGTCAGATTGACTGGGAATTAGATGATTCTCTTATAGACTATTGGGATGGTATAGGCTCCGTAAGAAGTTCCTTTATAATCAAAGCCTTTGTGGCCCTTTTGTGGAATTCCTTGAGTTTTTTTCCTTCCTTCTACAAGGTTCTCATTATCCATATCAACATCATCAGTCAAGAATCGTACATCAACCAGGTATGTGTCTTCATTTTTTGAATCAACTTCAATCATAAATTCATCACCCTTTAAATCAGCATAATCACCCTCATCTACTAAGTAATCATAATCTAAATCACCCTCATGCTGAACAAATTCCTCATTACCTAAACCAACACCCTCACTAATGCCCAACAAATGCCCTCACCAGCACCCTCACCATTGCCCTCATTCTGAGAAATGCCTTCACTAGTACCTTCACCATTGCTCTCACCATGACCAACATCTTCACCTACCGCATTGTCAAAAGATTCTCCATACACCTCAACCAATCCATGTCACAAATGATAGAAAACTAGATTGACAATAATGTTATCATTACATATATGTCTCAACCCATCTTCTAGAGATTTCTGAAGAAGCTTAAAATAAAGTTTTTCAAATTTACCATTTACCCCATTCTCAATGTCTCTGATGAACATTTCTTGGCTCATAAAATTGATATTTACGTGTATCAAATCCATCTTTTCCCCCAATACATTTAAGCATTGGGCGACGAACAAATTTCCCATTGTGATAAAGGCAAACTAATGTAGACTTGTTGCTTATCTTGACCCTACACAAAAAGACTACAATATTATAAGCATATGGAGACTCATAATAAAGCGACAACATAATAGGTCCAATTACTTTAAGGCTTTCTAGCTATGATGAAAAACCAAATGAAGCCATGTGACTGTGTCTTAGAAACTAATGTTCTCAATTTAATCAGTGTTTGTGGTCAAATATTACATCTACCACATTTGAGTAAACTTAATCTAATTTGGCTAGTCTGGTCCGAGAAACATGGTTGAGGCTCATGTAATATTCATCTATGGTTAAAGCATAGTTGACTTCAAACTACTAGATTTACAATAGTGAAGTTCCAATGGCAACCCAAGTGATTGGTGGGGCACCAAAGAAGCTCTCTGTGCTACTTCCAATAAGAACTATAACTGCAAGATGCTAATCCTACAAAAGTAATGATGTAGGTGTATAGCGGACATGATAACAGACAAAAGCATGATCGCATGAGATTCAAATAGATGATCTTAGCTTGGTAAATGCTGAGAGATATGCAGACGTGATGACCATGATCAACAGTTGCTCTCAATGTTTCAAACGCCACCTATTCGATGAAATTGCTAAGTGAAATCAAAATACATATTCTCCGAAGGAAATCAGTTCAATAGTCATTCACTTCAATGTTTTGCTTCTCAAAATATAATGGTCACATTGTTGTGTCCTTTTTTGCCTTCATATTCTGTCAAGCTCACGTGAAAATAATGAAAACCAAAAATTTACTAGACGTCAGACCAATAACACGGCTGCAAGGCATGCTGAGCATCTAGATATCATGGGAACAACAACGTGGGATGTTAGAACTTTTAATAACAAAATTTGAGGGTTGGGGACCACGATCACAAAAACATACCTTTATGTCCATTATGTGCCAACAACACGAGCAAATTGGGACCACACACTTTGTCATGTTCGTAAGCTCAAATCGGGTCGCGACTTGAATCGAGTCAATTGGGTCTTCGCAATTTCAAATGACAAATTGTAGGGTTTGGGGGATGAAGGGGTTGGGCTAAATTGAGGAGTCGATTCAACGAAAGAACAACTGGGTTTGAGCAAAATCCTTCAATTTGAGTTCAGACCGAATCAATTTGGGCAGATAGGAGTTAGTTCTTCTTTTATTGTTGAAGACATTCACTTGATTTGGGCAAAGGAAAACATAAGAGAAGTGAGTGGCACACCGTTTTGTTTTGAAAGTTCTAGTGTTTCTATTTTTGTTGATTTATAAAAATGGCATCATTTTGCTTCGAGGCGTCCATGTCAATGCTGATCCCACCACGTAGGACAACTCGGGCTAACTGTGTATCCATGGAAGGACTAAATTGGTACCAAATAAAAAGGTTTAGGATTAAATTGGTACCAATAAAAGATTTAGAGCTAAATCGACACAAATGCAAAAAGTTTAGTACTTTTCCGACACTTTTCCCAAAAACAAGAGACTGAAAATCAAACACAACATGAACTCTTATACTTCCTCTGTCACACCTCGATCCTCAAGCACGCACCCATCCTGGCTTGGTCGATTAAATAGCGAAGTCCTAAGACGCATCGCCGACCCATTCATTTTAATACGCATGCGGAAGCAGATATGAAATACCTAGACAATAAGACGATGGGATAGGAAAGTAGGGCCATATTTTTCAAACCTAAAACAACCACACTTATATACATCTCAAACCATCACGTATATAATGCAATACAAACTATAGAGGTTTGGTTCTACATAATCTAGTTCAAAACAAAGTCTGCAAGCAGGGGTGGGGGTTCTCAATCTACTCCAGGTCATCATCCTCCACGATTTCTCTTTCCTCCACGCTCTAGCTGGAACCTACTGCTGAGTACACCGGAGAGTCAAGATCATCCAACTTGGGATCCTTCGCATCCACCACCGATCCACCCTCAAGGTCTGCTATACCCTTGCCAAAAACAACCTCCATCACATACAGAGATATATCAGATTCCGATACAAGGCCCTCCCTTCATCCATCATGATAATGGCAATACCACGCCCTGTATTGATAGGGCACCTTTTTGGGTAAGCCCGCATCAACCTAGACTATGGACTTTATCAGCACATATTCAAGTCCTTCAGGGTTCCCGTGTATCGGAATGTGGTAACCTTGCTCTGTGAACTTCTTCAGTAGGCCAAAATGTTCAGGCAGTGCTGCCATCTATGGACCTGAAATGTTGTCCCACAACAAGGTGAGACTACGTCTCAACAAGTTCCATTCCCTAAGACTCGACTAGGAAGCAAATACGCCCTGAGGGTTGCCTAAGCACAATCACGAGTCGGAGGACTTACCTTAGCCTCAGTTCCTTCCTGCAAATCAGTACAACTCAAATAGATATCCGATCAAACACTACAGATCGAATCATTGATCAATCGACCAATCAATTCCATGTCATCGGATCATCACATGGTCAATTCACTCCATACTATCTATAAGCCCGATCTCATCAAGGACTGCTCGCTCTTGAGCTAAAAGTAGATAGTAGCCTGCCTTAAAGGCTAATAAATAGTATACTAGTCCTTCTCTAAGATGACATGTCGAGCCATCGAGCTAATGCAGTATACTAACAGTGCTCACCAAAGCTGTCCGAACCTTACTTACTCTCCGAAGCTGCGCGGACCTTAACTACTCACCGAAGCTATGCAAATCTTAATGCTCACTGAAGATATCCGAATCTTAAGGTATACTATCACTCTTAGTTAAGGTATCAAGCTCGCAGGCTGATACAGTATACCACTCAAATCAACTAATGATTTCTCAACTTTTATCATACGTGATAAAAATACTCATGTGTGGGTACACAGTCGGTCTTAGCCAAAATACAATAATTTTCTTTCCATAAATCCCACCATTTTATATGGTCCACCAAAATATTTTTGGTGTTTGTAAACCGATGTTCAGTTATTTTCAATTAATTACTCAAATTAAAGAAATTTAGGAATAAATTCCTAAAATGCAATTCATGCATAATTAGCCCTAATTTGAACTCAATTAAATAAACATAGCACACCACAACAATCAGCATAAAATTTCGGTTATCGGTTATCCCGATCTAATTTTTGGAAATTAAATAATTAATTAAATAATTGCATAAAATAATTATTAAATGCAAATAAATCAAACTTAGGCCAGTAAAGCCTAATTGGAAGCCGAGACAGACCAAAAAATTTCCGAATCACTCTAGATAAATACTAGAGCTTGTCTAGGCCCTACTTGTACTAACTATCCACCTAACATGCATCGGTAATTAATTAAATTCACTAATCTAATCTAACTCACCACCTAACCATACTTAACTTAATATAATCAGCTCTTAATCGTCATTAACCTACTAAGCAATGATTAGTGAGTTAAACTCACTTGTTTATCGAACCGTTCAGTTCAATGCGACGAGGACACAATGGGAGACGATCTTCTCCAAAGCGGGTTTGGCTTTCGGGGTCGAGAGGCAGGCCAAAACGAGCCAAAACCATTGTTGGAAACCCACTTCTTCAGCTGTTGTTCGGGGCCGAGAAAGGTTGAAACGAGCTCGATTTGAGGTGACAATGGGCTGAGGTGAACCGAGGAGGTTGAACCAGGTCTCGACGGGCTTGCTCGACGACGGAACAGCGAAGCACAGGCTCCGGCTGAGCTCGACAAGGCCTAAGGCAGTGGTTGGAACGCGAGACAAAGCTGCTAGGGCGTCGAGGTCACTCAAGTGAGGCGCGGTGGCACGCGCGGGAGGTAGGGCGGCAAACAGCGACGTGCGGTAGCAACGGCATTCGAGGTAGACGGTTCAGCTTGCTGGTCTCCTTCTCTGTAAATTTGAAGCTCCCAAGGCACAATGAAGGAGGAAGAGGGGGTCGACGGCTACATGAGGGGGCTAGGGAGACGAGGGAACAAGGGGGCCACCAAGCCTTCATCCTCATCTTTTTTGTCTCCTTGACCAAGTCCAACTTGGTGGCTGTCATCCACCACTCAATTCCAGCCCTCAACTCCTTTCTAAAAGCCCTTGAGAGGGTCCAAATATTGTGGGTCAAGGGGTGTTACGAATTTTGGAGGATTTTGCTCCAATTGAACATCAATTGCTTCTTAATTCAACACAAATCGGCCTCTACAAATTCAATTGTCGAACTCTCGATCAAATTGGTATTTTTCCTCACCAAGAACCTAGAGAGCCCAACTTGTCATTTAGGCTTAGTCATGAGCTTGCACCAAAAATCTAAGAGGAGGCCTATAATAGGATGAGCCATCCTCGCATTTTTAAGGTTTGGTCAATCTTTGCTTTCCTCTCTCCCCTCTCTTTCACACCTTCCTCACCAAGCCTCCCTAGGAGCTGTCCAGTCTCCAAAGGAACATCTTGGAGCTATGTCCAAAATGTTGTACATAGACTTTCCTAACTCTTCAATAGGGCGATGTGCTACAAATATCAATCTTAGGATGTCATCATTTGCTTGCGTTGGCTTGTATTGCTATGCTTCTTATGTTTATTATTTGCTTGTTCTTGGATCAAGTAAGTTCATGGTCTTGCACGGGTGTCGAGCACACCTGGATGTCAAGAAAGGGTCTCAGCAATTTGGACGTGTGCCGGGGTGGGTGCACAACCCAAACTTGATCTTGGGATAGCATTAAGGTGTGTTGTTACTTGGGATAAGCCTCGGGTCGATGTCAAAGCTAAAGCGAATGATTCCAAGTCAAGACCACGAGCCCAAACCTCATCCAACATGAGTCTAGTTTAATAAGGTACAAAAGTCATTAATTCACTTTGCATAGCACACCTTTGAGCCTTTTATCCGGCTAAAGATTCAAAATAAAAATGGATTGATTGATGCTTGTACACATGGAGACATGATGGACTTTTACCGCCGATGCTAGGATATGCTGGGTCGTTGCCTAGGGTAAGGCCCCGGATACTGTCTTGATATTGAGATTGAGGATGATGCGAATCCAAGTAAGGTCGATGCCTAGGGGTCACCCTAGATGCCATCCTAATAAGGAGATCGGGATTATGCTAGTTGCCATGGGGAGACCGATACCTAGTTGTTATTGGAAGAGTCTATGGATTTTGACTAACTAAACTAATCAAAATAAAATAGGAGTCCACGTGTGGTGCTTGATTGATGCATGTGTTATGCTTGATTTGATACTTATCCAATGCTTGAATTGAAGCTTGCAAAAGCTGGGTTTGTTTTGGCAATGATTGTCGAGTCCTTGCATCATTTGAACACATGACTACACTGGGTCACTTAGTGACCGAAAGGGTCTTAAGTTACGAATCATTGGAAAGCTTATTCTTTATACGCTTACCCTTTGTTTTGATTTTGCAAGTTTTTTAGATGATTAAGGGCATTTCATATGCATAAACAAGGCAAGGCACGGGCCTTGCTATTGATTTGCCATCAACAAATGGATGGTGATTGATCGACGGCAAGACGTCCTCCTATAGAAGGATTAGGAATTTCTACTTACTGAATCATCGACTCGCTCTTTTTGTTTTCACCATTTTAGCTGTGTGATGGCTGAACTAACCTCGTGGCCCATCCATCCCAGACTTCCCATCGATGCGGTTATTACCATGATGGATATAATAAACTTAGAAGAGGACATCATTTATCGGAAGTATACTACTACCACGTGACATCCTGATTTTTCAAGTTCTGTTTTCGATTGAATAAGTTGGGCTTTTCATCGACGCACCTATGGTTCTTTTCCCTGAGCTGATCACTCACGAGATAACTAGTCTATCAGGTGAAGCCATTAAGGAATCTAAATGCAATAAACTTGAGAATTCGACCAAGAATCGACTGCTCGACTATGCTAATCTACAAGGGTCATTACAGCACCATCAAAATTGATCAGAGACCCGAGATAGGTCGATTCGACAGAGGTATGTGATTAGAGTGTGGGTGATTCCACCTAATTGTAAAATTCTCATCGAACCGCACTAAACCGATTTTTCTATCATTTTTGTACCCCGTGCTCGTATTTGAAATCTCAGGATTTTCACGGCACTAAACCGAGAGTCGTTTATGAGTCAAAGATGTACAATGTGGCTTAAAAATAATCGACCACATGTCAAATGCGCTAAAAATTCCTAAAAGCTACCTAGTATGATAGGTTACGCTAAAATCGCGTCAGAATGAAATTAACCGCAAATTTGAACCCAATTTCAAGAATTGAAGGTTCTATTATATCACGATTTATTTTAGGAATATCAACTCATCATTTGAAGAATTTTCGGCGAGCTCGGGATTTTTACGGAAAATCAATTCGGACAATTCAGAAACGAAAGGAAATTCGGAAGGGCCAAAGTAAGTAGACTTTTTGCCTTCAAAAGGGATTTGTTTGGAAGGATGAGTGTGAAAATTTGCATGGGCTTCCTCCCCAACAAATTTGATCGCTAATTTGGAGAGAATTGGTGAAGAATTGAAGTCCCATTGGATGAAGTTCATAGGCTAGAGGGGTTGTCACATTTTGGTCTTCATTTGGACTTCAATTGAGGTAAGTTGGTGTTGAAATTGGCCTTGGGTGACCAATTTATATTGTGGGTTGAGGATGAAGATGAATAAACACTCAAGTGTTCAAGATATTTGTTTTGACTTTCTTCTTCCTCCCACCGACTTCTCACGCATGCTTCTGCCGATTCCCTCTCCTCGGCTGCCTCTGCATTCTTTTCATTCTATTTCTTCTGCTCAAGCGTTCCCTTTTCTTGGACGAGCTACTTTTGCCTTTCCTCCATTACCTGCTGTCATCTCCACTGATTTTCCTACAGTTGCCACGAAGTCAAGCAAAACCGAAACAGCCTTACGATCGTCAGCTTACTCCCTTCTCCTCTACAACTGACTCAGCCGCTCCATCTCCACCATCGCCTATCCCCCTCCCCCCCCCAACGTCAACCCCATGATCTTCTCCTCTCTCTCTCTCTCTCTCTCTCTCTCTCTCTCTCTCTCTCTCTCTCTCTCTCTCTCTCTCTCTCTGCCGCCTCACCCCAATTCCTCGTGTTTTCATTTGGCTCGGTCAACTCCAGCAAAGCCCCTCATGAAGCTGACTCCTCCGTCTCGTCCCCTCCAGCAGTGACGTCACCGCCCAACTTCAGCGGCCCAACCCAGTCCAGAGTCCATTAAACAGCTGCAGCACGCCAATAGCTCCTTCATCTTCGTGTTGCATCTGCACCACCTCCTGCGACCGCCAAGACCAACTCGTACCTAGCAACCGATTGAGCAGCAAGCAGTGGGCTTGCTGCGCTTTTTCGGCCTCGGTTTGGTCTCCTTTGGCACCATCATTGGCCCAAGTTTTGACTGCCATCATGCTGCCGTCGCCGTGAACCAGTTTTTACGTTAAACCGGTGAATTTACTCACTAAACTCTACTTATGGAGTTAATGACATTTAAGGGTGTTTAGTTTAGGCTAATTAAGGTTTAAGTGGTTAGTTAAAATAAGTTAGCGATTTAATTATTCATTTATGCATGTTTGGTGGACATAACGGCTTAATTAGGGACTAGATAGATCGTGCTATTTATCTAGATTGGTTCAAAAATTTTACAGGCCCGTTTCAGTGTTTAATTAAGCATTTCTAGCCTAAGTTTCTATTTTTGGTAATTAATTGCATTTATTTAATTATTTTTGGTATTTATTTAATTATTTATTTTTTTCGAAATTTATATGATGATAGCCGGTGACCAGAATTTTATACCGATTGCAATGGCGTGCTTGGTTTATTTAATTCAATGTTATTTTATACAAATTGAGTGATAATTGAAATTTTTGGTATTTATCCCAAAATTGTGAAATTTTGGTAATGAATTAGAAATTACTAGGTGTCGGGTTTTCATACCGAAAATGGTTTTAAGTATTATATAAAATAGTAGAATTTAAAAAAGGAAGGATATAAATTTTCTGGTTCAAACTGACGTGTACCCACACACGATTATTTTATCGAGTGTTTTTAGTATAAAGAAAATAGGTCAAGTTCGCTATCTTAATTAAGGCATTTAAGTGCAAAGGCACAATGCCCTTGGCCGTGTTTGAATGACCAAGTGTTGGTTTATAGTCAGGTTAAGTTGACTATTGAAAGTTGAGGTGACATGTGTCATGTTGAGAGAACCTAATGGGTATTGAGCAGGTAAAGGACTAAGTATTACACGAGGATGAAACTTCATGTAAGTCACCTCTAATGCCTTATACTATTGCTTATTATATTCAAGGGTTAAGTGTTATGTGGCAACTTGAGTCGCATGGGAACTACCTCTAGAGCCTTATAGTATTGTCATGCATAGTGAAGAATTAAGTGTTACACGATATCGAAACTCTTGTGAACCACCTCTAGTACCTTATACTATAGCCTAGTGCAATAAAGGACTAAGTACTACACGATAGCGAGACTTCGTGTGAGTCGCCTCTACTGCGTTATACTATTACTTGTTGAAATCAAGGGCTAAGTGTAACATGGCGACTTGAGTAGCATGTCAACTACCTCTAGAGCCTTGAGTTTGATCTTAAGTCTGGTATTGAGTACTGAGTTGGAACTTTGAGTCGAAATATTGAGTGGGGATGTTGAATTAGAATATTGAGAGTGAATATCGGGTGTGGATTGAACCATCGATATGATTACCCATGCCTGATTATGGGACGAAATTGTGTGACACTGAATAAGACGTGTCATAACAATTTGGCCTTATAATTGGAACTCTTGTGAATTGCTTGATTGAATGATGGATCAATTGTGTTGATTCAATTGATTGATTGATTGATTTACTAAGATTGAATGAGGCGTTCCAAATGCTCGATGTTGTTATTGCACTTATGTGATATATGAATTGTGCTAACATGCAGGAAGGAACTGAGGTGAGGTAAGTCTTCTGTATTGTGTGCATAGACTACTTGTAGGCGTATTTCCTTCCTAGTCAAGGTTTAGGGGGTGAACTTACTGAGACATTATCTCACCCCATTGTAGGCTTAACTTTTCAGGTCCCTAGCGTGAACAACCCGGAGCTTGAGGCGAAAGGGTCAGGAGCATGGGTGGCTCAGAAGTTCTTTTGGAGATAAACCTTCTATACTTAAACCTTAGAGTTGGCCACTGTTTGTAAACCAGATTGTTTATAAAAGTGTATTTGATTTGAAATTGGTTGTCCTGCTTTTCTACCCCATGTCTGGTGTTGTCAAGGGATTAGTTAATTAGCTTCTACATGCGTATTAAAATGAATGAGTAGGCCACGCGTCCTGAGACGTCACAATTTAATCGATCGACCACCAAGGAATGGGCACGCGCTCAAGGATCGGGGCGTGACATCCCCGCCCAAAGTGGTATAAGAGCTGGTCATAGTTGGAGTAATAAGGTGTGATGGTTTATGTCAATGATAGTTGTTTGGTAGATTGTTTAGTGTGATCGCTCAGTTTCTAATTCTGTGTGGAATTGGAAATCAAGTTTCTATAAAGAATTTGCAAAATGAGTGATGAGAAGTAGAGGACTCTTAGAAAGCGAACCATTGGACCTATTACTCGGGGTAAGACATTGACGAGGGTTGGTACCCGAGGGGGCCGTGGTAGGTGTGGCACCGCCTGTGACATCCTAAATTTTTCCATTCTACTTTCAATTAAATTCATTGAGCCTTTCATTGATGCACCTATAGTGCTGTTCTCAGAGCTAATCACTCTCGAGATAACTAGACTATTTGGGAAAACCATTAAGGAATTTTAATACAATAGACTTAAAAATTCGACCAGAAATCGGCGACTCAACCGTGCTCACCTTTAGAAGTCATTACGACACAATTAAAAATCGATCAGAGATTAAAGATAGGTCGATTCCACTAAGATGTGTGGCTAAACGTGGGTGATTCCACTAAATTATAAAATTATCGTTGACCAGCACTAGACTAATTTTTCTATCATTTTGGTACCCTGTGTCCGTATTTGAATCCTCGAGATTTTCACGACAACTAAGAGCCGCCAATGTGTCGAATGGATTCATTGTGGCTCAAAGAAAATCGACCAAAAGTCATTTACACTAAAAATTTCTGAAAGTTACCCGATAGTTTAGGTCACGCTAAAATCGCGCCAAATTGAAATTAACCGCGAATTTGAATTCGATTTCAGAAATTAAAAGTTCTGTCATGTCACAAATCATTTTAGGAACGTCGACTCAATCTCCAAAGATTTTTCTACAAAGACTTTTTGGGAAAAAGTCGAGGTAGGGTCGTTTTTGTCCACAAAATGTCAAGGACTGTTTTTGATCGCACAATTGAGATGCAAGTAGGATCAATTGGTGAGAAAAAATACCAATTTGATCGAGGGTTCAACAATGGAATTTATAGAGGCCAATTTGTGTTGATTCAAAGAGAAATTGAAGTCCAATTGGAGGGAAACTGAGCCAAATTTGTGTGACCCCATGGCCATGACTTGTGGACCTCTTCAAGGCTTCTAGTAGAAGCAAATGGGCTAGAAAATGCAGAGGATTACAGCTGGGTATGGATGAGATCATCCAAGGGGACAATGGGATAAGATTGGAAGCAAGTGGCCCCACTCCAAGTTAATCATGTCTCCTCTTCCTCCCTCTCCCTCTAACACCAGTCGACCACCCTCCATTTCCCCTTCCCCTATGCTATTCAAACACCAACAAGCTCCAAGGAAGCCAGAAGCCGAAGCAGCCAAGTCCAGCCGCCTATCCGAGCCCGTCAAACCGTCTTCGCACACCACACGCTGCCCCGTGACTGCCCCGCCTACTCGCGCCTCCAATCGCTCAGTCCATATGCCTAGGAGGTCCTTCAACTAGCTCAAACCGCCATGCACCACCTCCGACCGCCGTCAAAGCCCGGAGCTACCCATCCTAACCGCTGAAGCCCTCACCTATTCACTGCCGGTCTTTGCTCGCTCAACCGGACCCGGATCAGCCATCTCTCAGCCCCGAATAGAAGCTGAGTTTAATGGGTTTCTAGCAGTATTTAGGCCCATTTTAGCCTGCTTCCCGACCTCGAAAGTTGGTCCCGCTTTGGAGTTTGTCGAGCTCCTCCAAATCCTCATCAATTTGATCCGAGCGGATCGTTGAACAAGTGAGTTTAACTCACTAATCCTTTCTTAGTAAGTTAATGACGTTTAAGGGTTAATTAGTTTAGACTAAGCTAGGATTAGGTGGTTAGTTAGATTAAATTAGTGAATTGATCCATTATCGATACATGTTAGGTGGTTAGTTTAGTGTAATTGGGGCCTAGACAAGCTCTAGTATTTATCTAGAGTGGTTTGGAAACTTTCCGAGCTCGTCTCAGCTTTTCATTAGGCCTTACGGGCCTAAGTTGCTATTTTTGGCATTTATTAATTATTTTCCGTAATTATTTATTTATTTATTTATTTTCTGGAAATTTTACCAGATAGCCGGTGACCAGAATTTTATGTTGATGGCAAGGTGGTGTGATCTGTTTATTTAATCGAGTTCTAATTTGTGTTGATTAAGGGTGATTTGCATTTTAGGAATTTATTCCTAAATTTAATTAATTTCAATAATTAATAAGAAAATCACCGGGCGTCGGTTTACAATGCGCTGAAAAATGGTTTTGTGGATTGTTAAAATTAGTGAAATTTTCATTGTAATTTAGCTAAGGCCGATCGTGTACCCACACACGAGTATGTTTATCGGGTATGATAAAAGTTGAGAAATAATAGGTTAATTAGAATGGTATACTGTATCAGCCTATTGACTTGATACCTCAGCTTAGAGTGACAGTGTACCCTAAGTATCGCACAGCTTCGGTGAGCAAATAAGATTCGCATAGCTTTGGTGAGCACCTAAGATTCGCACAGCTTCGGTGAGCGATTAAGGTTTGCACAACTTTGGTAAGCATGGTTAGTATACTATATCAACTCAATGGCTTGATATGTCAGATTTGAGAGAGAGAGGGTATACTATTTATCAGTCTTGAGGGAAGCTACTATCTATTTTCAGCTTAAGGGGAGCAATCATTGATGAGATCAGACTTATATATAGTATTGATTGATTTGACCATGTGATGGTTCGATGACATGAAATCGGCTAAGTCAATCTATTGTGATGAATTGATTTGTTGTTGGATTCATTGAAGTACATATTTAATTAATTTGCAGAAAGGAACGGAGACTAAGGCAAGTCCTCTGACTCGTGATTATGCCTAGGCAGCAGGATGTATTTTCTTCCTAGTCGGGTCTTAGGGGGTTGAACTTGCTGAGACATAATCTCACCTTGTTATGGGATAACATTTCAGGTCCATAGATGGCAGCACCTCCTAAACCTTTTGGTCAATCGAAGAAGTTCACTGAACAGAGTTACCATATTCCAATACACGGACACCCTGATGGACTAGAATATGTGCTAGTGAAGTCCATAGTCTGGGTTGATGTGGCTCTACCCAAAAAGGTGCCCCATCAATACAAGGCATGGTATCGCCATTATCATAATGGTCAAAGAGATGGCCCTGTACCAAAATTTGAGATGCCTCTGTATGTGATGGAGGTTGCTTTTGGAAAGGGTACGGCAAACTTTAAGGATGGTTCAGTGGTGGACACGAAAGACCCTTAGCTTGATGATCCAGATTCTTCGGTGTACTCAGTAGAAGGCTAGAGTGTGGAAGAAGGAGAAATCGAAGATGATGATGACCCGTAGTGGATTGGAAACCCCCACCCCCATATACAGATTTCGTTTTTCTGACTGGCTTGTGTAGAACCTAACTTCTATAGGTTGTATTGTAATATATACATTATGGTTTGCAATGCATATAAGTGTGGTTGTTTTCAAGTTAGAAATTGTGGCCCTACTTTCCTATCCCATTACTTTATTTTCTAGGGATTATTTATTTGCTTCTGCATACGCATTTAAAATGAATGGGTCGGCGATACATCCTAGGACGTCACTATTTAATCGACCAAGTCAGGATGGGTGCACAACCGAGGATTGGGGCATGACACCGGCTCCTGTTGGTGATGGGGTAACAGCCCCTAGTGATCTCAAGATTGAAGGGATCATGGAGGCACTTGAGACAATGAGAGCTCTGATGGGGCAATAGGCCCAGAATAAAGCCGCCGCCACTACTGCCGCCACCGATGGGACAGAACAGAGGGAATGCACTGCAGACAAGACGCTACTAGGATGGCGAAAGGGACAGGAATGAACCGAGCCATGCACCAATCAGGGGAAGAATGTTTTTGGGGTAATTTTATTAAAGTAGCACAGCGGATTTTGGTTAAGCTTGTAGAATTTCAATTTATTGTAATAAAGCAATAGAAAGGAGAATCACTGACTAGAGTTGTACTTAACTTTATCGCTTATGTATAACTTTGACGTCATATATGAAAAGAGTTGGCCCAATGAGCATTTTGTTGTAATGAATTGTTGTCGTGAAGTAATCCAGTTTAAATCATTAATAGATGAGAGTTTCAAGTTTATTAGGAGTCGAGGAGGACTCTCGATTACCTTAATCTCGTCGCTTAAGGCAACACTTTTGTTAGACGAGGGTTGCCAAGGTTACTTGGCAACTCTCATTGATACGATAGTTGATGAGGCTGAAGATCGAAGATATCACTGTAGTACAAGAGTTCCAGACGTGTTTCCAAAGGAATTGCAAAGCTTGCCGCCAGAAAAAGAGATAGAGTTCGTGATTCAGTTAGCCTCGGAATGGAGCTAATCTCTAAGGCCCCTTACTGTATGCCACTATCGAAATTGAAGGAACGGAAGTTACAGATGCATTGAGTCAAAAATCATCGATTGCGTAGATGGTGATTCACGTGTGGATTTTACTTGAAAGAGCTAGAGATTCGATTTTCAAATTTGAGGTAGGCCACATTTCAATTCTATTGGCCATCCTTAGAATTGAACCGGAGCACATATCAGAATCAAGACGCTTTAGTTAACAGACCTTGATAACCAGAAAATCCTGCAAGATGATACCGAAAAGAGAAAGGCTGATTTTTAGATTTCTGATGACGGAATACTAAGGTTCTAGGGACGATTGTGTGTACCTGACGATGCAGAGCTTAAAGAAGAGATCTTAACAGATGCTCATCGTAGCAGTTACAACATTCATCCCGGTAGTAAAAAGATGTATCAAAATCTGCGTCAATACTATTGGTGGTCTGGTATGAAGGCAGATATCGCCAAGCACGTCACTAAGTGTTTGACGTGACAGCAAGTGAAGGCATAACATTGTAAGCCGAGAGGAGTCCTGCAACCGCTCGAGATTCCTAAGTGGAAATGGGAACATATCACAATGGATTTTTGTGACGGGCTTACCAAGGAGTCAAAGGGGTAATGATTTCATTTGGGTAGTGGTCGACAGACTGACGAAGTGGACTCACTTTATCGCCGTACGGAAAGACCCTGCATTGGACAGATATGCAAAATTGTACATGCGCCAGATTGTTCATCTACATAGAGTGCCAGTGACGAGTACATTTGATCGAGACTCGAAGTTACAGACTACCTTGGGAACAAAGCTACAGTACAGTATAGCATATCATCCTCATATGGATGGCCAGTCTAAGAGGACGATTCAAACCCTCAAAGACATGTTGCGAGCTTACGTGTTGGATTTCAAGGGAAGCTAGAAGGAATAGCTTCATCTAGTTGAGTTCGCCCACAATAGCAGTTATCAATAAAGCATTCAGATGGTACTTTTCGAAGCGTAGTATGGCAGAGCGTGCAGAATGCCGGTGTGTTGGAATAAGGTTAGAGAACGAAAGATCACAGGCCAAGAGTTAGTCCAGCAGTTAGTGGGTGCAATTGTCATTGTTAGAAACAGATTAAAGACCACTCAGAGCTATTGGAAAACCTATGCAGATAAGCATCGAAGGCCTTGAAATTCTAAGTTAGTGAGCATGTCTTTCTGAAAGTGTCACCAATGAGAGGTACTTCGCGTTTCGGCAAAAAAGGAAAGCTGAGTCAGAGGTATGTAGGTCCCTTTAAGATTCTGAAAAGAATCGGGATCCTAACGTATCGTCTTGCATTGTTGCTGAGGTTGGCGCAAGTGCATGACGTCTTTTATGTGTCGATGTTGAGGACGTATGAGCCTAACCTGACCCACGTGCTAAGTCTTGAAGAATTAGACGTGGTGTCCTACGTGGAAAGACCGGTTCATATTGTAGATCGGAAAGAACAGGTTCTGCGCACCAAGATGATTCCATTAGTTAAAGTGATTTGGCAACACCACGGCATAGAAGGAGCAACCTAGGAAAGTGAACAGTCGATGAGCCAACTGTACCCCCACCTTTTTGTTTAAAGATGGTAATGATTTAAATTTCAAAGACGAAATTTTTATAAATGGGGAAGAATTGTGATATCCTGATTTTTCAGGTTCTATTTTTTATTGAATAAGTTGGGCTTTCATCGGCGTGCCTATGGTTCTTTTCCCTGAGCTGATCACTCATTGGATAACTAATTTATCAAGTGAAGCCGTTAAGGAATCTAAACGCAATACACTTGAGAATTCAACCACAAATCGACTACTCAATTGTACTAATCTGCAAAGGTTATTACGGCACTGTCAAAATCGATCTGAGACCAGAGATAGGTCAATTCGACAGATGTATGTGATTAGAGTGTGGGTGATTTCACCTAATTGCAAAATTCTCATCGAACGACACTAAACAGATTTTTTCTGTCATTTCTGTACCCTATGCCCATATTTGAAATCTCGAGATTTTCACGATAACCGAGAGTCGCCTATGAGTCGAAGATGTACAATGTGGCTCGAAGATATTGGTGTGCCACCTTGAACCACCTTAGGTCGCCACAGGCACCTAATGCTACACCTAATCACATCTATTTGAAGAAGCGTCGTTAATCATAGACATTTTTTTTTTTTAAAACGGTTCCAGCGCAACTCATTAGCGGAAGCAAAATATAATATCGCCAATTCCCCCTCCATCAACCATGGTACAATTACACACCACTAAACATCATAATAAAAGACAAAGCCATGACACTTTATTTACATATTTTTCAAGATGGGTTTCCTTGGGTCGGTACATCAAAAGAAAGGCCATGACATGAAGCCACACTCGGCCATAAACCCGAAAAGAAACACTCGACCCACTACGACGAACGTGCAAGATCCCTCATCACTAGTGTCGGCTAATCATCCCAAAAAGTTTCAGCTCCTACTTCTTACGCACGGGCCCTCACACCCATCCCAGTGCATCAAGCGGTGGCAGCGGCAACATCCCACGCATCACTCCGTCTCGATGAACATGGACGGAGCCCTCAGCCAGGCCCACGTCGTACATCACTAAGGCACACACTCGAATAAAAGTCAGTCCAGGAATGGTGGGACAGTCGATCTCCACACACTCGACCTCTACATATGAAGGAAGGCCGTAAAATACGCCCCGCGTGACAGCAGGGAGCGACATCCTACTAATCTGAAATGTTGGTCCCCGAAGGGGTGAGTACAACCACTCAGTAGGTAAATGACCAATAAGCCACTCAATACATCATGCCATGCAATCATCACAATCAATAGCATCACATGTCATACAAGCATCCATGCACAACATACCATGGCATCATGCACATGTCATCATACCTCATGTACCATCATCATCATATAGACATCACCATCATATCATACACTTACCATCATCATGTCACATATGGCATCATCCTTACCATGCATCCATGCATATAACATCATCATCATATCACATGTACCATCATCATTGCCATGCATCCATGCATGTAACATCATCATCATATCACATGTACCATCATCATTGCCATGCACCCATGCATGTAACATCATCATCATATCACATGTACCATCATCATTGCCATGCATCTATGCATGAAACATTATCATCATATCATGCATATATCGTCATCATCATGTCATGCATATATCATCATGCATAATTCAATTTCAATTTCATTTTGGACCGCCACATTTCTTTTTCCCGGGACCAATGTTTGCATCCCACATGTATCCAAGATACAATCAGACCATCCGGCTCCCCCACTCTCTAGGCATCTCGTACCCCAACTGGCATCATGAGGACCCTCTGGCATCCAGCCAATTAAGGCCACCGGGCAACTAGCCACACCCTTCAAGCCAGGCATCTCGCACCCAAACTGGCATCGCGAGGTATCCCTCGGCAAAATACCTGCCGAGCTTCCGGCTCCCCCACTCTCCGAGCATCTCGACACCTCTCGATACTCCCGAGGTCCTTCGGTATCCGGCCATTCATGACCACCGGGCAACCGGCCGTATCCTTCAAGCCAAGCATCCCGACACTCCCGGGGCATCGTCGGCTCACACCTCCGATGGCCTTCTCATTTATCTCAATTCTCATCTTCAATTGTAGTTCAATTTTAACATGGCATGTGATGTGATGGCAATCAAGATCATATTCATCATTGAATTCATACATGCATCTCAAATCATCCATAACCATACAATTCATGGAGTCCATGCAATTTAAAATGGTCCATATTTCATGCCTTTTTACAAAATTCCAGCATGTACCATTTTTAGAAAATATTCAAATTAAATATCCATATGCTTCTCAAAATCATGAAATCAAGGCACGTGACAGACAAGACAATAAGATAGTAGTTTCATGAAAAGCACATGCCCAATAGAGTTCCACACAAGAAGATGTAATCCACACGATTTCAGCATGCAAATTCGGATAGAAACAGAATGTGCAGTTTTCGAAATAATTCGATTAAAATGCTCGAACGACCTCTGAAAATTATGAATTTTTACCAGCTTATAGCTAAGACACTAAAGTAGATTTTTCATGAAGACTTCTAGCCCAGATTCGTTCTAGATAATTTTCTATAGTCATACGAAGCTCCTGGTTCTCGCACCGAAACGTCCAGTTTATGTTTCTTCAAAATATCGAGTTTTCACCCCTTTATTCTTCTTCGTTTCTTTTGAAATTTGGATATGTTTTACTTCAAGAGGTCCCCTACAACTTTCATTAAGGGGTCTAAGTCAAATTTCCAAATAATAGTCATCATATGGGTCCATGAAGTCTCGGGTGTCCAGCACCATGTTTCCAGATCTACCGTTTTCAAGAGTAAGTTGATTCACTAGGCTACACTTGTTCATTTTACTTCAAATTTGAGTATGTTAGTATTTAGGATGTTCTATACATGTTTCATGAAGAATTCGAAGAGAGATTCTTGGTAAAAGTCGACATGCAACCACAAATCTACCAAAAGGTCAGCAAAACAGTTCCAGATCTAGGGTCTACGTAGGATGAGGGTTTGACCCCTTAAATCTCCATAAATTTGTCCCATATTTTAGTATGTTGTAGATTAAGATGTTGGCTACAACTTTCATGAAGGAATAAAAGTCAAAATCTAACTCGAAACATGCATGCAAGCCTTCACAAGATTCTGGGTCAGGCGGTTCACACGAAAAGAGCAAGCATACTCAAGAACAAGTCACATTCTAGCTTCGGTTTTGCCTACCCTAACATCCGAAATCTACCACCAACAAATCACACATGCAAGACACACATGCAAGAGCGGAAATCAATCCCAACTTGCCTCATACACCAAACGGAATGACAGCAAAAGGGACGGCACACCGGCGACGGACGGACGGCGTGCGGACGGCAACGGGCGAGCTCCTCCTCCTCTCGGCGACCCTCTCTCTCTCGCAACTCCCTCTCTCTCTCTCTTTGGCTTGGCCAAATACCACTAACCGGCCACCCTCTCTCTCTCTTTTCCCTTTTATTTCCCCAAATCTCCATCATTGGCAATGATTATTTGCCTCTCCACAAGCCAATGCATGCAATCTTCCTTTTTGCCACTTGTCCAAGCTCGTGCAAGATGGGCTTGGGCTTGGGCTTGGATTGGAAGAAGTGGGCCGGCCACTCCTCCCCCCCTTGGTCGACGGTCACTCCTCATGGGCCTCAATTGGGCCGGCCATTCGGCCCACCAAAAATTCATGCTTTTGGGCCTAAAGCCCAACCTAATTCAATTCAATTTTAATCTCCTTTTTAAATACTAATTAAATCTTATTAAACTAAAATACCATAGGGTAAAATTAAATAACTAAACACTTAGAATTACAAACCTTTGGATTCTAATTCATGATACACATGGCCATAGATAAGTCATTCTCTTCCAAGATCTATCCATTTAAACTCGGCCATAGATTTCAATGGAAGACATTAATTGGAGCACCCCTAATGGCTAGCAAAGAATTTCAGGATGCCACAATTGGACCACAAGTCAAATGCGCTAAAAATTCCTAAAAGCTACCTAGTAGGATAGGTCACGCTAAAATCGCATCAGATTGAAATTAATCATAAATTTGAACCCGATTTCAGAAATTAAAAGTTCTATCATGTTACGATTTATTTTAGAAACGTCGACTCATCCTTTGAAGAATTTACGACAAGCTTGGAAATTTTACAGAAAATCAATTTGGATGATTCGGAAGCAAAAGAAAATTCGAAAGGGCCAAAGTAAGTGGATTTTTGGCCTTCAAAATGACTAGTTTGGGAGGAAAAGTGTGGAAATTAGCATGGGCTTCCTCCCCAACAAATTTGAACACTAATTTGGAGAGAGTTGGTGAAGAATTAAAGTCCCATTAAATGAAATTCGTAAACTAGAGGGGCTGTCACATTTTGGTCTTCATTTGGACTTCAATTGGGGTAAGTTGGTGTTGAAATTGGCCTTAGGTGACTAATTGATATTGTGGGCTGAAGATGAGGATAAATAAACACTCAAGTGTTCAAGATATTTGTTTTGACTTTCTTCTTCCCCATATTGGCTTCTCACGCACGCTTCTGCCGATTCCCTCTCCTTGGCTGCCTCTACATTCTTTTCATTATTTTGCTTCTGCTCAAGTGTTCCCTTTTCTCAGATGAGCTACTTTTGCCTTTCCTCCATTACCTGCTGCCATCTCCACTAATTTTCCTACAACTGCCATGAAGTCAAACTGAACCGAAGCAGCCCCACGATTGTCTCTCTCCCTTCATTCGTTTCTCCCTCTACCAGCACCTCCACCGATTCCTCAGCTTGCTCCCTTTTCCTCTACCATCAACTCAGCCGCTCCATCTCCACCATTGCCTGTCCCCCCCAACGTCAACCCCACGATCTTCTCCACTTCCTCTCTCTCTCTCTCTCTCTCTCTCTCTCTCTACCGCCTCACCCCAATCCCTCGTGTTTTCATTTGGCTCGATCAACTCTAGCAAAGCCCATCACAAAGTTGACTCCTCCTTCTCATCCCCTCCAACAGCGACGTCACTGCCCAACTTTAGTGGCCTAGCCTAGTCCAGAGTTCGTCAAACAGCCGTAGCGCGCCAGCAGCTCCTCTGTCTTCGTGTTACACCCGCACCACCACTCGTGGCTGCCAAGACCAGCCCATACCCAACAATTGATCGAGCAACAAGCAGTGGGCTTGCTATACTTTTTTGGCCTCAGTCTAGTCTCCTTTGGCGCCGTTGTAGGCCCAAGTTTCGACTGCCGTCGTGCTGCCGTTGCCGTGAATCGAGTTTTGCGCTACAGGTGAGTTTACTTACTAAACTATGCTTAGGGAGTTCATGACATTTAAGGGGTGTTTAGATTAAGCTAATTAAGATTTGGGTGGTTAGTTAGAACGAGTTAGTGATTTAATTATTCGTTTATGCATGTTAGGTGGATAGAATGGCTTAATTAGGGACTAGATAGATCATGCTATTTATCTAGATTGGTTTGGAAATTTTTTGGGCCCGTTTCGGTGTTTAATTAAGCATTTCTAACCTAAGTTTCTATTTTTGGTAATTAATTACATTTATTTAATTATTTTTGGTAATTATTTAATTATTTATTATTTTTCGGAATTTATATGTGGATAGCCGGTGACCGGAATTTCGTATTGATTGTAATGGCGTGCTTGGTTTATTTAATTGAATGCTATTTTATGCAAATTGAGTGATGATTGAAATTTTTTATATTTATCTCAAAATTGTGAAATTTTGGTAATTAATTAGAAATTACCGGGTGTCGGGTTTTGACACTAGAAATGGTTTTAAATACTATATAAAATAGTGTGATTTTTAAAAAGGAGGGATATAAATTTTCTAGTTCAAACTGACCATATACCCACACACAATTATTTTATCGAGTGTTTTTAGTATGAAAAAAATAGGCCAAGTTCGCTATCTTAATTAAGGCATTTAAGTGCAAAGGCATAATGCCCTTCGCCGTTTTTGAATGACCAAGTGTTGGTTTATAGTCAGGGCAAGTTGACTATTGAAAGTTGAGGTGGCATGTGTCGTGTTCAGAGAATCCAATGGGTTGTGAGCAAGTAAAAGACTAAGTACTACACAGTGATGAAATTTCATGTGAGTCGCCTCTAGTGCCTTATACTATTGCTTATTGTAATCAAAGGCTAAGTGTTACATGGTGACTTGAGTTGCATGGAAACTACCTCTAAAGCCTTATAGTATTGTCATGCATAGTGAGTGGCTAAATGCTATATGATATTGAAACTCGTGTGAGCCACCTTTAGTGCTTTATACTATTGCCTAATGTAATAAAAGACTAAGTACTACACAATAGCGAGACTTCGTGTGAGTCGCCTCTAGTGCCTTATACTATTGCTTGTTGAAATTAAGGGCTACGTGTTACATGGCGACTTGAGTCGCATGGGAACTACCTCTAGAGCCTTGAGTTTGATCTTAAGTCTGGTATTGAGTATTGAATTGGAACGTGGAGTCGAAATATTGAGTGGGGATGTTGAATTGGAATATTGAGAGTGCATATCAGGTGTGGATTGAACCACTGATATGATTTACCCACGCCTGATTATAGGACGAAATTGTGTAATACGGAATATGACGTGTTATAACGATTTGGCCTTATAATCAGGACTCTTGTCAATTGCTTGATTGAATGATGGATCAATCGTGTTGATTCAATTGATTGATTGATTGATTGACTAAGATTGAATGAGACGTTCCAAATGCTCAAATGTTATTATTGCACTTATGTGATATATGAATTGTACCAACATGCAGGAGGGAACTGAGGTAAGGTAAGTCTTCTGTATTGTGTGCATAGACTATCTCTAGGTGTATTTCCTTCCTAGTCGGGGTTTAGAGGGTGAACTTGCTAAGATATTGTCTCACCCTGTCGTAGGCTTAACTTTTCAGGTCCTTATTGTGAAAAACCCGGAGCTTGAGGCAGAAGGGTCAGGAGCATGGGTGGCTCAGAAGTTCTTTTGGAGATAGAACTCCTGTATTTAGATCTTAGAGTTGGCCTCTGTTTGTAAACTAGATCGTTTATAAAAGTGTGTTTGATTTGAAATTACTTGTCCTGCTTTTCTATCTCATGTCTGTTGTTGTCAGGGGATTAATTAATTTGCTTCTGCATACGCATTAAAATGAATGGGTCGGCGACGTATCCTGGGACATCGCAATTTAATCGACCATTGAGGGATGGGCACGCACTCAAGGATCGGGGTGTGACATACCATATGGGTCCAAGAAGAAATAGACACTTTAGTTTTCCACGTGTATGAGGCTCGGTGCCTCTTTTTTTTTATGGGGACATTATTAGTCCCATCCATGGCTTCATTCCTTCGATAGATCCTACGAGAGCTCCATAGGAAGTTGAGTTTAAGATGGGGGGCTATTTTGGGAGAAGTTCGGTAGAGGAGCTAGGCTACCCTAGCCATTTGATCGACTATATATAGTTATAAAGATAAGTAGTCAAGGAATAGGATAGGAATGTAATCATAGCAACTTTTTATGTGTGTGTGTGTGTGTGTGTATATATGTATGAATATAAGTTGTTTTTGTTTGTTTGACTTGTATATGTTTCACCCGACTTCCATGTTTGTTTGTATCGGGATTTTTATGATTTGCTTCCGCATGTGTTTAATCAAAAATAGAAAAAACTTTTGGGACATTTGACATGCCTAGGACGTGGACACTAACTCATTGGGCCACGCTCTCATGCTAGGGGTAGGGCGGGGGTGCAACTCCTAAAACCCATTGGGAAAGTTGAATTAAATAAAACCTTTGAACTAGTATTTGAAATCTTCAACCTTGCATGGTGAATTATTGGTCTAATACCTTAAAAAATTCCAACTTTAGTTCCAATCTTAGTTTTACCCCAAAAAACCCAAACTTTTAGTCTAGTCGTAATTCTACCATAAATTATGTTTTTGTCTCATAAAAAACCATTAGTTTTTACTTTAGTCTCAAATATGCTTCATCAACACTCCCTCCAAAATTTCTCTTGAAAACCAAGAGTTGCAAAACTCCCGAGCGTGATATGTTCAAGTGTCTCGAGCCAAGTAACTTAAGTGTGAACTCTCCGACCACGATAGATGGAAAACTCCCAAACACTAAAGATTGAAGATTGAGCACAAAATCGAATATCTCGAAATAAAATGGAAGGAAAACTCTCTTAAGAGTAAGAACAATTGAAGTAAGCCAACCCTCATTACTCCAGTTTTTAACCAAATTTCATATTCAATAAGATATCGTTTCAATTAATATGAAAATTTATCTCCAAAAGACATCTTATTAGATATGAAATTTTAGAAAAAACTAGAGGAATGATGTGAAAATACCACATTACTATTGGCGATGTTGGGCGGTTAACAAAGATAGAGGGAAAAAAAAAGGAGTTAAGGGAAGAATTAAAACAAAAACTAAAGTAGATTTTTTATGAGATAAAAATGTTTAGGATATAATTGGAATTGTACCAAAAGTTACTCTTTTTCCTAGGATAGGTTTGGGTCTAAAGTTAAAATTGATTGTTTTTGGATACTAGGCTATGAACTAGTCATTAAGGATCTATTTGATAACGTTTATTTTGAAGAGCAATTTCTTTTTAGAAATGATTTTTTCTATCTCTATTCTTTAAAATAATTTATAAGTAAAAGAACTTGTTTGATAACTATATAAAATTTGTATTCTTGGAATGAAAAAAGAATAACAAAGCGTTTGGATTTTTTTTTTTGTAACATAGAATTTCTTTTAATTTTTATAATTTTATAATTTTTTCTTTTCTTTCTTATTCTTCTTTATCATCGTTGGTCGTCACCATCTAGCCGACCGTGGTGGTGGCAATCAGTGATGGTTGGTGATATTCGACGATGGCTGACGGGGTTGGACAGCAAGGGGCACTGGCGAGGGCCAAGGAGGAAGAAAAGAAAAAAATAACTTATTTTAAAAAATTATTTTTAGGAAGAATAAGTCATTTTTTTCACTTCTTATTTCTGTTCCAAATTAATTCTCCTTTACTATTTTATTTTAAAAATAAAAAATAATTGATATTATTAAATGAATTTTTATTTTTTTCTATTTTGAGGAATAAAAGAATAAAAATTTGGAGAAATAATAATGAGTTGAGATAAACTTCTAAGTTCGAAAAAATGATATTTTTATCCGAAATCATCTGGCAATGCACGGAATGAAAAGCCATCCTTTTTTATCTGCAAAACTGATTCTTTGAAGAAGAGGAGGAAGAAGAAGCAGCGACTTCCGTGGTGACTACGATGAGCCCGATTTCGATGCTGACTCTTCTCTTCTTGTCTATACTCGTGGCTCTGTGCGATGGCTACGTGAAGAACCGAACTTTGCTTCACCAATTATCTAGCAACGACGTCGGATATTACTTGACCAAGGATGAGCTCTGGTTCAACCAAACCCTCGATCACTCCTCGCCATATGTACTCTCTCTCTCTCTCTCTCTCTCTCTCTCTCTGTGGACGATCTTGGTTTTTGTTTCGCTCGATTTCATGTGGATCAGCGTGTAACCTGTCGATTGATGTTTGGTGGTTGGTGTACCTGGGGGATGAGCTGCTTGAGATGGAAACCCCATCAGTGTTTTTCCGTAACAATCGATTCCTGCTCCCGTTTTGAAGGCTAATCCGATTGAACTTGGAACTAATTGAGTTTGGAGGATGCGATCAATCTGCTTGCTTTTGAATTAGGGTAATGATTGATCTGATACTTTAAATAAGCTGTTCTTTCGCCACGTAAATCTGTGCATATTGTTTAATTACATCTGATAACTTAATCATTAGTGAATTTTATTGGCAACCCACTTACTATGAACTGAGAGCAAATTTTTCTATATTTTTTCTGTCGAAATGTACACAAAAATTTGAAGATTCTGGTGGCCTGTTCCTTGAAACGAGAGATGATACAATATTAGTACTTGTAAAATAAGCTTAGAAGGCCAATAGTTGACAGCATATCTAAACTAGTGCTCTTGGCCTGTTTTCCATGGGTTAGATCTCTAAGTATTGTTAATAATTGTGAATTGCTAAGGCTCATGTGCATTTTTACACATTCTACTTCTGTGATTACGATAACAGATTCTACATTGTGTTTCTGGACATACGCCAAAGGTTTTTCACCCTTTTTTATCTTTTTGTCTTCTAGATTTGAAGTTGGAATTTTATGTCATGGTTCTGATTATAGATTGTAGGGAAGCGACTCAACATGTAATGTAGGGAGGGAGCACTATAACTGAAATTTTTTCATAGCAAGCTTCGAAAAAGGGCATCATGCTATTGCTAACTCTTGGAAATTGAATTTTCATTCTCAGGATCGTTGTCAGTTCGCACAGTGCTACTATGAGTTCCTCAACTACTTCCAGCTTCCGGATGGACCAATATTTTTGAAAATCTGTGGTGAATCTGCATGTAATGGGATTGTGAATGACTACATTAGTGTAAGTGCTACTTAGCTCAATGTTCTGCTAGCTTTTGGCTAGTATAAGCATGCCAATCATCAAATCACTATAAGGCAGTTAGCATCCCACTGAGCATTATACTGGCACATTCAGAGAGAAAATCTGAAAACTTATTTTACCTGTTAAGGATTTGGAATTTCATGGTTATTCTGAGCTGTGATTCTTTCAATAATTTCCCCCTTGTTAATTCATGCAGGTTTTGGCAAAGAAGTTTGTAGCTGCTGTGGTTTCACTTGAGGATCGGTACTTGGGAAGAGTTCTCCTTTCAAATCATTGACAACAACAAATCTAAAATACTTATCATCTAAACAGGCGCTCTTCAACTTGGCTTCCTTTTGTCAATTTTTTCAGGCAAGTTTTCAAATCTGTTAAGCATGAATGATAATGGTGATAGAAGATTAATAAAGAAACCCTGATTTTCAGAAGAGTGATGGTCTGAAATTCGGAAAAATTATTAATGAAGTAATGTTGTCACTGGTCAAAACTAGTATTATTTTGATCTACGGCCGGGATGTGGTTAAAATGGCCTTCTTTTCCACTTGCCAAAAGATGTTGCTGTGGAGCTGACTGAAAATTTAGCTCATAGGCGAAGAAATTGATGTAGGTATCATTTGCATGCTGTGCACATGACACGAGAACTATCACTACAAGCAATTGGATGACCTGCCATTGTTTTTGTTTGATTGAAGTGTCAGCTCTGACAGTTATTACTGCATATGGAAAACAAGGGCTGCTGGAATGAGAAGATTTGGCTTTACACTATCCTTCCTGTGTAAATCATATCATAATTTGATTGTCACGTGTGTGCAAGTGATGCTTGACCTTGAAAGTTTTGATTGCACAAAAAGTTAGTTTGATGTTTTCGGAGGGGCTTGCTTTTTGCGCATTATCGATCAATGCAGTTTTTTAAATGATTACATAAGGCTATGTCACGTGCTAGATTATTTTTGGATGAAACTTTTAGCATTTCTTCTAGAAAGTCTTTACTTCTGTGTGTTGAAGTGTCTCCCTTTACGTGATGTCTCCTAGCGGTCTGCTCTAGTTAGTTGATTTGACACTATGTGCAGGATTTAATAAATCTGAAGCTCTATAGAACAGATGCTGGAAATCTCTTGTTTGTTTTTGGCATTTCATACCCTGGAGCTCTCAGTGCATGGTTTCGTCTTAAGTTTCCTCATTTGACATGCGGAAGTCTTGCAAGTTCTGCTGTTGTTCAAGCTGTGTACAATTTCCCTGAATTTGACCAGCAGGTAAGGACAATCTTTATTGCCAGATTTGTCCTATTTTACTTGCTAGAAGGCCAAGAAGTTGGAGATTATGATTATGTTGTGAGGTGTATTTTGATGTCTGGCTGCTGTCTTCAGCCTTTAAGATGTTCCAGTTGATCTGTATTGAGAAATACCTGAAAATATTCCCCTACTAAATGAAACTTTCTACTGTTGTTTGCAACTTTAGATTGGTGTTTCAGCTGGAGTGGACTGTAAGGCTGCATTGCAGGAAGTCGATCAACTTGTTGAGCAATGGCTTGCATCAAATGGAAAGGCATTGAAGGAGTTGTTTGGTGCTACTGAGGTTCGAACTCCTCTTTCCTTAATATGGCGATTGTCTTCAGAAATGGTTTAGCTGTTGTGCAATGTGGAATCCTTTTTGATCCCTCTTCTTTTTGAAAGTGATCTTTCCCGTACTTTGCAGCTTGAGATAGATGGTGACTTCTTGTATTATCTGGCAGATGCTGCTGTTACAGCTGTAAGCATATTGCTTTTCATTTGTGTTTATTTTGTTGCTTTACAAGGTAATGATATTCAAGATTTCATCCTCCATAGTTCCAGTATGGAAATCCTGATAAATTGTGCTTCCCTCTTACTCAAGCTAAGAAGGATGGGGATGATTTGGTGGTAGGAAACTTTTTCCTGCCTTGACCTCATTCTTTTGTTGTATTCTAGAGCTTTATGGAAGCAAATGTTTTGGGTGTCTACGCCTTTTAAAATGTTTCCTCCGATTGATAGTGCAACCGCAAATTGTATATAATTTTACTAGCTTTGCCAAATAGAACAGCATAGTTGAAAGCTTCTGGGAGCTTTTTTTTTTTTTTTTTTTTTTTTTTAGTTGAGATTATTTAGACAGATCAAAAACATGGTTAGAATTAGTGCATGCTGAAGAGTTTCCTTCAGGCAATGAAATTTGTCCAAATATATACTATTCCCCGGACAGTAGGATGTTTGCCGTTACTTCTATGCCTTCCACAAAGTTAATCTTCACTTTCTATGTGGTAGGATGCCTAATTTTTAGCAGCGCATATCCATGAGACATTTATGAGGGATTTGTATCTTATGATGCTTCTTGAACAAGTGCAAAAAAAATATCAGTCATTAATCCACTTTATTTAAATTTCTGTCATCATTCACCTACAAATTGTTTTCTCTAGAGTAGCTGTGCAAACAAATTGTCGACACCTAAATTTTGGGGACTTGTTTAGTCATTTATTGCATTAAAAATTATGGGTTAATTTTATCTTTGAAAAAATAGTTAATTGCATAGCATATAGTTTTAGGTGCATTTATTTTTAATTTGCATTTACATTGGGCCGATGACGGATGGGTTCGAATTGATGCTTCAGAAACTTTAATTTGATGAGTCGGGCTAAGCCCACGAAGAGAGTAAATTGGCTCAAGCCCATATCTATTTTTGTGAGATTTCAATTCAAAAGCAAATATTGTGTTTGGAAATGCAAATATCGCGTTTGGAAAAGAAATTTTTGTGGATATGGTTTTGGAAAATTAAACACCCTAATCTGTGGCCTATAAATAGATTAATACGCGTAGGGTTTTTGTGGGGGGACACACAATAGAAACACACGGCCACAATTCTGAGACAAGCAGAGAATGGAGAGAGAGTGGACGTTCTACACATGAAGGAGAAATCGTGAAGAAGGAGACCCGCCCCTGGCCAATTGAATATCCCATTGCCCACTAAGTCTTCAAAGTCAATTTCTTTTTGCTACTGTGGAGATTCACGCCCATTCTCCATCAACATCTCACTTTCATCTCCTTTCTCTCTCGAGGGAATTCACGCACAAGTCCTCGATTGCATATATTTTGTTGCTGTTTTGCTTCAGCGACGAGTTGATGTTCAAGATCTCTACAGGCATCCCCGACACAAGCCGCATCTGTGTGGCCTATTAGGCCATCTGTGGAATCCCCAGCAACGACGAGTACTGGTCTTTCTTTGCAGGTCTCGTGGAACACAATAGGGAGACACCTTCGAAACAGAAGGTTCATAAAGCAAGGAGAGCGTCCAGCAAAGTGTGTCCCTTGGTGGGCCATTGCTCGTGTCCATCGAAGCCTGATTATCATGCCTTAAATCCCAGCGAAACCAGTCAAAATTTCTCCACCGTCTGGACCTTGAGGAGGGTACACGTAGCAAGGGAATCTCCACTAAGTCATCATCCTTCACCATAGATCTTGGTGCATATATAAAAAAGAAAACAAAGAAAGGTTTACACCTGCTCCTAATCGTCTTCACAAGTTTCTAGTGTTGCAGGTATTCCGAGAAGTCTCTGCCGAAAGGCTAGGAGTTAGCCGTGCACCTCCCCACCACCTCGTGAGCCGTCACCTGTCTCAAATCATTCAGGCATCACCGTGAGTCCACCATCTTGGCTGCTGTCTGAGCCGAACCACCGTCTGCAGCGGATCGCCACCATGATCCACCACTAGTTGCCATCCGCCACCCTGTTCCCGCCGATTGTGATCCTAGTTCGATTGCGCAAAGTCCAAATTTGGAAATTAATATTCGAATTAGGTAAAAATTTCGAATTATTTGATTTCCGAATATTTCGTTTCTTATTTGAAATATCCGTTGATACACATGATGGAAATTCTCGATACACTATGATGTTCGTAACTCGAGTAGCTTTCTAGATTAGGAAATCTTTCTAATTTCGCAACGTGCATATAATTGATAGTCCGATTTCATATTCAAAATATGACCCACAATCGCACGGAAAAATCACCAATCCGATCTCATGCTCAAGATACAACTCGTGATTTTATTTAAAAATTGGCTGATTCGATCTCATACGCGAGATACGATTCGTCAATTTATTTCCAAAATTAAATGGACATGGATGATATCTTGCTTGATTTGTTGCTGTGCTGTTCTCAATGCCTTTATTTGATTGCTCCCGTAAAGAAAAAACCCAAAAAAATATTTGAGTTAGGTTAAATGCATGTTTGGATATTACTGGTTTTAAGGTTATGTTGCATGTTTAGGATAGGAAATTTATTTCGATTTTCTTAAATAAAAAGACCAAAAACATTAATTTAGGATATCATATTTTCTTGTCATTAATTTAAATTGCACGTTTAATTATTTTGGCAATTTTAAATTTAGAATTTCATAAAAGAAAACGAAAAAAAATTAGAATTATGGCATTCTTTGCACATCATTGCATATTGGGATAGATTGCATGCTTATTAAAAAAATTAAAAAAATCATGTGCACGTCATATAGCGTTAAGTTCATGAAACGCACGTCATTTAGTGATTGTTGCTAGGTTCATTTAATTAGAAATTGCCCGTCATTAAGATTAGGTCATTTTGGTTAATTTAGATTGCATATTTAATTATTGCATGATCATTAAGAAAACATAAAAAAATTACTTCACTCATTCATATAGTTCAGGCTATACTACTATGTCATATCATTTCATGTTAAATTAAAAGCATTGCACTGCATATTGATTATATTCTCATTAAATCAGTGAAAACAAAAATTGAATGATTACGTGTTAATGATAAATCATATCTAGGATTGTTGATGTGAATTCTGATCTAACAACGTAGGTGTTTTCGTTGCTATGAGGTAAGTCCTGCAATTTATATATTTGCTTTACTTGGTGTTAAATTTGGTGATTTGCGCACCCGCATGATTGTCTCACATGTTAGAGAAATAGATTTAAAATCAATTTAAGCTGCCTGCAAAAGCACTTTTGAAAATAAAAGAGAAAGGTACCGAAAGGGCATTAAAGAAATCTACCGTAACCAAGTCCCCAAACTCATAAATCTTTGGTTCGTAGGAGTAAAGTAATGCTCCCATTATTTTATTTAGGTGTCTAATCGACCTACCATAAATTGATTAGTGACGACTCCCTTTTGCATGCTAGATATTTGAACCTAAGTCACGAATTAGTATGGGCTTAGAAGAACCCGAGCTAAGTCTAGGTTTAGTAATCTATTAGCCAAACTCTAGGTAGTTCACACTTGAAAATTTGGTTGCGACACAGATTTTCAGTATTATTGTGATGCAAGCTTTATCTTATTAAACCCGGGATGCCTAAAACAGATTGAGGGTGTGTTCCTCCTAAGCTTTTGTTCTGAGTTTTATTTGGTCAAATTGAAATGCTTATGCAGGGTGCATATGCCAAATATGTTGAAGACAATTATGCAGATAGCACTAGTTATAGTCAAAAGCACTTGAAGAACACAGCTCTTAATGAAGATATGAGTAATCGGTTGTGGTGGTTCCAAGTTTGCACCGAAGTTGCATACTTTCAGGTGGCCCTTCCAATGACAGTGTCCGCTTGTCAAATGTGGCCCTTCCAATGACAGTGTCCGCTCGTCAAATGTTGACACAAGGTCTTCTCATCTCCATACTCTTCATTCCTTGTTTCATTAGTTTTCAGTATTTAATCTTATGCCAAAGTCTATATTTCTTGTGTTGCAACAGATATCATCTAGATCTTTGCAAGAACGTGTTCGACCAGGGAATATATCCTGACATTGATGCAACAAATTTATACTACGGAGGCACAAGAATAGCAGGTCTGAGCACTAATTTTTCTAGTTTGGCTCATTAGCATTTCACTATCCCTGCATCCAAGAATCATATGCATTTTCTTTCCAGAATTGTCTGGATATTTCTGTGGTTCTTTATGGCCCTTTAATAAAAAAGTTCCAATACTTTTTATTTAGGAGATTTGGCTTCCTAGCTGGCAATTTGTTAGCTTATCCTTTTCATGAAAAGCCAAGCAGCAAATAAAATCAGACACCTGAAACTGGAGCACAATTACAAAAGCCCAGATGGATGGAGCTGCTTTATATATTAGAGAGTTTCATACAGGGTCTGTTCCCTGTTTTCTGGGACCCTTATATGATTATTACTGACAATCTGAGACTGCTGTATTTGTAATTAGCGTTCTTTATTTTATTCTTACAGTCCTGTTTATTGGAGTCTTTCTGCATGAGTTGACAGGTATCAATGGAAAGTCATATCAAGGGCTGAACATGAATCTGGTTAAATAATGGTGACAATAAACTGAATGAAATATATTAGTGCATGACACATTATGATCATACTCTGGAATCTGCACATAGCTTTTTCATCAAAGCTATCTATCTCTAAGCCCCAAAAGTTAATGCTGTCAAGAAATAGGCTCTTAATGGATATCTAGCATGCTTTTTTTAATACTCCTCGAGTTTAAGGCCTTACAGATCCACAAGATAATTAGGGAACAGACAAATATGTGTAATGAATATAGAAGAGCATCAAGATTTGAACTCAAGATTGTGCTCTGATGCTATCTTAACCTCAGGTGGCAGTTTTTCCTATAAGGGTAAGCTGTCAGTAAATAGGCACACATTGTATGTATAACCTACTTCTTGTCAAAAAGAAACTTGTGTGCTTCCTTTTGACATTAATGTGTAACTTTGCCAGGCTCAAAGATAATTTTCACAAATGGCTCTCAAGATCCATGGCGGCATGCTTCAAAACAGATCTCTTCACCAGATAGTAAGTTCCCATGATTTCAGACAACCAATTACAAGTTTGTGTCAGCCACTGGTTTCAATTAATGAAGAGTAGTAGGACATGATTGTGAAGTTTCTCTTTGGTTTCAAGCTAGCAACATGAACACACATACCATGTGATGATGAGATAAACCTAAACTTCCCAACGCATTTTGCTATTAATCTTTCTTTTGCAAAAATATCAATAGTATTCATAGTGGTTATTGTAAATTACATGGACAGCAATTTATGATGTCGTGCTGTTAGACTGAACAATGATGAAGAATTGCCTCTTGAGTTAATGTCTTTGGTTAAGAATATAAACTAAAGTGCCTCTATAAACTGTCAGAGATCTTTCCACGTAATACTTCTTTGGTCTAGTACATCCGCAGTTACATGTTCATATTAGTTTCCATTGCTTGTGCTTTTTGGAGCTCTCTCTGTCACTCTCTTTCTTACTGAAATTACTGTTGAATTTGGAATGTTGTCAGTGCCTTCCTACCTCATCTCCTGTCATAATTGCAGACATGGAACTGATATGTGAGGCTGCCCACGGTCTCCTCTGTGCCTTGAAGGCATGGACAACTTGGATCTACTTACATTATGCATAAAGTTACGAAATATTCATGGCTGTGACTGTATGCTGGTTCATTCAGAGACTTGCATTTTTCCAGTGGCGTGAATCGCAGCTGAACTGAATGTTGTCACTGTGGAAAATTGAAATTTTAGTTTGATTCTTGCACGAATAACTTGCTGATACCACTGCGTGCCACACCTATTTTCTTCTCATTTTGGCTCTTCTTCTGCTGGTCCAGACAGTTTCAATATCTGATCATTTTCTTTAATAAACTCATGATTTTCTCCCCTTATGAAGACAAAATTTGACATGAAAAATACAAAGCAAAAACAACTATTTGCCATCTCCTGATATCAGGAGATGAGCAGAAGGAGAAGATGAAAATGAAGTGCTGCACTAAGTGAACCATTTAAAAGTAAAAAATATTATAGAATTGTTGAGAACAGTTAGTCCTAGTCTCGAGAATAGTGTTTGTGCAGTTGACTTTCTCCTCCTGATGTGACAACTGAGCAATGCTTAGTGAAGATCGAACCCTCGATATCATCTCCTGCTATTGGTTCCCCAGCCACTGGCCACTTGGCTTCTGGTGTAGTTGACATTGACATTAACCCTTGCCAGCTTAATTAGAATGACTTCTGTTTGAATGTGTTTTTGTGGTTTAGGAAAAGCAAATATCGTGTGCAATTCAAATACTTTTGTCCTTAGTAAAGATAAATTTCTAAGTTTACAGCATCCGAGTGTCATGCTTCTTTCAGGCAATGCCCAGAACTGCAGCTTCCCAGATGTGGTCCACAAAGTAAGGCAACAGATCACAGAAAACATAGACTTGTGGCTTTCTGAATGCCAAGACAGTGGTAGGGGCCCTATCTGAAGTGCATGCTCATGGTGAACGTGAATTTGGGAGTTGGTTCTCTGCCTAACCGTGATATCATGATAAACTTTTCAGGAGATGCTTAATTCTAATTTATGAAAGGTACTGTAACCCTCATCCTTATCATGCTTAGTTTGCACTTGTCTATCCTGGACACGGTGTGGATCGACAATTGCAATAATCTGCCTTTGCTTCTCCCCTGTAGTTGTTCTGTCAAGACCTTGACCTATAAATATATAAAAAATACTCCAACGGTGTGTAATGGCTGTAATAACTTATTTTTATTATATTCAAGGTCAATCTTCTTGCTTCCATCTTCCCTTCTTTAAAATGTTGCCATTCATGTGATGTGATGAAGTACACAAAAGTCTGCTTCTCTCTGATACTTGCATCTAAAGCAAATTGTTTGTGCCCACGGGGGCTAGTTACCCGAGCTGAAGATCCTTTGACATCTTCCAATATGAAAGAACAGCATCAGACAGGTTAAAGGTATGGAAAGACGAGCCTCTTGTGCTCTTGTTGATTTTATTGCGGTAATGCGGATTAGCATTAACTGATTGCCCCTTCAACCTTTTTACAAGCATGTGTTATGACAGTTCATCAAGTATGCCTGCACGTATATTCATGCTGAGTCCGAGTTGACGGAGTGAGTTCACCTTCACACGGAAGAGCAAATCGTCCTCACTGCCCTTGACATACTATATGGCAAGGTTTTCGATTCTGGTAGAAGATTTGAGTGTTGCAAGTACCTCGGTAACATTGGTTAAGAAAAATAACGATAAAAAATTCACCTAATGAGACTTTGAAATTTATAAAAGCCCACGTTAGAAACTACTGATAACAAAATTAACATTTTCATAGGATATTCAGATGAACTAAGAATAAGCCCGGAGAAAATTTTACTCAATAATGACAGATATTAACAATGGTATATACATTGAATTTGCAAATCGATTTGCCAGATTCTTCTTGGGTATATGAATAAAACACTTAATTACTCACTTTCAAATTGTCATAATTTGTAAACCTGTTTTTTATTTTTTATTTTTGGAAAAACAAATATCATGAAGCTGTAACTTCCCTCGATGTATTCCACATCCAACATCATTGCACGCGTGATATCATGCTCCAAACATATGAGTTCCGGAAGAATGGAATGCAAAAACTGACCGGAGTCAAAAGGTCACTATTTCATTTTCACGTCAGTTTCCTTTTCCAAACAATAAAACGGCCATCTCAAAACTGCTGATCCCGTACCAGCAAGTTCATCAAACAGATGTTACAAGACAAATGAAGGTGGCCCGTGCCGTCAATGGATACATTATTACCATCAAGAGCCATCACGAAATTGGAGATTGAAATGACCTCAGAAGGCCGAGAAAACCCACCACTCTTAGCGGACATCGCTTTACTTTTACAGCGTTCCGGTTCAAACAAACACTGAAAGCCAAAGATAAAAGAATTCCCAGCTCAAATGGAACCACGCTCATCTCTTGATGAATCTTTTACCGACGAGAAAAATTCAGAAGTAACTATAGACCGAGCTTGCTTGCTCGTGCTGGTTAACCACGACAATCAAGAAAAGACCTGAAGGGCAGGCAAGAGAAAAAACCGAAAAATAATATGTCGGTGTTGGTGTTAGACAATATAATAACGAGAGGCAGGGCCAAAGCCCGTGTCCTGTTCGACACGCGTCCGACACACAACTGACACTAGGTCAACGGGTTTTAGACATTGGACACATGGTTAGCCCTCTAGAGATGTCAACAACACACAAGTCCAGCATCTTGACATACACGGGTCAACAAAAACATTTTCAGTAAATTAATGTAAATCTATCACACACATATATATACACACGCTTAAGTAATATACCCATCCAGCCCCCGCCCCCTCCCCCCTCCCCCCAAAAAAAAAAAAGACCTAATTGTGAATCCCTAATAGAAAAAGAGGAGGAGGAGAAGAAGAAACTCACCGCTCATATGTATGTCATTCTCTCTCCATCTCTCTTTCACTCTCTTTCTCAATCTCTCTTTCATTGATTTTCCCTAATTTTTTTTTGGGAAACATTCTCTCAATGTCTATACATAAAGCTCTCTTTCATTGATTCGAAATATTTTTTTGAAAGATTCTCTTTGTATCTATATAAATAAAAATATATATTTAATAAACAACATGTCTCAACGTGTATGAATCCTCTATTTTGAAAAATAAGGTGCTAGCGCGTCGCATGTCGATATCAATACTACTTAAACAAGACAAAGATGAGAGGTAGGGCCAAACTAGGAAGTATGATACTTTCGGGGAGCTTTCATGTCATATCAAATACTCCTATACATGTCCAACACTCTTCGACACTCTTTGACATGTAGTCAACATGTGTCCAAAATCCGACACTTGATCAACTCACTAGAGTCGAGAATTCTGACATACGAGTTTGGAATTCGAACACATGATCTAATACACACGGAGTCAATTTTAAAACTTTTCAATAAATGAGAGATCAAAATGAAAATATGTAAGAAAAATAATAAAAATAATAATAAAAAAAGAAAAAGAAAAATCTAATCTTCTCTCCTCTAGCATGTAAGTCCGAACGTGGATGACTTATTTTTTCTCCAAAATTTATTGATTATTAGAGTGGAGTTAAATTTGTCAAATTGAAATAATAAATGATATTAATATGCGACGTCCTGAAATTCGAACCCTTTAAGAGATAAATGAATGTGAATTTCGTCAATGCATTGTTGGTTGATTTCACTCGAAATTGATCACTCTCGAGATATCGACCTTGAGGGGAAAGGCTAATGAGGGCATAATTCGTGCGACTAAAGAACTTGACCTGGGAAAAAACGATTTGACCATGAGACTTGCATGAGAAAGATCCTATAGATAGGTAGGCTGATTTCAAGGAACGACTAGAAGTCGATTCGCAGACATAATATAATGGGACGATGGGTGATTCTATTTACTGTTATTGAGCCCGCAAACGACCCTATGTTGATTCTCAATAATCGTGTACTTTGAAATAAGAATCTATCATCGACAATTTCATGTAATCAAGGACGTTCATGTGTCAAGATGTCTTGAACATGGTTTGGCACGAGCCGGTTACGTGTGAATCCTCGAAGCCGCCTGTTAGTCTGAGTTATACCAAAATGGCATTTGGGCGAAATTGACATGGCATGAGAATCCAATAATGGACTTCAAATTTTCGGGAACGTCCGGGATGGACTTTTGGAAGATGCCACTTTGATAGCCGACAGTGTTAGTTAAGCCGAGTCTTTTGGGAAAAAGGATTTACAGACCTAGGAAGTGAGCCTATGAGGACGTGGGCCAGGCAAGGCCAGTGTGGGCCTCGTGCCCAAGGTGGGATAGCCACTGTGGTAGACCTGAGACAAGCAAATGAGCCCGTTGGACCCAACCAACCAAATTACCTTCCGAGCCCATTGTCCAATCTTTAGCCATTTCAAGCCCAACCAATTCTCGAGCCCATTCTTATTCATTTCCTAGCCTGTTTCTTAGGCCTGCCATTCATTTTCAGCCCAAGGGCAGAGTGGGAAATGTGCAAGGTGAAATGACCATTTTGCCCTTAGTTGATGTGAGCAAAAGTCAAGAGAAGAGAGAGAAGATGAGGTCACTTGCATGGGGACTTGAAGCAAGCATGTGAGGACCTTAATGAGGCTTGACATGTTGCCCTCACATCACTCTCTCTCCTCTTCTTCAACCCCATTTCAACCGAACCTCTCTCTCCCATTGTTTCTTCTTCTTCCTTCTTATGCTCCAGCTGACCTTTCTCCAAAAACCTAAGTTGTTTGTTGCCTTCCTATGAGAATCACCACTCGTGCCACCCACCACCATGCTCAGGAGGTCCAGTCTGTACAGAAGAAGTCGGCCATTTGCCAATCGGAGCCGTCGGCTGACTCGCCGGCTAGCCAGAATCCATCGCTCGCTGGACCGTTTGGCAGCCCGCCCACCTGCACTATTCGCCTTTGCAGCCATTTTCCTCTCGTTCCGACCCCTCCTCCACCCAGCCCAACCACCAGCAGATCCCCCTTGACCCCCAAGTGTTGCTGATCGCCGGTCAACCGCTCGCCGGAGCTCCGGTCAGCCCACTCAACCTCTTTTCTCCTTAGGTAGCCCAGTTTTTCAGTGTTTTAGAGGGAGGTAGAGGTTGTGGCTATTGTTTTAGCCTTGGGACTGCCTTGGATCATCATGGTTGAGGTCCCCGTGCGTTGCCTTCGTTGTTGCTGTTGCATCTGTATCATCGACCCGCTTAACGAGTGAGTTTAGCCGCTAAACATTCGTTTAGTGCCTAAACTTGCTTAGGGTTGGTTTAGTTGGGGCTAATTTTGGTTTAGGAGGTTTAATTAAGTTGTGTTAGCCCTAAGATAGGTGGTTAGATAGGTGGTTAAGATTAGCTTAGCTTAATTTTGCTTAATGTTGCTTAGTTGTGGTTTTTGAGTAGTTAAGCATGTTTTGCCTTAATTAATTGATTGTTTGTTTTAATCAAGGTTTTTTTTTAAATTTCTGAATTTAATTTATTATTTATTGAATTCTGAAATTGTACTGTTCAAGGTGCACTGTTCACATTTTACTATTCACGTGCACTATTCACACGGTACTGTTCACGCTCACTGTCACATGCACTGTTCACCCGAGAGTGAAAAATTACCTTGTTTCATGTGTGTTGATCTTATGAGGTGTATGGGATGTGTCATTGCATGGACATCCGCCTAAATCGTATGGTCTTCACAAAAATGGGAAAAAGATTTGTCCAAGGGACATTGAAATGGACCGCTATTTGAGATTGTATATGCAAACACGTGTGCATTGGCTAATGCTTAAAGATAATAAGTGGATTGTGGTGGTATGCTTTGCATGATCACTAAATTGAACTCGCCGCCCTGACAGGAGTTCGGGGGGGTGATAGTTGAAATACCCGCCGCCCTGGCAGGAGTCCGAGGGCTAATAGTAATAATTGGACAACGTGTGGATGCAAGTGCGTATGAGAAACATTGCATCATTGGTTCCAATTATGCATGAGATGATCATATTGTTTATGGCATGTACGCATGAATCGATAACAGGCGGGGTGTGGCAATGGCCAGGTGAGATCGCTTGTGACGCAACTCGAATGTGATTGATGAATTACATCATCTAATGGCCATGTGCATTGTGTGAATTGTGCTGAGATAAAACGTGCAGGGTATGACATATCGGGTAAGGTTGCATGCAAACCAACTATTTGATTGTTGGTTGACCTTGGTTGTTATTATGTGTTGGTTGTTGGTAGTTGGTTTGCTTGTGGGGTGGTTTTGGAGAGATACCCTGAGTTGAGTTGGTGTTCTAACCGAAGCTTAGGGGGAGAACTCACTGAGATTTTATCTCACTGGTTATTATATAACCACTTTTAGGCCCTTAGAATGGTGCATCCGCCGGTGTAGTGGAGAATCCTGCCCCCACTCCACCAGTGATCGACCCGATGAAGCCTAAGTCCGATGGGTCCAAGTGATAGGAGTGCTGAACCCAAGGGTTCTTTTTGTGTAGATGGATTAGCCGAGCCTAGTTTCTTTTTGGTTTGGCTTAGAGGATGGATCGGCCCCTATGGTGGACTTGTAAAATTGGAAATGATCCTCTGTAGGTTAATCCAATGAAATTGTATAATCTAGTAGTCGCTATTGTTTTTGCTGTTCATCCCTCTATCCCTGTTGGACTGGGGATGGTTCGTTTTCCGCTTGCGCATCATGAAAGATTAAAATGAATTGTCGTCGATGAGTCCTGGGACGTCGCTTTCTATCTACCAAGAAAAGGGGTTGTTACGTAGCCCAGGTTTGGGCGTCACATAACAAATAGTAGATTAATATTTTTGATATAAATTCATTTTAGGCTCTTTATTATTTATTTATGAATTTTAATTAAATTAATCTGATTCATAAAAATGATTTAATGTATATATAAAAATATACATTTAATATATAATGTGTCCCAACATGTCGAAATTATCTATTTTTTAAAAACGACGTGTTGACGTGTCATGTCATATTGTGTCGTGTGACATATTGCGTGTCAATGTCAGTACTACTTATGGACCAAAGCCCATGTCGTGTCCAACACGCGACCGACACTTGGTCAACGGGTGTTAGACATTTGACAACTGATTAGCTCTCTAGACACGCCAGCAACATGTGAGTTCAATATCTCGACACGCACAGGGTCAATTTTGAATATTTTCAATAAATTAATGTAAATCCATTATATATATAATATATATACACACGCAGCTAGCCCTAAAAAAACCTAATCGTGAATCCCTAATAGAAAAAGAGGAGAAGAAGAAGAAGAAGAAGAAGAAGAAGAAGAAGAAGAAGAAGAAGAAGAAGAAACTCACCGCTCATATGTAAGTCCCCATTCCCTCTCTGTATCTCTCTCACTCCCTTTCTCAATCCCTCTTTCACCGATTTTCCCTAATTCTTTTTGGAAAGATTCTCTCTTATCTATACGTAAAGCTCTCTTTCATTGATTTGAATTTTATTTTTTGAAAGATTCTCTCTATATCTATATATATAAAAATATACATTTAATATATAATATGTTTCAATATGTTGGAATCCTCTATTTTGAGAAATAATATGTCGACGTGTCACCTGTTGGTATCAATGCTACCTAAACAAGACAACAATGAGAGGCAAGGCCAAAGCCCAGAAGACATCATGAACTTCAAAATGAGTAAGTTGGTCTCTCCGCACAAAGCTCTGTTTCCAAAAGGGATAGGGGTGCTCAGATATGAAGATACTTCGATTGACGCTTGGAAGTTCTTTGAGGACAAGCCAGAGGTGTTTTCAAACAAACAAACCAGCATCATCTCATCAGTTGTCAAGAAGTGGGATTGTCTTAAAACACATGGTTAATGGGACTGTCTTACACCATACAGTTAGGGGGACTGTCTTAAACCACATGGTTAGTGGGACTGTCTTAAACCACAAGATTGGTAGGACTGTCTTAAATCACACATTTAGTGAGACTACCTTAAACCATATAATTAGTGAGACTGTCTTAAACCACACGGTTAGTGAGACACTTTAAACCACACGGTTAATGGGTTTGCCTTAAACCACAAAGTTAGTGGGATTGCCTTAAACCACAAGGTTAGTGGGACTGCCATAAACCACAAGGATCGTGGGATTGCCTTAAATCAGAAGGTTTGTGGATATATCCTTAAACCACACTTTTCAAAGTATTCACAAGTACATCCCTAAACCATGCCCTCTACATCAAGCTCACTTGCATTTTCATTTTTGCTCTTGTAAAAAAAAATAAAAAAATTAGGTGTCACCCTATCTTTGAAAGAAATCTCTATGAACTTCATTCCAAATAGGAGCAACTGTTGATATCTAAATTTTGCCCAAAAATTATTTCCGAAAAATGGAAGCTTATTTTTCCGCAAAAATATTTCTTGTCAAATTATTGCATAAATATTACCTAGGTATTTAGTATAGTTTTTAAATGCATTTATTCTCTTGATAAAAAAATCAAAATTAAAAAAAATTAAAAAGATTAAAAATTTTAAAAAAAGAAAAAAAAAGTTGGAGCTGATGATTTGAATGCGACTAGCCAACCCCAGGAGGTCAGTTTGTAATTAAAAGGCAAGTTGGGGCCAAAATACAATTTCCAAAAGTTGAGGGACCAATTTGCAAATTTTGCAAAATTTCGCTCAAGCCCTTAAATCATCATCTTGGTCCCCAATTGAGTTGAAATTGAACTTAGGTAAGGTCTAATTAATCGAATCGGCCAAACAAAGACCAAATTGCATTGAATTGGGCATTCTCGGGCAAGAAAATTGCCAACTTTGAGAGACTCTCTTGCGAAATTGGGTGGAGACAATTGCAAAAATTGGTTAAAATCTTAAACTACTATACATGAACATACTAATTGATCAAAAACCACAGCTAAATCGATGTATTAAAGCACTCAAATTAGCTACCAAAACCCAGTCTACAATTAAGTCTCAATTCAAAGTTGCTGAGTAAGCAACTTTGTTACCCCACCATATCATACTCAATGGCCCAATCAGCTTGATCTCTGTACGTGATGGAAGACCATTATTAATAGTGCAAGTGGACAAAAATTGGTCAGGGATAAGCTGCTGAAAGCACAGGAAAATTGAAGCAAAATCCGCACACTTAATAGTTGCAAAAGTTGAAAATTTGGCTAAGTCAGAAAGTGGGTGAACTAGCTCAATTGGTAGGCTTGGTACGTGGATAAAAGACTGACCAAAAATCCCTTAATTCAGGGGATAAGATCACTAAAGCAAGCTCTTTCGGGGGATGAAAGGTAGGAGACAAGAGGGAGAAGAGAGAGCTCACAATTGTCCCCCAAAGACACCCCTAGAAGCAACTCTAGAAAAGGTTATGGCACTTAGATGAGTGTTGTATGAAAATTATGGCATTTGTAGCGTCCTTATGCCTAGAGTGAAGTGTGTTACATGTCACTTCTTTCATCTTGGAACCTGGACTTTAGCAAAATTCTAATCTTGATTGGCTCATTAATTATTCGACCTATCAACCACGAAAGCACCAGATGCTTTCTTGTCCCTCGGTCAAGGCTTAGTAAAAGAATCAACCTAAAGAAGAGGCAACCACCCGTTTGAAGAAAAGCATAGAAAAACAATGAATAAAATGTAAAGCAACAAAACATTGAAAACACGCCCCACATGGTAACACTTATACCATGTAATATCTAATTAGTGATGATGACGTAAAATTGATGTACTTTACATGAGCACGTCATTTGATATGAATATTGACATCATAATAAATATTCTTTTTCGGCAAGTGTGTTTCTGGATGAGTTGAGACCTAATTCCCCCCGCCCCCCCAAAAAAAAAAAACCAACTTCATCTTGAGTTACAATTTTGGTCCGAACATTTTTTCTCTCATTAAAAATCACCAACTTTCATTGAAATCCCAAATCTGGCCCGATTGACTTGAAACCGTTAATTATTCAACATGACTTCCACATCAGCAATAAATCCACATCGCTTGTTAGCTGGATTTAAAGCACCATTTATTATCTTATTTTTTTAGCCATAACTTAAAGAACAATGGTGAAGCTGTTTATATTCTCCTTCACTTTACCGGCAAGTCACAAAAGATCTTCATATTGTATCTCTTTGGCCAGCCTTTGCCGTTTCATCGTAATTTGAAGCTGTGAACACCACTAGTAGAGAGACACCATGGACGAGATTTGCCAAGCTCACGATCAGAACCTTTTTTCTAAAACAAGCCCAAGCCCCCCTTGAAACTTTGAAGTCTAAGTCAAGTGGAACCCTTGCCGAGGCTTGCTTGGGCCACCCTAGATGAGACTCACCCTTGCTTGGCTGGGCCTTGCCTGTGGTGCGTGACGGCATCCCTTGCCCATGCTAGGCTAGCCTGCTCAGCCATGGCCATTGGCCGAGCAACGACAAAAAAAAATCAGAAAAATAATAAACAAATTGAAAAAATATATTAAAATAATATTACAAAATTGTCTATGTCAATGCTAGCGGTGCCACATAAGCCGTTCCGCATTCACACTAGTAATATTTAGTCAAAATTAGCCCAAATGATTGAATTAGCATTAGATTAAAATGTTTATGACTAAATTGACACAATTAAAATATTTATGACTAAATTTGCGCTAATGCACACTTTTTGCACTGCACCTGTGATACATTTGCCCCAAAAAATTTCAGATTTACCACTATTTAGGGTGACTATATTAGTTTGGGAGAAATATGTCACAAGTAGATTTTTTGTGATGCAAAAATTAGTTTAGGATAAATGTGACACAAGTGTACCGATTTGAAAGTTTTAACAAAAATTATTTAAGGTAAAGAAAGTATGAGTATACCGATTTGAGATATTTCGTTGTATTAACCCTTTTATTTTCTGCGGAACTCCAGGTCAGACCATGACCATCGAATTAATTATTTTCACGCTTGAGAGCAAGGAAGGAATATTAAGATGGATGACTAGGGGATACGATGGATTCCACAAGCAACAAACTTTACCTGACTAATAATTATTCTCATCATAGTTATTCTGACAGATACTTTTTCCTGTCTCACGGTTGAGAGGCGCACAAGCAAGGAATTTACAAAGCTTTTTGTAGACAAGAGAGGCCATACCAGGAAAAGTATAGAAAAATGAAAAATATAGAGAGGGCGAATAGCATGTTCCCACAGGCTAATTCCATCCAAGCAAACAAGCCAAACACACGCACACTCACGACCTTGCTCGAAAGAAACATCCTGACCAGCCATGTCTGCTTACGGCACGAATAGCTACTTGATGGCCGCTGAAGCCGCCGCCGAGATCGTGTCACAGAAACTGGAGAGCCTTCTCTCTCGCCCGGATTGGGTTGGGTGCTCATCGATGGAAACCCTCGCGAATGACGCCAGGGCAAAGCTGGCCACGATCCAAGAGTTCTTTTCCACTCAAGACAGGCCGTCCAAGAGCACGGAGTGGTGGCGGCGGTTCCTGCAAGCCATGTACCACGCTGAGGATATTCTCGACAAGTTCCAACTCAAAGTGGCCTGCAGGAGGCGCGGGGCCCTGCGGGTTGGCACGAGGCCAATCCCTGCGCTCGTCCACAAGTGCATGCTGTGGAGGGACTTATCCGATCTGGTGAAGGCCATGAAGGAGTTGTGTCAAGATCAGTACCTGACAGACAAGAAGGAGGCCGGGGGCGAGGGGAGAAAGGAACGTGCTCGTTCCTCCTCCCGTTCTAGTGCTCCATGGGAAGGCCAAAAATTGGCGAGACTGACTGATTTCTGGGATCGGCAAGCGTTGACGAACTATGATTGTCACAAGGACGAGAAAGAGAAGATAAAGGATAAGATCATCAAGGCGGAGTCGAACGACCTCTATGGGATTTCGATCTGCGGTAAGCAAGGCTCTGGCAAGACGTTCCTCGCGAGATGGGTCTACGGAGAAGCAATGGTGCTGAACTGCGACACGAGAGCTTGGGTCCATGTCTCAACCGACATGGACCTGCAGGAGTTCCTGTTTGAGATACTGAAGCAAGTGGACAAGGTAGGGAGGAACGCGATGAATTTCACCGAGATAAAGGAAATGCTGAACAAGAAATTGACCGACTCGTATAGGTTCCTCATAGTGTTGGATGACGTATGCCGTTCTCACGAGCAACTCTTGGAAGGGTTAATGATGATCATCAACCCATCCTCTTCACGGGGCCACATAATTATCACGACGGAAGACGAAATGATAGCCACTAGGATGACAGAAGAGCAATTGCCGATACGTCTAAAAAACTTGACCGAACGAGAAAAGAAGAACATGCTTGCTGCGAAGTTGCATAGAGGACCCCATGATGAGAGCCTCCCGCCAATAATAGAGAATATTAACCTGAAGAGGTTTCCTGACTTGCCGCTCTGTATATCCTTACTCGGTGGGTTACTGTCGTGTGCAAAAGAGCAAGAATGCAAGGCGTTGGTGAATAGTGACTCTAACATGTCAGTATCAGACCTACTACAGTTGAGTTTCAATAGACTGCCGGTCCATCTAAAACCGTGTTTCATCTACATGGCTTTGTTCCCCGTGGCGTCCCCAATTTCGACAAGAAGGTTAGTGAGGCTGTGGTTGGCCGAGGGCTTATTAGATTCACATTGTTGCAACAGAGAAAGGAAAAGGACGCCCGAGGATGTGGGAGAGACTTTCATTCTGGAGCTTGCAGATAGGAACGTGATCGATGTGGTGAGCTGGAGGGCGGATGGATCCCCCAAAGCTTGCCAAATGCTCACCTCTCTGTATGACTTAATCTGCTCGACTGTGATGAGCACGGGATTCCTCCACGTACATAACGCTGGCAAGTCAAAAGGCGGGAATAACCCCAACCCAGCGGGCCAGCAACAACAGCTGCCGGCCCAACAGCTAGAAAGATCGGAGATTCGGTGGCTCGCGGAGCACACGAACATAGTCAGAGACGGCTGCGGCAACAGCTACCCCAATTTGAACCTCGGCTGCATCCGCTCATTTCTGTCGTTCTTCCCGAGGAGAGGCATGCTCACCAAAGACATCAGCACATTAGTTAGGAAGATGACCTCCAAGGCTGACTATAGCGTGCTAAGGGTGCTTGACTTGGAGGGTGTGTATAAGCCATCCTTACAAGGTGTGCTCCGCAAGCTGGTGCTCCTAAGGTACCTAGGGTTGAGATCCACGGTGTTGGACTCGATCCCAAGTGAGGTTGCGGATCTGTACCATCTCGAGACTCTTGACATAAAGCACACCAACATCACTTCCCTGCCGAGTTCCTTGTGGAAGGCAAGGAACTTGAGGCACCTGCATCTCAGCTGGTTCTACATCGACTTCAAGAAGATCCTCAAGGCTTGTGGCGAGAATGTTATGGCCTTGACTAAACTCCAAACCTTAGGCGGGTTGGTTATAGGTGAAATGAAGGAGAACTCCATGACGAGCCACATGAACCGCTTGACCACGCTCACCAAGCTCAAGCTTTTCTTGCAACACCCCAATAACGGCGCCTCAGGCGCTGCTGGGGAAACAGTAGCCTGTTGGATTAGCTCGGGGCTCACCAATCTCCAGTCCCTGACCTTCGGGGTGATCCAAGAATCCAAGCCTGCGAACGAAGCCACAAAAGTAGCTGAGCCTAAGAAAGAAGCCGCGGAGCAAGCCCAGCCCGCTGAAGAACCCGAACCCGCTCAACCCGCAAAAGCCGAGACCACCAAAGAAGCCGCAGAGGTAGCCAAGCCTGCGACATCGCAGATAGGGTCGTTGCCAGAACTGTCGTTGGCTCAACATCACCAACTGTTGGAGCTCTACTTGCTGGGCCAACTCAACGATCCCATCTGGACACAGCTCTTACCTGGCTCGCTCCGGGTTCTGACTCTATCGGGTTCGCAGGTGGGAACCCACGTGATTCCCCAGTTGGGAGGGCTCCTAAGGAACCTGAAAACACTCAGGCTCTTGGCCAATTCTCTCCTAGGCAAAAGCATGAAGTTCATCAAAGACGGGTTCCCGAGCCTCACGATCTTGAAGATTTGGAAGCTGCCTCAGCTAGAGGAGGTGATTATCGACCAAGGAGCAATGCCACATCTCAAAGAGCTGGACTTTAGGCACCTCAAGAGGTCGACAACTGTGGTCGGGATTCACCATTGCACGGAATGTGAGGCTGTATATGTGCCTTTTGAAGAGGACGACCTGCTTCATTTAACCGTGTCCCCAGTAGGAAAGGAGTCGAACCGGCAAGTTGGAAATGACCCCAGAGACAACAGGTATGAGACAAAAATATATTCTCGTGCATGTTTATATGTGGTGATGAAAATGTTTTGTTAGACTTAGATGAATTCTCATCGGTGATTAAAAAACAATTATGATTTTTATCAGATTACAATCACCTTGGCTCATTCCAACATACCAAGTCAATACCTATTGAGAATCCATGAAAAGAGAAATCAAATTTTTTGCACTATAAACGATCACGTCACTCATGAAAACTGAGTCCGCATTATTATTATTATTATTATTATTATTATTATTATTATTATTATTATTATTATTACAGCGGTCAAATAGGATCATTTTCTTCTCGAGACCTTTTACTTTTTTTCATCATGTGGGAGTTAGAATTAATTCCCGTTTATCTACTTCTAGCGATGTGGGGGGGAAAGAAACGTCTGTATTCCGCTACAAAATTTATTTTGTACACTGCGGGAGGTTCCATTTTTCTATTAATAGGGGTTCTGGGTATTGGTTTATAATAATAATAATAATAATAATAATTATTATTATTATTATAATTATTATTATAATTATTATTTTTCGGTTCATTATCACAATGTAAAATCACTTCGGAAGTATTATCAGATCTTTGTGGAACCTAACGTAAGAGTCAAATCAAACATTGAGAACCAACCACTTTCCCCATAGCTTGCACATGTTGAGTGAGCCTTTCACCTAACACATGTAGAAGATGCTAAAGAAGAGATAACGAGATTTCTTTACATCAATTGAGACCTTTTGTTTACATACAGTATCATAGTCCGAGAAATGAAACTTGCTATATAGAAACAGATCTACAATGTCTCTTTCTTTTCACTGTTATGAGTACTACCAGGAAATATGTGTGCATGTGTGTGTGAAGCTTACTTATTTAGTGGATTCTCGTTTCCCACAGTGATGACCATAACGAGGCAAGAGCTTCTCCTTGAATACAAGCTACTACAACGATCTTCGGAGTTGAACATGTGTATATGTGGACCTCACCCCACCTTAAACCCCCCTCCCCCAGGCAAAAAAAAACACAAAAAAAATCTCCCTTTCTCTCTCCCTATATGTGAAGAAACAATTTCATGTTACTGTTTGTATTATGGGATGAATTGACCTGATGCCATTCACCAAATGCAAGGCACTCTTTCTTCATTCCTGGGCGTCTATGTCGGGATACACTCGGTCCAATAAGGTGAAAAAGACAGAAAAAGACATGATATTACACAAAAATGGCTTCAGGAAGATGTGGAGTTACAATTGATGAGCCCATGCCACAAGTGATGAGCAAAATAAGTGTATTTGTTAGAATATTTAAATAATTAATCACACATTTATCTAACAATTTAAATTTTTAGAACAATTGGCTATAGTTCCCACAAAATCTCATATGATATCAAAGCTGTAGGTCTTGCATTCAAATCTTTTAGGACTCATTTGCCTTCCCAATTATATTTCCATGCCTAGTGCTATGCAAAAGACCAAACTAAGCATGAGAGGAAGTACTGGAATATTTAAATAATTTAACCACGCTTTCATTTAATAGTTTAAACTTTTAGAACAGTTGACTATGATTCCCACAAAATCTCACAGTATTAATCAGTAGGAAGCTTTTAAATAAAAGAGCATATAAGAAGATGAAAGGGATAGAAACATTCTATATTAGTCTAATTACCATCAGGTGCCAATGCATATGTTGAAGAGCCTAGACTGGTCAGAGGACCTCTAAGCCCTCATCTAATTATAAGTAAATTACAAAGCTTTTGGACATGGTCTGCATCTAAATCACACACTTTATCACTGGATTAAAATTAGTCATATCATCTCGGACAATTGGACGAACAATCTTGGCGCCATTTTGCAAAAGCAAAACTTTATAAGAAAAAGCTTTACAAGAGAGACATCACAGTACTTTTGTACTTATGAAATTTTGTGCTAGATCACCGAAGGGTAGAGTTGAGGCCACACGTCTCCTTGGAAGCTTCCTCTGGCTGAGCAAAACTGACAAGCTTTGCTACAATTTTGGTAGCAAAAGTATAACCCAAGTGCCAAAACTTGGCATGAAGAGATACTTAAGTGTCAAAAGTTGAGAAAGTGACATTTAAGTGTTACATTTTTTTGAAAAGATGGGACACTTGAGTATCACTTTCGGCGAACCCTGCCAGAAATCCTAAGTGGCAATCTTTTATTAATTTTGCTCGCTTACGTGGCTCACCGAAAAATTGACTCAACAAAGAAATACAAAAACAAAGTCGTTTTGGCATGAATTTGAATTTTAATATAAAAGTTAATTAAATTAAATTTAAAAAGAAATTTCTTCAAAAAAAAAAAAAATGAAGAAAGACAACGAGCAGTTGGAGGTAGCTGAGGGCTTACCCCTCACTGCCATTGCGGGAAAGGGATGGCCATGATGGGGGGAGGGTGGACTAGGTCACTGGGACCTGGCCATGGGACGGCGACCCCAATCGACCAACGGTAAGGGCCTATGAGCCTTCGCCTAGATCTGGGGTGAGGGTCGCGACCCTCCCCTAGATCTAATGAGGGTCGTCGGCCCTCGCTTAGGATGTCGTTGGCTCGGTTGGGATCATTGGCCCATGGCCAAGGCCTAATGACTTTGACCGACCCTCCCCCCACTGCCACTAGGCCTTCTCGGCAACAGTGGGGAGGTGGTGGCGACGATGGCTAAGCCTTCAGCCGCCTCTAACTATTCATCTTCTTCCTTCCCTTTTTTTAATTTTGTTTTAAATTAAATTAAATTAATTTTTATATTAATTATTTATTCACATTAGTAGCAAAACAACATCGTTTTTGCATTTGTCTACCTATGTTAGCGTGCAAAACAACGTTGTTTTGCATTTATCTCTTTGGAAAAATCACCACGTGTTGACACCTAATTTATATTTTCAAGTTCATATATATATATATATATATATATATATATGTATATATTGAAAAAAAAATGAAAAAAAATGATTGAAAATATATATTTAAAAAAAAAAAAAAAGCCTTGGGGGTTGGTTCGGACCGGATCCTGCCTTGGCCTGGCTTGCCCCTCTTCCTCTTCTTTCCCCCACATGGGCCTCAGCCCGACTCCCCTATTTTTCTTTTTCTTTTCTTTCTTTTCCCCCTGCACGACCCAACCCCCTTCTTCCTTTCGGCCCAGCCCACGCCTCTATCTTCTCCCTTAGCCATCGTTTGCATGGGGAACTGGCGAAGCCGAAAGCAGGGCCGCTAGGGTAGCAGGGGATAGCATCATCTTGCGTGGGCAGGCGTGTGGCACCCAAGAATTTTGACGACCCTTGGATATGCGACGGTCCATGACTAATCGCGGAAGTATCGCCGGACTATGTCATTGGTACCATTTACGGACACGGATTCATATTATTGTTGGACCGATACATTATGTTTAGTAATTGTCCGATCGTTGAAAGAATTATAGTCTTGTCGAAACTCCATTACTTAAGGTCGTTGGTGAGACCAACCTCATCCGAATATTTTGCCAAACTTGGAAAAATGACAATACATCGCGGATTGACGAAATTGTTATCGGAATTCGTCATTGTCGGCACTATATTCGACCCGTTTCATCACCATTTGACGTCCCGAGACATTGACTTTGGGAGAAAAATAAATTCTCCTTGAATGCCATGCGGCCAATCCCACCAACGGTCACCAAATTCTGGTCATATGTCAATAGAGAATATTAGTCATCATACAGCACATTGTGCCCGTCGAGTGAGGAGTTGAGTCCACCGGTCAACAATTGAAAACAGTTGACCGAGAGGCTCCCACCAAAGGACACGTCACGGCATGCAGAGGGTGAAGTGGCCGTCGAACCTTCTTGGGGATGGCCACGTCTTCAACAGCTGCCCCTTGCGTGTGCAGCCACCGAACAACCTGCATGCAAACAATTAACTCAATTAACTTAATTAACATTTAGGGTGGGCAAAGTGCTCGTGTGTCCGAGCAAGTAGAGAGAGAGTGAGCAGCGGCGAGTGAGAGAGAGAGATCGAGTGAGTGATCCGTGAGAGAGGGCAGCGAAGGAAGAGGGAAAGGAGACTGCCCTCTGTCGTGCGGGTGCGCTGCCACCGTTGACACCACTCGTGTTCACCATCGCCGAGCCGTGTCCGTGACCCGAGCTTCTGTTTTTACTTGCCGTTGACGCCTAAGACTTGAGGCAAGTAAAAGTTCACTAACCTATATAATGCAATGCTGTTATGGTCTGATGTAGTGCAATAGATTTGAGAAATGTCGGGATGAAGGTTGAATACTGAATTGTTGGTGATGAAAGTGAATTTGGAACTAAGAAACCAAGAGGATACTTTGGCATTTCTATGTGTTCTTTTAGGGTCTTCTGATCTAGAATCATAACAATAGATTTTATGAACTCTAGAAGTAAATTAGACAAGGTATAGGTATGAGATTTTCTTGAATCTATGCTGCCCAGAGTAATTCGTACGTAGTCAGTAGCTACGATGCTTGTTTTTAGAAGTTTTAACGTGAATTTAGCTTTTATTTCTTCATGAGAGTTATGTGGAATTGTCTAGATTGTAACAAGTATTCACACTAGGTTTTTTGTATTAGTATAATGTGTTGGGAATGTCGGATTCCCAAAATCAGATTCGACACTAAATTAAACCCCTAAAACGAATGCGGAAGATAAGCCCAGGAAATACATGTATCACCGATCGTAAAGCACACCACGGAATCGAGCGTACCTTGTTAGCCACAGATTAAATACTAATGCCGATAAGAGGAAGAGAAAACTGATCCTGCTCGATCCGATGACGTCGATTAGTCTTGAAGGGAAGACGGTATCGCCTTAAGCTTACGTTTTCTTTTGGAAGGGAGAGAGGGAGAATAATGTACGTCAAAATGCCAACGGGTGTGTTCCTCCCTCTCTCTTTCTCCTTTTATACGTCCCTCCACGGAAAGGAACGAACCCCTTCATCCATGGGCCCTAATTTTGTGGGCCGGGCTTTCAGGCCCAACATGAGCGGACGGGCCTTAAGCGCATCACATAAAACCATCATCTCCCACTCGCACATGATGGGTTGAACATGATTCTCTTTACCTCTCTTCAACATTCATACTGGTGAATAATCCATGCGACCAGCATACTTTGAGAGCTCATTGCTATACATTTGTTAGGAATATATAGCAGCTTATAATGGGCATCACATCCCGAGTAGATTTAGTATGCAGTACCCTAAATCAATCGATCACATTTATATCTATCATGATCTCTTTTAAACAATGATATATATATATATATATTGTATTCACAATTATGATTATCCCAAAGACAGTCATAATTGGTTAACCAGTGATTACAAAACTACAATGTGATTCTCCAAATTCGATCTTCCTCTTTTCTTCAAACTCTCAATTTCAGTTTAGCTTGCTTTTCTAGAAATGCCCCATTAGATCGAATCAACTCATGACCATTGGCAACATCCTAAGATATCAAACACTAAACAGAAATTTTGAGAATAAGTAAGAGTCATGAGGGGACTAAAAATTGAGGAACTCTTTTCCTTAAGAGTCTCACACGATATAAAAGTTGAGATCAAACTTTTTGCCACTCTTATTGGTCGTCTCATGCATATGTAGTATGAAATACGTATTACGGTATTAACTCCTTTCCCATGGAGCGTATGTCTACACCTTCAATACCGTACAGATGATAGTTCAGACATACCCAATGTCTAACTTGAGTTTACGTATTTACTCATTCACAAAATTCATCAGAACTCACATCTGGTATTATAGACAGCTAAAGTAAAATATGTGAGGTATTTTACTTTCGGACATAGTAAGTATTATGTCCTCATCTTAACACTCAGTTAATGCGACATATGTATTTTAAGCTTGAGCTCTCGATTATCACCTAAATAATAAGCTTAAAAACAGTCTCATCTCTATTTATCACACAATAAATAGAAGCGATTACCCCTGTGAGTAGGCTAATCTTTTATCTGTCCGACATACTTCCTTAACTTAAAATAATGCACTGAACATTAAGATGCATGAAGATCATACAAAGATTCATAGGCATTAATGATGAAAACACAAATTCATCAAATTTGAACACTTAGAGAAAATACAATATTCAGTACATCAGTCTCTACGCAATCCTAGAGATTTCATATGGCCAAAACACATCTCTAGGTATTGGCTTTGTCATAGGATCTGCTACCATTCTATGCGTAGTATAAACTCTAAGTTCACGTCTTTTCGTACAACCATATCATTTACAAAATTACACTTGGTATCTATATGTTTGGTCTTGCCATGATATTTTGGATCTTTGGTGTATGTTTTCGCTGCTTGGCTATCACAGTTAACCAACAATGAATCCGCAACACTTCCAATAACACCTAAATGATCCAATAATCTCTTAAGCCAAACATCTTCTTATACTGTTGCTGATAATACCACGGACTCAATTTACATCGTGGACAAGGCTATACACTTTTGTTTCTTACTGCTCCAACACATGGTGCCATTATTCGGTAAGAAAACAAAGCCAGAGGTAGATTTTTTTTCATTTAAATCTCCTCTCCAATCAGCATCTGAATAGCCTTCGAGTTGCTGATCATTTCCTTAATAACTCAACGTATAATCAGCAATTCCCTTTAGATACCTTAGTATTCTCTTAACGGCTTTCCAATGTGTTTGACCTGGATTGGATTGGTAACTACTTACCATTCCAACTGCAAAACATATGTCAGGTCTTATACACATCATAGCGTACATAAAGCTTATAACAACACTAGCATAAGGAACATGTTTCATTTGTTCCTTCTCTTGTAGAGTCCTTGGATACAGTCTATGGCTCAATCCTTCACTTTTTGCAATAGGAGTGTCATGGGTTTACAATCTTGCATACAAAATCGTTCAAGAACCTTATTTATATATGTTTCTTGCGAAAGAGACAACAATCTCTTCGAACGATCTCTTGAAATCTTAACTCGAAGAATGTATGCAGCTTCACCCATATCCTTCATCTCAAAGTTGGAAGACAACCAACTCTTGACAGTATTAACAAACTCCATATTGCTTCCGGCAATCAGTATATCATCAACATATAATGATATGATCACAAATTGATCCTTGGATCTTTTGATATATACACAATGATCCTCATCAATCATTGTAAAATTATATGCCATTATGGCGTTATGAAAACGTATATACCATTGTCTCGATGACTGCTTAAGGCCGTATATCGATCTCAAAAGTCGACATACCTTTTATTCTTGGCCTTTCACTATGAAACCAACAGGTTGTTCCATATATATTTCTTCCTCTAATTCTTCATTGAGGAAAGCAGTCTTTACATCCATCTGATGTAACTCAAGATCCATACTAGCTATTATTACCAGAATAATGCGAATCGAGATAAATCTCACTACAAGAGAAAATGTATCTTCATAATCAATTCCTTTCTGTTGATTATACCCCTTCGCCACAAGGCGAGCCTTATGCCTTTCTATCGAGCCATCAGCCTTTCGCTTTATTTTGAGAATCCACTTGTTCCTAATAACTTTGTGTCCTTTTAGAAGATCAACCAGTTTCCAAACATGGTTTGACTTCATTGACTCAATTTCCTCTTCCATTGCATGAATCCATTTTTCCTTACTAGGGCAATTCAGAGTCTCATTAATATTTCTTGGCTCATCTTCATCTTGTGGAGCAACCATAAAAGTTTCCCCTTCAATGTCAAAACGTCGACGGGGAATACTTTGGCGACTTGTTCGCCGTATGGGAGATTGTACACTTAGCACATCATTTCCCATTATGCTCTCACTAGGATTAGATAATGATGACGTCATCTCATCATGTGGTTGCAATTGAGAATGAGTTGAATTCAATTCATCACTTCTCATATTACTCCCACTTGGACGAAATCCACTAATATCATTATCTTGATCCAAGGTTTCAAATAGGGAATAATCTTCACCTATTTCGCCCTTCTTAGGAAATTCATCATCTAAGAATGTGACATCCCGTGATTCAAATTTAGTTATACTTCCACTTTCATGCTCACCTATGAACACATACCCTTTCGAGTGTTCGGTGTATCTCATGAAAATACTCTTATTTCATTTGGGACCCAATTTCCCAAACTTGTGAGAGGACTCATGAGTATAGGTAGCACAACCCTATGGCTTAAGAAAACTTAAGTCCGATTTTCTACTTGCCCATAACTCATATAGAGTGGAAATAATTGATTTGGAAGGCACCCGGTTAAGTATATAGGTAGCAATTAACAACGCATCACTCCGAAAAGTAATAGGTAAAGTTAGCATGTGCCATCATGGACCTAACCATTTCTAATGGGGTTCTGTTTCTTCTCTCCGCAACACCATTTTGTTGAGGAGTATATAGAATAGATAACTGTCTTTCTATTCCTTCTTCATCACATAATTTTCTGAACTCATCAGATAAATATTCTCGACCTCGATCGGATCTCAATGCTTTTATTTTCTTGTCTAATTGATTTTCTACCAAGTTCATAAACCTTTTGAAACAACTTAATGCTTCATATTTATGAGAAATCAAATAAACATATCTGAATCGAGTATAATCATCTATTAAAGTGATGAAATAAACAGCCTCATGCCTTCCTCTCACATTTATTGAACCACATATGTCAAAATGGATTAAATGCAGAGGAAATTCAGCTCTTTTATCTTTTCTAAATGGTTTCATTGTCGTTTTCCCTACTAGGCAATGCTCACATATGGGTAAATTGACTTTTTCAATGCTGCCCAACAAGCCCTCTTTGGCTAGTCTATTCATACGTTGTTGGCCAATATGACCAAGTCTAGCATGCCACATAAATAATTACATCATTATCATACGAAGTAGAAGACGTGGAAATGGAATAACAAATATTGACATCACCACAGTCAACATTTAGTACAATAAAACCATCCAGAAAATGACCACAACCATAGTAGTTTGTATCCAAATACAAATCTACACCTCTATTATGGAAGTTCACACTAAAACCAAGCTTAACCAACACCAAAAACAGACACTTAAATTTCGACGAATCTCCGGAGCATATAGGAACAAAGTGCGTCCACCACGCATGTTCAGTTGGCAGGTGCCAATTCCTTTACTTCAGCTCTGGAGTTGTTTCCCACATAGATACACTTAGTTCTAGTCGGTATCGACGGAATTCCACGAATGATTCTCTATCCTTTGCTATATGGTCTGTCGCTCCTGAATCTATAGTCCATAAATGATTGGATTCAACCAATAATGCAGAACTTGACACATAAGCAAAGTTCTCAAATGTACAAGAGGTGTTTACCTTTTTCGGCTCACAACAGTTGCGAGCATAGTGACCTTTCTTGTCACAATTGTAACACCTCACCCTAGACATTTTCTTCACTTGAGGACGTTTTCCTCTCTTGTGTTGGTTAACTCTTGATTTCTTGCAATAAGGACTTGATCCTTTGCATTCCCACATATTGAACGAATCAATACGCTTGCGCTTAGAGCTCAAAGCCCTTTTTGAGCTAGAACCAGCATTGAAAATATCTATTTTCGGCTCAAATGTCGTTAGGCGGTCCTCTGCCAGCTCAAGGCGGCGCACGGCACCCTCAAGATCTTCCATAACATGGTCAAGAGCTTCTAGTGCTTCTTGCTTTTTCAGCATATATTGAATCTTCGTATTCAATATTTCACAATTGTTGCCATTCATATCAGCAATTACGTTCTTAGTTGCTGAAACCATCGATCTGAATACATCAGACATATATGCACGAATAATTAATGTCTATCATTTATGCATCCACTTTGCATAGACTCATCATATGAATGAACAATTTCAAGTAATGTTTCAGAATCAAAAGGTCACTATGTTTCCAATCATCCTCCAAAAATCCTAACTCAAAATTATTATTAATATAATTGTCTTATGCAAAATAAATTTTATGAAGTTACAAAAACTTCTATGAACTACCCACATAAGTCAACAATAACAGAAAGCAAATAATATTCGACATCCAAAAGAATAACAATGCTTTCACATAATACAACTATCCATTATACTAAGCAATATATATATAGAAAAATATCAATATAGAAAGAGATATTCACATCCAAAACATCTCAAACTAATCTAAGAAATAAATAGGGAAAGTCCATTCTAATCTATCAGTCAAAATATCTGAGAAATTTGAAGGCACATTTGCCAACCATAGATAAACTTTTGAAGAGCTTTCATGTTGCCTACAAGGCGCATTTACTTTGCGCCATGTGGCGCTCAATCTAAGGGTTGAAGTTTTGTTTAACTCAATCCTATAGTACTCTCTTACAAAAGCTACAATTAGCCTCCTATAACCTGGGACCACGTTGACCTCCCATAACCGATCTAACACTACTTGCCATTCAGGTGGAAGAGTGTTCATCAAAGCCGGCACCTTCTCAAAATCTAGCATAAGATAACCATTCCAGATGATTTCCTGTATCATATAATTGGCTCTGACCACATGTGATACTAAATCACCGTCATGCCACCGATAATTAGCTAACTTTTTCATCAGCCTTTTAAGTCTTGCAATTCCCTCGTCCGTTCTCAGAATTGCAGGTATCCGTGCATAACGCATCATAGTTCCTGTAACAAATGCAGAACTAAAAATGGATCACTTATAATCCATAATGAACATAAGGGAAAATACATAATTTTCCATGATTCATGCAACAAATGCACAATAAAAAATGGATTACCTATAACCCACATAGACATAATTGAAAAAGAAACAATTTTTTTTTTTTTCGGGTCAACAGTCAACGGTCGCCGGTCAACGGTCAATGGTCACGGCCAACGGTCGTCAGGTCAACGGGCGGTGGGTCGGGCCGGTCGGACCGGATGGGGCGGTCGGACCAGTCGTGGCGGTCGGACGAACCGACCGGCACGTGCCGCGTGGGTGCCCGGGCTGACGTCACGCAGACGTCAGCCGGCACGCGCCAGGCTTTCGCGCATGTCGGGTCGGGTCGAGTCGCCGGTTGGGTCGCCGGCCGGTAACTGGCTGGCCAACGGTCATCGGCGATGAAGTCAGCACACGTTGGTTCGCCGACCGGCGCGTGCCGGTTCACCGGCCGGCGGCGCGCATGTGTCGGTTCGCCAACCAACGCGTGTGGTGCACGTGCTGGCTGAGCCAGCGCTTCAGGCGCGTGGCTCCCATGCGCATCGGCTTTTAGCAGCACGAGTGGGCGCGTTTGGCGTCGCCTGGCGGTGCACGACCCATCGACGGACTCGTCTAGACGAGCTCTTTCACCCTATGCCTTCAGAAATTGATTTCGACTTACAGAAACTCGAAAAAAATGGATGAACAGTGCTTGGGTGTCGGGATTTCTCGCCTCGATCCATGTCGGCTGAATATTTTCGCAAAAAATCAATCATAAAACATCAAAGGGGTCGGGAAAACATGAACTAGGGCTCTGATACCAATGTTGGGAACGTCGGATTCCCAAAATCGGATTCGGCACTAAATCGAACCCCTAAAATGAATGCGGAATATAAGCCTAGGAAATACATGTATCACCGATCGTAAAGCACACCACGGAATCGAGCGTACCTTGTTAGCCACAGATTAAACACCAATGCCGATAAGAGGAAGAGAAAACCGATCATGCTCGATCCGATGACGTCAATTAGCCTTGAAGGGAAGACGGCGTCGCCTTAAGCTTACGTTTTCGTTTGGAAGGGAGAGAGGGAGAATAACGTACATCAAAATGCCAACGAGTGTGTTCCTCCCTCTCTCTTTCTCCTTTTATACATCCCTCCAATAGAAAGGAACGTACCCCTTCATCCATGAGCCATAATCTTGTGGGTCGGGCTTTCAGGCCCAACATGGGCGGACGGGCCTTAAGCCCATCACCTAAAACCATCATAATGAATACAAAATCAATTTCGGTGTGTGTTGTTTTCTGTTCGCGGGTAAAACCAGAAGAAAATTCTGAGTGCGTTGTAAAATTCTTATAGAATTTTGGGAATTGGTTTGAGCAGTATGTTTTTAGCAAAAGCGTGACATGCATTTGTACGTACATTATTAAGTTTGTATTTTAGTCAAAGAGGTTAAGAGGCTTTACGTTATTGTCATTAAAATTTTGGTGCTTCTTGTTTTCAATTTACTTGAGTATACTTCGAAACAGAATGCATCTTAGTTATCATGTAGCAAGATGCTTTGGCATTCGATAAGTCATTTAGTACCGAAATTTTGATAAAGATTCATGAAACATTTGATGTCATTGGCAGAACGGTGAAGTGGATGCGGGGATGGCGTGAGGCGGTTTGGCGTTGGGGCTGGCAGGATGCGGGGCAGATGGCTGGAGCGAGCGGAGCTAGTCGAGCGAGCTACAAGCGACCAGGCGAGGTTGGCAAGCGGGAGCTAGTTGGTTGGGGGACGGAGGTGTTGGTCAAGCGGTGAGGGTGCAGCAGTAGCAACACAGAGGAAAAATGGAGGAATGGAAAAGAAGAAGAGCTAAGGAAAAAGAAGAATGTAGAAGGATTCAGCTAAGGCGGAAGTATGTGCATGAGAGGGGGGCACAAAGGGTCAAAGAAGTCCATGCAAGAACCAATGGGGGCATTGGAGAAATATCAAGCCACTTGAGTGCCCTAAACCACAAAGTCTGTGGCACCTCGAACCCCCCTTAGGTCGCCACAGGCACCAAACGTTACACCTAATTACATCTCTTAGAAGAAGTGTCGTAAATCTTAGACACATTTTTTTTTTTAAAGTGGTCCCAGTGCGACTCATTAGCGGAAGAAAAATATAACATCACCATCTCACCCTCCATCAATCCATGATACAATTGCACACCGCTAAACATCACAATAAAAGACAAAGCCATGACACTTTATTTACATATTTTCAAGATGGGTTTCCTTGGGTCGGTAAATCAAAAGAAAAGCTAGGACATGAAGCCATACTCGGCCATAAACCCAAAAAGAAACACTCGACCCACTATGTCTATCGAGCAAGATCCCCCATCAACCAGCGTCGGCTAACCATCCCAAAAAAGTTTCAGCTCCTACTTGTCACGCACGGGCCCTCACACCCATCCCAATGCATCAGGCGGTGGCGGTGGCAACATCCCACGCATCACTCCGTCTCGACGAACATGGACGGATATGAACTCTTGGATAACGGGACCCCAGCCAGGCCCACGTCGTACATCACTAAAAAAGCGCACTCGAATATACGTAAGACCAGGAACGGAGGGACAGTCAAACTCCTCGCACTCGACCTCTACATCCGAAGGAATGCCGTAAAATACGCCCTGCGTGACAGCAGGGAGCGGCATGCTGCTAATCTGAAATGTTGGTCCCCGAGGGGGTGAGTACAACCACTCAGCAGGTAAAAGACCAATTAGCCACTCAATACATCATGCCATGCAATCAATCACAATCAATAGCATCACATGTCATACAAGCATCCATGCACAACATACCATGGCATCATGCACATGTCATCATACCTCATGTACCATCATCATATAGACTTACCATCATCATGTCACATATGGCATCATCCTTACCATGCATCCATGCATATAACATCATCATCATATCACATGTACCATCATTATTGCCATGCATCCATGCATGTAACATCATCATATCACATGTACCACCATCATTGCCATGCATCCATGCATCATATCAAGCATATATCATCATGCATCATGTCATGCATATATCATCATGCATCATTTGATTCCAATTTCATCTTGGACTGCCACATTTCTCATTCCCGGGACCCATGTTTGCATCCCACATGTATCCAAGATACAATTCAGACCATCCAGCTCCCCCACTCTCCGGGCATCTCGTACCCCAACTGGCATCGCGAGGTATCCCTCGGCATAATTACCATGCCGAGCTTCCGGCTCCCCCACTCTTCGGGCATCTCGACACCTCTCGGTACTCCTGAGGCCCTCCGGTATTTGGCCATTCATGACCACCGGGCAATCGGCCGTACCCTTCTAGCCAGGCATCCCGACACTCCCGGGGCATCATCGGCTCACACCTCCGACGGCCTTCTCATTTATCTCAATTCTCATTTTCAATTATAGTTCAATTTCAACATGGCATGCGATGTGATGGCAATCAAGATCATATTCAGCATTGAATTCATACATGCATCTCAATTCATTGTCATGCATGCATCAAGACACCATCATCCAATCAATACCATTCATGGAGTCCATGCAATTTAAAATGGTCCATATTTCATGCCTTTTACAAAATTCCAGCAAGTACCATTTTTAGAAAATATTTAAATTAAATATCCATATGCTTCTCAAAAATCATGAAATTAAGACATGTGATAGACAAGACAATAAGATAGCAATTTCATGAAAAGCACATGCCCAATAGAGTTCCGCACAAGAAGGTACAATTCACACAAAACGGCATGCAATTTCTGATAGAAACAGAATGCACAGTTTCCGAAATAATTCGATTAAAATACCCGAACGACCTCCAAAAATTGTGAAATTTTACCAGGTTATAGCCAAGACACTAAAGTACATTTTTCATGAGACTTATAAGCCAGATTCGTTTTAGATTATTTTCTATAGTTGTACGAAGCTTCTGGATCTAGCACCGACACGTCCAGTGCAGTCATCTGTGAAATACCGAGTTTTCACCCCTTCATTATTCTTCGTTTCCTCTGAAATTTGGATATTTTTTGCTTCAAGAGGTCCCCTACAACTTTCATCGAGGGATATAAATCAAATTTCCAGAGTATAGTCGTCATATGAGTCCATGAAGTCTCGGGTGTCCTGTTTCGCGTCTCCAGATCTACTACTTTCAAGAATAAGCTGATTCACTAGGTTACACTTGTTCATTTTACTTCAATTTTGAATATGTTAAACTTCAAGATGTTCTCTACAAGTTTCATGAAGAAGTCAAAGAGAGATTCTTAGTAAAAATCAACATGCAACCACAAATCCACCTAAAGGTCAGTGAAATCGTTCCAGATCTGGTGTCTTCGTAGGATGAGGGTTTGACCCCTTAAATCTCCATTATTTTGTCTCAAATTTTATTATGTTGTATTTTAAGATGTTGGATACAACTTTCATGAAGGAATGAAGGTCAAAATAGAACTTGAAACATGCATACAAGCTCTCACAAGATTCTGGGTCAGGCGGATCTCACGAAATCAGCAAGCAAAATCAAGAGGAAATCACATTCTAACTTCGGTTTTGCCTTCCCTATGATCCGAAACCTACCACAAACAAATCACACATGCAAGGGTGGAAATCAGTCCCAACTTGCCTCTAGACCGAGGAGAACAACGGCACACGGCGGACGAATGGGCGGCGTGCGGCGGCGACGGGCGACTCCTCCTCCCTCTCGGCTTCTCTTCTCTCGGCCTCTCTCTCTCTCTCTCTCTCTCTCTCTCTCACTTGGCCGAACAACACCAACCGACCACCCTCTCTCTCTCCTCTTCCTTTTATTCCCCCAAATCCTCATCATTAGCAATCATCACTTGCCACCCTTGATAGCCAATGCATGAAGACCTTCTTTTTGCCACTTGGCAAGGCTCATGCATAATGGGCTTGGAAGTAGTTGGCCTTGGATTGGGCCGGCTTCCCTTGTGGCCGACCGCCACACCTCCTTGGGCCTAATTGGGCCGGCCATTTGGCCCACCAAAGGCTCAAACCAATGGGCCTAAGGCCCAACCTAATTAAATCCACAATTTCATTTTCAATTATTCATCTTTAATTATTTCTTTTATAGATTTCAAATTTTAAATTTCACATGGCCAAGAATAAATCATTCTTATTAATTTATCTAATTTAAAATCTCATAAACACAAGCACATATCACTTAGTCCTAAAAGGAGACTAATGGCTAAAGCATAAACCATAGGTAATTTCATTACCTAATTATGGGCTTTAACACTCCTTAGAGCTTAACTTGGATTTTTGGGATGCCACAACCCAGTCCAAAATAAGCCCACAACTTAAAGCCCAAATAAGCAAGGCCGAAGCAAGTTCGGCCCAAGCTCAGCTTTTGCTGTGGGTTTGCGAGACTTGTAGGCCTGGCCCGAGTGTCCGTCGATGCCGCCGAAAGTTCGGATTTCGGCCGCCGTCGCGTCGCCGTCACGGTATTCTGGTCTTCGCTTTGTACAAGTGAGTTTTGCTCACTAATGCTTTCTTAGTTTGCTAATTATGCTTAGGGGTTGATTAGATTTAATTAAGTACAATTAGGTGGTTAGATTAGTTTAGAAAAATTAAATTAGTGACTTAATGATGCATGTTAGGTAATTAAATTGTGCAATTAGTAAGTAGAGATGTACTATTATTTATTGAATGTATCTCAGGATTTTTTTTTTCCGACCCGTTTCGAGCCCCAATCGGGCATTACAAGCCTAAATTGGATTTATTGCTAATTAATAATTAATTTTCGAAATTAATTAATTAATTAATTATTTTCCGGAAATTCAACCGGGATGGTCGGTGATCGGAATTTTGTGTTGATTGTCGTGGTGCAGTCCGTTTATTTATTTAAGCTCTACGTTGTGCTGAATTGAATTGATTGTGTAATTTGAGGAATTATTCCTAAATTGATTGAAAAAGAGTGGAATTGAATGATTGATTGGTAGATGGCCGAGTATGATTATTTAGCATTAATAATGCCTTGATGAGTTGTAAAGTGGAGAGAATTATGAGAGTGGATTGGGAATACTCTTGGCTGAGACCGATCAGGTACGGGGTATAAACATACGTGGTTCGGTGATAAGGAAATCACTGGTGAAAACGGCGCTTTAAAGAACGCACGAGTGCTGTCTATTACTTGCATCAGTATAGACATATGTGGTTCGGTGATAAGGAAATCACTAGTGAAAACGGCGCCTTAAAGAACGCACGACTGCTGTCTACTGCATGCATCATTATGGACATACGTGGTTCGGTGATCAAGGATATCACTGGTGAAAATGACGCCTTAAAAAACGCATGAGTGCTATCCATTACATACGTCACTTTGGCAAAAACGACGCCAGAGAGCATAATGTGGCTCTATGACTAAGTGTACTATTGGAGGTTATATGGTGAGGAATGGAATGATCTAGAGGTGGTCCGACTGATATGTAATCGACTAAGTCGATTGATCAATGCTTTGATCCGATGTCGTGATTTGATGGAATAATTAATGTGATAAATGAGGCATTTATGTATAACCTTGATTTGTAGGTTGGGACTGAGGCCAAGGTAAGTCCTCTGACTTGTGTTGTGCTTAGGCAACCATTTGGTGTATTAGTTTACTAATCGGGTTTTAGGGGGTAGAACTTGCTGAGACGTAGTCTCATCCCGGTTGTTGGATAATATTTCAGGCCTTTAGATCACTTGAGGATGAGCCGGCATCTGGAGCCGAGGATGAGCAAGAAGAAGAAGATGAAGAGTTTGAAGAAAATGAGCCTAGTGATGAAGGATCTGAGGAGGATCGGGATGATGATCCTGAGTACGACCCAGATGAAGACTGAGATCCCATCCCGTTTTGTGAACCTTGTGTATTTGTGGCTAGGTTTTAGATCAAGCCTATGTTAATAGTATTGTAAGATACTATGAGATGCGTGTGTATAAAAGTGTGGTTGTGAATTTCAATATGAAAAATATGGCATGCTTTTCTATTCCATTGTTTTATTGTCTAAGGATTTATAACTACTTCTGCATGTGCAAATATAAATGAAAGGGTCGGCGATACATAGTCATGGGATATCGCATTCTAAAATCGACTAAGTAGAAGGATGGGTGCGTTCCCGAGGATCGGGGCATAACACAGGATACACTCGGTCCAATAAGGTGAAATAAACATGATATTACACAAAAATGGCTTTAGGAAGATCTGGAGTTACAATTGAAGTGATGAGCAAAATAAGTGTATTTGTTAGAATATTTAAATAATTAACCACACATTCATCTAACAATTTAAGCTTTTAGAACAGTTGGCTATAGTTCCCACAAAATCTCATATGATATCAGAGCTGTAAGTCTTGTATTCAAATCTTTTCAGGACTCATTTGCCTTCCAAATTATATTTCCATGCTTAGTACTAGGGAAAAAAACCAAACTAAGCATGAGAGGAAGTACTGGAATATTTAAATAATTTAATAACGCATTCATTTGACAATTTAAACTTTTAGAACTGCTGACTATGATTCCCACAAAATCTCACAGTATTAATCAATAGGAAGCTTTTAAATAAAAGAGCATATAAGAAGATGGAAGGGATAGAAACATTCTATATTAGTCTAATTAACATCAAGTGCCAATGCTTATGTTGAAGAGCCTAGACCGGTCGAGGACCTCCAAGCCCTCATTTGATCATAAGTAAATACAAAGCTTTTGTACATGGTCTGCATCTAAATCGCACTTTTATCACCAGATTAAAATTAGTCATACCATCTCGGACAATTGGAGGAACAATTTCGGCGCCATTTTGCAAAAGCAAAACTTTATAAGAAAAAGCTTCACAAGAGAGACATCACACTACTTTTGTACTTAAGAAATTTTGTGCTAGATCACCGAAGGGTAAAGTTGAGGCCACACGTCTCCTTGAAAGCTTCCTCTAGTTGAGCAAAACCAACAAGCTTTGCTACAATTTTGGCAGAAAAAGTACAATTCAAGTGCCAAAACTTGGCACGAAGAGATACTTAAGTGCCAAAAGTTAAGAAAGTGACATTTAAGTATTACATTTTTTTGAAAAAAATGGGACACTTGAATGTCATATTTGGCGAACCCTGCTAGAAATCCTACTTGGCAATTTTTTTTATTAATTTTGCTCACTTACGTGGCTCATTGGAAAATTGACTCAACAAGAAATGCAAAAACGATGTCGTTTTTTGCGTGAATTTGAATTTGAATATAAAAATTAATTAAATTAAATCTAAAGTGAAATTTCTTAGAAAAAAAGAAGAAGAAGGAAGATGATGAGTAGTTGGAGGTAGCTGAGGGCTTAGCCCTCACGACCATTGCCTCCCAACTATCGCGGGAAAGGGCCAACAATGATGGGGGGAGGGTCGACTAGGTCATCAGGACCTAGCCATGGGCCGACAACCTAATCGACTAGTGGTGAGGGCCTACGAGCCTTCGCCCAGATCTGGGGCGAGGGTCGCGGACCTCCCCCAGATCTATTGAGGGTTGTCGGCCCTCGCTTGGCCGGGCAAAGGAGGGGCTATCGTTGGCTAGGTTAAGGTCGTTGGCCCATGGCCAAGGCCTAGCGACTTTGACCGACCCTCCCCCCACTGCCGCCAGGCCTTCCTAGCAACAGTGGAGAGGTGGTAGCGATGATAGCTGAGCCCTCAGCTGCCTCCAATTATTCATCTTCTTCCTCCCCTTTTTTAATTTCGTTTTAAATTAATTTAATTAACTTTTATATTAATTATTTATCCACATCAACAGCAAAACAACGTCGTTTTGCATTTGTCTAGCAATGTTAACGTGCAAAACAATGTTGTTTTGCATTTGTCTCTTTGGAAAATTGCCATGTCAGCATTTTGGCCGGGTTTTCTCGCTATTGGCATTTAATTGATCTATTTTACTACAATTTTGACACTAAAGTGTTATTTTCCTAACTTTTGACATTTAATTGTCCTCCCGTGCCAAATTTTGGTACTCCAAGTGTTCGGCACCCTAATTTTATCACTCTCAGCCATACACAAATGGTGGACTAATTACAAACATCTATGCGTTGTATTCAAATTGATTTCCCAAGTTTGGAAGAGCATCTCTTTATCTTTTTGAGTGTCCATCAGGGAAAGCTCCTTCGATAAATATCTTTCATCAAAGGGGCATGGCTTCGATTTTATTATTTGAAATGAATTCTATATCACTCCGAAAAGGAAGCAACTTGTCTAAACTGTAGGAAAACATAATGCGGGAAAATAGGAGAAAAGTAAAGGTACGATTGAATGTAAATGTGTGATAAAAGAAAAGATAGCAAATGAAAAGAAGTGATGGATTGTCAATTTGGTGAAAGGTTTTTCACATTTATGTCTCCTCAGCTAATTATAGTGGTAATCTATGGGTAACTACTCTTTAGCGGTTACCATTTCGATATTTAAAATCTTTCGGAAGCTTCAGCTTCTTGTCGATAATTGCTCTGCCTTGCCGATATTCTTGCTAGTGCTAATTCCCGCAGCTGCTTCCGTTCTTATCTTACCCATTTCAACAAGCTCTATCGTCGCATTGCTCAAAATCTTCGCTATCGATTGCTGGCTTTCTCTCCCATCATCCATATATTCTCACATGCTGGGCTTGCTTTGCTCTTGTCTACTTCAAAAGCCCAATAAGCCAATTTTGGGTGCCAATAGATGCCTCTTTTAGAAAAATTAAAAGATATGTTAATTATTTTTACTATGTTAATGATTGTACTGAACGGCTTAATCATCTTAATTCTCACACAATGTTGCTTCGACTTCTTATCCTCCGTACACAAACTGGCGCCTTTTAGGATTCCGAACCCACATCCTTTTTGAATCATTCATTACTCTTTCTCCACTATAGATGCATGGCTCCTGACTTTCTATCTTGCCACTTTCTACGCCATTGAAGCTCACTTTCAAGATCCAATTTTTGTCCTTTTTCTTTGTTGTCTTCAACCTTTCCTGGACCCATTCTGGTCCTACCATGCCTCCATAATATGATCTCGACAATTTCGTCTCTCGTTTCAAGCAAATCGGGTTGTCGGAGCATGTAGGCAACGTCCTCTTGTCACCTCAAAGTTCTATAGAAGAGGTGACTAATGAGATAGTCCTTGGTCCATGTCTCAAACATCGATTCCTCCTCCTTTCCTTACTGAATGCTTTCCTCGGCATGTGGAAGAACTGCTCCCGTTTCAAAGGGACCACCTTTTGGAATATGTCTTGAAACCTTCTTCTCAAAAGCTTAGATCTTTGCACCCTTTCGACTATGCTTTCTTTGACTGGTACTTTAGATTGAAGACTATCAAGTACGAGGTATGTCGTAAAGCTCGAATCGACAAGGACTTAGAGTTTTGTACTTTTGACTGGAAGCTTAACCATAAGCTTTAGGGGAGCCTCACCAGCTTCTGCTCGCCATTCGTTTAACTACTTCTTTTTCGGGTCTAACCCTATGTCTGTAACTCTTATGGATATGTATGCCATCATAGGTTTGAGTTTGAATAGTGATGATGCCAATGTTGTTGATCTCGCGACTTATGCCTTTTTCAAAAAAGGGAGTAAGTAGACTATCATTGTCAAAAGCTGTGTACAGCGCTTACTTTGGTGCCAAAAGTTTCCGTCGGATCACTTAAGTGCCAAATCAGAGAAAAAACGATCACTTTGGTGCCACCGGCGAGAGATTCCGGCAAAATGATTGCGTGGCTTTTACATTTAAAGAAAAAAATCGATATGGCTTTTAAACGATGTTGTTTTCCATCCTCCTTAAGAAAACGAAGCCGTTTTGCCGTCCTAAGTGGATCACCTCACAAAAATGATGCCGCACAAATCAATTGGGGATTTTTTTTATTTTATTTGGGGATTGAAATTAGGGTTTTTTTGTTCGATCCTCACCCAACGCCGACCTAGCTCACTCAGCCGCTGTCGCTTGACGGGTGAGGTTCCTACACTTGAGTGAGATCGGCACGAGCGCGTCGTCGCCAATGCTCAACGACTTGCGGTCGCACTTGAGTGCAAGCTTCGTGACTGAGTTGAATCACGCGAATAGCGTCGGGACCGCGTCCAGCAGCTTCGAGTAGGCGTGGAGGGCGAGCCTCTGGCGGCTCTGGCCTTTGATCGAGAGCTAGCGGCGGCACACGAGGGCGCATCGGCCCCGGTCGCTGGAGCCTAGGTACAGGAAGACGCAGGTCAGGCACTCGTTGGGGAGATCAGAGATGGAGAGGGAGAGATCAGGGGCATCACACTCATCGGCGGCCTCCTTGAGGATCAGCCAAATCACGGCCTTAGACTTGGCCGCCGAGTGGCTATCGTCGGGTCGGGGTTGGGGTCAAAGCCATAGCTGCCGAGCACGGAGGCTATCAAGGATAGCGACTGGCCCATCGCCAGTGGAGGGAAGATTCAGGTGGCTTATCTTCTCTCTCTCTCAATTTGGGGATTTAAGGTTTTGAATTGGGAGAGAGACACCAAACGGCATCGTTTTGTTGTTTAAATGCTGACTGTACTCTCTGGCGAGTCACATCAGCTTCAAAAATTAATAAAAAAGTGCTACGTCGAATTTCTAGCCAAATTGATCAGCGTTGGCACTGAAATGATCGTTTTTCAAATTTGTTGGCACTTAAGTGATCCAAAATAAACTTTTGGCATCAAAGTGAGTGCCGTACACAAATTTTGGCACTGATGGTGTGGCACCCCCAAACGGCCACCAATCCGTTAGGGTCGCCACAGTTAACTTACCTTTCTCTTGACCTGATATCATAATACTCTGATATCAAGAATTAAAATAGGTCTATAAACTCTGGGGATTATAACTTTCAGATCGGTCCCTACGCAATTTATATAGCGGAAGCATAATCAGTTATCTCCTTCCCGAATTGAAATCGATGCACACTTACTAGACATTTTATAAGATGAAGCTGAACACTTTTATTTACATAGACTTGATAGACAACAACAGTCGGTACGCCAAAATTTGCTGTGGTTTTTATACCCAGCTACATACCAAAAGACAACCGACTTCCCCTTTTCTTTTCTTTTTCAAACTGTCATATACATACGTCTATCAGTCAGTGTTGGCGATCCAAAAATGCTTCATCTGCTGACCGTCACTCTCGATCACACCCAGTTTGGTCCATCAGCGGGCGGCTTCGATAATGGCCCTTGTGTACTCCCATCACGGCGGACGTATACTGTCAGAAACTCCTGAATCACTGGGCCGTCAGGTGAACCAATATCGAACATGACTAGTACTTGCACTTGAACAAATACTAAACCTCGTATCTTGGGATGATGGTGCTCCGAACACTCGCACTCAACATCAACCGAAATACCGTAAAATGTACCGGGAGTGACTGGTAGCAGAGGCATATCTCATAGTTTGAAATGTTAATCCCCAAACGGGGTGAGTACAACAACTTAGCAGTAAAAAATTCATCAAGCTATATCAAGCAATACTATCAATATCTAGATTCATGCAAGATAGACAAAAACAGGTAATCAAGGGATAAATATGCATCAAAATCATGAAATTCTTTAATGCAATGGCAAATACAATTTCAAAAGAATCAAAATGCATCATGTCCAGTAACACAAGTCCCGATCATAGAGCAAAACTGTTATGACACGTCCCATTCCATACCATACAATTTAGACCTATAACCAGACCACATACACACTTAGTAGAATCATCTGTTTTATCATTCAAAAGGTTTCATCCCCCAGAGGACCAACGTTTGCATCCTTCTTGGATTTTGCACCTAACCCTAGCATCGCAAAAGCCTCCAGTTTTCAATCACCGGGCCTCTGGAGCATATCACACCTCCAGGCATCTCGCACCCCACCTGGCATCATGAGGAAACCTCCGAGGCTCACTATGAGAATGGTTACGTTGGCCCTCCAGATTTACGTACTGACTAGCATACAAACTGGGCATCGCGAAGCTCCCGGGGAAAACCTTTGGGGCATTACGGACCCCAGGCATCTACAAGGCATCGACTCATTTGATCCTTTGGGCCTCCTGACTCCCGGGGCATCATTGACTCGAGGGTACAACGATAACAATTAACATCTTAATTTCCAAAAACACTTTTCAATGCAATGACAAAAGGTCCCTTGAGTCTCATCAAATCTCAACATTGAATTATATGCTGAATTTCAATATCATCATGTCAAATAACAATTCAAGATGCATTCACCTTTTGAAACAAGTTAAGCAAATTCGGAGTAAAACAGTTCAAAATTCAGAATGCACAGTTTTAATGAAAATTTCGGAATAACCCCTAAATGAATTCAGAAAATTCCAAAATTTTGGTATGTTATAGATGAGACCTAAAGGAAGAAATTTAATGGTGGACACTAAGTCAGATTCGTTGTGTATAAAGAGTAATAAATCGCGCAACTTAGTTTCAAATTTCTTATATCACCGAATTTACACACCAGCAGAAAACACCATTCATTAATAGAAACTTATACCACTATATGGATTTCGAAAAATCTGAGCAAAATTATATGTTATAGTTTAAACCATCCTTTACAACTTTCATGAAGAAGTTAGGACCAAAATCGCACTAAAATGATCCCTAGAAAATCTACAAAACTGCAGAATTACACTTGATCAAAACCGAACATCACAGACCCCACAAGATCCCGCCCCTATACCACAGCTATTTCACTTCAAAAATCCACCATGGGTAGACCCTTCAATCCCTACTCCAGCAAAGAACCAAAACCACATAGAACAAATTCTGTTCTATCTCAATCTCTTAGTTCTACTTTATCTCAATCATCCAAAAACCCAACATGCAATTTCACCAGATAATCACAGCATGCATAGGATAGATTAATGAACTTCTACTTGCCTCACTCCTAAGCTTGATCGGCAAACAGAACAGAAGGCTCGTGGGTCTCGAGCGTGGCTCTATGGTGGCGAAGACGGGCGGCGTCGACGGCGGCAGCTCGAGCACGGCGGAAGGCGGTCCTTCTCTTCCTTCCTCGCGGCTCACACTCACGCGCCCACTCCTCTCGCTTGAACTCTCTCTGTCTCTCTGCTCTCGGTTCTGCTCGGTTCACTCTCTCTCTACCCCTCAATCCTGAACCCCCTTTTTGTTCTTTCATTAACTAATTAATCACTTTTTGCATGCAGAAATTTAGGTGGTTGAAGCTGCAATGGACAGGTGGAGAGAGCGTGTCTTCCGCTCGGTTCCTCCTCCATGAGCTGGCCACCGAAGGGAGGCAACGTGGCCGTTGCTGGGCATGCTTCGGTCAACCATTCCCTTCCTTAGTTGACTCATGTGTCGACCGAATGGAGAGGGAGATTGGGGGCGGCATTGGGCATGAACGAGTCCTCCCCTTCTCGCGGGCATGCATGTTCATCATGCATAGCCAAATTCCACTTCTTTCGGCTCTCTAAAATTAATTGATCAGAATCCAAATTCCTCTCTTATTCCACATACTTATACATATAGGTAGTCTAGTTGTGTCATCTAACAAAACATGTACATAAATCGGCAGGGTCTAAAGTAATGCCAATGATGACGATGGTACGACGAGGTCCAAAATTGGTGTCAGTATGGGGAAACTAGTTTGATATAGTGCAAAAGCGAGTAAGGTTGGTCTCACCAATGACTTCAAGAAAAAGGATCTTGACAAGATTATAATTCTTGCAACGATTGGACCATACTAAACATAATGTATCAATTCAACAATAATATGAATCAATGCCCGTAAATTATATCAATGACATAGTCCGAATGATACTTCTGTCGACTAGTCATGGACCGTCGCATATCCGACGTCACAAAATTTCGGATGCCACAGATGGTGTACTTACCCCTTCAAAATAGGCATTGATCTTTCGAATACCCATTTCCAAAACACCTACGCTCGCCGGATCGAAGTTGTTGATGATGAAGAGTATGAGGCTTTTTTGCTTTATTGGCTATCCAAGTTCGTCTTTTGCCATCCTTCCCTTCAAGTGGCCCAGGAGTTGAGAGGTTTGGCTTTTTACTTTTCCGAGGTAAGCACGTAGCCATGGGTCGTCTTGCTCTTGTTGTCCTTTACTGTGGTTTGGGTTTTTGTCTATTGCCACAAGTGTACCCACTGTTGGGGTCTTCTACGGTCCTTTTTAGATTCTTTTGGCGTGGGTTAGACTGTATTTTCCGTCCTTATTCTCAGACGCCAAAGTCTTTCTTCTACAAGGGACTAAATCCAAACCGTTCTATCCCGAGAGTAAAAGGGCACAGTTACTGAGCTTTCACCTTCGTCTTTCTCCTAAATAGTCATCATCCTTTCAGCATTTTCTTCACGAGTTTTACCATACCTCTCTGAAATGATTTTTGCCCGCTCTCCATTCTTTATTTTTCCTCTATCTTTGATTTTAGCCAGCCTAAAAACAACAAGAAATTCTGGCTTTTTGTCTTGGTTACATCTGATCTGAAATTGAGGTTATCGTTTAAAGGAAAGTTGAAATCAGGTGTGGAAGTTTACTCCCCTCGATATTGTGCTCAGCAACTCAGCTTGTCTCAAGGCATTCCAATTGTGGCCCCTTACTCCATGGACTTTCCTTTTAATGAAAAGCATCATTTTGGGTAATCAAGCCATCCGACCTCTTCATCTGCAACTGTACGATCACTAACAAGATACTTCACCATTTTACAATCAAGCAGTTTGCCCAGCCCCTAGTGTCCTTAAGAGTTTTACCACAAGGTCGAGGACTTATAGAGATTCTCTTTTTACCGAAGACTTCAACACTATTCTCAGCAAGAATGTCTCCAGTTTACACCGTGTGCCGAAAAGAGCGCTAGAACCAGGTACTCCCTTCTCTTTATTTTTTGATTTTTTGCCCTAGTCAAACCTCGGTCTGATGTTTTCAGTACTTCTTGTACATCAGCTCCTGCGTCGGAGTCTATTCCCAAACTAGGATGCGTTTATCCAGATCTGTCTCGGCTATACAGCCTGCTCCACCAACACGTCTGACTTCTAGTTCTTCTACTACTGATGTTGTCGATGTGACACCATTACAAGTTTAAGGCCGTTCACGTGTTTATAGTTCTACATCTTTGATTCCTCCTACTGCCGAAGTTTCGATATCGGCTCCGATTGACATTGCTAACTCTCCAAGCCCTACCTCCCTTTCTACTTCAGAGCCTGCTTCTTCGTCTTCTGACAGGGCAAGTGGATCCCCTTCGACATTAGAGGAAACACCATTGGAATCGATCCTTCCTCAATAGTCCGCTTCTCCTACTACTAGTGAGCATGATCCTGATGAACCTCAAGGAGAATAACTACTGTCACCAACTCTGGAAGATTTGAAAGTAAACTCCCCTCCTGCCGCAAATTTAATATCCTTTTCTGCAGAGAGAGCAAGTTATCTTACTTTAGCACTCGTCTCGTCTGTTCCTACATCGAATCTCTCCCATGAGCCGCCAGTTGTTTTTACTTCCTGTGCCGATGAAGAAAGGGAGTCTTCTTTGTCTCTAACTCGAGACTTTATTTTCTCGTCTTTAGCCCTAGTAACTTTAGAAGCTATTTTCTCCCCAGCTATTACCTTGACTGCAGTTTCATTATCCTCAACTGCCATGCCGTTGTCTAGTAGATCATACTACACTTCTCCTACTGATGTGAGTATGGCTCTCATTTTGTTTTTACTTTGTATACTTTACTTTATCAGATTGTTTGTCATGGACCCATCCCTTCTATCATCGAGTCAATGACTGAGCTTGACCCAAGAAAGGTCTCCCTTCTTGCTTCTGAGGCAGTTGAGAGCATCAAGCAAGCCCTTCGCATTGGCAAGCCCTTCGCGAGATTACGCCAATGCCTTCTATCAGCCTTTTTGAGTTCAATCCATAGGAACTTTCTAAGCTTACTCCAAAAGAATGGCTCCGATCATTCTTGAAGATATCTAGGGAGGGCCTCATTGGACTTTTTGCTAATCCTTGACTCAAGGTATAAGCCAAAGTGCTCTTGCAATCATTCTGTTTTGATCCCACTTTTTCTAGGCATCGTGCCTTCCGAGCCAACTGTGACAAGTACCTCCCCATCTTCCTTTCAAGCTTAGGCCATCAAGAAGAACAGTGATCAACTTCCGTCTTTGGCCATCTTAGGATGCAAAATCCAGGTGTTCAATGAAAAAGCTCAGAAGTAGAAGGCTGCGGCAAATCATCTCATGCAATCATATCTAGTTATGTCAAAGACTAAGCTTCAACTGAGAAGAAATATTTGAAATCTCGAAGCTTAGCTTGCCAAGGAACGCCGCAAGCTTTTATCTCACCAACTGGATGTGACTAACACTTAGCGTCTACTGAGCAGTAAGGCTGAAAAAGCGACAGAACAATTTCGAGAGTCTGCGAGCACTATCACAGCTTTAGATTGCCAGAAGATGTTCAAATCCAAACTTCTAATTGAGAATTTGGCTTGTTACGGGGAATTCTTATCTTTCCAATCTGTAGTTAAGCAGGAGTGCTCCCACACTTAACTTTTGCTGTCTTAGAATTGATGTGGAGTCACCTGACTTTTGCAGCTTCTTTTGTCTAGGCACGTGTTTCTCTATGATTAATCATGTTGAAGAATCTTCTGCTCACCTGCGCTTAAATTTACGATTGTATATAGTCACGTGGTGTCCAATTTTTCTTTCCACAATCCTCATGATCGATGCGAAATCGCTCTTCTCCCATGTTCTTCATGATTACCTTACTGAAATTGTCCACTACTTTTGGCGGTTTCTCACATGTTTTTCCCTATTTATTGGTTTCAATTACTTCCCTTCCTCGTTCTTCTCTGTTTTCTTTTGCTTTCTCTTGCACCGTGGGTCCATGCACTAGAGCCTCGAATAAAGATGTATATTGCTTCAGTGCTTTCATGGGTCGCCTAATTGCTTTGTATCATCTTGAAAAGAAAGGGAAACTTCAGGCCAACTTTGTTGATATGACTCTCGACCTAGAAGTTGAAGAAGATACTATTTCTGCCAATCTCAAGTTGGGCCCTTACTTTAAGAATTTGCCCATTAACATACTTTGATGAAAGTTTCTCTAGGAACTATAAAGAGAAACTTCCCTTCTAGCAAGGAGTCCTTATTGATCATCAGTGGTGTGACATCCTGAATTTTCGACCCCATCTTTGATAAAATGAAATGGGCTTTTCACCGATGCGCCTACGATCATTTTTCATTGGGCTGATAATTCATGAGTTAACTAACCTATTGGGTGAAACCGTTAAGGGATATAATCGCGATAAAATCCCTAAAGCCACCCAGTAGGTTGGATTGTACTAAAATCGCGTCCAATTGATTTTAACCACGAAATTGAACTCGGTTTCGAGAATCGAACGTTCGAGCGTGTCACGATTTATTTTTAGGACCTCATCTCATTTTTTGGAAAATTTCTGTTGTCACGCCCCGAACCTCAAGCGCTCGCACATCCCTCGGTGGTCAATAAAATTGCGATGTTCCCAGGATGCGTCGCCGATCCAATCGATTATGTACATGCAGAAGCGAATTAAATAATTCCCTGACAACAACAAACATAGGATAGGAAAGCAGGACAACCAATTTAAACAAACACACTTTATAACAAACCAGATCAGCTTGCAAGGTTATATACAAAGGTCAAGGCCCCAAAAAGGACTACCTAGTTAACCCTACCCTGACCCTTCTACTCAAGATTCGGGTCTATCACGACACCATCAGGGATGTCGATGTCAAGCGGGTCAGCTACCTCATCACCCTCACCCTTATCGGCGGGTGCGTTGAAATCATCCAAGGGACTCTCCCGTTCCCCGTTAGGCCCATGATGAAACCATGTCTTGAATCGATGAGGGCCTACCACAGTAGGTACCAACTGTGGTAGGCTCTCATCAACCAAGATCGTGGTCACGATGAGCTCACAGGTCCAGGGACTCTCAGGGATAGGAAAGACGGTACTCTGCTTACTATACCCTTGTGGCTATCCAAAATGAACTGGACAAACTTCCATTTAGGGACTTGTAAAAATTAAACCACGATGGGGTGAGACAATGTCTCAGCGAGTTTACACCCTAAACCTCGATTAGGAACGAAATACGCCTAGAGCCAGCCTAACCACACAACCAATGAGACTCACCTCGCCTCAATTTCTTCTTGCATGTTAGCACAATTCGTATAAAAGATATATGCAGTAATAGTACTCAACAATTGGGACGTCTCTCTTCATATCTCAATCAATCACAGGGGTCCCGATTATAAGGCCAAATCGTTATGACATGTCCCATTCCGTGCCACACAATTTTGTCCCATAATTAGGCGCGGTTATATCTCACTCAGACATGCGTTCCAATTTAGTTGCAGCCCCACGGGCATTGCCTACTCGACGTTCGGCGGTCTTCCGGCGTAACCGAGCATCGTCTCACCCCATCGAGCACTTCAATATAAACCCTCATACGCTCATACATCTTTACTCCACCAGCAAAATAAAAGGTTTACAAATATGCCTTCTCTTATAATTCCCACCTACAAGACCATTCAACACAAGATTAGCGACTAACCTGATTTTCCACGCGATTTTGATATGCAAGCAATCCTACACAAGACACATTAGTTAAACACAACAACCATTTTTAAACAACTTTAGGTCCTCTTAATCTAGTAGCCAGTCCTCAGTGGAGTCGCCAAGCGTGTCGCGACCTGATCTCGCCGCTCGATCCTTCTCACAAGGAAAGGAAAGGGGGAAATGTCGGATTTAACGGTACTTGGCCATGAGAATTTCCTCACAGTTTTCAACCATAGTGATGTCATTAGCTCATCCCTCGGACGAACCTCTTGTGAGTTCCTTCTACAAGATCATGAGTTCTCCCAAACTCGTACCCCACGTGACAGCGAAGTGTCGCAACTCGTACCCATACGGCCGAAACACCTTGAGAGAGGAGATCGAGTGTGAATATCGGATTTAAAGGTACCTTTACCATGGTAGCTCTCCCTCCGGTATTTCTTCCTAAGGATGGCATCACTTTATCCATTAGGAATTTTTCACATGTGGGTATGCTGAACCATGATGATCTTATCAAGACTTGTATTCCACGCGACAGGTTTATTTGTATAGTCTAGTTATTTAGGACAACCTAAAAATAAGACGGGAGTCGCCACTAGCCTCGTTTTTGGGGGTCGGCTAGAAACCCAATTGAGGGTCGGAAGTGTTCCCTCGATTCCTACGCAACCATATATCTAGGTCCGGGGACTTGGGTTATGCTAATATTTCTATTAGCGCCCTCTTGGTACCTAAACAGTAAATTGTGTTTACCTAATGTGTCCATGCATATTTTTCTTTACTTTTTCAAGATCTTTTCTTCTAAACTAAGCGATCATGCGTGGTTGATCATTTTAATGCTATTATATTTCTAAGGAAACGAAAAGAAAACACCCAATTAAATTGAAAATTGCAAAGTAGTAAGTAAACAAATAAGAAAAATGGTAAATTTATCATACAATCCTAGAAAACATAAAAGAGAAACACAATTAAAAAGGATAAAAGGAAGAGATGACCTACAACTTGTCGGGCTTTATATAACAAAAGGAACCCAAAACACATGTCGGGGAATGAATAGTACATAATAATAGTCGGAATGGACGTTGACCTCCATCGTCTTCATGTCCTCTCCATCTTTAGGGTCTTAATCTAGATCTAGTTTAGGAGATCTATAACTAGGTACAGACAATAGAAAAAGACAAACATACACATCAAAATAGTCAAAAACACAACATCATGTCAAGGTCAATTCTCAAAAGAAATTCAATTTTGCAAATCAAATTTGGGCCTCGGGGTTGGCCTTTGTCTTTCATGCGTAGGTCCCTCTAAGACACTTACCTAGTTCATTTTATGTGACTTATAGCCATTATTGACCGATTGAATTCTTGCATGGCCAATAACACTTATAAGTCCCTAATGAAGTGATCTATATGATCCTAGGATTTCCCTCGATATCATGTATCAACCCTACCATTAATCTATAAATCTTATGCATTTGTGAGAATTAAACATGCATGTAGATCTTTTGGACCTTATTTCTCAACCAATCAAACAAATGAGTGAGCCGTCGGCAGATCACTTATTACCAAAAACATATGCCAATCACAAACACTGACATTTCAAAATGAATAATGTGTTTGTATGCATGAGGGGTACATGTGAAGTCTCAAAGACATCTTCCGAAATCCTCTATAAAAAGTTTTAAGACAAAGTGATGTCTCGGCTATGAAGAGCATTCAATTACCAAGGCTAGCTTAGGGCTCGCATAAATGCACTCACAAGCGTCGCAGTCATTTTGAATACAATTCAAACCATGACTTTTGCAATGTCAAATAAAATTTTAAAGAGATTTGAAAATATTTAGGATTTAAGGAATATTTAGGCTATGAGACATATTCAATTGCCAAGGCTAGCCCGGGGCTCGCATAAATGCACTCACGAGCATCGCAAGCATTTTGAATATGGTCCAAACTATGACTCTTTCTTAAGCCAAATCGAGTTTTTGAAAAAGAACTTTCTAACAAATTGTTTTGGGAAAACATCACATGTACCAAAGCATTTTTCAAATTTGATTTGAACATAAGACTTTTCGAAAATCATTTAACAATGAATATCGAGGTATTTAAAGTAACCTTTATGAAGATGGAATGACCTAGGTTCATGCACAAACTAACCTAGGAAGTTTTTCTAAACAATCACAACCAAGCTCATGTCAAGAAATTTTAGAACAAACATATAAGGACAGCGAAATTGGGCAATGCCTAATGACAATTTGGCAATAACAAAATTCATTAACATGCAGACATGATAGTAAGTAACTTTAGTGGAGAAAGTTTTCCTAAACGAACTAAAGATGATTTTATAAAAATCAAATAACAAGCTATAGCATGTCAGAAAATTGTCAAAACAATAGGATACTCAGCCAATATCACAAGGATTTGTCCCATCGAAACAGGTCTAAAAATCATCAAATTTACACACAACACAGCCAACATATTGAAAAACAAGTTTCATTAAGAGACCAAATATAGAATCCTTACAGAAAAAATGGAACAAAAATAGAAAAAATCTGTCTAGACAGGGGGTCCGAATTTGATCCCATGTTTAAATTCTGGTCTAGTTTTGAAAAAAATGGAAAGTGGTCTAAACAGTGAGTGACCTACGTGAAATTCATGACATTAAAAACCTCTAAGTGTGCCTTACGGATTCCTAGAAGAGCTTGGGTCCAAACTAGGTCAATTTGGTACCTTAAGATCAAGATCTCTAAAGGTGTGTGTGTGTTAGTAACTAAGACAAACAGAACACAAGCATGCATTAGATGTGGCATCCCAAAATTCATGGAAACCTCCATATATCTTACAACCTATGGAAAACTGATGGAAGTGCCCTTAAGTTGAATTGTAGCCATTTAATCCATAATTTGCAATAAGATTTATGGCTAAGCTTTTAACGGATAATTATTTGATAGGAAAGAAAATTCTATCATTGGCCATGCGTGTTATAAATTGGAATTTATGGATTTATGACTACAAGTTTTATGGCCATATTATTTTTGCAAGTTAGGTATTTATTTAAGTGGAAAATATTAGTAGATTATTAAAAGGGAAGTGGGCCAAAATTCTTAGGCCAAGCTGGCCCAAAAACCCAGCGCACGATCACCCACCATTCGGCCATATGGGCCTGGCCTGCGAAGCCCAAGGGAGAGGAGGAGCTGCCGTCGACCAAGCTGGCCCAAGCCCAGCCGGATTCAAGCCCATCTTGCATGGCAATTGCCAAGTGGCGCCGGCATGCAAGATCATGATTGTTAATCATGAGGGGGAAGAAATTAGAGAGTGAGGGGGAGCGGATTAAGCGAGGAAAAGGGAGAGAAAGAGAGGGAGTCGTCCGAGAGAGAGAGGAGAGAAAGAGAGAACATAAAGGAAGAAAGGAAGAGAGAAAGGAGAGGCTGTGTGTGCGAGAGGAAGGAGGGAGGTCCGTTCGCCGATCGTCCGCCTAGCTCGCCGCCGTTCGTTCGCCGCCTTGCTCGCCGTTCGTCGCTGTTTTGTGCTTAAGTTTGAGGCAAGTAGAGTCCTAAAACCTACCCTTTTCTTGCTGTAATGTGTGTGTAGAAGATGGTAAATTTTGGTTGTGGTGGAAGTGATGAAATTTCGGAGCTTTGGGGAGAGATTTGTTGGCCTAGCATGCTGTTTCTGGAAAAACCAGTCTGACCGTTCATGAGTTTGTGAGTTGCATGCGACTTTTTAGTTGAAATATCGCTTCGATCTCTTCATAAAAGTTGTAGAGAACATCTTGAGGAACAACATACTAAAATTTTAGATAAAACGAACAAATATTTCTTGGTGAAACGATTTTCCTTTGGAGAAAAGATCTGGAATTTGTTGTGCTGACCTTCAGTGATTTCGTGGACTGTAAAGTAGCTTTCTTGTGAAAATCTCACTTTGATCTCTTAATAAAATTTGTAGTGGACTTATCGAGGTAGAACATATCAAACATTTAGAGGAAATGAAGAAAAATAGGTCGGTGAAATCGTTGTTCTTTGAGGAAACTGGATCTGGGAAAATGCTACTTCGACCTAGTATGATTCTGTGATTTTTTATAAAATCATCCAGTCAAAATTTTATCATATGTCCTTAATGAAAGTTTTAGGTAATATTCTGAGGAATAACATACTGAAAATTTAGAAGAAACGAACATATATAGGTCGGAGAAACAAGTTTCTTTTGAAAGATGGTAATCTGGAAAAAGACGACACCGAGAACAGGGGGAATTAATTGTCTATATCTATTAATCTAGAACGGTTTGGGTTTCGATTTCTCATGAGATATTTACCTTTAGGCCTTGTCTATAACATGTCAAAATTTCAGAATTTTTGGAGTTCATTTGGGTATTTAATTTAAATTACTTCCGAAACTGTGCAAGCTGAAATATTGAAGTTTTGAAAACTGTGATGCATAGACCGTACCTTTTTGTGTGAGATTCTTTTGGTATGGTGTTTTGCATGAGATATCTGCCTTTAGGTTTCGTCTATAAAGTGTCCAGTTTTCAGAATTTATTAATACCATTACTAATTTTTCTAGTAACTAAAGAAATGCATTCTGATTTATCCAAAAATTGATGCCTTCTTAAAATGAATGAATTTGTCCATGTGATGTAATGCTTTGAGTGGTTGATTTTGCTGCATATGTGATGACATATGGCATGTTATATGGCATCAAAAGCTGATTGAGACCCTTGATATTGTCGCATCAAATGCCATGTTGAAATTGAAATACATGTGTAAATATAAATTGAGATAATAACAAGACCGTTGGAGGTGTGAGCCGACGATGCCTCGGGAGTTTCGAGATGTCCGTAGTGTGTGTGCCGGATGCCCCGGGAGTGTCGGGATGCTTGGAGGTATGTGCCAGAAGCCTTGGAGGTGTGTGCCAGGGGGATACCTTGTGATGCTAGTTGGGGTACGAGATGCCCGGAGTGTGTGTGTCGAATGCCCGGAGGTGTGTGCCAGAGGTTTTTCGCAATGCCAGGTTGGATGTGAGCGATAAATTGTGGGATGCAAACATTGGTCCCTGGGAAGAAAATGACGTGATCTATTTGAAATATAAAGATCGAGAATTGAATCACGCACATGGATGTGTGCATATGTCATGGTGATATATGCATGGTTGTTTAATGATGAGTGCATGGTGGGATATGCACGTTGCATAACGATATATGCATGGCTATTTAATGATGAATGCATGGTGAGATATGCACGTTGCATAATGATATCTGCATGGCTGTAAGATAAGGTATGCTTGAATGCATGAATGATTTATGTTTTATTCTCGATACCATGATTGTTCTGTTTGATGCAATGAGTAGTTTGGTGGATCTTTACTGCTGAGTAGTTGTACTCACCCCTTTTGGGGATTAACATTTCAGATTAGAAAGATGTTTTTGCTACCAGTTGCACACGTTACTTACTATGGCATACCTATTGATGTTGATGTGGAGTGTACGGAGCACATCTGTGTCCGTGCCCATGGTTTAGTGTTTGTCCGAGTCCGTGTCTTGGGCCTCTTCCCATGTCAATTCCCATCTCTATTTGAATTAAACGTCAATCCAGACGAGGCAGCTTGTTCATTCAAACTCCTTTCTATCAATTGGGCTCAATTATAAACCTCATGATAGTCCTTCAAATCAAACGGCACCAACGGGTTTTTCAACTCTAGTCGAAGGCCATTTCTGAACCTTTAAGCCTTGTCTTCGGGGTCCTCTATCAACCTTAGAGCATATTGAGAAAGCTCCGCGAAACTTAACCTCATATTGGTCAACGATCATCGTTCCTTGGTGGAGGCGCTGAAATTTCTCCATCTTCTGTTCTCGGGTGCTACTCAAAAAGTATTTATCATTGAAGGCTCTAAAGAAAACATCCCACACTGAGATCGCTCCTCATAAGAATATTGTATTTTTGGCGGCTCTCCACTAGGTATTTTTTTACCCTGCAGTTGATGTACTGCCTGGACAACTTTTTTCTACATCAGCGGTGCAAAGGCCTTCTCTAGGTCTTGAATCTAAAGAGATGCGGTCTTTGGATCTCCAATACCCGTGAACCTTGGTGGGTTCAACTTCAGGAATTGCTGAACCAATTTGTGGATTGGTCTCTCCCTCTCCACGACTATGTTCCTAGCTGAAACTTCAACAAGTGCAGCAACGGCGGTGGCTTTAGCGGCGGCGGCAACGGCAACAGTAACAGCAGCTTGAGCAGAGGTGGTAGTGGCGGCAGCTTGATTATGGGCCTGCTACCCCATCAAATCTCTCATGGCTTCAAGAGCCTACATTATCCCCTCGAACTTGGGATCACCAAGGGTTGTGACCCCAGTACCAACAGGAGGTGGTGCTACTCTACTGGCACTAGCCTGACCTAGCGCTCTACCACGGCCTCCTTGGATACCAACCCTTGTTGGCGACCTACCCCAAGTCACTGGCCTTATAGTATGCTTTCTAGGAGTCCTCTGCTCCTGATCACTCATCTTGCAAGTTTTCTACAAAAACCTACCTTCCAATTCCACACAAAATTAGAAGTTGAGCAATCCAAACAAACAAACAATTTCTACCAGACAGCTATCACAAACATGCACCATCATGAAATAAACGCCAGTCCTACTAACTATCCCATAAACCAACGCACTTTATTACTCCAATCTCTAACCATGCTCTAATACCACTAAATGGGGATGTCACGCCCCGAACCTCTTTGGTTGATTAAATAGCGATATCTTAGGACGCATCGATGACCCATTCATTTTAATATGTATGTGAAAGTGAATAATAAATCTCCAGACAACACAGAGATGGGATAGAAAAGCAGGGTCACAAGTCACAACTAGAAACAAGCCTTTTATAAACACTTCAAGTTTATACATAATACTAGGCTGTTTCCAAAAGATCAACTCAAGGAAAAGGAAACTGTCCTATGACCCACTGGTCAGACATGTTCGCCGATTATTTGGTCTCCTCCTCATCAATCTCCAGAGCTTCGAGTCCTCCTCAACTGCCATCTAAGGACCTAAAAATGTTATCCCACAACGGAGTGAGATGATGTCTTAGCAAGTTCACCCCTTAAGCTTTGACTAGGAAGAAAATATGCCCTAAGGGCTGCCTAAGCACAACCACATGTTAGAGGACTTACCTTTGCCTCGGTTCCTTCCTGTTAGTCAATATAATTCAAACATTCACCAAATCACATCAACAAATTAAATCATCCAGTCAAATCAAGTCATCGATCAATCGACTCAATCAATTCCATGTCACCAAGACCATCTTTCAGTCTATCCATCCAATGCTATCTATAAAGTCCGATCATATTGAAGATTGCTCACTCTGAGTTGATAATAGATAGTATAGCTCACTCTAAGCTGATAAATAGTAAACTACTCGCACTAAGCTAATATAGTATACTGACAATGCTCACCAGAAGCTGCTAAAGTATACTACTCACGCTAAGCTGACACATCAAAGCCCTCAGGCTGATATAGTATATTGACAATGCTCACCAAAAGCTGCTAAGGTATACAGCTCTCATTGAGCTGATATATCGAGGCCCGTAGGCTGATATGGTATATTGTTCTCACAATCTGAGAATGCCACCATTTTTATCATTCCTGATAAAAATAATCGTATGTGGGTACATGGTCGGTCTTAACCAAAAATACAATATTTTCCATTTTGAAAATCCCACTAATTTCAATAGTCCATAAACCCATTTTTTTGGTGCTGTAAACCGACTCCCAGTATTTTCTAATTGATTACTGAAATTAATAAATTTTTGAGATAAATTTCCAAAATCACAAATCACATTCGATGTGCACAATCCAGCACTCAATTAATTAAACAAATCACAACATTGCGATCAGCATAAAATTCTGATAACCGGCTATTCCGGTGTAATTTTCGAAAAATAAAAATTAACTAAATAATTACGAAAATTAATTAATAAATATCAATAAATAACAAAAATGCACACTTAAGCCAAAAAAGCCTAATTAAATACTAAAACGGGCCTGGAAAATTTCTTAACTTGTCTAGATAAATATTACAGCTTATCTACTTGCTAATTGCACTATTCTAACCGCCTAACATACAATATCAAATGATTAAATTGGTAATCTATTCTAACTAACCACCTAATCCACACTTAGCCTAAACTAATCAACTCTTAAGCATAATTAACTCCCTAAGCAGAGATTAGTGAGTAAACTCACTTGGTTAAAGATCCAATGGGTTCACTTCGATGAGGATGTGGAGATGATGGACAATCTTCAAAGCGACAATACCCGACAAGGCCCGGAAAAGCTCTGAAATGGGCCTCGAAGTTCCATATCTTGCTAGAACCTCTGCTTCGATTTGCTAGTTGGAGAGATTGAACCGATGGCTGTTTGGGGCTGGAACCGGCAAGGACGGGTGGCGGTTGTGGTTGCGGGTCCAGGTGGAGCTGGACAGCGACTCAATGGTGGCCAGGGAGTTCCGGCTGACCTTAACGATGCTGGATGAGGCTTGGACGACCTGCTAGAAAAGCGAGCAAGGGCGAATGATGACCAAGGATGCGCGGCTCGTGGTGGCAATAATAGCGAATGGTGGCTCTAGGCGGCTTGGCAGGGCTGCTCAATGGAGGACAAGGCTGAGCTGTGGTTTCTCTGGAATTTTTTAAGGTTTCTAGCTGCTACAATGGAGGGCTTGACAGTGAGGAATGAGAAGGGAGGGACAATAAGCTATGAGGGGGCCACTTGGTCTTCATCTTCACCTCTTTGTCCCCTTGACTTGGCCCTACCTTGCTGGTCGTCATCCTCAGCTCAAAAGGAGAGCAACAAGCTTCCTTAGAAAGCCTTGGGAGGGTCCAAAGGTTGAGGCAAGGGGGGGCTACGAATTTTGGAGGTCTTCCCTCAAATTGGATGAAATCCTCACTTGAATTCACTCATTTCAGCTTCTAAAAATTCAACCGTCGAGTCCTTGATCAAATTGGTATTTTTCCTTGCCATTAGAACCAACTTGCATCCTAATTTTGCGATAAAAAACCACCCGCTAAGCTTTCTGGTCGAAAACGACCCTATATTGTGGCACCCCTAAAACGGCCCCCGATTCGCTAGGGTCGCCACAGTTCACTTACCTTTCACTTGTCTTAATAATATGCCACTCTGATATCATTGAATTATAGTGGGTCCATAAATCCTGGGGGTTTGTATCATTTAAGTCGGTCCCAGCGCAGTTCATATAGCGAAAGCATAATCGATATCTCCCTACCCCATGCTCAACAGGATAATGCAATGCAATGCACACCACCTACACATTTCATACATACGTTAGAGCTAAACCACTTTTATTTACATAACTATGATGGACATCACGAGTCGGTACATCAAAATGCCAAGGCTTTACTAAGCTCGGCTATAACCAAAAGTACCCGACCCCACAACAGTCATGTGCATCGATCCATCTGTGGCACCCCGAAGCGCCTAAGGTAACCACGTATTACCAAAGAAGAACCTTAGTTCCTAAGCATCTTTTTTTTTTTAATAACAGTCCCAGCGCATCTTATTTGCAGAAGCATAATCAAGTTCTACCAATTCTCCCACCAACAACCATGATACAATGCACACCACTAAACACCATAAGAAAAGACAAAGCCAAGACACTTTTATTTACATATTTTCATGATGGATTTTCTTGGGTCGTACAACAAAAGAAAGGCCAAGACTTTTAACTACACTCTGCCATAACCCCAAAAAGAAACAACTCAACCCTCTATGTCGATCATGCAAACTCCTCCATCTACTAGTGTCGGCTATTGTCTAAAAAGTAGCAGCTCCTACTCCTCATGCGCGGGCCGTCACACCCATCCCGGTGCGTCAAGCGGTGGCGGCGGCAACATCCCCCGCATCACTCCGTCTCGACGAACGTGAACAAATATGAACTCCTGTATGACCAGGCCCTCAGCTAGGCTTACGTCATACATCACTAATGCACGAACCCGAATGAACGTCAGACCAGGGATAGTGGGACAGTCGATCTCCACGTCCGATGGAAGGCCGTAAAAGACGCCCCGCATGATAGCAGGGAGCGGCATCTTTCTAATATGAAATGTTGGTCCTTGAAGGGGTGAGTACAAGCACTCAGCAGGTAAAGGACCCAATAAACCACTCAAATGCATCACACAATACAATCATAACAATCATAGCATAATGCATGTCATTCATGCATTCATGCATAACTTACCTTGAAGCCATGCATATGTCATCATACCACATGTACATACATCCTCATGTAATCATCACCATCATGTCATACATTTACCATCATGCCATAAGTGTACATACATCCATGCACTCACCATCATCATGTCATACATGTACCATCATGCCATAGGTGTACATACATCCATGCACTCACCATCATCATGTCATACATGTACCATCATACCATAGGTGCACATACATCCATGCACTCATCATGCATTCATGCATACATGTTACCATACCATGCATAATTCAATTTCAATTTCCCAATTTTATTCTTTCATTTTGGGCCGCCACATTTCTCTTTCCCGGGACTAGTGTTTGCATCCCACATTTATCGCTCGCACCCAACCTGGCATCGCGAGGAACCTCCAGCACAAACCTCCGGGCATTCGGCACACACACTCCGGGCATGTCGTACCCCAAGTGGCATCACGAGGTATCCCCCGGCTCACACCTTCGGGCTTCCGGCACCCCCACTCTCTGGGCATCTCGAAACTCCCGAGGACCCTCTGGAATTATGCCACTAGGCCACCGGGCATCCAACATTTACACTCCCTGGCCGGGCATCCCGACACTCCCGAGGCATTGTCGGCTCACACCTTCGATGGCCTTCTCATTTATCATAGTTCACATTCACAATTATAGCTCAATTTCAACATGGCATATAATATGATGGCAACAAGATCATTTTCAGCATTTGATTCTTATATGTATTTCCAATCATCATCATATATGCAACAAGATCCAAATCACTTATGACAACACAATCCATGGGGTCCACACAACTTAGAATAATCCATACATCATGACTTTTTGAAATTTACCAAATTCCAGCTTGCACAATTTCGGAAAACATATAAATTAAATATCCATATGATCTTCAAAAATTATAAAATCAGAGCATGTGATAGGCAAGACATAAAGGTAGCAACTCCATGAAGAACACATGCCCAAAAGAACTTCACACAAAAAGATATAGCTCACACATTACAGCTTGCAAAATTCGGATACAATCAGATTGTGCAGTTCTTGAAATATTTCAATTTAAATACCCGAATGGCCTCCAAAAATTATGAAATTTTACCAGCTTATAGTCGAGACCCTAAGGTAGATTTTTCACGAAGAAATAAAGGCCAAATTCGTCCTAGGTAATTAACTATGGACGGTAGAAGCCCCTGTTCCTAGTACCGAACAGTCCAGATTTAGCTGTCTCCGAAAAATCAAGGTTTCACCTACTTATCTTCCTTCATTTTCTCTGAATTTTTGATATGTTTTGTTTCAAGAGGTCCAATACAACTTTCATTAAGGGATCTAGGTGATATTCTCAAAGGATAGTCACTTTATAGTCCACGAAGTCGCTGGAGTCCAGTACAACACTTCCAGATCTATCGTCTTCAAAGGAAAAATCGTTTCACTAGGCTACACTTGTTCGTTTTACCTAAAATTTGAGTATGTTAGTAATCAAGATGTTATCTATAAATTTCGTGAAGAATTCAAAGTGCAATTTTCAGTAAAAAGTGACATGCAACACACAAAACCACCAAGAGGTCAACAAAACAGTTTCAGATCTAGCATTTTCGTAGAGGAAGGGTTTTACCCCTCAAAACTCAACCATTTTATCTCAAATTTTAGTATGTTGTACCTTGGGATGTTGTCTACAACTTTTGTAAGAAGTCAAAACCAAAATCCGACTCAAACCCCACATAAAAGCCTCTACAACATTCTGGGTTAGGCGGTATACTCGAAAACAGAACGCTATTTCAAAAACAACACACTCAAAGCTTCGGTTCTCACACCCTCAACGTCCGAGATTCATCGCCATTCAAACACACATGCAAGAGTAGAATATGGATCACAACTGGCCTTTGTACCGAGCAAGCACAAGCAACATGGCGGACGATGGACGCACGGCGACGAGTGACGGACGAGCGGACGGACAGACGCACGGCTTCTTCCTCCTCTCTCTTAGTTCCTCACTCTCTCGGCAACCCTCTCTCTCTCTCTCTCTCCCTTATGGTTGAGAGCCCCCTCTAGGCCGGTCACTCCCTCCTTTTATTCCCCCTCAATACAATCATTAGCCATCATTTGGAGCCACCCAAGAAGACCGATAGATGAAACCCCCTTTTTGCCACTTGGCATCTCCCATGCATGATGGGCTTGAAGGTTGGGCCGGCTCCTTCCCCCCTTGTGGTCGACAGCAGCCCTCTTCATGGGCTTCATGGGCCAAGCCAATTTGGCCCACTTTAAGTCCAATACCCTTTGGCCTAAAGTTCAATCTTAATTAATTCAAATTTTACTTTTAATAATTCATTTTTAATTCCCTCTTTTATAGATTTCAAATTCTTAATTTCATATGGCCATAAATCTTGTAACATTTAAACTATAGGGATCAAATCTATGAGGTGCATAGCCAAGAACAATTTTTCTTATCAATTCATCCTATAATACTAATTTTAATAACTCATGAACACAAGATACATAACACTTGGTCTTAAAAGAAAACCAATGGCTAAAGCATAAACCAAAGGTAATTTCATTACCTAATCATAGGCTTTGATACATCTAGAGGTTGCCTTGAATTTTGGGATGCCACACCATCATCCAATGTTGGCTATCGAAAAAGTGTCATCCACTACCAGTCACACGTGCAACCACACCCAACCCGGTGCATCGGCCGATGAAGGCGGCAGCATCCCCATCATGATCCCGTCACAACGAACATGCACGGACAGGAACTCCTAGACTACGAGGCCATCAGGTTGACCCACGTCATACATAACTAAAACTTGAACACGGATGAACACTAGTCCACGAACACCAACACAGGAGTGCTCCGAACACTCAACCTCAACGTCAGACGGTAAGTCATAAAAAGTACCACGTGTGACAGGTAATAGAGGCATCTCTTAATCTGAAATGTTAGTCCCCAAAAGGGGTGAGTACAACCACTCAGCAATAAAAGATCCATCAAACTACACAATGCAACAAGCAAGACAGCCAAAATTTCATATGAAATGCACATATCATCCGTGCAATCATGCATATATTTTCATGAGATCCATTCAATGCCTTAATAACCACATTATCAATACCAAATAGTACCAACTCAATTCATGGACAATTCATGCACCATGCCATATGCACACACATGTGAATGATTCATTTCCCATTTTGATATTCAAAAGGATCTCATTTTTCTCGAGGGACCAATCTTTACATCCCTCCTAAATCTCACACCCAACCTGGCATCGCGAGACCTCCAACACAAACCTCCGGGCATCCGGCACACACCTCCGGGCATCTCGTACCCCAACTGGCATCACAAGGCTTTCGACACACACTTCCCGGCATCCGGCACTCCGGGCATCTTGAAACTCTCGAGGACATCTGGCACACACCTCCGGGTATCTCGACACTCCCGGGGCATCGTCGACTCAAGGGTCTAATGATATCATCAACATCACAATGTTTACATATATGTCTCACTTTCAAATAGCATTTGATGCAATAATGTCAGGTTTCAATCAACTTTTTGATGTCATATGATATGCTAAATGTCACCACATATGCTGTATAAATAGCAACCCAAGATATCACATCTCATAAAGCAATTCATTTGTTCTTGAAAATAAAACAATTTTCGGATAAAACATAATGCACTTCTTTAATTAAAATTCTCAAAAATTAGTAAACGATCTTAATAAATTCTGAAAATTTAACATTTTATAAAAAAAGATCTAGATAAAAAATTTTGATGAAGAACACCATGTCAAAAGAACTTTGTACGAGTCGCTATGGTTCATGCATCACAGCCTTAAAATTTTAAACATCACCGTTGCACAATTTTATTCACAAATTCGGTATAACCACTAAATCAACTTAGAAAATTCTGAAATTTTGATATGTTATAGAAACAACCTAGAGGTAAAATTTTCGTGCATAAATTGAAGTTAGATTCATGATAGATAAAAACCTATGATCACCATAACTCTCCCTAACCCTCAGTAACGATTTCCAGATTTAACAATTTCAGAGAAAAATCGTTTCACCAAACAATACTTGTCCGTTTCTTCTCAAATTTTACTATGTTACTCCTCAAGATGTCATCTACAACTTTCATCAAGGACACAAAGCCAAATTTTAGCTAGAAAATTACCGAAACTTCACGGAGTTGCCAAAGGTCAAGTTATTTTTTCCATGAAACAGTTTACTACTCCTATACCTTCGAATTCCAGCATCCAGAAGCACAACTCAAGCACCTCCTAAATCTATTGCACTTCACACGCAACGTGTAGATCAATGGACTCTCACTTGCCTTAAGTTCACGCAAACACAGCAAGCAAACGACGATTTGAGAACTTCGGGCACGGCTCAATTGACGGTGAAGCTAGGCGACGTCGACGGCGGCAGCTGGTGCACGCACGGTGGGGCTGGTCTCCTTCTCCCCTCACCGAAGCACCCTCACTATCTCTCTCTTTCTCTCAACCTTTCTCTCTTTCTTTCAGTCACTCTCTCTCAGTCTCGATCACTCCCTCGCTCACTCCGCCCCTTCTCTCTCCCTTTTTCTTTCTTCCACTCTCATGATTAGCTAGTAATCATTGGATTTGCATGGAGGTCACCGGTGAAGCAATAGGGGTAGCAACACTTGCTTAATCCCTCTTACCACTTGTCAATCTTCATGCAAAGATGATGGGCCTCATTCGGCCGAGCCTTGGTCGACCGAATGATGGGGGAATGTGGGCTGCTTTGGGCTGTTTTGGGCCTTAGGTGTCCAGGCCACACTTGCTTCTCATAATCCACCTTAATCCCCACTTATATATACATAATTACAAATACTCTCATTGCCATATAATATTGCAACATTAATCGATGGTAATCCAACTTATAGAGTACACAACCAAGAATAAAAAATCCCTTATCAATTTATCCTTTAGTACAATCCTTGATCACACATGAACATAGGATACATTTCCAACAAAACAATTGTTCATTAAATGCTCGGCCTTGTTTAATTGTAATCCATTGATCTAATGGCTATAATATAATCCGATGGCTCTTCCATCACCTATTCATGGGTCGTAATGCATCTAGAGATTGCTATGAAATTTTTAGGATGCCACAATTCACCCATTCTTAGAGAATTTCGTCCTTGAAATTAGATATTACCTATGTCTCTTTAAACAAGTGAGGGTACCCTTCCCTCATCTCGTTTTCACTTTCCCATGTGGCTTCCTCCACGTCATGATGTCGCAATAATATCTTAATCAATGGAATTTTCTTGGTCCTAAGAATTTGCTCTTTTCGATCCTGTACTTGCACAGGCTACTCAATGTATCTCGCTTCCTCACCCACTTTGATGACTTCATGATCGAGTATGTGACTAGGATTCAGCTAATACTTTCTCAGCATCGATATGTGGAACACATCATGTAAATTTCCCAATTTAAGAGGCAGCGCCAAACGATAAGTTACGTCTCCTATTCTCTCGAGTATCTCAAAAGGTCCAACAAATCTAGGGCTCAACTTACCCTTCATTCCAAATCGAGATATTCCTTTCATAGGGGATACTTTAAGGAATACATTATCCCCCACATTAAACTCTAAAGGTCTTCTACGCTTATCTGTGCAGTCTTTTTGCCTACTCTGGGTTGTTTTAAGTCTTTTCCTGATAATTTCAACAGCCTCAGTAGTAATTTGTATCAATTCAGGTCCTGTCAATTTCCTTTCACCTACTTCATTCCAACAAATAGGGGTCCTACACCTTCTTCCATATAATGCTTCATATGGAGCCATGCCTATACTTTTCTGAAAACTATTGTTATAGGCGAATTCTATCAAGTGCAATTTTTCATCCCAACTTCCCTTAAAACCAATAATACAAGCCCTCAGCATATCTTCCAAAGTTTGGATCACTCTTTCCATTTGTCCATCTGCTTGAGGATGAAAGGTAGTACTAAATTGAAGCTTTGTCCCAAAAGCAATTTGGAGACTTTGCCAAAAATTTGAAGTAAACCTAGAGTCTCAATCAAATGTAATTGTTACCGGAACACCATGTAAACATATCACTTGGCTTACATATATCTCAGCAAGTTTATTCATCGAGTAGTCTACGCGGACTGCTAGGAAGTGAGCAGACTTAGTCAAGCAATCTACTATCACCCAAATAGAGTCGTGACCACTTGATGTCCTTGGCAGTCCTTGCACAAAGTCCATCGTCACATGCTCCCATTTCCATTCCGGTACTTCCAATGGTCTTAATAGTCCTACAAGTTTGGGGTGTTCCGCTTTCACTTGCTGGCATGTTAAGCACTGAGAAACATGTTTAGCTATATCCTTCTTCATGACATTCCACCAAAACTGCTGGTGTAAATTTCTATACATTTTTGTATTCCCCGAATGAATACTATAATTACTCCTATGTGCTTTTGATAGGATTTCCCTTCTCACTTCTTCATTGTCAGGAACACAAAGCCGTCCATGGCATCTTACTACCCCATTCTTAGAGACTTGAAACTCTGGTCTCTTCCCTAAAGACACAGCGTGTCGTATTTCCACAATCTCTAGGTCAGATTTCTGTAGAATCTTAACTTTCTGAATAATTTCGGGCTTGATTCTTAATGCAGTGGGCATACCAGTAAGGTGGTCTATTTCCAACTTGAAGTCTGAATCCACAATTGACTTTAACAAATTCCACTATGTTATTCTTAGACTAGCCATGTCCAGAGCCAACTTTCGACTAAGGGCATCTGCCACTTTATTTGCCTTCCCTGGATGGTATCGTATTTCACAATCATAATATTTTAATAATTCCATCCACCTTCTTCATCTCATGTTCAATTCTTTTTGTGAAAACAAATACTTTAAGCTCTTATGATCTGTATAGATTTCAAACTTCTCTCAATACGTATAATGTCTCCATATTTTCAAAGCAAATACTATAGCTGTGAATTCTAAATCGTGGGTTGGGTAATTTAACTCATGAGGTTTCAACTGCCTCGATGCATAGGCTATGACCTTGCCATGCTGCATCAAAACATATTACAGTCCTTTATGAGATGCATCACTATACACCGTGAATCCATCAGATCCAGATGGTATAGTTAGAATTGGAGCTATAGTCAACTTTCTTTTAAGCTCCTGAAAGCTTCTTTCACATTTTCCACTCCATTCAAACCTTACATTTTTCCGAGTCAATTTTATTAAAGGGCCTGCCAATTGTGAGAATCCTTCAAGAAACTTTCTATAGTAGCCAGCCAACCCTAAGAAACTTCATATCTCAATTGGCGTCGTCGATCTCGGCCAGTTCACTAACATCTCAACTTTTGCAGGGTCTACCACAATTTCATTTTCTGAGACCACATGCCCTAAAAATATTATCTAGTCTAGCTAGAATTCACACTTACGAAATTTGGCGTATAACTTATGATCTCTTAGCACTTGCAATGCTATCCTGAGGTGTCGTTCATGTTCTTCAGGTCCTTTAGAATATATCAGGATATCATCAATGAAGACAATTACAAACTGATCCAGATAAGGCCTAAATATCCTATTCATTAAATCCATGAATGCAGTTGGTGCATTCGTTAATCCAAAAGGCATAACTAGGAACTCATAATGTCCATAACGTGTCCTAAATGCAGTCTTAGAAATGTCTTCTTTCTTTATCCTTAACTGATGGTATCATGACCTTAAGTCAATTTTAGAAAAGACTGAACTTCATTGCAATTGGTCAAATAGATCATCAATTCTAGGCAAGGGATACTTATTCTTTACAGTCACCTAATCTAGCTATCTATAGTCAATACATAAACGTATTGACCTGTCCTTCTTTTTCACAAATAGAACTGGTGCACCCCAAGGTGATGCACTAGGCCTAATAAATCCCTTATTGAGCAATTCTTGTAGTTGCACCTGTAATTCCTTCAGCTCTACCAAGGCCATTCTATACGGGGCTTTCGTTATTGGTCATGTTCTAGGCATTAGTTCAATTTCAAATTCAATCTCTTATTCCGGTGGTAATCTAGGCAACTCCTCAGGAAACACATCCTGAAATTCCCTGACTATTCGAATCTCATTGATTTTAGCCTCTTTCTTAGTAAGATCTCTTACTACTGCTAGGTATCCTTGACATCCTTCGTCAAGTAGTTCATGAGCTTCTACCATTGAGATGATGGCTATAGAGGGGTTTGTTTGACCTCCAAAAGATTCAAAACTAGACTGATCAGGTAACATGAATTTGATCACTTTCTCATGGCAATCCACCTTAGCCCGATACTTATGGAGCCAGTCTATTCCTATGATAACATCAAAGTCATACATAGCCATCATGACTAGATCTATTTCCATATCTCGTCCTCCTATAGTTATCTTACATTTTGCACACATCATTGTAGATAATATCATATTCTTTAAAGGCGTGGAAACACAAAGAGGCATCTCAAGAGGTGTAGTTTCTATTTTACTCAATAGCCCATATCTTTCAGATATAAATGAATGCATAGCACCCGTGTCAAACAATGCATATGCCTTCTTGCCATTTATAAAAATCATACCTGAGATAACATTTTTGGAAGCTTCCACTTCCTCTTGAGTGACCGCATACATCCTTCTTTGTGCTGTTGGCCTCTATGGATTCCTTTGTGGATATGGTCCACCAGTACGTTGTTGTACTCGTCGCATCGGGTTAACATTCAGCTGCGACCTCTCTTGTGGACAATCTTTCCTGAGGTGACCCACTTGTCCACAACCATAACATTTTAGCCGTCCATTGCAAGGTCCTGGGCCATGTTGCCTATCACATCTTTGACAAGCATCATGCTGATAGGGTGCTTTTCCTATATTCAGGCCATCCCTAGTTTTTCCAAAGTTTCCAAATTACTCTTTTCCTTAGAATTCCAAGTCTTACCCTAACCAAGATAGGGTCTCTTACCCCATCTGATATCACTAAAGGTCAATTGTCTCTTGGACTCTGATTGCTCTCTCATCAATTCCTACTCTACCAACTGTGCCCTTTCATAAATCTCGTTATAATCTCTTATACTCAAAGGCACCAGTTGTTTCCTGATATCAGTCCACAGCCCTTTCAGGAATCTCTTAGCTTTTTCCTCTCGATCCTTAATCAGCCTGGGAGCATATCTAGACAATTCAAAAAATTTTGACTCATACTAGTCTACTGTTAGCTCCCTTTGTTCTAACTTAACAAATTCAGTGATCTTCTTATCCCTGGCACAATCAGAAAAATGCTTTCTATTGAAAGCTCTAACGAACTCATCCCAATTTATATCAGTACCTGGTGGAAAGATCGTGTCTCTCGAAGCTCTCCACCGAAACTTTGCATTTCCCTCAAACTGGTACTCTGCCAAAGTTATTTTCTCAGCACCATTGCAAACCAACAACTAAAAAATTCGTTCCATTCCATCAATCCATTGTTCCACCTCCTCAGGACTTCCTGTTCCACTAAACTTAGGTGGCTTCAGCTTTAGAAATTGTTCCACCAGTCCTTGAGGGCAACGTTCCACTCCAGGTTGTTGCTGCGCTTGTCTTTCCATCAGATTTCCTATGTTGGCCAATGCTTGTAGGATGTCTTCCATTTGGGGTTCAACCCTTGCAGCAGAGGCTTCAGCCCTCGATGGATAAGTACTTCTAGCTCGTACCATGATTTTCCTGCAGTTTCCAAGCATTTGCCTCAAGAATAATATGTGACTCAATGTCTCCAATTAAAAGCAACTACAACTATATATATAAGTAACATAAACATGTTACCGGCACCTAATAAGCAACTCATAAAAAAATTACTTGGGATCTACGAGTGAATACCCATCACCCGTTGCATTGTCATCATATTCCTCAATTTCCAAATGAGGCTCCTTATCACTCCACATATAACCATTGCTCTGATACCACCCGCTGTGGCACCCCCGAAATGGCCCCTAATCTGCTAGGGTCACCACAGTTCGCTTACCTTTCACTTGTCCTAATAACATGCCGCTCCGATACCATTGAATTATAGTGGGTCCATAAATCCTGGGGTTGTATCATTTAAGTCGGTCCCATCGCAGTTCATATAGCGGAAACATAATCGATATCTCCCTACCCCATGCTCAACAGGATAATGCAATGCAATGCACACCAACTACACATTTTCATACATAAGTTAAAGCCGATCCACTTTTATTTACATAACTATGACGAACATTACAAGTCAGTACATCAAAAGGCCAAGGCTTTACTAAGCTCGGCTATAACCAAAAGTACCTAACCCCACAATAGTCATGTACATCAATCCATCATCCAGTGTCGGCTATCCAAAAAGTGTCATCCACTACCAGTCACACGCGCAATCACACCTAGCCCGGTGCATCGGCTGGCGGCAGCGGCAGCATCCCCATCATGATCCCATCACGATGAACATGCACGGACAGGAACTCCTAGAATACGTGACCATTAGGAAGATCCAAGATATCACATCTCATAAAGCAATTCATTTGTTCTTGAAAATAAAACAATTTTAAGATAAAACAGAATGCACTTCTTTAATTAAAATTCTTGAAATATTAGTAAAAAATCTTAATAAATTCTGAAAATTTAACATGTTATAAACGAGATCTAGAGAAAAAGGTTTCATGAAGAACACCATGTCAAAAGAACTCCGTACGAGAAGCTATGGTTCATGCATCACAGCCTTAAAATTTCAAACATCACCATTGCACAGTTTTATTCACAAATTCGGTATAACCCATAAATCAATTCAGAAAATTATGAAATTTTGATATGCTATAGAAAAAACCTAGAGGTAAAAGTTTCATGAAGAACTCAAAGTCAGATTCATGATAGATCAAACACTATGATCACCATAATTCTCCCTAACCCTCGGTAACGATTTCCAGATTTAACAATTTCAAAGAAAAATCGTTTTACCAAACAATACTTATCCGTTTCTTCTCAAATTTTAGTATGCCACACCTCAAGATGTCATCTACAACTTTCTTCAAGAACACAAACTCAAATTTCAGCTAGATAATTACAGAAAATCACGGAGTCGCCAAAGGTCAAGCTGTTTTTCCATGAAACAGTTTACTAGCTTAAAGAACTACTCATATACCTTGGAATTCTAGCATCCAGCAGCACAACTCAAGCAACTCCTAAATCTATTGCACTTCACACGCAATGTGTAGATCAATGGACTCTCACTTGCCTTAAGTTCACACAAATACAGCAAGCAAACGGTGATTTGAGGACTCTGGGCGCGGCTCGATCGATAGCGAAGCTAGGCAGCATCGATGGTGGCAACTGGCACACACATGGCGGGGCTGGTCTCCTTCTCCCCTCGCCTAAGCACCCTCACGATCTCTCTCTTTCTTTCGGTCACTCTCTCTCTCTCTCTCTCTCTCTCTCTCTCTCTCTCTCTCTCTCTCTCTCTCTCTCTCTCTCTCTCTCTCGATCACTCCCTCGCTCACTCCGCCCCTTCTCTCTCCCTCTTTCTTTCTTTCACTCTCATGTTTAGCTAATAATGATTGGATTTGCATGGGGGTCACCAGTGAAGCAACAGGGGCAGCGACACTTGCTTAATCCCTCTTGCCACTTATCAATCTTCATGCAAAGATGATGGACCTCATTCAGCCGGGCCTTGGTCGATTGAATGATGGGGGAGCGTGGGTTGCTTTGGGCTGTTTTGGGCCTTAAGTGTCCAGCCCAAGCTTGCTTCTAATAATCCACCTCAATCCCCACTGATATATACATAATTACAAATACTCTCATTGCCATATAATATTGCAACATTAATCGATAGCAATCCGACTTATAGAGTATACGGCCAAGAATAGAAAATCCCTTATCAATTTATCCTTTAGTACAATCCTTGATCACACATGGACATAGGATACATTTCCAACAAAACAATTGTCCATTAAATGCTCAGCCTTGTTTAATTATAATCCGTTGGTCTAATGGCTATAATATAATCCGATGGCTCTTCCATCACCTATTTCATAACAATCTCTAGATGCATTACGACCCATGAATAGGTGATGGAAGCGTCATCGGATTATATTATAGCCATTAGACCAATGGATTACAATTAAACAAGGCCAAGCATTTAATGGACAATTGTTTTGTTGGAAATGTATCCTATGTCCATGTGTGATCAAGGATTGTACTAAAGGATAAATTGATAAGGGATTTTCTATTCTTGGCCATGTACTCTATAAGTCGGATTACCATCGATTAATGTTGCAATATTATATGGCAATGAGAGTATTTGTAATTATGTATATATAAGTGGGGATTAAGGTGGATTATTAGAAGCAAGTGTGGGCTGGACACCTAAGGCCCAAAATAGCCCAAAGCAGCCCACATTCCCCCATCATTCGGTCGACCAAGGCTCAGCCAAATGAGGCCCATCATCTTTGCATGAAGATTGACAAGTGGCAAGAGGGATTAAGCAAGTGTCGCTGCCCCTGTTGCTTCACCGGTGACCTCCATGCAAATCCAATGATTACTAGCTAATCATGAAAGTGAAAGAAAGAAAAAGGCAGAGAGAAGGGGCGGAGTGAGTGAGGGAGTGATCGAGAGAGAGAGAGAGAGAGAGAGAGTGACCAAAAGAAAGAGAGAAAGCCCGAGAGAAAGAGAGAGATTGTGAGGGTGATTCACGAGGGGAGAAGGAGACCAGCCCCGCCGTGCATGCGCCAGCTACCGCCGTCGACACCGCCTAGCTTCGTCGTCAATCGAGCCGCGCCCGAAGTCCTCAAATCTGTGTTTGCTTGCTGTGTTTGCATGAACTTAAGGCAAGTGAGAGTCCATTGATCTACACTTTGCTTGCTGTGGCTGCGTGTGAAGTGCAATAGATTTAGGAGATGCTTGAGTTGTGCTGCTGGATGCTGGAATTGAAAGGTATAGGAGTAGTTCTTTAAGCTAGTAAACTGTTTCATGGAAAAACAGCTTGACCTTTGGCAACTCCATGAATTTTCTGTAATTATCTAGCCAAAATTTGACTTTGCGACCTTGATGAAAGTTGTATATGACATCTTGAGGAGTAACATACTAAAATTTGAAAAGAAACAAACAAGTTTGGTTGGTGAAACGATTTTTCTCTGAAATTGTTAAATCTGGAAATTCTTACCGAGGGTCGGGAGAGTTATGGTGATCATAGCTTTTGATCTATCATGAACCTGACTTTGAGTTCTTCACGAAAATTTTACCTCTAGGTTTTGTCTATAACAATCAAATTTCAGAATTTTCTGAGTTGATTTATGGGTTATACCGAATTTGTGAATAAAACTATGCAATGGTGATGTTTGAAATTTTAAGGCTGTGATGCATGGACCATAACGACTCGTAAAAAGTTATTTTGACATGGTTTTCTTCATGAAACCTTTTTCTCTAGATCTCATTTATAACATGTTAAATTTTCGGAATTTATTAAGATCGTTTACTAATTTTTCCAGAATTTTAATTAAAGAAGTGCATTCGGTTTTATCCGAAAATTGTTTTATTTTCAAGAACAAATGAATTGCTTTATGAGATGTGATATCTTGGGTTGTTATTTATACAGCATATGTGGTGACATTTAGCATATCATATGACATCAAAAGTTTCTTGAAACCTTTGACATTATTGCATCAAATGCTATTTGAAAGTGAGACATATATGTATACATTGTGATGTTGATGATACCGTAAGACCCTTGAGTTGACGATGCCTTGGGAGTGTCGAGATGCCCGGAGGTGTGTGCCGGATGCTTGGAGGTGTGTGCTAGATGTCCTCAGGAGTTTCAAGATGCCCGGAGGTGAGTGCCGAATGCCCGGAGGTGTGTGCCGGAAGCCTTGTGACGTCAGTTGGGATACAAGATGCCCGAAGGTGTGTGCCGGATGCCCGGAGGTGTGTGCTGGAGGTCTCGCGATGCCAGGTTGGGTGCGAGAGTCAGGAGGGATGCAAAGATTGGTCCCTAGAGAAAAAATGAGATCCTTTTGAATATCAAAATGGGAAATGAATCATGCGCATGTGTGTGCATTTGGCATGGTGCATGAATTGTCCATGAATTGAGTTGGTTGAGTTGGTACTATTTGGTATTGATAACGTGGTTATTAAGGCATTGAATGGATCTCATTGAAATATATGCATGATTGCACGGATAATATGTGCATTTCACACGAAATTTTGGCTATCTTGCTTGTTGCATCGTGTAGTTTGATGGATCTTTTATTGCTGAGTGGTTGTACTCACCCCGACTGACATTTCAGATTAAGAGATGCCTCTGTTACCTGTCACACGTGATACTTTTATGGCTTACCATCTGACGTCGAAGTTGAGTGTTTGGAGCACTCATGTGTTGGTGTTCGTGGACTGGTGTTCATCCGTGTTCGAGTTTTAGTTTTGTATGACGTGGGTCTACCTAATGGCCCTGTAGTCTAGGAGTTCCTGTCTGTGCATGTTCGTCGCGACGGGATCATGATGGGGATGTCGCCGCCACCACAGGCCGATGCACCGAACTGGGTGTGATTGCGTGGGTGACTGGTAGTGGATGACACTTTTTGGATAGCCGACACTGGATGATGGATCGATGTACATGATTGTTGTGGGGTCGGGTACTTTTGGTTATAGCCGAGCTTAGTAAAGCCTTGGCCTTTTGATGTACCGACTCGTGATGTCCATCATAGTTATGTAAATAAAAGTGGCTCAGCTCTAACTTATGTATGAAATGTTTAGTTGATGTGCATTGCATTGCATTATCCTGTTGAGCATGGGGTAGGGAGATATCGATTATGTTTTTGCTATATGAACTGCGCTGGGACCGACTCAAATGATACAAACCCCCAGGATTTATGGACCCACTATAGTTCAATGGTATCAGAGTGACATGTTATTAGGACAAGTGAAAGGTAAGCAAACTGCAACGACCCTAGCAGATCGAGGGCCGTTTCGGGAGTGCCACAGCGGGTCTCGATTTTTCGCCAAAAATCTCGGTGTGCAAAAAAAAAAAAATTAGAGGTTGAGTCAACGTTCCTAAAATGACTCGTGACATAGCAGAACTTTCAATTTATGAAATCCGATTCAAATTCGCAGTTAATTTCAATCTAGCACGATTTTAGCGTGACCTAGCCTACTGGGTACCTTTTAGAAATGTTTGATGCAAATGACCCATGGTTAATTTTCTTCGAGTCACAATGAACCTCTTCGATACATTAATGACTCTTGATGGTTATGAAAATCTCGAGATTTCAAATGTGGACATAGGGTACCAAAACGACAGAAAAATCAATTTAGTACCGATCGACAAGAATTTTGCAAATTTGTGGAATCACTCACGTTTTGCCACACATCTCAATCAAACCGATCTATCCTTAACCTCTAATCGATCTTTACAGTGCTGTAAATGTTCTCTGTAAATGAACACGATCGAGTAGTTGATTCTTGGTCGAATTCTCAAGTCTAATGTGTTAAAATTCCTTAATAACTTCCCCAGATAGTCTAATTATCTCAAAAGTGATCAGCTCTGAGAGTAGCACTATAGGTGCGTTAGTGAAAGACCCGATTTATTAAATTAAAAATAGAACTGAAAATTTCGAGATGTCACAATGATGGCCCTAGATTATAGCCTAGAGTGAGTCTTGGAGAGCAAGCAAATAGGTGGACCAATCATAAACCAACATCAAAGGACTTAGGTGCCAACTTAGGAAGATAGATAGGCCAACTCATCATTTAGGCGTAATCATGAGTTCGCATAAAAATCTAAGAGGAAGAGGCCTATAAATAGAAGAAGGCATCCTCACATTTTAAGGCTTGGCCTTTCTCTCCTTTCCTCTCCCTTTCTCTCATCTCTTTCAAGCCCTTCTCTTCCAAGCCTCCCTAGATGCCAACCAACAACCAAAGAAGCATCTTGGAGATAGGTCCAAAAAGTAGTAAGTATCTTTTCCTAATTCTTCGACAAGGCGATGTGCTACGCTTATCGATTTTAGGATCATGTCATCGTTTGCTTGTGTTGGCTTTTATTGTTATGCTTGTTGTGTTTCTATTGCTTGTTGTTGCATTAAATAAGTTCATGATCCCGCATGGGTATCGAGCACACTCGAATGTTGAGGAGAGGTCATGGTGACTATGGACAATGCTAAAGCCTAAGCGAATGATTCCAAGTCAAGGTCACGAGCCCGAATCGCATTCGGCATGAGTTTGATTTAACAAAACACAAGAGTCATTCATTAGTTCACGTTGCATGGCATGCCTTCAGGCCTTTTATTCGGCTAAAAGTTTAAATATAACATGAATCGATTGATGCTTAAAATGCATGGACACACAATGGACTTATATGCCGACGCTAAGGGATGATGGGTCATTGCCTAGGGTAAAGCCCCAGATGCCGTCTCAATATTGAGATCGTGGACGATACCGGCCCAGGTGAGGCCGATGCTTGGGGGTCGCCCTGGATGCCACCCTAATAATGAGATCGAGACGATGCCGATTGCCAAGGGAGGGACCGATGCTTGGTTGTTACTAAAAGAGTCAATTAATTTCAACTAATATGATACTGAAAAGGAAAAATGAAATTTTTAACGTGTGTTACATTACTGATACATGTGTGATGCTTGCAAAAGCTGAGTTTGTTTGATATGTGTTATTAAGTCCTTGCAACAATTTGAGCATATGTTTGAATTAGGTCACTTAGTGCTTGAACAAGTTTCATGAGATGCACACATCCCTTTTTGTGATCGAAATGATCATAAGCCATGAATCCTTGGAAAGCTTGCTCATATGCACTAACTCATTGTCTTTGATTCTTGAAAGCACATAGACAGTTGAGAGCCTTTCATATGCATAAACAAGGCAAGGCACGAACCTTGCTATTGATTTGCCATTGACAAGTGAGTGGTGACCTTGTATCCGACAATCAACGGCGAGATGTCCTCCTATAGGAGAATTAGGGATTTCTACTTACTGAGGCATTGACTTACTCTTGTTGTTCTCACAATTTCAGGTGTGTGATGGGTGAACCAAGGTCCAAGAAGGGAATGAACATAGCATGGGGGCCATTTTTAGGAGTAGCTCGGTAGAGGAGCTAGGCTTCCCCAGCCTTTTTGATTGACTACATATGGAAATGAAAATAAGTAGCTCAAGACTAGGTTGGGCATGTCATCAAAACAGCTTTTGATATGTGAATATGTATATGAATATGTTGATTTTATTTGCTTGGCTTGTATATGTCTTGCTCGGCTTCCATGTTTGTTTGTACGGGGATTGTTTATGATCGCTTCCGCATGTGCCTAACTAAAGATAAAAAACTTTCAAGACGTTTGACGTTGCTTGGGGTGTCGATGCTAACCACTGGGTAATGCTCCCGTGCCAGAGGTGGGATGGGGGTGTGAAAACTAAGCTCCTCCACTACGGCCCTTAATTGCTGGATGCTTTCCACAAGCGCTTCATCCCTTCGTTTGGAGTTAACCTCCCTTTGATTCACACTTTCTTCATGTGACATTTCAAACCTGCAGCAAACGTTAGTCACAAAAATTCTCACCAATTGCTTCCTCACGTGTTTCTCTCAATGTGTCTGTCACTTTTCTCGTGTTTAACTCAAGTTTAAGCTTTTTCCACCCTCAATTAAGCTCACACATTCTTGCCTTTTCCTTCTCATATTCCCTTTTCACAAGCTCTTTATTGGACTCAAAACCTACCTCTTAACCCCTCACAACAATCAATCAAACTAACCAAACAAGATTATATCAATTCAGCAAGTAATAATCTCAAACCAACAAGTACAACTTTCGAAATTCCAATTGAAACCCAAATTACTAATGATTTTGTTTCATTTTGGTCCACTAACAAACAAGTCATCTTCTCGATTCTTTTTTTCTTCTTTTAGTTAGGCTATTTTCTGTTTCTGCTGAATTTTTTTCTCTTGCGCAAGTTTTTTTGTGTGCGTTTTCTCTCTATTTTTTTCTTCTTTTTTTTTTTATGAACTCAGATACAATTTAAGATGCTAATATTGATTGAAATTACAAAAAAAATGAAAATAAAAATAACACTAACATCAAACAAATACGTACGGAAGCACAAAATCAATCGGTTCCTAAATTGGATAGAACCAAAACCCTAGCCCAATAAATCACAAATTGCCGAATATAAACAGAAAATTAAAGATAAATAGACCTTGTAGAACGAAGCTCTGATACCAAATGATGTGAATCATTTCGCAAACATCATTTTACAAAGGTTCAGATGGTGTGAATTGCAAATCTTGACCTCCAATCGAACCTATGATTGGCAACCTCGGTATAAACGTGACCTGTTGACGAACTTGTGTCAACCAACCATCGTTATAGACGCCACGAGTGAAAGAATTCACTATTTCACTTGATAAGTCAAATCGATCACCACAATGGAACCTTGATAAGGTCAAGTCCTTAAAAGAACACTAGAAGAGAACCTCTCAATTTTTATTTCTCAAAATAAAAAATGTCCCCCTCTAAAGAAATTTGGCTAGCTCTAAATATAGGCCTTTTAGCCACCACACAAACCCTAATTTAGTTTGGTTACAATTTAAGAGATCTAATACTTCCTAGTCTAGAATATGCCTAAACAAGAAAATAATTTTATTGACTTGGTCAAATATTTGGTGACCAGATAATCAAATTGCGCCAAGATATCCAAGATTCTTCAAGATCCAATCCAAGGTTATCTCCATGCCAAAGATCACAAACCATAATGCCAACAGCTTGTCTAAATTGCTCGGCCTGCGCTCGAGTAATTAAACTAGCCAAAATAGATAACAGGTTCCTAGCGCCTCCTCCTCGATATGGCTCGATGTCCACATCACCTTCTCCTCTTAATATTCAATAGAAAATTCCTAACTTATGCATTGTCCTTGCACAATAAGATTCTTTCAAATTTGAGAAATTAGGAGAGGAATTTAGCATCCCTAGTCAAAACACAATAGTAAGTGAAACTTCACCATAAATTCGAAAGAGGAACAATATATAGCATGTGAATTTGAAGTAAGCTCCACTATATTATCCTATGTTGTTTCAATAGGTAACCAAATAAAATAGCTAGAATAGAAAAGCCATACTCATTGTGAAGACAAAGTAAACTTTATGCATTTTAAAATCTCTTTAAAGCAAGTTTAAAGTCCTTCCATTGGATCAAACACCTGTATAGCAAGTTTAAAGTCCCTCGAGATGTGAAGATTGAGTAACATGTGTAGTGTGTGGGTAGAGCAGTAGATCATGTTAGTGAAAAATTATGGAAGAATATTTCCACTGTAAGTCTAAATTGAGCTATAACTATACAATTCCATATGTATGACTGTACACTCACTTACCTATGTCATTCACACCAAATACAAAGTAAAAAAAAAAAAAAATTGCAATAGGAACAAATAATTAGTCTAGCAAAAGTAGCAAACTCACTTATCATAACAACAATTAGTCTTCCTGCCTAAACCCGATTCTCCAATTCGCACATAAGTCATTCTTATGTTAACATAAGTAGCTATGTGATCAATTTAGTTGATGGGACCAACATGCAAAACAGAGTTTCTTTCCTTCCAAATGAGGTAAATGGCCCTATTCTAAGCCAACTTCGGGATTCTTTTATAAAGAGAATTATATCTCAAGAATTCGATTGCCTAAGTAAACTGAGAATTCCAATCCATAGTAACCTTTCGCACACCACAAAGGTCAAGTAGTGAAAACCACACAACACTTGGAGAAGGAGTCGATCAATCTCTCATACATTATCGACAAACAAAAAATAGCTACAGCACTACTTCATTGAACCAACACATCATCGACAAACAAAAAAATAGCCACAACACTATTTCCTAATCCTATCACTTCTTGTAAATTGAGTTACTTCCTCTCTTTTTTTTTTTCTTCTTCCTTGTTGGGCATACTACTTTAAATGGAACTTCAGTTGCTACTGCTTGTGATGTTGATCCAACTTGTGCCTATATATCAACTCTCCATCTATTGCCTTGTCTAGCACTTATACTCTGAACCTGAGATTATTAGTTTCATTAGTCAACGGAATTTTCCTAGTAAAAACAAAAGCACTAACAAAAACATTAATTACACTCCCATGAGATAATGGCGTCTTAAGAGCAGCACTAGCAACTAGTGTCCTACCAACACTTTCACTTGTACCTTCACCAGTACGTCGTTTAACCTAGAAAGAGTAATATTCATTTAAAATCTTATTCATGAAACAAGCATGAAACAATAGATATGAAAGTACTCATCGAAAGTTTGTACCTAGATAATTGTGTTTGTGATGCCATAGTCCTAGCCTTCTTAGTTGGATATGTCAAACTGTTGTCCCTTGTCTTCAAGCAACTTTGACAGGTCATTTTCATTCCTCTCATCGGCATTCTAATACTACGTGCGACCTCACCTTCCCTCCTTCTTTTTTATTTGTGCCTACAGGGCTTCACCTTGGTTGGAAGTGGTTTAGGTGCCTCATTGTTAGCTTTTTTCCAAAATTTCTGTCCCCGAACTCGCATCATCATATTCTGATATGTAGCCAAGAACTGTCCTTCCTATAACACTCATCCACATAATCATATGCATCATTTTGCCTATGATTTATGGCTGAAATGGCATGGGGACAAGGGATGCTAGTAAGTTGCCATCTCCTATAAGTACAATCTCTCTTGAACACATTACCTATGTACTTAACACCCTTATCCATCACCTTGTATCCAGCATCGTCATTCCATATCACATGATAGTAAGTCAAGTCAACTCTTTTCTCTTCCAACTTTTTCATGATTCTTGGACCATAATCTCTTCTCCATCGAGCATAAGTATCTCTTTGTGTATGCATTCTTGTCATAATCATTATTCTCATCTCCTTTAACATATTATAAATAAACTTACACCAGGCTTCTATAATTATTCCATTGAATGCCTCACATAAGTTGTTATTATCGACTATGTTGCATTTAACCTCAATAATAAGGAAAGCCTTGCTCCAGTGCTTTGGCTCTCTTTGAACCAAGTCATGGTACGTAGCAAGACTAACTTTCTTCAACGTATGTGCGTGTTCATCAAACTCCACCAAAGCACTGCTCTTAGCACACTACTAAAATAGTATTTGCATTTGTACTCCTTTATACTTTTGGCCCCAATTACTATAGATGTGTCTAGCATACATTCTATGCTCAGCTAAAGGCAACAAGTTTGCCACGGCTTAAAGAAGGCCCTAAAATAGATAATTTCAATGTCAGCAACATACTACAAGAGTGATCATTTAAAATGCATAACATTAAGGTCATGTTTGGTAACACTCTAGAACAACTGATTTTGTTCTTTTGTTCTCCGGAATGAAAAAAAAAAAAACAAAATCTATTTGGTAAATTTTTTGTTCCTTGAAAAAAAATCAATTTTTTTGTTCCCGAAAATAGATTTGGAATAATATCAAGAAGTAGAAAAAATTTACTTCTTGTTGTCGGGAACAATTCCTAGAATCAATTCCAATTTTTTTATTTTCTCTTCTTTTTTTGTCTCTTTTCTCTTCTTCTATTTCCTTTTGTTCTTCTTCCTTTTAGCCAGTCGACGACCTCGACCATGGCCGAAGAACTACCAGACGAGCTCCGGTGACACTAAGCCACAGTGAAGCTCATCAACTCGAGCCTTGCCATGGCTAGGTGAGGTCAACCTCGCCCGGATATGGCGAGGCCAAGCCTCGCATAGCCACAGCGAGGCTCAACCTTGATAGGCCAGGGCAAGGCTGACCTCATACCACCTGGGCAAGGTCAAGCCTCATCAGTGGCCTAGCGAGGCTCGCTAGACCTTGTCTAGCCGGTCATTAGCCACCACCGTGGCCGGTGATTGGCTACAAAGAAGGTGGAAAAAGTAAATTAAGAAAAATATAATAAAAGTATTAAAAATTAAAAGAAACGAAAAATTTAAGAATCCTACTAAATGCATTTCTATCTTGAGAATAGAAATTTTGGATAGTTATGAAGCGCGCTCTTTTGCTTGAAAATTGGTCCCAGGAATAGAATCAAGAAAAACCATTTCTAATCAGAAATTGTTCTCCAAAGCAAAATCATTACCCAACGCGCTCCTTAATAAAATGAAAGAAAATAAGAAACTCATATTTTGCTTGTCACTGATTATAACCTAGACTTGTCCGTATATGCCTATCATGTTGAGGTCATATACCAAACTTCTCAAAAAGAAGTTCAAGTGTCTTCACTTTCAACTCTCACAACTGTCCATGCAATTGGGAAAGTTTGATCATTTGCATCTCTTCCAACGGCACATAATATCTCCCCTTTTGTGACACCCCGAACCCTTTGCAGGTCGTCACCAGCGCCAATGTTACTCCTTATTACCTTTCTCCTTAGAAGATGCGTCGTAATTTATGGACACACATTCTTAATTTTTTTTTTTTGAAATCCAAAACGGTCCAGCGCGACTCATTAGCGGAAGCAAATTAAACATCACCATCTATCCCCCTACCAATCCATGATACCAATACACACTAGCTAAACATCAGGATTTTTATAACCAAGCTTTGACACTTTACTTACATACATATATAACAAGATGGGATTCCCTTTGGGTCAGTACAACAAAAAGGAAAAGCTAGGACTCAGCTACGTCCAGCCTAAAACCTCAAAAAGAAACTCTCGACCCTCAACATCATAGAAGTGCGAACCCCCATCGAAAGTGTCGACTATCTACATCAAAAAGATCCAGCTCCTACTCATCGCGCGCGGGTCTCACACCCAACCCGGTGCATCAGGCGGTGGCGGCGGCAACATCCCTTGCATCACTCCATCCCGACGAACGTGCACAGAAATGAACTCCTGTATGACAGGGCCCCCAGCCAGGCCTATGTCGTACATCACTAGACAGCGTACTCAAATAAAAGTCAGTCCGGGAATAGAGGGACAGTCTATCTCAGCACACTCGACCTCTACATCGGATGGTAGACCATAAAACACCCCCCGCGAGATGGCAGGAAGCGGCATACTGCTAATCTAAAATGTTATCCCCAAAAGGGGTGAGGACAACCACTCAGCAGATAGGGAAATCCAATAACAACTCAATGCACCATGCATATCATCATACGTTGCAGGCATTACTTACCTTGAAGTCATGCGCATACTATCATGCATCATCATATCATCATCATCATCATGGCATCAGCATATCGTACATGTCATCATGCATGTCATATATCATCATAATCAACTTCATTATCGCATACCATATACCATTATCATTATCATGCATATCATACCATGGATGATCATCATATCACATCATGTATCATCACCATCACGCATATCATCATGCATATAATATCATGGGTGATCATCATATCACATCTCATATCATCATCATCATCATCATCATCATCATCATCTTCATTATCGCATACCATATACCATTATCATTATCATGCATATCATACCATGGATGATCATCATATCACATCACATATCATCACCATCACGCATATCATCATGCATATAATATCATGCATATCATCATGCATATAATTTTATCTTTATCTTTAAATTTGATCACCACATCACCCATTTCTCAATCATCAATTTCATCATCCCCTCGGGCAAAGACCTCCGAGGTTCCCCGGCATTCAGCCTCCCGAGCCACCAGCTTCCGGCCCCCCACATTCCGGGCATCTCGCATCTCAACTAGCATCACGAGGCATTCCCTTGGGGCAAAAACCTCCGACAGGGCTTCCGGCCTTTACCCTTCTAGCCAGGCATCTTGCACCCACATCCTGGCATCGCAAGGCATTCCCTTCGGGCAGAAACCTCCGACAGGGCTTCCGGTCCCCCACATTCCGGGCATCCTGAATCTCCCAGGGAATTTCGGCAATGTATCTCTATACATTCCGACCATCATCCGCCATCACAACCATCTCCTCATTTACCATCATCCATGTTTATCATTCTTTTGATCTCATTATTACATGGCATATGATTCACACATACATCACAAATCATGGTCATACATACACCAATGTCTTATCATACATGTAACAATGCATAATTATTTATTAATAAATTAAATGGAATTTATGGCCAATAAAATAATCCTTTATTATTATTATTTTATTTTATTATTATTATTTTATTATTTTTATTATTATATTCATTTATTTTCATAAATAAATATTAAATTCAATATCTATGATTTTCCCAAAATCATAATATTCAAACAATCATTAAACAAACCAATAAGGTGACAAATTTCATGCAAAATTCATGGCCAATTCGAATTTCACACAATTTCACACTTTCCACAAAATAGCACATGATATTCGGATAATAACTAGAATGTACAGTTTCCAAATAAATTCGATTAAAGTATTCATACGACCTCCAAAAATTACAAAATTTTACAGGGTGATAGACAAGACATTTTCGTGCATCTTTAATGAAGAACTGCAAGCCAAATTATTTTTAGATTATTTTATTTAACCTCACGAAGCTTCTGGAACCATTACCGCATCGTCCAGAATACACATCTCCGAAATATTAAGATTCACCCATCTATTCTCTTTCGTTTCCTCTGAAATTTGGATATGTTATGTATCGAGATGTTCTTTACAAGTTTCATGAAGAGATCTAGGTCAAATAATCAAATTATGATCACCATTTAAGTCCATGAAGTCTCGGGTGTCTCGGAATACACCACCAGAATCATCGTCTCCAAGATCTAGCCGATTTACTAGGCTATACTGGTTCTTTTCGCATCAAATTTTAGTATGTTGTATTTTACGGTGTTACCTACAACTTTTATGAAGACATTGAAGTCAAATATTCAACAAAAATCAACATGCAATCAGGCATCCAACAAGAAGTCAGTGAAAACTTCACAAATCTGGGGTCTCCGTAAAATAGAACTTTAACCCCTCATATCTCCATCATTTTCCACGAAATTTCAGTATGTTATAGTGCAAGACGTTAGCTACAACTTCCATGAGACATCGAAGCCAAAATATGATGCCAAACACACATGCAAGCTCAAACAAGTTACTGACTCCCCCAACCCGAGCAAGAACAGTCACACGGTTTGAGAACAAGCCACCCTTACCTCGATTTTTCTCACTAAAAACACCCAAAATCGAACATGCAAACCATATACAAACGTGCAAGAGAAATTAGAGGACTCCACTGGCCTCTAGGATGGACGGTCGACGGCGTACGGCGGACGGACACGACGAACGGACGGCGGCACACGGCGGTTCCTCCTCGGCTCCGCCTCCTCTCCCTCTCGGTCTCTCCCTCTCTCTCGTGATTTCTCTCTCTCTCTCATCCTCTCTCTCGGCCAAAAGAATCCGGCCACTCCTCTCTCTCTCTTCCCTTTTATTTCCCCCTAGAGCTTATGATTACATTGCCTCAACCATGGCCAATGCATGGCCTTCCCCTTTGCCACTTGTCCAATTGAATTTTTTGAATTGATTGGGCTTCTTGGGCTTGGGCCATCCGGCCACTTCTCTTGGGCCTCTAATGGGCCGGTCGAATTCCCTCTTGGGCCGACTAGCTTGGCCCATCAAGCTTAGGCCAATGGGTCCAAGGCCCATTCGAAAATTAACCCCTTTTTCCTTTTTTTTTTTTTTTTTTTTTGAATTCCTTTCTATAATTATTTTTAAATTTCAATTTTCATCTTGGCCAAAGTCTTAGGGCATCTTGGTTATTGAAATTTAATTTATAAATCTTATGGCCAAGCATAGATTATTAATCTATTGAATTTAAATTTTCAAAATCATATGCACAAATCATTTAAATAAAAAGACTAATGACTAAAGCACAAGCCAAGGGAAATTTTATCACATAATTAAAGACTTTAACACACCTTATGGCTTGGCTTTGAATTTCTGGGATGCCACACCTTTTCATATTCCCTTCAAAAAGCAGCCATCTAACCCCATAACTTTCTTACATCCATCAAGAAATCTATTCTTATATGCAACAAAACATATGTACAATCTCTTAAATATTGCTTTAGAATTGAGGTCAAGGTTTTCAACCTTCAATGTAACAGTATTTCCAGGATTTGTCTTAACTTTGAATATTCTTTCCTATAGTTTCCTATCAAAACCTTAAAGGCAAGCAGCTTCGCTTTACATTTAAGCCCAACTGCTCCTTGATAAGTTCCTTAAAATCAATGGTTTCAGTTGGCATTGCTCTAATTATACTAAAATAGTGATCTTCCAACCAAGAACTTGTTACCCTTTTATTAGTAAAATTAATGCTACAAGTATGCTCATCGTATTAAGTCTTCATGTGGAATGATCTAATTCTAACATCAAAAGATGTGGAAATCTTCTAAGGACAATTTTGCATCAATACATTTTGGCCTAACAAATTTATTTTCATTCTTGACAAATTTTATCTCTCTATGCTTAACCACTAAATGCTTTTTGATGGCATCTTTGAATTGCGTACAATCATCAAACATTATAGATGTAGTAAACACAATGTGGCATCCCTAAATTCATGGCAACCTCCAGATATATTAAAGTTTATGAATAGGTGATGGAAGTACCATCAAGTTATATTGTAGCCATTTGATCCATAAATTGCAATGAGATTTTTGGCCAAACTTTAATGGATAATTATTTGATAGGAAATAAAATTCTATCATTGGACATGTGTTTTATAAATTGAAATTTATGGATTTATGATTAAAGTTTTATGGCCATATGAAATTATAATTTTATATTTATATAAGAGATAATTAAGGTAAATTCTTAAAAGTAAACATGGACTCAATTAAGAAAATTTTTCGGCCATTTAAGTTTGGACTTTAGGCCCAAGAGTGTTGAGCCTAAAGTGGGCCAAAAGGCCAGCCCATGAAGCCCCGTTGGACTGTCGACCAAGCTAGCCCCAAGCCCAGCCGGATGAAGCCCTCTTGCATGGAAAATGCCAAGTGTTCTTTCCTAGTAGCCAAGTGTAGCAAGCATGCATAATCCAATGATGGCTAATGATGAAGGGAAGGAAATTAGGGGGAAGAAGGGGGCGTATTAAGCGAGAAAGGGAGAGAGAGAGAGAGAGGGGTTCGCACGAGAGAAAGAGAAAAGGAGAGAGTGGTCGTCCGAGATAAAGAAAGGAAGAGAGAAAGAGACCGTGCGTGCGAGAGGAAGGAGGAGGTCCGTTCACCCCCGTTTGTTCGCCGTCTTGCCCCTCCATTCGTTGCTTGCTGTCTTCGCTTGAGCTAGAGGCAAGTAGAGTCCTAAAACCTACCCTTTGCTTACTGTGATGTGTGTGTAGAAAATGGTAAATTTCGGTTATGGTGGAAGTGATGAAATTTCAGAGCTTTGGGGAGAGATTTGATGGCCTAGCATGCTCTTTCTGGAAAAACCAGTCTGACCCTTTATGAGTTTGTGACCTGCATGCGACCTTTTAGTTGGAATCTTGCTTCAATCTCTTAATGAAAGTTGTAGAAAAACACCTTGAGGAATGACATACTAAAATTTGGGATAAAACGGACAAATATTGCTTGGTGAAACGATTTTCCTTTGGAGAAATTAGATCTGAAATTTGTTGTGCTGACCTTCAATGATTTCGTGGACTGTAAAGTAGCTTTCTTGTGAAAATCTCACTTTGATCTCTTAATGAAAGTTGTAAAGGACTTCTTGAGGTAAAAATATAAATAATTTAGAGGAATTGAACAAAAATCGCTCTGTGAAACCGTTGTCCTTTGAAGAAACTGGATCTGGGAAAATGCTACCTCGACCTAGTATGATTCTATTATTTTTTATAAAATCATCCGGTTAAAATTTGATCATGTGTCCTTAATGACAGTTGTAGGTAATATTCTGAGGAATAACATACTAAAAATTTAGAAGAAAGGAACATATGTAGGTTGGTGAAACGAGTTTCCTTTGAAAGAAAGTAATCTGGAAAAACGACACCGAGAACGGGGGGCATTAATCGTCTATATCTATTAATCTAGATCGATTTGGGTTTTTATTTCTTCGTGAGATATTTACCTTTAGGACTTTTCTATAACATATCAAAATTTCATAATTTTTGGAGTTCATTTGGATATATAATTTAAATTACTTCCGAAACTGTGCAAGCTGAAGTGTTAAAATTTTGAAAACTGTGGTACATGGACTATACTGTTTTGTGTGAGATTCTTTTGGCATGGCGTTTTTCATGAGATATCTGCCTTTAGGTCTCATCTATAATGTGTCAAGTTTTCAGAATTTATTAATACCATTTAATAATTTTTCTAGAGTTTTAACTAAGGGAGTGCATTCTGTTTTATCCGAAAATTGATGCGTTTTCAAAAATTAATGAAATTTTCCATGTGATGTAATGTTTTGAGTGGTTGATTTTGCTGCATATGTGGTAACATATGGCATGTTATATGGCATCAAAAGCTAGTTGAGACCCTTGATATTGTTGCATCAAATGCCATGTTGAAATTGAGATACATATCTGAATATAAATTGAGATAATAACGAGACCGTCGGAGGTGTGAGCTGACGATGCCGCGGGAGTATTGGGATGCCCAGAGTGTGTGTGCCGGATGCCCGGAGTGTGTGTGCTGGATGCCTCGGGAGTGTTGGGATGCCCGGAGTGTGTGTGCCAGAAGCCCTGGAGGTGTGTGCCGGGGGGATTCCTCGTGATGCTAGTTGGGGTACGAGATGCCCGAAATGTGTGTGCCGGATGCCTGGAGGTGTGTGCCGGAGGCTCCTCGCGATGCCAGGTGGGATGCGAGCGATAAATTGAGGGATGCAAACATTGGTCCCTGGGAAGAAAATGATGTGATCTAATTGAAAGATAAAGATCGAGAAATTGAATCATATCGTTGCTTGATGATATAAGTACAAGTGCATGGTGATATATGCATGGCTGTAAGGTAAGGTATGCTTGAATGCATGAATGATATGTGTCTTATTCTTGATACCTTGATTGTTCTGTTTGATGCATTGTGTAGTTTGGTGGATCTAAACTGCTGAGTGGTTGTACTCACCCCTTTTGAGGATTAACATTTCAGATTAGAAAGATGCCGATGCTACCAGTTGCACACGGCACTTATTATGGATTGCCATCTGATGTCGAGGTGGAGTGCACGGAGTATTCCTGTGTTAGTGTGCCTAGTCTGGTGTTTGTTCGAGTTCGTGTTTTAGTGATGTATGATGTGAGTCTTGCTGATGGCTTGGTTGTCCAGGAGTTTTTGTCTATTCATGTCCGGCGTGGTGGAGTGATGCTAGGGATGCTGCCGCTGCCGCCAACCAATGCACCAAGTTGGGTGTGATGGCACTATAGCTAGTGGGGAGCTGACACTTTTTAGGGATAGCCGACGCTTGTCGATGGAGGGGAGTACATGTTTGATGTGGGGTTGAGTTCTCTTTTCAGTTATAGCCAAGTATAGTTAAAAATCTTGGCCTTTTTGCTGTACCGACCCAAAATATCCATCATGAAAATATAAATAAAAGTGACTCGGCTTTGTCTTTTCATTTGGAGTGTAGGTGGTGTGCATTGCATTACTGTTATTGAAGGGAGGATTGGTGAGATACGTTTATGCTTCCACTGATGAACTGCACTGGGACCTTTACAAAGAAAAAAAATGGAAAGGATTTCTATCGATCAAACCCTATGATCTATGGTTTCACTTTAATTAAAAGTAACCTTACTGGTATGTAGTAGGATAAGTGACAAGTACCTGTGGTGACCTCAAGCGAATCGGGGGTGCCACACACAAGCACTATACAATTAGGATCATACCTTAGATACCTATGTCTCATTCTTGCAACTTCACCATCTTCTAGCCCCACATTAGATCCCAAACTTTCATCTCCATCTATTTTATAGTAGTCTATTTGGTAATTACCTTCCGCAATAACTATGTCAGATTGACTGGGAATTAGATGATTCTCTTATAGACTATTGGGATGGTATAGGCTCCGTAAGAAGTTCCTTTATAATCAAAGCCTTTGTGGCCCTTTTGTGGAATTCCTTGAGTTTTTTTCCTTCCTTCTACAAGGTTCTCATTATCCATATCATCATCATCAGTCAAGAATCGTACATCAACCAAGTATGTGTCCTCATTTTTTGAATCAACTTCAATCATAAATTCATCACCCTTTAAATCAACATAATCACCCTCATCTACTAAGTAATCATAATCTAAATCACCCTCATGCTGAACAAATTCCTCATTACCTAAACCAACACTCTCACTAATGCCCAACAAATGCCCTCACCAGCACCCTCACCATTGCCGTCATCCTGACAAATGCCTTCACTAGTACCTTCATTATTGCTCTCACCATGACCAACACCTTCACCTACCGCATTGTCAAAAGATTCTCCATACACCTCAACCAATCCATGTCACAAATGATAGAAAACTAGATTGACAATAATGTTATCATTACATATATGTCTCAACCCATCTTCTAGAGATTTCTCAAGAAGCTTAAAATAAAGTTTTTCAAATTTACCATTTACCCCATTCTCAATGTCTCTTATGAACATTTCTTGGCTCATAAAATCGATATTTACGTGTATCAAATCCATCTTTTCCCCCAATACATTTAAGCATTGGGCGACGAACAAATTTCCCATTGTGATAAAGGCAAACTAATGTAGACTTGTTGCTTATCTTGACCCTACACGAAAAGACTACACATATTATAAGCATATGGAGACTCATAATAAAGCGACAACATAATAGGTCCAATTACTTTAAGGCTTTCTAGCTATGATGAAAAACCAAATGAAGCCATGCGATTGTGTCTTAGAAACTAATGTTCTCAATTTAATCGGTGTTTGTGGTCAAATATTACATCTACCACATTTGCGTAAACTTAATTTAATTTGGCTAGTCTGGTCCGAGAAACATGGTTGAGGCTCATGTAATATTCATCTATGGTTAAAGCATAGTTGACTTCAAAGTACTAGATTTACAATAGTGAAGTTCCAATGGCAACCCAAGTGATTGGTGAGGCACCAAAGAAGCTCTTCGTGCTACTTCCAATAAGAACTATAACTGCAAGGTGCTAATCCTACAAAAGTAATGATGTAGGTGTATAGCGGACATGATAACAAACAGAAGCATGATCGCATGAGATTCAAATAGATGATCTTAGCTTGGTAAATGCTGAGAGATATGCAGACGTGATGACCATGATCAACAGTTGCTCTCAATGTTTCAAACGCCACCTATTCGATGAAATTTCTAAGTGAAATTAAAATACATATTCTCCGAAGGAAATAAGTTCAATAGTCATTCACTTCAATGTTTTGCTTCTCAAAATATAATGGTCACATTGTTGTGTCCTTTTTTGCCTTCATATTCTGTCAAGCTCACGTGAAAATAATGAAAACCAAAAATTTACTAGACGTCAGACCAACAACACGGCTGCAAGGCATGCTGAGCATCTAGATATCATGGCAACAACATCGTGGGATGTTAGAACTTTTAATGACAAAATTTGAGGGTTCGGGACCACGATCACAAAAACATACCTTTATGTCCACTATGTGCCAACAACACGAGCGAATTGGGACCACACACTTTGTCATGTTCATAAACTCGAATCGGGTCGCGACTTGAATCAAGTCAATTGGGTCTTTGCAATTTCAAAGGACAAATTGTAGGGTTTGGGGGATGAAGGGGTTGGGCTAAATTGAGGAGTCGATTCGACGAAAGAACAACTTGGTTTGAGCAAAATCCTTCAATTTGAGTTAAGACCAAATCAATTTGGGCAGATAGGAGTTAGTTCTTCTTTTATTGTTGAAGACATTCACTTGATTTGGGCAAAGGAAAACATAAGAGAAGTGAGTGGCACACCGTTTTGTTTTGAAAGTTCTAGTGTTCCTTTTTTTTTGCTGATTTATAAAAATGGCATCATTTTGCTTCGAGGCGTCCATGTCAATGCTGATCCCGCCACGTAGGACAACTCGGGCTAACTGTGTATCCATGGAAGGACTAAATTGGTACCAAATAAAAAGGTTTAGGATTAAATTGGTACCAATAAAAGATTTAGAGCTAAATCAACACAAATGCAAAAAGTTTAGTACTTTTTCGACACTTTTCCCAAAAACAAGAGACTGAAGATCAAACACAACATGAACTCTTATACTTCCTCTGTCACACCTTGATCCTCAAGCACGCACCCATCCTAGCTTGGTCGATTAAATAGCAACGTCCTAAGACGCATCGTTGACCCATTCATTTTAATACGCATGCAGAAGCAAATATGAAATACCTAGACAATAAGACAATGGGATAGGAAAGTAGGGCCATATTTTTCAAACCTAAAACAACCACACTTATATACATCTCAAACCATAACGTATATAATGCAATACAAACTATAGAGGTTTGGTTCTACACAATCTAGTTCAAAACAAAGTCTGCAAGCAGGGGTGGGGGTTCTCAATCTACTCCAGGTCATCATCCTCCACGATTTCTCCTTCCTCCACGCTCTAGCTAGAGCCTACTGTTGAGTACACCGGAGAGTCAAGATCATCCAACTTGGGATCCTTCGCATCCACCACCGATCCACCCTTAGGGTCTGCTATACCATTGCCAAAAACAACCTCCATCACATACAGAGGTATATCAGATTCCGATACAAGGCCCTCCCTTCATCCATCATGATAATGGCGATACCACGCCCTGTATTGATAGGGCACCTTTTTGGGTAAGCCCGCATCAACCTAAACTATGGACTTTATCAGCACATATTCGAGTCCTTCAGGGTTCCCGTGTATCGGAATGTGGTAACCCTACTCTGTGAACTTCTTCAGTTGGCCAAAATGTTCAAGCAGTGCTGCCATCTATGGACCTGAAATGTTGTCCCACAACAAGGTGAGACTACGTCTCAACAAGTTCCATTCCCTAAGACTCGACTAGGAAGCAAATACGCCCTGAGGGTTGCCTAAGCACAATCACCAGCCGGATGACTTACCTTGGCCTCAGTTCCTTCCTGCAAATCAGTACAACTCAAATAGATATCCAATCAAACACTACAGATCGAATCATTGATCAATCGACCAATCAATTCCATATCATCGGATCATCACATGGTCAATTCACTCCATACTATCTATAAGCCCGATCTCATCAAGGACTGCTCGCTCTTGAGCTAAAAGTAGATAGTAGCTTGCCTTAAAGGCTAATAAATAGTATACTAGTCCTTCTCTAAGATGACATGTCGAGCCATCGAGCTAATGTAGTATACTAACAGTGCTCACTAAAGTTGTCCGATGCGCGGACCTTAACTACTCACCAAAGCTATGCGAATCTTAATGCTCACTGAAGATATGCGAATCTTAAGGTATACTATCACTCTTAGTTAAGGTATCAAGCTCGCAGGCTGATACAGTATACCACTCAAATCAACTAATGATTTCTCAACTTTTATTATACCTGATAAAAATACTCATGTGTTGGTACACGGTATTTGTCTTAGCCAAAATACAATAATTTTCTTTCCATAAATCCCACCATTTTTTATGGTCCACCAAATTATTTTTGGTGTTGTAACCGATGTTCGCTATTTCCAATTAATTACTGAAATTAAAGAAATTTAGGAATAAATTCCTAAAATGCAATTCATGCACAATTAGCCCTAATTTGAACTCAATTAAATAAACATAGCACACCACAAAGAATCAGCATAAAATTTCGGTTATCGGTTATCCCGATCTAATTTTTGGAAATTAAATAATTAATTAAATAATTGCATAAAATAATTATTAAATGCAAATAAATCAAACTTAGGCCAATAAAGCCTAATTGGAAGCTGAGACAGACCGAAAAATTTCCGAATCACTCTAGATAAATACTAGAGCTTGTCTAGGCTCTACTTGTACTAACTGTCCACTTAACATGCATCGGTAATTAATTAAATTCACTAATCTAATCTAACTCACCACCTAACCATACTTAACTTAATATAATCAGCTCTTAATCGTCATTAACCTACTAAGCAATGATTAGTGAGTTAAACTCACTTGTTTATCGAACCGTTCAATTCAATTCGACGAGGACGCAATGGGAGACAATCTTCTCCAAAGCGGGCTTGGCTTTCGAGGTCGAGAGGCGGGCCAAAACGAGCCAAAACCATTGTTGAAAACCCACTTCTTTAGCTGCTGTTCGGGGCCAAGAAAGGTTGAAACGAGCTCGGTTTGAGGCGACAACGGGCTGAGGTGAACCGAGGAGGTTGAACTAGGTCTTGGCGGGCTTGCTCGACGACGGAACGGCGAAGCACGGGCTCCAGCTGAGCTCAATAAGGCCTAAGGTAGTGGTTGGAATGCGAGACAAAGCTACTGGGGCGTCGAGGTCACTCAAGTGAGGCGCGGCGGCGCGCACGGGAGGTAGGGCAGCAAACAGCGACGTGCGGTAGCAACGGCATTCGAGGTAGATGGTTCAGCTTGCTGGTCTCCTTCTCTGTAAATTTGAAGCTCCCAAGGCATAATGAAGGAGGAAGAGGGGGTCAATGGCTACATGAGGGGGATAGGGAGACGAGGGAACAAGGGGGCCACCAAGCCTTCATCCTCATCTGTTTTGTCTCCTTGACCAAGTCCAACTTGGTGGCTGTCATCCACCACTCAATTCCAGCCCTCAACTCCTTTCTAAAAGCCCTTGAGAGGGTCCAAATATTGTGGGTCAAGGGGTGTTACGAATTTTGGAGGATTTTGCTCCAATTGAACATCAATTGCTTCTTAATTCAACACAAATCGGCCTCTACAAATTCAATTGTCGAACTTTCAATCAAATTGGTATTTTTCCTCACCAAGAACCTAGAGAGACCAATTTGTCATTTAGGCTTAGTCATGAGCTTGCACGAAAAATCTAAGAGGAGGAGGCCTATAATAGGATGAGCCATCCTCACATTTTTAAGGTTTGGTGAATCTTTACTTTCCTCTCTCCCCTCTCTTTCACGCCTTCCTCACCAAGCCGCCCTAGGAGCCGTCCGGTCTCCAAAGGAACATCTTGGAGCTATGTCCAAAATGTTGTACATAGACTTTCCTAACTCTTCAATAGGGTGATGTGCTACAAATATCAATCTTAGGATGTCATCATTTGCTTACGTTGGCTTGTATTGCTATGCTTCTTATGTTTATTATTTGCTTGTCCTTGGATCAAGTAAGTTCATGGTCTTGCATGGGTGTCGAGCACACCTGGATGTCAAGAAAGGGTCTCAGCAATTTGGACGTGTGTCGGGGTGGGTGCACAACCCAAACTTGATCTTGGGATAGCATTAAGGTGTGTTGTTACTTGGGATAAGCCTCGGGTCAATGTCGAAGCTAAAGCGAATGATTCCAAGTCAAGACCACGAGCCCGAACCTCATCCAGCATGAGTCTAGTTTAATAAGGTACAAAAGTCATTAATTGACTTTGCATAGAACACCTTCGAGCCTTTTATCCGGCTAAAGATTCAAAATAAAAATGGATTGATTGATGCTTGTACACATGGAGACACGATGGACTTTTACTGCCGATGCTGGGATATGCTGGGTCGTTGCCTAGGGTAAGGCCCCGGATACTATCTTGATATTGAGATTGAGGATGATGCCAGTCCAAGTAAGGTCGATGCCTAGGGGTCACCCTAGATGCCATCCTGATAAGGAGATTGGGATTATGCTAGTTGCCAAGGGGAGACCGATACCTGGTTGTTATTGGAAGAGTCTATGGATTTTGACTAACTAAACTAATCAAAATAAAATAGGAGTCCACGTGTGGTGCTTGATTGATGCATGTGTTATGCTTGATTTGATACTTATACCAATGCTTGAATTGAAGCTTGCAAAAGTTGGGTTTGTTTTGGTAATGATTGTCAAGTCCTTGCATCATTTGAACACATGACTGCACTAGGTCACTTAGTGACCGAAAGGGTCTTAAGTTACAAATCATTGGAAAGCTTATTCTTTATACGCTTACCCTTTGTTTTGATTTTGAAAGTATTTTAGATGATTAAGGGCATTTCATATGCATAAACAAGGCAAGGCATGGGCCTTGCTATTGATTTGCCATCAACAAATGGATGGTGATTGATCGACAGCAAGACGTCCTCCTATAGAAGGATTAGGAATTTCTACTAACTGAATCATCGACTCGCTCTTTTTGTTTTCACCATTTCAGGTGTGTGATGGCTGAGCTAACCTTGTGGCCCATCCATCCCGGACTTCCCATCGATGCGGTTATTACCATGATGGATATAGTAAACTTAGAAGAGGACATCACTTATCGGAAGTATACTACTACCACGTGACATCCTGATTTTTCAAGTTCTGTTTTCGATTGAATAAGTTGGGCTTTTCATCGACACACCTATGGTTCTTTTCCCTAAGCTGATCACTCACGAAATAACTAATCTATCAGGTGAAGCCGTTAAGGAATTTAAATGCAATAAACTTGAGAATTCGACCAAGAATTGACTGCTCGACTATTCTAATCTACAAGGGTCATTACAGCACCGTCAAAATTGATCAGAGACCCGAGATAGGTCGATTCGATAGAGGTATGTGATTAGAGTGTGGGGGATTCCACCTAATTGTAAAATTCTCATCGAACCGCACTAAACCGATTTTTCTATCATTTCTGTACCCTGTGCCCGTATTTGAAATCTCGGGATTTTCACGACACTAAATCAAGAGTCGTTTATGAGTCAAAGATGTACAATGTGGCTTGAAAATAATCGACCACGGGTCAAATGCGCTAAAAATTCCTAAAAGCTACCTAGTAGGATAGGTTACGCTAAAATTGCGTCAGAATGAAATTAACCGCGAATTTGAACCCAATTTCAAGAATTGAAGGTTCTATCATATCACGATTTATTTTAGGAGCATCGACTCATCATTTGAAGAATTTTCAGCGAGCTCGGGATTTTTACGGAAAATCAATTCGGATAATTTAGAAACGAAAGGAAATTCGGAAGGGCCAAAGTAAGTGGATTTTTTGCCTTCAAAAGGGATTTGTTTGGAAGGAAAAGTGTGAAAATTTGCATGGGCTTCCTCCCCAACAAATTTGATCGTTAATTTGGAGAGAATTGGTGAAGAATTGAAGTCCCATTGGATGAAGTTCGTAGGCTAGAGGGGTTGTCACATTTTGGTCTTCATTTGGACTTCAATTGAGGTAAGTTGGTGTTGAAATTGGCCTTGGGTGACCAATTGATATTGTGGGTTGAGGATGAGGATGAATAAACACTCAAGTGTTCAAGATATTTGTTTTGACTTTCTTCTTCCTCCCACCGACTTCTCACGCATGCTTCTGCCGATTCCCTCTCCTTGGCTGCCTCTGCATTCTTTTCATTCTATTTCTTCTGCTCAAGCATTCCCTTTTCTTTGACGAGCTACTTTTGCCTTTCCTCCATTACCTGCTGTCATCTCCACTGATTTTCCTACAGTTGCCACGAAGTCAAGCAAAACTGAAGCAGCCTTACGATCGTCAGCTTACTCCCTTCTCCTCTACAACCGACTCAACCGCTCCATCTCCACCATCGCCTATCCCCCCCCAACGTCAACCCCATGATCTTCTCCTCTCTCTCTCTCTCTCTCTCTCTCTCTCTCTCTCTCTCTCTGCCGCCTCACCCCAATTCCTCGTGTTTTCATTTGGCTCGGTCAACTCCAGCGAAGCCCCTCATGAAGCTGACTCCTCCATCTCGTCCCCTCCAGCAGTGACGTCACCGCCCAACTTCAGCAGCCCAACCCAGTCCAGAGTCCATTAAACAGCTGCAACACACCAATAGCTCCTCCATCTTCGTGTTGCACCTACACCACCTCCCACGACCGCCAAAACCAACTCGTACCTAGCAACCAATTGAGCAGCAAGCAGTGGGCTTGCTGCGCTTTTTCGGCCTCGGTTTGGTCTCCTTTGGCACCACCGTTGGCCCAAGTTTCAACTGCCATCATGCCGCCGTCGCCGTGAACCAGTTTTTACGCTATACTGGTGAATTTACTCACTAAACTCTACTTATGGAGTTAATGACATTTAAGGGTGTTTAGTTTAGGCTATTTAAGGTTTAAGTGGTTAGTTAAAATAAGTTAACGATTTAATTATTCATTTATGCATGTTTGGTGGACATAATGGCTTAATTAGGGACTAGATAGATCGTGCTATTTATCTAGATTGGTTCAGAAATTTTCCAAGCCCGTTTCAGTGTTTAATTAAGCATTTCCAGCCTAAGTTTCTATTTTTGGTAATTAATTGCATTTATTTAATTATTTTTGGTATTTATTTATTTTTATTTTTTCGAAATTTATATGGTGATAGCCGGTGACCAGAATTTTATACTAATTGCAATGGCGTGCTTGGTTTATTTAATTCAATGTTATTTTGTACAAATTGAGTGATACTTGAAATTTTTGGTATTTATCCCAAAATTGTGAAATTTTGGTAATTAATTAGAAAATGAAGGATATAAATTTTCTGGTTCAAACTGACCGTGTACCCACACACGATTATTTTATCGAGTGTTTTTAGTATAAAAAAAAATAGGCCAAGTTCGCTATCTTAATTAAGGCATTTAAGTGCAAAGGCACAATGCCCTTGGCCGTGTTTGAATGACCAAGTGTTGGTTTATAGTCAGGTTAAGTTGACTATTGAAAGTTGAGGTGACATGTGTCATGTTGAGAGACCTAATGGGTTGTGGGCAGGTAAAGGACTAAGTATTACACGAGGATGAAACTTGATGTAAGTCACCTCTAGTGCCTTATACTATTGCTTATTATATTCAAGGGTTAAGTGTTATGTGGCAACTTGGGTTGCATGGGAACTACCTCTAGAGCCTTATAGTATTGTCATGCATAGTGAAGGTTAAGTGTTACACGATATCGAAACTCTTGTGAACCACCTCTAGTACCTTATACTATAGCCTAGTGCAATAAAGGACTAAGTACTACACGACAACGAGACTTCGTGTGAGTCGCCTCAACTGCCTTATACTATTACTTGTTGAAATCAAGGGCTAAGTGTAACATGGCGACTTGAGTAGCATGGCAACTACCTCTAGAGCCTTGAGTTTGATCTTAAGTCTGGTATTGAGTATTGAGTTGGAACCTGGAGTCGAAATATTGAGTGGGGATGTTGAATTAGAATATTGAGAGTGAATATCGGGTGTGGATTGAACCACCGATATGTTTACCCATGCCTGATTATGGGACGAAATTGTGTGACACTAAATAAGACGTGTCATAACAATTTGGCCTTATAATTGGAACTCTTGTGAATTCCTTGATTGAATGATGGATCAATTGTGTTGATTCAATTGATTGATTGATTGATTTACTAAGATTGAATAAGGCGTTCCAAATGCTCGATGTTGTTATTGCACTTATGTGATATATGAATTGTGCTAACATGTAGGAAGGAACTGAGTTGAGGTAAGTCTTCTATATTGTGTGCATAGACTGCTTGTAGGCGTATTTCCTTCCTAGTCGAGGTTTAGGGGGTGAACTTACTGAGACATTATCTCATCCCATTGTAGGCTTAACTTTTCAAGTCCCTAGCGTGAACAACCCGGAGCTTGAGGCGGAAGGGTCAGGAGCATGGGTGGCTTAGAAGTTCTTTTGGAGATAAACCTCCTGTACTTAAACCTTAGAGTTGGCCACTGTTTGTAAACCAGATTGTTTATAAAAGTGTATTTGATTTGAAATTGGTTGTCCTGCTTTTCTACCCCATGTCTGTTGTTGTCAAGGGATTACTTAATTAGCTTCTACATGCGTATTAAAATGAATGAGTAGGCCACACGTCCTGAGACGTCACAATTTAATCGACCACCAAGGAATGGGCACGCGCTCAAGGATCGGGGCGTGACATCCCCGCCCAAAGTGGTATCAGAGCTGGTCATAGTTGGAGTTATAAGGTGTGATGGTTTATGTCAATGATAGTTGTTTGGTAGATTGTTTAGTGTGATCGCTCAGTTTCTAATTCTGTGTGGAATTGGAAATCAAGTTTCTATAAAGAATTTGCAAAATGAGTGATGAGAAGTAGAGGACTCTTAGAAAGCGAACCATTGGACCTGTTACTCGGGGTAGGACGTTGACGAGGGTTGGTACCCGAGGGGGCCGTGGTAGAGCGCCAGCTCAGGCTAATGCTAGTGGTGTGGCACCGCCTGTGACATCCTGAATTTTTCCATTCTACTTTCAATTAAATTCATCGAGCCTTTCATTGATGCATATATAGTGCTGTTCTCAAAGCTAATCACTCTCGAGATAACTAGACTATTTGGGAAAACCATTAAGGAATTTTAATACAATAGACTTAAGAATTCGACCAGAAATCGGCTACTCGACCGTGCTCACCTTTAGAAGTCATTACGACACAATTAAAAATCGATTAGAGATTAAAGATAGGTCGATTCCACTAAGATGTGTGGCTAAACGTGGGTGATTCCACTAAATTATAAAATTCTCGTTAACTAGCACTAGACTAATTTTTCTATCATTTTGGTACCCTGTGTCCGTATTTGAATCCTCGAGATTTTCACGACAACTGAGAGCCACCAATGTGTCGAATGAATTCATTGTGGCTCAAAGAAAATCGACCAAGGGTCATTTACACTAAAAATTTCTGAAAGTTACCTGATAGTTTAGGTCACGCTAAAATCGCGCCAAATTGAAATTAACCGCGAATTTGAATTCAATTTCAGAAATTAAAAGTTTTGTCATATCACAAATCATTTTAGGAACGTCGACTCAATTTCCGAAGATTTTTCTACAAACCGAGACTTTTTGGGAAAAAGTCGAGGTAGGGTCGTTTTTGTCCACAAAATGTCAAGGACTATTTTTGATCGCGCAATTGAGATGCAAGTAGGATCAATTGGTGAGGAAAAATACCAATTTGATTGAGGGTTCGACAATGGAATTTATAGAGGCCAATTTGTGTTGATTCAAAGAGAAATTGAAGTCCAATTGGAGGGAAACCGAGCCAAATTCGTGTGCCCCCATGGCCATGACTTGTGGACCTCTTCAAGGCTTCTAGTAGAAGCAAATGGACTGGAAAATGCAAAGGATTACAGCTAGGTATGGATGAGATCATCCAAGGGGACAATGGGATAAGATTGGAAGCATGTGGCCCCACTCCAAGTTAATCATGTCTCCTCTTCCTCCCTCTCCCTCTAACACCAGTCGACCACCCTCCATTTCCCCTTCCCCTATGCTATTCAAACACCAACAAGCTCCGAGGAAGCCAGAAGCCGAAGCAGCCAAGTCCAGCCGCCTGTTCGAGCCCGTCAGACCGTTTTCGTGCACCGCACGCTGCCCCACGACTGCCCCGCCTACTCGCGCCTCTAATCGCTCAGTCCATACGCCTAGGAGGTCCTTCAACCAGCTCAAACCGCCGTGCACCACCTCCGACCTCCATCAAAGCCCGGAGCTACCCATCCTAACCGCTGAAGCCCTCACCTATTCACTGTCGGTCTTTGCTCGCTCAACCGGACCTAGATCAGCCATCTCTCAGCCCCGAACAGAAGCTAAGTTTAATGGGTTTCCAGCACTATTTAGGCCCATTTTAGCCTGCTTCCCGACCCCAAAAGTTGGTCCCGCTTTGGAGTTTGTCGAGCTCCTCCACAGCCTTGTCAATTTGATCCGAGCGGATCGTTGAACAAGTGAGTTTAACTCACTAATCCTTTCTTAGTAAGTTAATGACGTTTAAGGGTTAATTAGTTTAGACTAAGCTAGGATTAGGTGGTTAGTTAGATTAAATTAGTGAATTGATCCATTATCGATACATGTTAGGTGGTTACTTTAGTATAATTAGGGCCTAGACAAGCTCTAGTATTTATCTAGACTGGTTTGGAAATTTTCCAGGCTCGTCTTGGCTTTTAATTAGGCCTTACGGGCCTAAGTTGCTATTTTTGGCATTTATTAATTATTTTCCGTAATTATTTAATTATTTATTTATTTTCTGGAAATTATACCAAGATAGCCGGTGACCAGAATTTTATGTTGATGGTAGTGGTGTGATCTGTTTATTTAATCGAGTCCTAATTTGTGTTGATTAAGGGTGATTTGCATTTTAGGAATTTATTCCTAAATTTAATTAATTTCAATAATTAATAAGAAAATCACCAGGCGTCGGTTTATAGCGCTGAAAAATGGTTTTGTGGATTGTTAAAATTAGTGGGATTTTCAAGGTGGAAAATATTGTAATTTAGCTAAGGCCGATCGTGTACCCACACACGAATATGTTTATCGGGTATGATAAAAGTTGAGAAATAATAAGTTAATTAGAATGGTATACTATATCAGCCTATGGACTTGATACCTCAGCTTAGAGTGACAGTGTACCCTAAGTATCGCACAGCTTCAGTGAGCAAATAAGATTCGCACAGCTTTGGTGAGCACCTAAGATTCGCACAGCTTCGGTGAGCGATTAAGGTTTGCACAGCTTTGGTAAGCATGGTTAGTATACTATATCAACTCAATGGCTTGATATGTCAGATTTGAGAGAGAGAGGGTATACTATTTATCAGTCTTGAGGCAAGCTACTATCTATTTTCAGCTTAAGGGGAGCAATCATTGATGAGATCGGACTTATATATAGTATTGATTGATTTGACCATGTGATGATTCGATGACATGAAATCGGCCGAGTCGATCTATTGTGATGAATTGATTTGTTGTTGGATTCATTGAAGTACATATTTAATTAATTTGCATAAAGGAACGGAGGCTAAGGCAAGTCCTCTGACTCATGATTGTGCCTAGGCAGCAGGACGTATTTTCTTCCTAGTCGGGTAATAGGGGGTTGAACTTGCTGAGACATAATCTCACCTTGTTATGGGATAACATTTCAGGTCCATAGATGGCAGCACCTCCTGAACCTTTTGGTCAATCGAAGAAGTTCACTGAACAGAGTTACCATATTCCAATACACAGACACCCTGATGGACTAGAATATGTGCTGGTGAAGTCCATAGTCTAGGTTGATGTGGGTCTACCCAAAAAGGTGCCCCATCAATACAGGGCATGGTATCGCCATTATCATAATGGTCAAAGAGATGGCCCTGTACCGAAATTTGAGATGCCTTTGTATGTGATGGAGGTTGCTTTTGGAAAGGGTACGGCAGACTTTAAGGATGGTTCAGTGGTGGACGCGAAAGACCCTCAGCTTGATGATCCAGATTCTCCGGTGTACTCAGTAGAAGGCTAGAGTGTGGAAGAAGGAGAAATCGAAGATGATGATGACCCGTAGTGGATTGGAAACCCCCACCCCTATTTACAGATTTCGTTTTTCTGACTGGCTTGTGTAGAACCTAACTTCTATAGGTTGTATTGTAATATATACATTATGGTTTGCAATGTATATAAGTGTGGTTGTTTTCAATTTAGAAATTGTGGTCCTACTTTCCCATCCCATTACTTTATTTTCTAGGGATTATTTATTTGCTTATGCATACGCATTTAAAATGAATGGGTCGGCGATACATCCTAGGACGTGGCTATTTAATCGACCAAGTCGGGATGGGTGCGCGACCGAGGATCGGGGCATGACACCACCTCCTGTTGGTGATGGGGTAGCAGCCCCTAGTGATCTCAAGATTGAAGGGATCATGCAGGCACTTGAGATAATGGGAGCTCTGATGGGGTAACAGGCCCAGAATCAAGCCGCCGCCACTACCGCCGCCACCGATGGAACAGAACAGAGGGAATGCACTGCAGACAAGACGCTACTAGGATTGCGAAAGGGACAGGAATGAACCGAGCCATGCACCAATCAGGGGAAGAATGTTTTTGGGGTAATTTTATTAAAGTAGCACAACGGATTTTGGTTAAGCTTGTAGAATTTTAGTTTATTGTAATAAAGCAATAGAAAGGAGAATCACTGACGTCATATATGAAAAGAGAGTTGTACTTAACTTTTTCTCTTATGTATAACTTTGACGTCATATATGAAAAGAGTTGGCCCAATGAGCATTTTGTTGTAATGAATTGTTGTCGTGAAGTAATCCAGTTTAAATTGTTAACAGATGAGAGTTTCAAGTTTATTAGGAGTCAAGGAGGACTCTCGATTACCTTAATCTCGTCACATAAGGCAACCCTTTTGTTAGACGAGGGTTGCCAAGGTTACTTGGCGACTCTCGTGGATACGACAGTTGATGAAGCTGAAGATCGAAGATATCACTGTAGTACAAGAGTTCCAGACGTGTTTCCAAAGGAATTGCAAAGCTTGCCGCCAAAAAAAGAGATAGAGTTCGTGAATGAGTTAGCCCCTGAATGGAGCTAATCTCTAAGGGCCCTTACTGTATGCCGCTATCAGAATTGAAGGAACGGAAGTTACAGATGCATTGAGTCAAAAATCATCGATTGCGTAGATGGTGATTCACGCGTGGATTTTACTCGAAGGAGCTAGAGATTCGGTTTTCAAATTTGAGGTAGGCCACCTTTCAAGTCTTATGGCCATCCTCAGAATTGAACCGGAGCACATATCAGAATCAAGACGCTTCAGTTAATAGACCTTGATAACCAGAAAATCCTGCAAGATGATACCGAAAAGAGAAAGGCTAATTTTTCAGATTTCTGATGACGGAATACTAAGGTTCTGGGGACGATTGTGTGTACCTGACGATGCAGAGCTTAAAGAAGAGATCTTAACAGAAGCTCATCGTAGCAGTTACAACATTCATCTCGGTAGTAAAAAGATGTATCAAAATCTGTGTCAATACTATTGGTGGTCTGGTATGAAGGCAGATATCGCCAAGCAAGTCACTAAGTGTTTGACGTGATAGCAAGTGAAGGCATAGCATTGTAAACCGAGAGGACTCCTGCAACCACTTGAGATTCCTAAGTGGAAATGGGAACATATCACAATGGATTTTTGTGATGGGCTTACCAAGGAGTCAAAGGGATAATGATTTCATTTGGGTATTAGTCGGCAGACTGACGAAGTGGACTCACTTTATCGCCGTACGGAAAGACCCTGCATTGGACAGATATGCAGAATTGTACATGCGCCAGATTGTTCGTCTACATAGAGTGCCAGTGACGAGTACATTTGATCGAGACTCGAAGTTACATACTACCTTGGGAACAAAGCTGCAGTACAGTATAGCATATCATCCTCATATGGATGGCCAATCTGAGAGGACGATTCAAACCCTCAAAGACATGCTGCGAGCTTACGTGTTGGATTTCAAGGGAAGCTAGAAGGAATAACTTCATCTAGTTGAGTTCGCCCACAATAGCAGTTATCAACAAAGCATTCAGATGGTACTTTTTGAAGCGTAGTATGGCAGAGCATGCAGAACACCGGTGTGTTGGAATAAGGTTAGAGAGCAAAAGATCACAGGCCTAGAGTTAGTCCAGCAGTTAGTGGGTGCAACTGTCGTCGTTAGAAACAGATTAAAGACCACTCGAACCTATTGGAAAACCTACGCAGATAAGCATCGAAGGCCTTTGGAATTCTAAGTTAATGAGCATGTCTTTTTGAAAGTGTCACCAATGAGAGGCACTTTGCATTTCGGCAAAAAAGGAAAGCTGAGTCTGAGGTATGTAGGTCCCTTTAAGATTCTGAAAAGAATCGGGATCCTAACGTATCGTCTTGCATTGTTGCTGAGGTTGGCGCAAGTGCATGACATCTTTCATGTGTCGATGTTGAGGACGTATGAGCCTGACCTGACCCATGTGCTAAGTCTTGAAGAATTAGACGTGGTGTCCTACATGGAAAGACCGGTTCAGATTGTAGATCGGAAAGAACAAGTTCTGCGCACCAAGACAATTCCATTGGTTAAAGTGATTTGGCAACACCACGGCATAGAAGGAGCAACCTAGGAAAGTGAACAATCGATGAGCCAACTGTACCCCCACCTTTTTTGTTTAAAGATGGTAATGATTTAAATTTCAAAGACGAAATTTTTATAAAAGGGGAAGAATTGTGATATCCTTATTTTTCAGGTTCTGTTTTTTATTGAATAAGTTGGGCTTTCATCGGCGTGCCTATGGTTCTTTTCCCTGAGCTGATCACTCATGGGATAACTAATTTATCAAGTGAAGCCGTTAAGGAATCTAAACGCAATACACTTAAGAATTCAACCAGGAATCGACTGCTCAATTGTGCTAATCTGTAAAGGTTATTATGGCACCGTCAAAATCGATCAGAGACCAGAGATAGGTCAATTCAACAGATGTATGTGATTAGAGTGTGGGTGATTTCACCTAATTGCAAAATTATCATCGAACGGCACTAAACCGATTTTTTATGTCATTTCTGTACCATATGTCTGTATTTGAAATCTCGAGATTTTCACGACAACCGAGAGTCGCCTATAAGTCAAAGATGTACAATGTGGCTCGAAGATATTGGTGTGGCACCCCGAACCACCTTAGGTCGCCACAGGCACCTAATGCTACACCTAATCACATCTATTTGAAGAAGAGTCGTAAATCATAGACATTTTTTTTTTTTGAAAACGGTCCCAACGCGACTCATTAGCGAAAGCAAAATATAATATCGCCATTTGCCCCTCCATCAACCATGGTACAATTGCACACCACTAAACATCATAATAAAGGACAAAGCCATGACACTTTATTTACATATTTTTCAAGATGGGTTTCCTTGGGTCGGTACATCAAAAGAAAGGCCAGGACGTGAAGCCACACTCGGCCATAAACCCAAAAAGAAACACTCGACCCACTACGACTAACGTGCAAGATCCCCCATCACTAGTGTCGGCTAATCATCCCAAAAAGTTTCAGCTTCTACTTCTTATGCACGGGCCCTCACACCCATCCCGGTGCATCAAGCGGTGGCGGCGGCAACATCCCACGCATCACTCCGTCTCGATGAACATGGACGGATATGAACTCCTGAATGATAGGGCCCACAGCCAGGCCCACATCGTACATCACTAAGGCGCGCACTCGAATAAAAGTCAGTCCAGGAATGGTGGGACAGTCGATCTCCACACACTTGACCTCTACATCCGAAGGAAGGCTGTAAAATACGCCCCGCGTGACAGCAAGGAGCGGCATCCTACTAATCTGAAATGTTGGTCCCCGAATGGGTGAGTACAACCACTCAATAGGTAAAGGACCAATAAGCCACTCAATACATCATGCCATGCAATCATCACAATCAATAGCATCACATGTCATACAAGCATCCATGCACAACATACCATGGCATCATGCACATGTCATCATACCTCATGTACCGTCATCATCATATAGACATCACCATCATATCACATGTACCATCATCATTGCCATGCATCCATGCACAACATACCATGGCATCATGCACATGTCATCATACCTCATGTACCATCATCATCATATAGACATCACCATCATATCACATGTACCATCATCATTGCCATGCATCCATGCATGTAACATCATCATCATATCACATGTACCATCATCATTGCCATGCACCCATGCATGTAACATCATCATCATATCACATGTACCATCATCATTGTCATGCATCCATGCATGAAACATCATCATCATGTCATGCATATATCCTCATCATCATGTCATGCATATATCATCATCATCATGTCATGCATATATCATGCATAATTCAATTTCAATTTCATTTTGGACCGCCACATTTCTTTTTCCCGGGACCAATGTTTGCATCCCACATGTATCCAAGATACAATCAGACCATCCGGCTCCCCCACTCTTCGAGCATCTCGTACCCTAACTGGCATCACGAGGACCCTCCGACATCCAGCCAATTAAGGCCACCGGGTAACTGGCCACACCCTTCAAGCCAGGCATCTCGCACCCAAACTGGCATCGCGAGGTATCCCTTGGCACAATACCTGCCGAGCTTCCGGCTCCCCCACTCTCCGGGCATCTCGACACCTCTCAATACTCCCATGGCCCTCCGGTATCCGGCCATTCATGACCACCGGGCAACCGGCCGTACCCTTCAAGCTAGGCATCCTGACACTCCCGGGGCATCGTCGGCTCACACCTCCGACGGCCTTCTCATTTATCTCAATTCTCATCTTCAATTATAGTTCAATTTTAACATGGCATGTGATGTGATGGCAATCAAGATCATATTCATCATTGAATTCATACATGCATCTCAAATCATCCATAATAATACAATTCATAGAGTCCATGCAATTTAAAATGGTCCATATTTCATGCCTTTTAACAAAATTCCAGCATGTACCATTTTTAGAAAATATTTAAATTAAATATCCATATGCTTCTCAAAATCATGAAATCAAGGCACGTGACAGACAAGACAATAAGATAGTAGTTTCATGAAAAACACATGCCCAATAGAGTTCCACACAAGAAGATATAATCCACACGATTTCAGCATGCAAATTCAGATAGAAACAGAATGTGCAGTTTTCGAAATAATTCGATTAAAATACCCGAACGACCTCTGAAAATTATGAAATTTTACCAGGTTATAGCTAAGACACAAAAGTATATTTTTCATGAAGACTTCTAGGCCAGATTCGTTCTAGATAATTTTCTATAGTCATACGAAGCTCCTGGTTCTCGCACCAAAACGTCCAGTGTATGTTTCTCCGAAATATCGAGTTTTCACCCCTTTATTATTCTTCGTTTCCTCTAAAATTTGGATATGTTTTACTTCAAGAGGTTCCCTACAACTTTCATTAAGGGATATAAGTCAAATTTCCAAAGAATAGTCATCATATGGGTCCATGAAGTCTCGGGTGTCCAGCACCGTGTTTCCAGATCTACCGTTTTCAAGAGTAAGTTGATTCACTAGGCTACACTTGTTCATTTTACTTCAAATTTGAGTATGTTAGTCTTTAAGATGTTATCTACAAGTTTCATGAAGAAGTAGAAGAGATATTCTTGGTAAAAATTGACATGCAACCACAAATCTACCAAAAGGTCAGCAAAAAGTTCCAGATCTAGGGTCTATGTAGGATGAGGGTTTGACCCTTAAATCTCCATCAATTTGTCCCAAATTTTAGTATGTTGTATTTTAAGATGTTGGCTACAACTTTCATGAAGGAATCAAAGTCAAAATCTAACTCGAAACATGCATGCAAGCCTTCACAAGATTCTGGTGGCCCGTTCCTTGAAACAAGAGATGATACAATATTAGTACTTGTAAAATAAGCATAGAAGGCCAATAGTTGACAGCATATCTAAACTAGTGCTCTTGACCTGTTTTCCATGGGTTAGATCTCTAAGTATTGTTAATAATTGTGAATTGCTAAGGCTCATGTGCATTTTTACACATTCTACTTCTGTGATTACGATAACAGATTCTACATTGTGTTTCTGGACATATGCCAAAGGTTTTTCACCCTTTTTTATCTTTTTGTCTTCTAGATTTGAAGTTGGAATTTTATGTCATGGTTCTGATTATGGATTGTAGGGAAGCGACTCAACATGTAATGTAGGGAGGGAGCACTATAAATGAAATTTTTTCATAGCAAGCTTCGAAAAAGGGCATCATGCTATTGCTAACTCTTGGAAATTGAATTTTCATTCTCAGGATCGTTGTCAGTTCGCACAGTGCTACTATGAGTTCCTCAACTACTTCCAGCTTCCGGATGGACCAATATTTTTGAAAATCTGTGGTGAATCTGCATGTAATGGGATTGTGAATGACTACATTAGTGTAAGTGCTACTTAGCTCAATGTTCCGCTAGCTTTTGGCTAGTATAAGCATGCCAATCATCAAATCACTATAAGGCAGTTAGCATCCCACTGAGCATTATACTGGCACATTCAGAGAGAAAATCTGAAAACTTATTTTACCTGTTAAGGATTTGGAATTTCATGGTTATTCTGAGCTCTGATTCTTTCAATAATTTCCCCCTTGTTAATTCATGCAGGTTTTGGCAAAGAAGTTTGTAGCTGCTGTGGTTTCACTTGAGGATCTGTACTTGGGAAGAGTTCTCCTTTCAAATCATTGACAACAACAAATCTAAAATACTTATCATCTAAACAGGCGCTCTTCAACTTGGCTTCCTTTCGTAAATTTTTTCAGGCAAGTTTTCAAATCTGTTAAGCATGAATGATAATGGTGATAGAAGATTAATAAAGAAACCCTGATTTTCAGAAGAGTGATGGTCTGAAATTCGGAAAAATTATTAATGAAGTAATGTTGTCACTGGTCAAAACTAGTATTATTTTGATCTACGGCCGGGATGTGGTTAAAATGGCCTTCTTTTCCACTTGCCAAAAGATGTTGCTGTGGAGCTGACTGAAAATTTAGCTCATGGGCGAAGAAATTGATGTAGGTATCATTTGCATGCTGTGCACATGACACGAGAACTATCACTACAAGCAATTGGATGACCTGCCATTGTTTTTGTTTGGTTGAAGTGTCGGCTCTGACAGTTATTACTGCATATGGAAAACAAGGGCTGCTGGAATGAGAAGATTTGGCTTTACACTATCCTTCCTGTGTAAATCATATCATAATTTGATTGTCACGTGTGTGCAAGTGATGCTTGACCTTGAAAGTTTTGATTGCACAAAAAGTTAGTTTGATGTTTTCGGAGGGGCTTGCTTTTTGCGCATTATCGATCAATGCGGTTTTTTAAATGATTACATAAGGCTATGTCACGTGCTAGATTATTTTTGGATGAAACTTTTAGCATTTCTTCTAGAAAGTCTTTACTTCTGTGTGTTGAAGTGTCTCCCTTTACGTGATGTCTCCTAGCGGTCTGCTCTAGTTAGTTGCTTTGACACTATGTGCAGGATTTAATAAATCCGAAGCTCTATAGAACAGATGCTGGAAATCTCTTGTTTGTTTTTGGCATTTCATACCCTGGAGCTCTCAGTGCATGTTTTCGTCTTAAGTTTCCTCATTTGACATGCGGAAGTCTTGCAAGTTCTGCTGTTGTTCAAGCTGTGTACAATTTCCCTGAATTTGACCAGCAGGTAAGGACAATCTTTATTGCCAGATTTGTCCTATTTTACTTGCTAGAAGGCTAGGAAGTTGGAGATTATGATTATGTTGTGAGGTGTATTTTGATGTCTGGCTGCTGTCTTCAGCCTTTAAGATGTTCCAGTTGATCTGTATTGAGAAATACCTGAAAATATTCCCTACTAAATGAAACTTTCTACTGTTGTTTGCAACTTTAGATTGGTGTTTCAGCTGGAGTGGAATGTAAGGCTGCATTGCAGGAAGTCGATCAACTTGTTGAGCAATGGCTTGCATCAAATGGAAAGGCATTGAAGGAGTTGTTTGGTGCTACTGAGGTTCGAACTCCTCTTTCCTTAATATGGCGATTGTCTTCAGAAATGGTTTAGCTGTTGTGCAATGTGGAATCCTTTTGATCCCTCTTCTTTTTGAAAGTGATCTTTCCCGTACTTTGCAGCTTGAGATAGATGGTGACTTCTTGTATTATCTGGCAGATGCTGCTGTTACAGCTGTAAGCATATTGCTTTTCATTTGTGTTTATTTTGTTGCTTTACAAGGTAATGATATTCAAGATTTCATCCTCCATAGTTCCAGTATGGAAATCCTGATAAATTGTGCTTCCCTCTTACTCAAGCTAAGAAGGATGGGGATGATTTGGTGGTAGGAAACTTTTTCCTGCCTTGACCTCATTCTTTTGTTGTATTCTAGAGCTATACGGAAGCAAATGTTTTGGGTGTCTACGCCTTTTAAAATGTTTCCTCCGATTGATAGTGCAACCGCAAATTGTATATAATTTTACTAGCTTTGCCAAATAGAACAGCATAGTTGAAAGCTTCTGGGAGCATTTTTTTTTTTTTTTAGTTGAGATTATTTAGACAGTTCAAAAACATGGTTAGAATTAGTGCATGCTTGAAGAGTTTCCTTCAGGCAATGAAATTTGTCCAAATATATACTATTCCCCGGACAGTAGGATGTTTGCCGTTACTTCTATGCCTTCCACAAAGTTAATCTTCACTTTCCATGTGGTAGGATGCCTAATTTTTAGCAACACATATCCATGAGACATTTATGAGCGATTTGTATCTTATGATGCTTCTTGAACAAGTGCAAAAAAAATATCAGTCATTAATCCACTTTATTTAAATTTCTGTCATCATTCACCTACAAATTGTTTTCTCTAGAGTAGCTGTGCAAACAAATTGTCGACACCTAAATTTTGGCGACTTGTTTAGTCATTTATTGCATTAAAAATTATGGGTTAATTTTATCTCTGAAAAAATAGTTAATTGCATAGCATATAGTTTTAGGTGCATTTATTTTTAATTTGCATTTACATCGGGCCGATGACGGATGGGTTCGAATTGATGCTTTAGAAACTTTAATTTGATGAGTTGGGCTAAGCCCGCGAAGAAAGTAAATTGACTCAAGCCCATATCTATTTTTGTGAGATTTCAATTCAAAAGCAAATATTGTGTTTGGAAATGCAAATATCGCGTTTGGAAAAGAAATTTTTGTGGATATGGTTTTGGAAAATTAAACACCCTAATCTGTGGCCTATAAATAGATTAATACGCGTAGGGTTATTGTGGGGGGACACAAAATAGAAACACACGGCCACAATTCTGAGACAAGCAGAGAATGGAGAGAGAGTGGACGTTCTACACATGAAGGAGAAATCGTGAAGAAGGAGACCCGCCCCTGGCCAATTGAATATCCCATTGCCCACTAAGTCTTCAAAGTCAATTTCTTTTTTGCTACTGTGGAGATTCACGCCCATTCTCCATCAACATCTCACTTTCATCTCCTTTCTCTCTCGAGGGAATTCACGCACAAGTCCTCGATTGCATATATTTTGTTGCTGTTTTGCTTCAGCGACGAGTTGATGTTCAAGATCTCTACAGGCATCCCCGACACAAGCCGCATCTGTGTGGCCTATTAGGCCATCTGTGGAATCCCCAGCAACGACGAGTACTGGTCTTTCTTTGCAGGTCTCGTGGAACACAATAGGGAGACACCTTCGAAACAGAAGGTTCATAAAGCAAGGAGAGCGTCCAGCAAAGTGTGTCCCTTGGTGGGCCATTGCTCGTGTCCATCGAAGCCTGATTATCATGCCTTAAATCCCAGCGAAACCAGTCAAAATTTCTCCACCGTCTGGACCTTGAGGAGGGTACACGTAGCAAGGGAATCTCCACTAAGTCATCATCCTCCACCATAGATCTTGGTGCATATATATAAAAAGAAAACAAAGAAAGGTTTACACCTTCTCCTAATCGTCTTCACAAGTTTCTAGTGTTGCAGGTATTCCGAGAAGTCTCTGCCGAAAGGCTGGGAGTTAGCCGTGCACCTCCCCACCACCTCGTGAGCCATCACCTGTCTCAAATCATTCAGTTATCACCGTGAGTCCACCATCTTGGCTGCTGTCTGAGCCGAACCGCCGTCTGTAGCGGATCGCCACCATGATCCACCGTTAGTCGCCATTTGCCACCCTATTCCCGCCGATTGTGATCCCGGTTCGATTGCGCAAAGTCCAAATTTGGAAATTAATATTCGAATTAGGTAAAAATTTCGAATTATTTGATTTCCGAATATTTCGTTTCTTATTTGAAATATCCATTGATACACATGATGGAAATTCTCGATACACTATGATATTCGTAACTCGAGTAGCCTTCTAAATTAGGAAATCTTCTTAATTTCGCAACGTGCATATGATTGACAGTCTGATTTCATGCTCGAAATATGACCCACAATCGCACGGAAAAATCACCAATCCGATCTCATGCTCAAGATACAACTCGTGATTTTATTTAAAAATTGGCCGATCCGATCTCATACGCGAGATACGATTCGTCAATTTATTTCCAAAATTAAATAGACATGGATGATATCTTGCTTGACTTTGTTGCTATGCTGTTCTCGATGCCTTTATTTGATTGCTCCCGTAAAGAAAAAACCAAAAAAAAAATATATATTTGAGTTAGGTTAAATGCATGTTTGGATATTACTGGTTTTAAGGTTATGTTGCATGTTTAGGATAGGAAATTTATTTCGATTTTCTTAAATAAAAAGACCAAAAACATTAATTTAGGATATCATATTTTCTTGTCATTAATTTAAATTGCACGTTTAATTATTTGGCAGTTTTAAATTTAGAATTTCATAAAAGAAAAAGAAAAAAATTAGAATTATGGCATTCTTTGCACATCATTGCATATTAGGATAGATTGCATGCTTATTAAAAATAAAAAAATCTTTTGCACGTCATATAGCGTTAGGTTCATGAAACGCACGTCATTTAGTGATTGTTGCTAGGTTCATTTAATTAGAAATTGCCCATCATTAAGATTAGGTCATTTTGGTTAATTTAGATTGCATATTTAATTATTGCATGTTCATTAAGAAAACATAAAAAAATTACTTTACTCATTCATATAGTTCAGGCTATACTACTATGTCATATCATTTTATGTTAAATTAAAAGCATTGCACTGCATATTGATTATATTCTCATTAAATCAGTGAAAACAAAAATTGAATGATTACGTGTTAATTATAAATCATATCTAGGATTGTTGATGTGAATTCTGATCTAACAACGTAGGTGCTTTCGTTGCTATGAGTTAAGTCCTGCAATTTATATATTTGCTTTACTCGGTGTTAAATTTGGTGATTTGCGCACCCGCATGATCGTCTCACATGTTAGAGAAATAGATTTAAAATCAATTTAAGCTGCCTGCAAAAGCACTTTTGAAAATAAAAGAGAGAGGTACCAAAAGGGCATTAGAGAAATCTACCGTAATCAAGTCCCCAAACTTATAAATCTTTGGTTCGTAGGAGTAAAGTAATGCTCCCATTATTTTATTTAGGTATCTAATTGACCTACCATAAATTGATTAGTGGCGACTCCCTTTTGCATGCTAGATATTTGAACCTAAGTCACGAATTGGTATGGGCTTGGAAGAACCCGAGCTAAGTCTAGGTTTAGTAATCTATTAGCCAAACTCTAGGTAGTTCACACTTGAAAATTTGGTTGCGACACAGATTTTCAGTATTATTGTGATGCAAGCTTTATCTTATTAAACCCGGGATGCCTAAAACAGATTGAGGGTGTGTTCCTCATTCTGAGCTTTTGTTCTGAGTTTTATTTGGTCAAATTGAAATGCTTATGCAGGGTGCATATGCCAAATATGTTGAAGACAATTATGCAGATAGCGCTAGTTATAGTCAAAAGCACTTGAAGAACACAGCTCTTAATGAAGATATGAGTAATCGGTTGTGGTGGTTCCAAGTTTGCACTGAAGTTGCATACTTTCAGGTGGCCCTTCCAATGACAGTGTCCGCTCGTCAAATGTTGACACAAGGTCTTCTCATCTCCATACTCTTCATTCCTTGTTTCATTAGTTTTCAGTATTTAATCTTATGCCAAAGTCTATATTTCTTGTGTTGCAACAGATATCATCTAGATCTTTGCAAGAACGTGTTCAGCCAGGGAATATATCCTGACATTGATGCAACAAATTTATACTACGGAGGCACAAGAATAGCAGGTCTGAGCACTAATTTTTCTAGTTTGGCTCGTTAGCATTTCACTATCCCTGCATCCAAGAATCATATGCATTTTCTTTCCAGAATTGTCTGGATATTTCTGTGGTTCTTTATGGCCCTTTAATCAAAAAGTTCCAATTCTTTTTATTTAGGAGATTTGGCTTCCTAGCTGGCAATTTGTTAGCTTATCCTTTTCATGAAAAGCCAAGCAGCAAATAAAATCAGACACCTGAAACTGGAGCACAATTACAAAAGCCCAGATGGATGGAGCTGCTTTATATATTAGAGAGTTTCATACAGGGTCTGTTCCCTGTTTTCTGGGACCCTTATATGATTATTACTGACAATCTGAGACTGCTGTATTTGTAATTAGCGTTCTTTATTTTATTCTTACAGTCCTGTTTATTGGAGTCTTTCTGCATGAGTTGACAGGCATCAATGGAAAGTCATATCAAGGGCTGAACATGAATCTGGTTAAATAATGGTGACAATAAACTGAATGAAATATATTAGTGCATGACACATTATGATCATACTCTGGAATCTGCACATAGCTTTTTTCATCAAAGCTATCTATCTCTAAGCCCCAAAAGTTAATGCTGTCAAGAAATAGGCTCTTAATGAATATCTAGCATGCTTTTTTTAATACTCCTCGAGTTTAAGGCCTTACAGATCCACAAGATAATTAGGGAGCAGACAAATATGTGTAATGAATATAGAAGAGCATCAAGATTTGAACTCAAGATTGTGCTCTGATGCTATCTTAACCTCAGGTGGCAGTTTTTCCTATAAGGGTAAGCTGTCAGTAAATAGGCACACATTGTATGTATAACCTACTTCTTGTCAAAAAGAAACTTGTGTGCTTCCTTTTGACATTAATGTGTAACTTTGCCAGGCTCAAAGATAATTTTCACAAATGGCTCTCAAGATCCATGGTGGCATGCTTCAAAACAGATCTCTTCACCAGATAGTAAGTTCCCATGATTTCAGACAACCAATTACCAGTTTGTGTCAGCCACTGGTTTCAATTAATGAAGAGTAGTAGGACATGATTGTGAAGTTTCTCTTTGGTTTCAAGCTAGCAACATGAACACACATACCATGTGATGATGAGATAAACCTAAACTTCCCAACGAATTTTGATATTAATCTTTCTTTTGCATAAATATCAATAGTATTCATAGTGGTTATTGTAAATTACATGGACAGCAATTTATGATGTCGTGCTGTTAGACTGAACAATGATGAAGAATTGCCTCTTGAGTTAATGTCTTTGGTTAAGAATATAAACTAAAGTGCCTCTATAAACTGTCAGAGATCTTTCCACGTAATACTTCTTTGGTCTAGTACATCCGCAGTTACATGTTCATATTGGGTTCCATTGCTTGTGCTTTTTGGAGCTCTCTCTGTCACTCTCTTTCTTGCTGAAATTACTGTTGAATTTGGAATGTTGTCAGTGCCTTCCTACCTCATCTCCTGTCATAATTGCAGACATGGAACTGATATGCGAGGGTGCCCACGGTCTCCTCTGTGCCTTGAAGGCATGGACAACTTGGATCTACTTACATTATGCATAAAGTTACGAAATATTCATGGCTGTGACTGTATGCTGGTTCATTCAGAGACTTGCATTTTTCCAGTGGCGTGAATCGCAGCTGAACTGAATGTTGTCACTGTGGAAAATTGAAATTAGTTTGATTCTTGCACGAATAACTTGCTGATACCACTGCATGCCACACCTATTTTCTTCTCATTTTGGCTCTTCTTCTGCTGGTCCAGACAGTTTCAATATCTGATCATTTTCTTTAATAAACCCATGATTTTCTCCCCTTATGAAGACAAAATTTGACATGAAAAATACAAAGCAAAAACAACTATTTGCCATCTCCTGATATCAGAAGAGATGAGCAGAAGGAGAAGATGAAAATGAAGTGCTGCACTAAGTGAACCATTTAAAAGTAAAAATATTATAGAATTGTTGAGAACAGTTAGTCCTAGTCTCGAGAATAGTGTTTGTGCAGTTGACTTTCTCCTCCTGGTGTGACAACTGAGCAATGCTTAGTGCAGATCGAACCCTCGATATCATCTCCTGCTAAAGGTTCCCCAGCCACTGGCCACTTGGCTTCTGGTGTAGTTGACATTGACATTAACCCTTGCCAGCTTAATTAGAATAACTTCTGTTTGAATGTGTTTTTGTGGTTTAGGAAAAGCAAATATCGTGTGCAATTCAAATACTTTTGTCCTTAGTAAAGATAAATTTCTAAGTTTACATCATCCGAGTGTCATGCTTCTTTCAGGCAATGCCCAGAACTGCAGCTTCCCAGATGTGGTCCACAAAGTAAGGCAACAGATCACAGAAAACATAGACTTGTGGCTTTCTGAATGCCAAGACAGTGGTAGGGGCCCTATCTGAAGTGCATGCTCATGGTGAACGTGAATTTGGGAGGTGGTTCTCTGCCTAACCGTGATATCATGATAAACTTTTCAGGAGATGCTTAATTCTAATTTATGAAAGGTACTGTAACCCTCATCCTTATCATGCTTAGTTTGCACTTGTCTATCCTGGACACGGTGTGGATCGACAATTGCAATAATCTGCCTTTGCTTCTCCCCTGTAGTTGTTCTGTCAAGACCTTGACCTATAAATATATAAAAAATACTCCAACGGTGTATAATGGCTGTAATAACTTATTTTTATTATATTCAAGGTCAATCTTCTTGCTTCCATCTTCCCTTCTTTAAAATGTTGCCATTCATGTGATGTGATGAAGTACACAAAAGTCTGCTTCTCTCTGATACTTGCATCTAAAGCAAATTGTTTGTGCCCACGGGGACTAGTTACCCGAGCTGAAGATCCTTTGACATCTTCCAATATGAAAGAACAGCATCAGACAGGTTAAAGGTATGGAAAGACGAGCCTCTTGTGCTCTTGTTGATTTTATTGCGGTAATGCCGATTAGCATTAACTGATTGCCCCTTCAACCTTTTTACAAGCATGTGTTATGACAGTTCATCAAGTATGCCTGCACGTATATTCATGCTGAGTCCGAGTTGACGGAGTGAGTTCACCTTCACACGGAAGAGCAAATCGTCCTCACTGCCCTTGACATACTATATGGCAAGGTTTTTTCGATTCTGGTAGAAGATTTGAGTGTTGCAAGTACCTCGGTAACATTGGTTAAGAAAAAATAACGATAAAAAATTCACCTAATGAGACTTTGAAATTTATAAAAGCCCACGTTAGAAACTACTGATAACAAAATTAACATTTTCATAGGATATTCAGATGAACTAAGAATAGCGCCAGGAGAAAATTTTACTCAATAATGACAGATATTAACAATGGTATATACATTGAATTTGCAAATCGATTTGCAGATTCTTCTTGGGTATATGAATAAAACACTTAATTACTCACTTTCAGATTGTCATAATTTGTAAACCTGTTTTTTATTTTTATTTTTGGAAAAACAAATATCATGAAGCTGTAACTTCCCTCGATGTATTCCACATCCAACATCATTGCACGCGTGATATCATGCTCCAAACGTATGAGTTCCGGAAGAATGGAATGCAAAAACTGACCGGAGTCAAAAGGTCACTATTTCATTTTCACGTCAGTTTCCTTTTCCAAACAATAAAACGGCCATCTCAAAACTGCTGATCCCGTACCAGCAAGTTCATCAAATAGATGTTACAAGACAAATGAAGGTGGCCCGTGCCGTCAATGGATACATTATTACCATCAAGAGCCATCACGAAATTGGAGATTGAAATGACCTCAGAAGGCCGAGAAAACCCACCACTCTTAGCGGACATCGCTTTACTTTTACAGCGTTCCGGTTCAAACAAACACTGAAAGCCAAAGATAAAAGAATTCCCAGCTCAAATGGAACCACGCTCATTTCTTGATGAACCTTTTACCGACGAGAAAAATTCAGAAGTAACTATAGACCGAGCTTGCTTGCTCGTGCTGGTTAACCACGATAATCAAGAGAAGACCTGAAGGGCAGGCAAGAGAAAAAACCGAAAAATAATATGTCGGTGTTGGTGTTAGACAATATAATAACGACAGGCAGGGCCAAAGCCCGTGTCCTGTTCGACACGCGTCCGACACACAACTGACACTTGGTCAACGGGTTTTAGACATTGAACACAAGGTTAGCCCTCTAGAGATGTCAACAACACACAAGTCCAGCATCTTGACATACATGGGTCAACAAAAACATTTTCAGTAATTAATGTAAATCTATCACACACATATATATACACACGCTTAAGTAATATACCCATCCAGCGCCCCCCCCCAAAAAAGACCTAATTGTGAATCCCTAATAGAAAAAGAGGAGGAGGAGAAGAAGAAACTCACCGCTCATATGTATGTCCTCCTTCTCTCTCCATCTCTCTTTCACTCTCTTTCTCAATCTCTCTTTCATTGATTTTCCCTAATTTTTTTTGGGAAACATTCTCTCAATGTCTATACATAAAGCTCCCTTTCATTGATTCAAAAATATATTTTTGAAAGATTCTCTTTGTATCTATATAAATAAAAATATATATTTAATAAACAACATGTCTCAACGTGTCTGAATCCTCTATTTTGAAAAATAAGGTGCTAGCGCGTCACATGTCGATATCAATACTACTTAAACAAGACAACGATGAGAGGTAGGGCCAAACTAGGAAGTATGATACTTTCGGGGAGCTTTCATGTCATATCGAATACTCCTATACATGTCCGACACTCTTCGACACTCTTTAACATGTAGTCAAATAAAAAAAAAAAAAAAGAAAAATCTAATCTTCTCTCCTCTAGCATGTAAGTCCAGAATGTGGATGACTTTTTTTTTTTCTCCAAAATTTATTGATTATTAGAGTGGAGTTAAATTTATCAAATTGAAATAATAAATGATATTAATATGTGACGTCTTGAAATTCGAACCCTTTAAGGGATAAATGAATGTGAATTTCATCAATGCATTGTTGGTTGATTTCACTCGAAATTGATCACTCTCGAGATATCGACCTTGAGGGGAAAGGCTAATGAGGACATAATTTGTGCGACTAAAGAACTTGACCTGGGAAAAAACGATTTGACCATGAGACTTGCATGAGAAAGATCCTATAGATAGGTAGGCTAATTTCAAGGAATGACTAGAAGTCGATTCGCAAACATAATATAATGGGACGATGGGTGATTCTATTTACTGTTATTGAGCCCGCAAACGACCCTATGTTGATTCTCAATAATCGTGTATTTTGAAATAAGAATCTATCCTCCACAATTTCATGTAATCAAGGACGTCCATGTGTCAAGATGTCTTGAACATGGTTTGGCACGAGTCGGTTACGTGTGAATCCTCGAAGCAGCCTGTTAGTCTGAGTTATACCAAAATGGCATTTGGGCGAAATTGACATGGCATGAGAATCCAATAATGGACTTCAAATTTTCGGGAACGTCCAGGATGGACTTTTGGAAGATGCCACTTTGATAGCTGACAGTGTCAGTTAAGCTGAGTCTTTTGGAAAAAAGGATTTACAGACCTAGGAAGTGAGCCTATAAGGACGTGGGCCAGGCAAGGCCAGTGTGGGCCTCGTGCCCAAGGTGGGATAGCCACCGTGGTAGACCCGAGACAAGCAAGTGAGCCCGTTGGACCCAACCAACCAAATTACCTTCCAAGCCCATTGTCCAATCTTTAGCTATTTCAAGCCCAACCAATTCTCGAGCCCATTCTTATTCATTTCCTAGCCTGTTTCTTAGGCCCGCCATTCATTTTCAGCCCAAGGGCAGAGTGGGAAATGTGCAAGGTGAAATGACCATTTTGCCCTTAGTTGATGTGAGCAAAAGTCAAGAGAAGAGAGAGAAGATGAGGTCACTTGCATGGGGACTTGAAGCAAGCATGTGAGGGCCTTAATGAGGCTTGACATGCTGCCCTCACATCACTCTCTCTCCTCTTCTTCAGCTCCATTTCAACCGGACCTCTCTCTCCCATTGTTTCTTCTTCTTCCTTCTTATGCTCCAGCTGACCTTTCTCCAAAAACCTGAGTTGTTTGTTGCCTTCCTATGAGAATCACCACCCGTGCCACCCACCACCATGCTCAAGAGGTCCAATCTGTACAGAAGAAGTCGGCCATTTGCCAATCGGAGCAATCGGCTGACTCGCCGGCTAGCCAGAATCCATCGCTTGCCGGACCGTTTGGCAGCTTGCCCACCTGCACTATTTCGCCTTTGCAGCCATTTTCCTCTCGTTCCAACCCCTCCTCCACCCAGCCCAACCACCAACAGATCCCCCTTGACCCCCAGGTACCGCCGATCGCCAGTCAGCCGCTCGCCGGAGCTCCGGTTAGCCCACTCAACCTCTTTTCTCCTCAGGTAGCCCAGTTTTTCCGTGTTTTAGAGGGAGGCAAAGGTTGTGGCTATTGTTTTAGCCTTGAGATTTCCTTGGATCGTCGTGGTTGAGGTCCCCATGCGTTGCCTTCGTTGTCGCTGTCGCGTCTGTATCTTCGACCCGCTTAACGGGTGAGTTTAGCCGCTAAACATTCGTTTAGTGCCTAAACTTGCTTAGGGTTGGTTTAGTTAGGGCTTATTTTGATTTAGGAGGTTTAATTAAGTTGTGTTAGCCCTAAGATAGGTAATTAGATAGGTGGTTAAGATTAGCTTAGCTTAATTTTGCTTAATGTTGCTTAATTGTGGTTTTTGAGTAGTTAAGCATGTTTTGCCTTAATTAATTGATTGTTTGTTTTAATTAATTTTTTAAATTTCTGAATTTAATTTATTATTTATTGAATTCTGAAATTGTACTGTTCATGGTGCACTGTTCACGCGGTACTGTTCACGCTCACTGTCACATGCACTGTTCACCCGAGAGTGAAAAATTACCTTGTTTCATGTGTGTTGATCTTATGAGGTGTATGGGATGTGTCATTGCATGGACATCCGCCTAAATCGTATGGTCTTCACAAAAACGGGAAAAAGATTTGTCCAAGGGACACCAAAATGGACCGCTATTTGAGATTGTATATGCAAACAAGTGTGCATTGGCTAATGCTTAAAGATAATAAGTGGGTTGTGGTGGTATGCTTTGCATGATCACTAAATTGAACCCGCCGCCCTGACAGGAGTTCGGGGAGTGATAGTTGAAACACTCGCTGCACCAACAGGAGTTCGGGGGGGTGATAGTTGAAATACCCGCCGCCCTGGCAGGAGTCCGAGGGCTGATAGTAATAATTGGACAACGTGTGGATGCAAGTGCATATGAGAAGCATTGCATCATTGGTTCCGATTATACATGAGATGATCATATTGTTTATGGCACGTACACATGAATCGATAACATGCGGGGTGTGGCAATGGCCAGGTGAGATCGCTTGTGACGCGACTCGAATGTGATTGATGAATTACATCATCTAATGGCCATGTGCATTGTGTGAATTGTGCTGAGATAAAACGTGTAGGGTATGACATATCGGGTAAGGTTGCATGCAAACCAACTATTTGATTGTTGGTTGACCTTGGTTGTTATTATGTGTTGGTTGTTGGTTGTTGGTTTGCTTGTGGGGTGGTTCTGGAGAGATACCCCGAGTTGAGTTGGTGTTCTAACCGAAGCTTAGGGGGAGAACTCATTGAGATTTTATCTCACTGGTTATTATATAACCACTTTTAGGCCCTTAGAGTGGTGCATTTGCTGATGCAATGGAGAATCCTGCCCCCGCTCCACTAGTGATCGACCCGATGAAGCCTGAGTCCGATGGGTCCAAGTGATAGGAGTGTTGAACCCAAGGGTTCTTTTTGTGTAGATGGATTAGCCGAGCCTAGTTTCTTTTTGGTCTGGCTTAGAGGATGGATCGGCCCCTGTGGTGGGCTTGTAAAATTGGAAACGATCCTCTGTAGGTTAATCCAATGAAATTGTATAATCTAGTAGTCGTCGTTGTTTTTGCTGTTCATCCCTCTATCCCTATTGGACTGGGGATGGTTCGTTTTCCGCTTGCGCATCATGAAAGATTAAAATGAATTGTCGTCGATGAGTCCTGGGATGTCGCTTTCTATCTACCAAGAAAAGGGGTTGTTGTGTGCTTGAGGTTTGGGGCGTCACATAACAAATAGTAGATTAATATTTTTGATATAAATTCATTTTAGGCTCTTTATTATTTATTTATGAATTTTAATTAAATTAATCTGATTCATAAAAATGATTTAATGTATATATAAAAATATACATTTGATATATAATGTGTCCCAACATGTCGAAATTATCTATTTTTTTAGAAACGACGTGTTGACGTATCATGTCATATTGTGTCTGTGACATATTGCGTGTCAATGTCAGTACTACTTATGGACCAAAGCCCATGTTGTGTCCAACATGCGACCGACACTTGGTCAACGGGTGTTAGACATTTGACAACTGATTAGCTCTCTAGACACGCCAGCAACACGTGAGTTCAATATCTCGACATGCACGGGATCAATTTTGAATATTTTCAATAAATTAATGTAAATCCATTATATATATAATATATATACACACGCAGCCAGCCCTAAAAACCTAATCGTGAATCCCTAATAGAAAAAGAGGAGAAGAAGAAGAAGAAGAAGAAGAAGAAGAAGAAGAAGAAGAAACTCACCGCTCATATGTAAGTCCCCATTCCCTCTCTCGTATCTCTCTCACTCCCTTTCTCAATCCCTCTTCACTGATTTTCCCTAATTCTTTTGGAAAGATTCTCTCTTATCTGTACGTAAAGCTCTCTTTCATTGATTTGAATTTTATTTTTTTGAAAGATTCTCTCTATATCTATATATATAAAAATATACATTTAATATATAATATGTTTCAATACGTTGGAATCCTCTATTTTGAGAAATAATATGTCGACGTGTCACCTGTTGGTATCGATGCTACCTAAACAAGACAACAATGAGAGGCAAGGCCAAAGCTCAGAAGACATCATGAACTTCAAAATGAGTAAGTTGGTCTCTCCGCACAAAGCTCTGTTTCCAAAAGGGATAGGGGTGCTCAGATGTGAAGATACTTCGATTGACGCTTGGAAGTTCTTTGAGGACAAGCCAGAGGTGTTTTCAAACAAAGAAACTAGCATCATCTCATCAGTTGTCAAGAAGTGGGACTGTTTTAAACCACATGGTTAATGGGACTGTCTTAAACCATACAATTAGTGGGACTGTCTTAAACCACAAGATTGGTAGGACTGTCTTAAACCACAAGATTGGTAGGACTGTCTTAAACCACACATTTAGTGAGACTACCTTAAACCATATAGTTAGTGAGATTGTCTTAAACTACACGGTTAGTGAGACACCTTAAACCACACGGTTAATGGGTTTGCCTTAAACCAAAAAGTTAGTGA